>CM058238.1:20378293-21096586 GCA_030180135.1 Orychophragmus violaceus
ATGGTTTAAGTCTGTTGCCTGATGAGCTTCTCTTGAGGATATTATCGTTTCTGCCTACAACAAAAGATGTTGTTGCCACAATGGTATTGTCTAAACGTTGGCTGCCGCTCTGGATGATGGTGCCAAAACTCGTCTACGATGATGGTAGTTATCAGGACACCGAATATGAGGAAGTTTGTGCGGTTTGTAGACAGGTCTTTGCTTTTTGCACAAGGCTCCAGTTCTAGAATCTTTTGTATTCAAAGTTAGGCAGACATGTGGTATTGTAGATATTCCACTATGGACTAGAGCTGCCGATAAATGTTCAGTGCGAGAGCTGATTATCGAAATTGGCACATCTTCTAGTGCATTTCCAGCCCTTTTTCCAAGGAGTTTGTACACTGGAGGTCAAATGCTTGTGAAATGACACTTAATAACGTGATTCTTGTGGATGTTTCTTCACCGGTGTCTTTCCCCTCCCTCAAATTCTTGCAGCTTGTATCTGTGAAGTATCCTGGTGATGAATTTGTCAAGAGCTTTTTATCTAGTTGTCTTGTTCTTGAATGCTTGATTGTTGTGCAATGTCCCGGTGTACAATGTTACCATTTTCGCTGTTAGAGTGCCTTCTCTCAAGAGATTATTCGTGGCGATATCAAAAGGCAGAGAGGTGAATGATTTAGCTAGGTTTGTGATAGATGCTCCTTCAGTGGAGGAACTGGCCATTTATGATTATAGCGGTGTATTGTTTGTCAGTGAGAAAAAAATGCGTAATATTGTGGAGGCAGAAATTGATGCTCATTATATGTTTGTTTGGAAGATGATGGTTTCTATAAATTCAGCCAAACGTCTCCGTCTATGTTTACCATATTTAGAGGTAAATAATTTTCTCTTAAATTACACCTTAGCTTCTATGATTTCCCATCTGAATTCTTTCTTTTCTTTTTCGGTATCAATTATTTTCCATGACCTTGTTCCACCTGGAATAGTTGGCACTAACAATTTTTATGTACTCAATCTTGTCTCTTTTGCAGTATGAATACCCAGTTAATCCATATGTCGATCTTGAAAATTTAGCGATATGCACGTGTGAACCGGACTCGTTGTCTAAACTTATGAGTATTCTCAGAGCTTCCCCTAACCTACAATATCTCAAACTTGAACAGGTAAATAGATCTAAAACTGAATTATTCTTTTTCATTGACCAGCATATATATGTTGTTCTAATCCACTCTACTTCCCTCAGCGCCATAACAGTTACGGTGAACCGCGCCCCTGCTGGTTTGAACCGAATCCAATCCCAAGATGTGTGTTATCGAGCCTTGAAACTCTGGAGTGGGAAAACTACGAAGGAACATATGAAGAGATAGAAGTGGTAGCATTTATCTTAAGAAACGGAAGCTGTCTAAAGAAGGTAACCATCTCTTCTAAATCAACTGACCGTGATAAGAAACTGGAGATGATCAAGGAGTTATCATCTTTGGCAAGGAGTTCACCTATTTGTCATCTTACATTCTACTGAAGTTGCCGTCAAGTGACATCGATCTTGCTGGTTGGTTCGTGTGTCTAACTATCAGAATTTCTTATGTTTTTCTTTTTCCTAATTTAGCACCTTGAATTTGTTATCTTCCTTTTCGTCTCTTGTCTTTGTATTGGAAGCCAGAAAGAAAGAAACCTAAGAACTATTTTATCTTTCTTTGTGGTTTTTTTTTTCTTGTCGTATCATCTTGTGGTTTATGCTATAGGTCTTTAGCATTTGATGTGGGCATCTACAACCATTGCATTTTTTTATCTCTAAATGTTATAATATAGTAAAATCAATTTCAACACACATCTATATCTTACTCTATAATACATATTGCTATTTTTTCTTCTATTACAATTTTTTATTTGTACAATGTCTTGTAACTTTTATATTTTTATAATTATAACTGAAATAAATTTACATATTTCTTTTTTATCTAAAATTAAAAAAACTTATTTGCATAAATTTTTAAATTTTTTAAAAAATTATAACTATAACTAAAAATTGTTAATAGTTTATACATACATGTAATATCTTTTTTGCTTTTTAAAACAAATTATAATTTTATAAAAGTTTTGTAAAATAAAAAGAATAAACACGGTTTAATTTGTAAATTATATAAATAAAATGTATTATCAGTAAATAAAAAATATTAGAAAGAATATTCATTTTAGAAGAAATATAAAGAAATACATTAGAGGAAAACTCATCTATTTTAAAAATTCTCTATTTTACCTGATTTGCATTTACATTTCCATGAAATAAAAAAATTACTCTCATTGTTTTATTTTAAAATGTATGATGTTTTGGCTCAAAATAAAAAATCCAAATTATACTTTTTATTTAAAACGATTATTAAAAGCATACATTAAAAATAGTTTAGTCATTTATATTAGAAACAGTAAAATACAATTGGTTAAAAAGTTTTTGATAGTTCTCAAAAAAAAAAGTTTTTGATAAAACTAAAAATTATCTAGAAAAATTAATTTTAATAACAAACATCCTCTAAAACATTTTACATTCTGAACCGAAACTAATTGACATAAAATTAACGAGAACAAACTAATATGTACTATTAAAATAGAAGCACAAATATAAAACTAACCTTAATCTAACATGTTATTTACAAAACATGTCATTGCAAATTAAATTTTCATTAAGTATAATAACGTAAAAATAATATCTAACTAGTGTATTCATAATATCTTTCAATATCTTTATTTATTTTAAATATAAATGTATATTTCCTTTTCACTATAGAAGAATCTAAATAAAATCTTTTTCTTTTATTTTATTTTTAAATAAATAAATAATTTCATAATTATTAAAACATTATTGCAAAATAAAGTACAATTTTATGAGATATTTCTATAATATATATTATAATAATAAATGTGACTAACTGAATTAATACACCAATGATATTCATAAATCTTTATATTAATTAGGAATTGCTTTTGACCTTATATTTACTCTTAAAATGGTTGATTACTAATTTGTCATTAATGAAATTAGGTTTTTTACATTATTAACCTTAATTTATATTTAAATTTTTGTTATTTATTATATTAGTTTTAAATATTAGTTTTTTATTTTATTTTAGATATACATCATCCGTATAAAAAACAAATAAAAAGATAAGACGATAAAAAAAGAAAAATATTTTTGAATTATAAATTTTTAGTATTAATAAGTATGATTGCTGTGGATAATACAAATAATTATATAAATTTTAAATTTAGATAAATATAAACGATAAAATACTTTAATAAAAAGTTATAATATTTATATATATAATTATATTTAAATTTGATTTATTTATAAGATATACATAATCTTGAATAAACAAATAAGATAATAAATATAAAAATATTTATAAAAATCTTCAAATATTAATATTATGGTTATTATAGATAATTCAATTTTATAAATTTGTATTACTTATATAAATTTTAAACTTATATATAAACGATAAAATATTTTTAATAAAAAGTTATATTGATGTTAAGACATTTAAATATATAATTATAATTTATTTTGTTGCTATTAATTTTATTTTAGAATAAATTATAAAATATTTTAATAAGAGGTTAATTGTAATAATATTTATATCTATATTTTTAGAAAATTCTTATTTTTAAATTAAATTGTTTTTTTAAATTGTGTAAATAATATTTGTGCTCTTACATGGTGCGAGCAAATCATACTAGTTATATAATAAAACTTAAGAGTTGTAAAAATCTCATTTGGAAATAATTTTTTTATAGCTCAATAGATTTATCATGTATACACATATAACATTACACATTTATATTTTACATATTTAATTTTCAAAAATTGAATACTATAAAAAAATATTAATATTAATATTATTTAAAATTTAGTTTATAAAATAAAAAAATAAACCTAAAATATTAAAATAGATAGTTTTTTAGCTTGATAAAAATGTAATATAAAAATAAGACAATGTTTATATTATTCAAATATATGATTAATCGGATTATGATTGATGGTTATACAATTTCAGTTTTTGGCGAGTTGTTTTATCAAAATATAAAAAATAATTAAATTATTACGAGATAGATTAAAAATGAATTAGCAATTTTAACCACAACAATACAAGTTAAAAAGATGTATTAACCAATTTTAATTATGAAAACACAATTAACATTAAACATATTTATAAATGCATTAATTTTGTTATTAACAATTTCCTATAACTTTAAATCTTAAAAATTAAACAAACTTATTTTTTCTTGAAGATTTAATTCATCATATTTAATTAATAAAATACATAGAAAACCTAAAAATCTATATTTATGAAACAAAAATAAAATCTAAAATATTTGTTTTAGAAACGGAGGGAGTATATTATAACAAATTCTAATAAAATAATTTTATTTTTAATTTCTTAAAAACAAAATTATTAAATTTCATATTTATTATTATAATTTATTATAAATAGTTTTAGTTAAATATTGATTTATAAAATAAATATAAAAATCATTATATTTAGACCATTACAAAAATGGTTAAGAAATAGATTAATCAAATTCAGTTATACAAATATTAAAAAAAAAACTTTGTCTATCCGAATACAAGTTAGAAATATAAATTAACCAATTTTAATTGATATATTCATAATTTAATAAAAATATTAAAATAACTCAATATTTATATTACTCGAATATAACCATATCGATATCGATATTCAATTATTACCAAACCAAACCAGTTTTACATTAGACATTTAATGTTTTAAAATTTTACTTTTTAGATCGAATTTTGTTGAACTAAACCGAATCAAATTTATTTAGGTTTGGTTCATTTTGATTTTTTATATTAAAATTTTGATTATTGGTTTAATAGTCGGATAGGGGAGAGAAGCCCAATAAAACATGCAAACCACTAACTCCGAGGAACCGCCAACCGAAAAACTCAAAACTAAACATACAGAGTACCGTCACCGAAGAGAGGAGGACAACCACCGCCGGAGAACAGAGGTAGAGAAACAGCCAGAAAACAACACACGGGGAAACGCCAAACTTTGGATCTTGTCCCCATAGATAGAAGGAGCTAGTGTGCCGCCTCCGGTGAACCACCACTGCTGAAACACCGCGAAAGACCGGAACTTAGTCACGCCACCTTGCCGTGTGAAGAGGAGGCAGAGCCACAGATGAAACGTTGGGTTGTGAGAAGAAAGGAAAAAGGGGGAGCCCTCTCCAGCGAGGAGCACCGGAGAGGTGTAGATGGCAAAGCTTTTTCGAAACTTCCCGAGAGAGAGAGGAAGAGAGAAAACCCCTCAAAGCAGGAAATTTTTGTGATCAACAGTTATCTAATTTGGTTTTTTTAATGGATAATAGATAAATATATTTATAACAACTTTAAAATTTGTTGTATTATATATAAAAATGTTTAAATTATTAATTCGATTCTGCATATTTAGATCATTTGAGGTTGTTATGTTCACGCTCTGCATACTTAGATCATTTGAGATATCAAATTTTTAAGATGCAAGTTACTGAGTTCGAAAGATGAACTGCTAGAAATTTGCGCGTGTAAGAGAATATATACCTTTTTCACCATTTTCTTTTCTCAAGAGAAGCCCAAAAGCTTTTAGAGGAAATTGGTCACATTTAAAGAGTCATGGATTCTGTCAGTGTATGGAATCTGAAGCGTTTGACAAAATCTTGGAAGTTGCACCACTTAACTGTCCTATTTTAAGAGAAATTGGAGTCAGTGGCGAAGAAGTCATTCATCTTCTCCGTTGAACAAGGATTACCGAAAGGGTTTCCAGGTATTTGTATATTCATTTCTAACTTTAAGTTATTTTTCTGATTTGGTTAATAGTTAGTTCTTGAAAAATCTTTCCTGGTTAACTTTGAGCGCTCTATGAGTCCGTATTTCACATGCTTCTCTTTCTCTTTGCGGGTTATGTACGTCCAAAGGTTTTTTTTTTGACCATGCGTTGTTTGCTCATGAATCATGACTAATTTGACTGCTTCCTGAGAATTTCACATCCATTTTGTTCGTATTTTTTATGTTCTCAGGCTTTGGTGTCTGGCCTCGAAAGGGAAATCTGTAGAAGCTGAAAGTATTGAAGTTAAACTTGATTTTGGATCAAGCTTAATAATGGGTTCATAATCCAATTATCCTTATTGGACTAAACCCAATGTTAAGTCCAAGTTCTAGAATTTCTCTAGAAACATCATTAGAGATCATCAACTCCTCTAAATGTTCTAGAGAATTCTAAGAGATAATTATTTAAGATATTCTTATAGAAAAGTCTAGAAGTTGTTTGGTAAACATCTAGATATTTGTAATAAATTAATATTAGAGAATTCTAGAGATTTAGGAAATATCTAGGATAAGGAGGTTAGTAGAAAAATCTAGATTATTATGAAAGACTCTTATGGAGGCTATAAATACCTCATCACCCCCTCATTTGTAACATGTACAAGAAATTGAACAAGTGAATAAAAACAAGTTCAAGAAAGAATATCCTTCTTCTTAAGTTCTCTAAATCTCTCTAAAAGTCTTTCAAGTATCTCTAAGTGTTCTTCTATATTCTTATTCATACTTAGAGGGTTAATCTCTTGGTTTCTTTCGGGTCTCTCGGGTATTACGGTCTTGGGCTAGTGCTAAGCACTATCGGGGGTTTCTTTACATGGTATCAGAGCCATTCTAATTTGGTTCTTTTTCAAGATCAGGGTTTAAGAGAGCTTGAGTTTATTCTAAGTATGGAGTCGACGGGTCGTGTTGTTGGATTGAGAATGGAGATTTTACACCAATCTAACTATCGGTTATGGAAGTCATGTATGGAGTCATACTTGGTGAGTGAGGACTTATGGGAAGTCGTCGGTGGTAGCAGCATAACACCACCACTGGGAAATGCTGCAACCGCGGAAGCGACAAAGGAGTGGATACGGAAGAATGCCAAGGCGGAGTTTGCTTTAAAGAGGTCTATATCCTCGGGAGTATTTGAGCATGTCTCAAGGTGTACATACGCTAGTTCTATTTGGCAGGCGTTGGATCAATTGTTCAACAAGAAGAACGAGGCTAGACTACAATTGCTAGAGAATGAGCTAGCAAATGCGAAGCAGGGGGAGTCTTCAATCTCGGAGTTCTTCATCAAGGTAAAGAACCTTTGCTCTGAGATTAATACTCTTAATCCGGAAGAATCTATTTCGAAAGCACGGTTGAAGCGGTCTATTATTCGAGGTTTACGCCCCGAGTATTCACCGTTCGTGACATCGGTTCAAGGATGGGCTACACAACCTTCCTTGGAGGAGTTTGAAAATTTGCTAGCTTCGCAAGAATCATTAGCCATGCAAATGGCCGGAGTAAAAGTCAATGATGACTCCGGGAATGCCTTTGTAGCAAGAAGGCACCAAAGTTTCAGAGCCAAATCCAAGGATGGCGGTGCAAAAAATAATGATGGAAGAGAAGGATCTTCCATGGGAGACAAGAAACGATTCAAGTGCTACCGGTGTGGGAAACTTGGGCATTTTAAAAAGGATTGCCGAGTCAAGCTGAAGGAAACAAATATGGCGGAATCAAAAGGCCATGCTGAAGATGAAGAATGGGGAAAATGTTTCACGGTGGAGGCTGCATCTTCAGGTACATCTACAACTAAAAACCTTGGAAGTGATTGGATTGTAGATTCTGGTTGTAGCCATCATATTACCGGAGATGAGAAGTTATTTTCTAGTCTTCAGCGCCATGACGGGAAAGAAGCCATCATTACCGCGGATAATTCAATCCACCATGTTGAAAAGGAAGGGACGGTTGTCATTGAAGGAGATGACGGAAGCCCAATTACTCTCAAGAATGTATACCATGTTCCTGGAGTAAAGAAGAATCTTCTCTCTGTGGTAAATGCGGTGGACTCAGGTAACTACGTTTTATTTGGCCCAAGAGATGTCAAATTCTTGAAGAATATTAAAGAATTAAAGGCGGACGTGGTTCACACCGGAGCACGAGTCAAAGATCTATACGTTCTATCAGCCTCTAACTCGTATGTTGAGAAGATGAGCACCAATGATAATGCCTTCATATGGCATGCTAGGCTTGGTCATATAAATATGACTAAGCTTAAGGTTATGGTGAATAAAGATTTGGTTAATGGGCTCCCAAAGTTGAAGATTCAAGATGATGGAAAGCTTTGTGAAGGTTGTCAGTATGGAAAATCACATAGACTTCCATTTGACAATTCTACCTCACGATGCGGTGCTCCATTGGAGAGGATTCATAGCGATTTGATGGGTCCGACAAGAACATCCTCCTATTCCGGGTTTCGTTACATGCTGCTGCTCGTTGTTGATTTCTCACGGTACACCTGGGTATACTTCGTGAAGGAAAAGTCCGAGGTATTTTCAAGGTTTCAGAAATTCAAGGTCACCGTGGAAGGAGAGTTAGGTAGGAAGATCAAGACTCTAAGGACGGATAATGGAGGGGAGTTTATGTCAAAGGAGTTTCTCTCTTTTTGCCAAAAGCATGGTATAAAGAGAGAATTTACATGTCCATATACACCTCAAAAAAATGGAGTAGCGGAAAGGAAGATCAGACATCTAAGTGAGACATGCAGAAGTTGGCTACATGACAAGAACTTGCCTAAAGCTTTATGGGCGGAAGGTATGAGATGTGCAACTTATGTCATTAATCGGATGCCACTAAGCCCAAACAATATGAAGTCCCCTTATGAGATGATTCATGGGAAGAAGCCAACGGTGAAACATCTCAGAATATTTGGATCAACCTGCTATGTCCATGTTTTTGACTCTCAAAGGACCAAGCTAGAGGCGAAGGCGAAGAAATGCATCTTTGTTGGTTATGATGAGAAAAGGAAGGGCTGGAGGTGTATGGATCCTGAGACACATAAGTACATTGTGTCTCGTGATGTTGTCTTTGATGAAGTGTCCTCATTTTATAGACCACCTCAAGTCTTGGTTGAGAAAGATGGTGTAAGTTCCTCCAAGGTAGATGAACCAGTTCTCCAAGTCCCAAGTGGAAGTCTTGAAAAGGAGACACAAGGTGAAAGGGGGAGCAATGACCAAGAAGAAGAGGATGAGGAAGATCATGGTTCGATGGCTAATCAACGGCCTAAAAGGATCATTATTAGGCCTGCTCGGTTCAGGGATGACAGGTTTGTCACTACTTACTCATGCTACTTTGCAGCTCCATTAGATGAAGAAGAACCATCATCTTATGATGAAGCAAAAGGTGTAACCGAGTGGGAGACTGCAATGAATGAAGAGATGAATGCTCTCATGAAGAATGAAACTTGGGATTTGGTTCCAAAACCCAAAGATGTCCAACCCGTTTCTTGCAAATGGGTATATCGAATTAAGCGGAAGACGGATGGGAGCATTCACAGATTTAAAGCAAGGTTGGTTGCTCGAGGGTTCTCTCAGAAGTATGGAGAACATTATGATGAGACTTTCAGCCCAGTAGCAAAGATGACTACGGTACGTGCACTTTTATCTTTAGCTGCAAGCTTTGGTTGGAAGTTATGGCAACTAGACGTGAAGAATGCATTTTTATATGGAGAGCTTGATAAGACTATCTTCATGGAGCAACCACTTGGTTTCAAATCACGAGAGCATCCTGATTATGTGTGCAAGCTCAAGAAGGCCTTGTATGGGTTAAAACAAGCTCCAAGAGCCTGGTATGGAAAGCTTGCTCAGTTTCTTCAGTTTTGCGGGTATGTGCCATCAAACTCTGATCAAAGTTTATTCTTCAAGAAGAATGGAGGAGTCCACGTGGTAGTCCTTCTTTACGTGGATGATATGATAATTACGGGGAATGATGATGCTGAAATAGCTCGTCTACAAGAGTATATGTCGATAAGGTTTGAGATGAAGAAGTTGGGTGAGCTGAACAACTTTCTTGGTCTGGAAGTTGAAAGGGTAAAGGATGGAATATTCATCGGCCAACAAAGCTATGCGAGAATAATTGTTGAGAAGTTTGGCGTACACGAAGGAAAGACGCGTACTACTCCGATGGATGTGAACATAAAGCTTAAACGCGATGAAGGATCTTTGCTACCAGATCCTCGACCTTATCGCTCTCTTGTCGGAAGCCTTCTATACTTAACCATTACAAGACCAGATATATCCTTTGCGGTTGGTCTTGTAAGTCGGTTTATGCAAGAACCAAGGAAACCACATCTAGAAGCGGCGAAGAAGATCTTAAAGTATGTGAAGACAACTCTTGGCATGGGATTGTTGTACAAGTACAATGCCAAGGTTTCACTCTATGGTTTCACCGATGCTGACTTTGGTGGAGATCTAGATAATCGAAAATCTACTTCAGGATATGTGTTCTTATGTGGAGATACGAGCGTTTCGTGGTGCATCAAGAAGCAAGCAACGGTGTCATTGTCTACCACTGAAGCGGAGTATAAAGCTTCAACACTCGCAGCTCAAGAGTGTGTATGGCTTCGAAGACTCCTTGAAGACTTGTTCAAGCCAATAAATAAGCCGGTTACCATCTACGGAGACAACCAAAGTGCAATCAAGTTGGCTAATAATCCAGTGTTTCATGCAAGGACGAAGCACATTGAATTGGAGCATCACTTCATACGAGAAAAGGTGCTTGATGGAACGATTGAAGCTTTGGAGGTTCGAAGTGAAGACAACATTGCAGATATCTTCACCAAGTCATTACCGAAAGGTCAGTTTGAGTTACTTCGTTCAAAGCTCGGGATGGTTGACAAAATCAAGTTTAAAGGGGAGTATTGAAGTTAAACTTGATTTTGGATCAATCTTAATAATGGGTTCATAATCCAATTATCCTTATTGGACTAAACCCAATGTTAAGCCCAAGTTCTAGAATTTCTCTAGAAACATCATTAGAGATCATCAACTCCTCTAAATGTTCTAGAGAATTCTAAGAGATAATTATGTAAGATATTCTTATAGAAAAGTCTAGAAGTTGTTTGGTAAAAATCTAGATATTTGTAATAAATTAATATTAGAGAATTCTAGAGATTTAGGAAATATCTAGGATAAGGAGGTTAGTAGAAAAATCTAGATTATTATGAAAGACTCTTATGGAGGCTATAAATACCTCCTCACCCCCTCATTTGTAACATGTACAAGAAATTGAACAAGTGAATAAAAACAAGTTCAAGAAAGAATATCCTTCTTCTTAAGTTCTCTAAATCTCTCTAAAAGTCTTTCAAGTATCTCTAAGTGTTCTTCCATATTCTTATTCATACTTAGAGGATTAATCTTTTGGTTTCTTTCGGGTCTCTCGGGTATTACGGTCTTGGGCTAGTGCTAAGCACTATCGGGGGTTTCTTTACAGAAAGTTCGGGAATTTGAAAGCGGATATCTATGATGGATAGGATAAGTCGGCTGTCTGAAGCTCTGCTTTTCAAGATTTTGTCGTTTCTGCCTACTACCAAAGATGTTGTGGTCACAATGGTTTTGTCTAAACGTTGGCAGTTTCTATGGATGCTTGTGCCAAGACTCGTATACGATGATAGCTATCAGCTATGTTGCACCAGACGGATACGAGTACAGAAACGGGTACGGGTACGGGAACGGGAAACAGCAAAACTAAAAATTTATAGATACGGGTACGGCGTAGATACGTCTATAAATATACATATAAATAACCATAGATTTAATATATACTTAATTATGTCTTATAAAAATGTAGTTAAAACTTGAAAAATATAAAAATGTGAAAAAATATAACGATAAAACATACTTTATTCAACTTTATTCAACTGTAATAGAAAATCTATAAGCTCATTATAGTAGAATAAGTTAATTATTAACAAAAACTCAAATTTTTATATTTTGGAAACGTCCTATAGTATTATTTCTATATCCTATAATAACTAGTGTTCTCATTTTATTTTCGATTTATTGGAAACGTGAGAAAGACGTCCCCATGCCGTCCCCATGAAGTACCCGTCCCCGAAACGTTACGGGTACGGGTACGGACAGCAAAATGCCATCCCCGTACTACATAGGCTATCAGGATATTAAGTCTGAAAGTTTTTCGCGGTTTGTAGACAGATCCTTGCTTTTGCACGAGGCTCCAGACCTAGAATTTTTGCATTTCAAGCTTGGTCAAAAATCTAGTATGGTGGATATTGGAGTATGGGCTAGAACTGTAGCTAGACGCCATGTGCGTGAGCTGGTAATCAAGATTGACGGTTCTTCTTGTACAGCTCCAGCCATCCTTCCAAAGAGTTTGTACATGGTGTCTGGAATGCTTGTGACGTTGAAACTAAAGAACGCTGTTCTTGTTGATGTTTCTTCACCGCTGTCTTTCACATCTCTCAAGAAATTGAGTCTAGTATCCATCAAGTACCCAGGGGGTGATGAGTTTGTCAAGAAGCTTTTATCCAATTGCCCTGTTCTTGAAAACTTGTATGTGAAGCAATGTCCTGATGACAATGTTCCCATTTTAACAGTTAGAGTGCCTTCTTTAAAGATTTTATATATGTGTAAACCACAAGAAAATGATCGAGATGATGCAGATGGGTTTGTGATAGATGCTCCTTCTTTGGAGAAGTTGACTATTATTGATTGTACGGATGGATTTTGTGTCCTTAAGAATGAATTCCCAACATTGTAACGGCAGAAGTTCAGCTTGCGGATAGTCAGTCTGGGAAGATTCTCGGTTCTATAACTCAAGTCAGGGATCTCTGTTTATGTTTACCATCCTCAGAGGTATTTTAGTTGTTTCTTTTATAGTTTTATCATTCTGCCATATGCCATCTTGCTTTTCTTTTCAGAATCAGCCATGGAACAGTGAGTAAACAATCTTTTATCCACCATGGAAAATAACTTGCAGGATACCTATCCTAGTGGTTGTGTCTTCCACCGTCTGGTAGATTTTACGCTATGCAGATGTGAGACACAGTGGTTGGACCTACTTATGTGTGTGCTCAGAGATTCACCAAAGTTACGAGCTCTCCAACTTGGTCAGGTATATGTATATTTCAACTCTATTCATTTTGTTTTTGACCAGATTATTTTTCAGTTCACTCAGTGTCTCTTGTACTGTCTATCTCAGTACCATGGCTTTCAAGCTGATCAACCAAGCCCGTGTTGGAGTGAACCGAGCTTAGTTCCCGAATGTTTGTTAACGAGTCTTGAAACTCTCGAATGGGTAAGCTATGAAGGAACAAAAGAAGAGAAAGAAGTGGTGAGTTATATCTTAAGACACAGAAAGAAGTGGTGAGTTATATCTTAAGACACGGAAAGTGTTTAAAAAAGGTGACTATCTCCTCTAAATCCACTGAAGCCGACAAGAAACTTGAGATGATTAAGGAGTTGACATTGTCGTTCAGGCGTTCACCTCTCTGCCAGCTAGCTTTCGACTGAAGCTACAGTCAGACTTGTCAAGTGACATCGTGTTTGGTCTGAATCTTAGATAAGCTATTATATCCAGTCCAAAAAAGAAAAGAAGGATAAGCTATTATAAAGTTGGCTCTTTGAATTTCTTATTGTTCTTTCTCTAAGTGGAACAAATAATGAAGCATCAGAACTTAGTTTTTTTTTTTTTTTTTCAGCAAAGTCTAACTTTATTAATATACAAAGAGTTACAAGGTAACAATATCAAAGATCTTACAGAACTATATCAACACATTTAGTACATACGGATGTATGAACCATATAATGAGAAAAATACAGCAGAAGGGAGTTTGACGATGCTTTCCGAAGGGTAGTCTTACTCGCTAACCGATCATAGTATCGGTTATTATCCAACTTCATATTTGATCTTCCTCTGATGTGAGTTGAATGCAGCATCTTTTGGCTGAACTTTCTTTTAACAAAACACATCTTAAAACCCGATGTATTGCAATGTAATTCTGAATACAAGACACTTTGATACCAACACTTCCGTATCAAGGTCTTTTTGTTGAATGTTGTCTTTAAAATTTGTTTCTTTCGTGAGATTAATTGTAAAAAGAATTTTAATACCTTTCTCCATGAAGAAAACATTCGTAAAATAAGGGTTTTATGAACTCCTCTGCTTATATGCATCCTTGCTTTGTTGCATATATCACTGGTCATCATGAATCTCCAATGAAGTCGGTGCATTTTAATCTCACGTATCATCTCTTCATTTTGCCGTTGTACTAATATGGACACTTTCCAATCTTGAGAATGAGTCTTCATTGTAATGTCCACCCATTGTATTGAGTCGAAGTAGAGTGCTTGGGTTGGTCCATCACGTACTACCGTATATGTTTGGTGCCACGGTGGTTTCCATGGTGTTTGTTGCCATAGCAAAGCGGTGAGAATATCTTCGCCGCCACTCAAATCTGTTATGTCCTTGGTCATGAAAATGTCGCCCAAAGATGAGTTGATGATGCTGGATAGAACATCGGCTCCGGTAACGTGAAAAGGAAGTTGGCGGGATGACATCGTTTGAATGAACAAGAACATAACAGTGAAACACCAACTGTTGAAGAGTTTCTTCAACAGACAAGAACCGAGCAGATTGATCACCAAACCACGATGAAAAATTGTCGGACAATCACTCTCCATAGATCTATGATAATGGTTTCTTGGACGGTTATGATCGGCCAAAGGAATGTTGTCATAGAGAGACATAGTAATGGGATAAAGTGATGATGAAAAGAGATGTAGGTATCGTAAAAGCAAGATAAAACGATGACTGACCGGCGCCGGAGAGGCCAGCACCGGCCAGAAAAGTTGAACGAAGGTTTTTAGGAAAAGAGGTTATGATCACTTAGTTTATCTCATGGCTTTTTGCCCTATTTTGTAAGTTTTTTATAAGTTCGGTTCAGTTTTTCGGGGTAAAATCTTGAGGTGTTTAAAATAACCAATCTGATCCAAACCAAACAGAAATAAGTTAACCAATCTAAATTCAAAATTTGAAAATCTATTTTAAAATGTCCAACAGGATTACGAATAAGAACAAAAAAATTGCGATTTTTTTGGCACGTGATGCGTGTGTGATTTGAAGAGGCGCATTTTAGTTTCATCCAGCTAAAAATTAGCGGGAACGGTTCTCTTTGTACATTATAATCAGGTCAAGAGAGAACCTTTTCAAGGGGGATTAGGGTTCGTCTCTGGTGATCAATTGGTGACTGAAATTGAGTATCGGATTCTTCGATTTGATGAAGGAGAAATAACGACGGTTTTTAGGTATTTGAACTTTCCTTGTTAAGTTTTCTTCGATTTTTGTTTGGATCATTGTACGAATCGACTGCTGACATCGTTCTTTCGCATCGGTTATCCTGTCGATTGTGCTTTATTCGTATGGTTCCTGAAAGAATCTATTGAGGTTGTGAAGCGATAATCTGATCTATTGAGCTTGTGAAGCTAAAGCTAGTTTCTTACTCTTTTGAATTGATAGTAAAAGAGCTCAGTTTCTTTATTTTTTGGGTCTGTAGAAGCTGAAAAGTTTGATCATAATGGGGTTGGATCGTATGGATAGGATAAGTGATCTGCCGGATGCACTGCTCTTGAAGATATTGTCGTTACTGCCTACAAAACAAGTTGTGTCAACAATGGTTTTGTCGAAACGATGGCAGTCTCTTTGGATGCTTGTGCCAAGACTTGAATACAGTGATGATATGTACCAATATGGTGGTGGAGACGGGAGGTTCTTGCGGTTTCTTTACAGTTCTTTGCTGTTGCACGAGGCTCCGGTTCTGGAAAAATTTTCTTTAAAACTTGGTCAACACTCTGGTGCTATAGATCTTGGAGTATGTGTTACACCTGCTGTTAATCGCTGTGTGCGTGAGATGATTATCGAGATTGATACTTATTCTATTGAAACTCCAGCCATACTTCCAAGGAGCTTATATACAGGATGTAGAATGCTTGTGACTTTAAAACTACAAAATGCGGTTCTTGTGGATGCATCATCGCCAGTTTCTTTCCCTTCCCTTAAAACTCTGTGCCTTATATCATTGAAGTACCCAGGTGATGTTTTTATCTGCAAGCTTCTATCAAGTTGTCCTGTTCTTGAAGCCTTGCTTGTAGTAAAATGCAGCGGTGACAATGTGGGCGTTTTGGCAGTTAGAGTGGCTTCTTTAAAGTTTTTAACCGTGCGGTCAATAGAAGTAGATTACCATCAGGGGTTAGTGCTCGATGTTCCTTCTTTGGAATTATTGGACATTGCTGATTATACAGATGGGTATTGTGTTGTTGAGAACAGTATGCCTAAGGTTTTCCAGGCCCATCTTGATGTGACTTATAGTCATCCTCAGCAGCTTCTTGGTTCCCTTACTTCACTCGTGCAGCTTTCATTATGTTTAACGACTTCAATGGTAATGCGTTCTTCTCTAAAAAATTATTTCTTAAGGTTTTGTTATATCCTCCTACTTCCCTATTGGGAGTAAACTGGATCATCATATAAATTATCTCTAATCCAACACAAATTTGTGGGGCTCTCTTTAGATCGGATCTGTCATAGTTTACATCAATCCTATATACCTTATGTAGGATGAATATTTCGATGGAACAGTATTTAGTCAGCTTGAACAGTTGAAAGTATGTACTTGCGAGCCGGAGTGGTTGGATCTACTTATGCGTTTACTCAAAGCTTCCCCTAAACTAAGGTTTATTGTGCTTGAACCGGTATGTACTCCATACCCAAAATGCTGCAAAGAGCCAATCTTTGACCCCTTTTTCTTCTGTTTGATGTTCTAACTCGACTATACTTGTCTACCCTTTTCAGTCTAAGTTCCATGGCTGTAGCTCTGAAAATCCACCCCCGTGCTGGAACCAACCGAGTCGTGTTCCTGAATGTCTATTGTCTAGTCTTGTATATTTTGACTGGAGGGAATACAAAGGAAGTGAAGAAGAGAAGCAAGTCGCAAGATACATCTTAAGAAACTCTAGTCGTTTGGGAAGGGCAATTTTCTACCCCGAATCAAGAGATCCTGTAAACAATCTTCAGATGCTCACGGAGTTGTCAAAGTCACCAAGGAGATCTTCAGTTTGTCAGCTTGAGTTCCGTGGGAATTACAATCCTGTCTCAAAGTGAAAAAACAAAGTTCAACGTTAAATCGTTGTTTAATCTTAAGTTTAGAGTCGGCATTATAGTTTCTTTTAAAGTTCTCTGTTTATTTGGATATCTTGATGTTTAAATAATCAATCATCTGTCTCCAGTATTAAATAAAGTTATTTTTGTTCTGATTAGACGATTAAGAGAATGATATTGGATCATCTAATTTAGAGCATCTAATTTCGAGCTTGTGGTGAACACGCCTTCTTTGAAGTACTTGAAGACTTTAGATCATGGTTACAAGTGTATTCTTGAATATTTTCCTGAGATCGTGGAAGCACATGTGTGGTTACATGTAGCAACACTGATGATATCCTCAGATCTCTTGCAACAGTCAAACGCCTCTTGTTATGTTTACCTGCAGATGTAGTAATATATACTCGGCAACAACAGTAGATTTCCTTTGCGATCAAATAAAACTTGTAGTCTTGTCGCAGATGTTTTTCGTGCTGCAGGCTCGGGTTTCCTACTGGTAGTATCTTCCACATGTATAACAGAGTTGGATATAGAGAGAAAACTCGCAACTTTATCTTGAAACTACAGAGGAAGAAATATGAGGAAACACACGATGTCTAAAGAAGGCAATCATCTCCTCTATATCTACGGATCCCATCAAGAAACTTGAGAGTTGTCATATATTTTTTTTTAATATAATATTTATATTTAATTCGATCTAAACCGGACAAGAACCGAGTTACAAACCGACCCAAACCAGAGACAAAAGCATCAAACCAAACTGGAAAGAACCAAAATCGGAAAACTAGACAGCAAGCAATCAGCGACTCTTTTTAGGGACAATCCGGCGGTTCCGCCTCCGATACACAACGGTTGCGAGTACGGAGCCGCTGGCCACGAACCGAACCGGCAGCACTCGCCGTAGCAAGCACCCTTCGTCGACCTCTCCTCCCTGTTTCCCGATTCACCGATCCTTCTTTCACAGTCCGTCGCGATCTCTACCTGGCCGAACGAAGAGACACAACCTGACGACGCCGCCGAGTGGAAGGGCTAGCACCAACCACCGTCGAACAATCTTCAGACTAGTTGTCATATCTATGTAGGTGTGTTTAGGTAATTGTCATCTTACATTCGACTGAAGTCACTTGAGGGTAAGACATTCAATAGTTAAGTAAAAAAACTTTTTGGTTGGTGTTTGATCTAAATTTTTGATATGTTAGAATCTGTAACAAATTTGTATGTTTTTACTCTTTTGCATATATACATCTTTGAGATTGTTATGTTGTGCGCTTTAGAAGAGATAATTATAAACTTATTTTCCACAATTTAGAGCTACAACGTATGATTTTATGGTCTCTGCTTCATTTTTGTGGTTAAACAATGTGATGTTTACTTGTCATTTTACCTCAAACCAGGTTTGTTTTCTGTTGGTGCTTTAAACGGTTAAATTTTTTTTTAGGTTAGTTTATCCGGTTTAACTTTTATTGTTTGATATTGGTTCAGTTGAATTCGGCAATCTCTTGGTTCAGAAATTTGACAAAGAACAAAATGGAAGATGAAACAGACATTTCTTCATGCCTTAAAGTCTTAAACTTATGGACGTTGTTGGACATAACTTATGGACCGTTGTTGGATCTATGACGGTAAAAAATCTGGAAGTTAAAACACAAATGATTTTCTGTTTCGTTTTATGTTCCCAGGTAGGCCTGGACGTTCGGGTATTCGTTCGGGTTCGGTTCGGGTCTTTCGGGTTTTCGAGTTTTCGGGTCTAGACATATAAGATCCATTCGGGTATTTTATAGTTTCGGTTCGGGTTCGGTTCGATTCCATTCGAGTTCGGTTCGGGTTCGGATACCCGAAAAATCATAAAACAAAATAAAAATTGGTTAATTTGAACAAAAAATTGTTAAATTTAGACAAATATAGCTAGAAGTTTCATATATTTCATTTATTTTGGATATTTTAGCTATTTTGGTCTAAAACTAACCAATATATTTGAGTTTGTAATTATAATTTTGTATAATTTTGTTATATCAAGGAGGTGTTATTCAATCTTATATTTAAACTCAATTTTATAAGTTTTTAAATATTCAAGATTTAAATTTTTTGACATTAGTTTTAAGAATGCATGTGCGTAGATTCTAAAATCTCTACAATATAGCTTAGAATTTGTTTTTATTCATTTACTCATGAAAATCCATTGGAATTCATTTCAAATGACTCTATAGAAAGATTTTAAAAATCATTTAATTTTGAATAATAATGGATTTTAAAAGAATATTTAAAATCTTAATTGAATAACACCAAATTTTAAAATCTATTACTTATGATTTATAAACAAAGGATCCAGTAACACTAGATTTTAAAGCATGATTTAGAATCACTAATTAAATAACAATGGATTACAAAACCTATAGAGTTGAGTTTAAATATATGATTGAATAACACCACCTAAGTCTAAATATAACTAATATTTTGGATATGTAATTGTAGTTCGGATATTTCGGGTACCCATTCGGTTCTCGGTTCGGGTCGGATTCGGTTCCGGTTCTTCGGATATAAAGGTTTAGGACCCATTCGGGTATTTTACCAGTTTGGGTTCGGGTTCGGTTCCTCTTTTTCAGTTCGGGTTCGGTTCGGTATTTCGGTTCTAGGTTTTTTGCCCAGCCATATTCCCAGGGGTGACTGTTTTGACTTTTTGAGAAACAAAAATCACCATTCTTTAACTCGATTTTGCATTTGATTTTCCATGAAATAAAAACAGTAAAATGCAATTTGTCTATGTTGTTACGGAATTTCGATCTAATCCGAAAGTCGGGTTACAATCAGAGAAGTTCGAACTACGAGGTGCGAAATAAACTAAAATGAAGTTGAAATTGTTATTTACTGGTATTAAGGCCGAGGCCGAGCAATGAACATGATGGTTACGAGGTGGGAGTCATTCAAATGACGTGCTCCCTAAATATTGCTTGAGCTCGGAGCTTTATAGGAATAACTCGGCACTCTTGCAAGTTACAATGTGTGTGAAATGAAAGTGAAGTTTCCTATTTATAGAGCTTGAAGGTTGACTTCCTTTTTGCCATTGACTCCTTAGCGGGATTGTCTTCATGGGCCGATATTAGATTGTTGATTTGGCAATATTTCCAATGGGCTTATGGATGGGTGCTAAACTCATATCCAACAATTAGCCCCCCCCCCCCAGTTCGTCGATCTGCGATCTAGTTGGAGTCGGCGAATTTCTTCGAGTATTTAAGTCAGGCGAAAATCTTATTAGGTTGCTTTGCTTCAATCGTTAATGCTTCAAACCGTAAAATTCTTTCGGTTTTTTAAGGAGGTGAAGAGACGAGAACCGCTCAAGGTGTGATTTTGTGTGTTTTCAAAACCGTTCTCTCCTTTTACGAGGCTTCATCTTTTCGATTTCCATCATCTTTTATCAAGTAACCGTTTCCTCTCGTGGTCTTTTGCTTCATGTTTGTTTCTTCTAGTTTGTCGTGTTCTCGTTGCTTCGTCTCTGGATTCGTCAGTATGCAAGTAGATTCTAGTTGTCATTCTTCTACTAGTAGCGGCGATTTTGGTTTTTTGGAATCGTCCGGAGAAAGTCCTCTTGAATCTAGGCCGATCGAAGGGGATGAAGAATTTTTCCGGTCTCTGGTTGGGCGAAAACCTCGTCGGTTTCGCGGTGGTTTTGTTACAATGGATTCTCCTGTTTGCCAACTACTTACCGATTTAAGGGAGCGGAATCCCAGTGATGGCGACGAGCCCGGTCGTCGAGGAGACGACGCTAGGGCTGCTGACTCGGGAGGTCGTCCAAAAACTAGTACAATTGCCCCTGGTAACCTCTCTCGAGCGACTTCCTCAAAGGGAGGAAAAAGAAAGCCAAAGGAAGCGGCGGACGTGAAGGTTGTTGTCCCTTGAGTGATTCACTCGTCTGTCTATGAACAGCCTATCCTGGATGACATCCACCAGCGGTTTTCTCGTGTTTCCGGTCTCGAGCTTCGGTTGCCGGCTCTGTGCGAGCGACCCTGGGATGCTCCTCTTGGTTGGGTTTGTTTATACTAGTGTTAGTTCACCGAATTTCATTTGCTTTTTCCCCTTCCAAGAATTCTGATTGAGTATTGCGAGGCCAGAGAGATGACCCTTTCTCAACTTTGTCATACTGCCATTCGTAACGTGTTGGGCATTTTCATTATGGCGGCTGATAGTGAACTCGCGGTGTCCAATCGTTTCTTCGAGGAGCTGACATCAATTTCAGTTAATCAAAGGACGTTTGGGACTTTTTATGTGCGGTTCAGGCCCAATCGTCGTTTGAAGTTTGTGTCTGCCCCTCCGGATAAGACTTCTGATTGGCAGACTAGTTACTTATTTGCGCGTGTTAATAGCGCGCTGACGTTTGACTCAAGCAGGGTTTTCAGATCGTATGGAACTATAATCCTGGTAGCTTTCTCTGTTTTGCGCTTTCTTGTCGATATTGTCTGCCTCATGTTTTTCCTTATTCTTGTTTTGCAGTTCGTTCTGCTTCAGGTCGTTAAACCGCAGATTTTTCTAGAGATTTGGATAAGTTGAGGGCTCACGGTGGGATAGACTAGCCTCCATCGAAGGACAAAGAGGCCAAGGCCCTTTTTGATCGGAAGGTTTGAGGTTGCCTTAGAAAGATTGATTCGGGTATGTGCCCTCTTCTCCCCCTCCCCCTCTTTTTTTTAGACAGATGCGGTGGCATTTCTGATGATATTGTTGCTCAGTATTTTTGGCGCCGGATCCTTCTATGGAAAGTGAACCATCGTCTTCTCGGTTGTTTATGAAAAAGCGTAGGATGTCTTAGGGGTCCTTAGCGCGGTAAATTCTCCGGTGATCGTTCTTGATGATGGCCCGACTGCCCTTGGGGAGGAGGCACATCCATTTGTCGCGCATGACATGGGAGCTATTTCTGAGGAGGATGAAGCTGGCTGATGTCAAGAGACGTCGGGAGATGTTGCGATCATGTCGTTATGCCTTCTGGAGCCTCTGGCGACATATGTCACTGGGCAGGTGTCAAAAAGCGTAGATCGGACCTAGAGGGCGAGGCTGAGCGTTCTGAGGGTCTAGCTCCTGCTCCGTCTTCTGTTCATGCTGATGACCTGGCGGATGGGACGGGCAATGCTGATCCAAATTCTGGGGACTCTGTTTGGTCATTTCCTCATAAGGGAGAGGCCCCCTTGGTGAGTGACAAAGCGTCAGGTCAAGGGAATTCTCAGGAAATCAGGAACACATACAATCAATCAAGCGGGATCTAATTAAGAACTGTTCTAGAACTGGAATCACAGAAGTATAAGAAGCCAACTTTCGTTGTGAATCCTATCTATGTCTAACAACCTAGCAAACCAACTTTCCTTGCGAGTTCTAGAGTTCTAAACAAGCATTAATCACAAGTTCGTTTGTTCACAATTCCTCTAAACCAAATTTCTTTGCGAGTATATCAAATTGCTCATCTAGGTTCTTTCTAGCTAATTAACCAACTGTCGTTGCATCAATCAACCTAACATCAATAATCTAAGTGGTCAATTCAAATCAAGCAATAAGAACAACCCTAGATGAAGAACTAGAAAGATATGAATCCCTACAGATTGATCAACCTATAATTCCATGAAATCCCATGTGAGAATCCCTAAACCTAACTGGTAAACTACTCAGACATGATCATCGAAACAGAAAACATCATGAATAGAAAACCAAATATCATAAAAGAGAAACAAATAATATGAGTTCCAAATCTCTCTCTCTCTGAATCAAACAATGCGTAAGTAAAGCGTAGCCTAAACAATGGCTTAAAAACCCTAATATAATGGTCTAATCACGGCTGGGGCTTCTTTGTAATTATGAGAAACTTCTGGGCCAAAGTGTAATTTCCAAACTCTTGATAAAATGCCGAGAATTTATCTGTGTCGACCTTGTGTCGATCGATGCACATGTTGTGTGGATCGACACAGGTCTGTGAAATGGGCAGTGACTTCTATCTCTCGAGTTAAATCTCCAAAATGCTCCAGAATGCGCCATAATCTCCAAATCCGCTCCAAACATACCTAGACCTGTAAACACACCTAAAATACTGCAAAACATAGTAAATTACTCGATAAAGAAGATATATATCATGGTTAAAAGCCCTAAATCCATGGTATATCACGAGTCCGTCCTACGCTGATTGTTCAGCTCGAGAACGATAAACCTCTCTTGGAGCGGGATGTTAACGATCTGCGACCCGATGCTTTGGATCATCGTTCTTTGTATGTCACCGCTGCGACGTTCATCAAGTGGCGCTGCTGCCCCCGAAGGATCGGTGGAGGGAGGAGTGGAAGTGGCGTCCTTACTGAGGGAGACGTGGCCGCTCGTTGTATGTCCGATTTCCCAACATAGTTTTTTGTTGTTGTGATAGTTAGCTCGTTTTTTCTTTTTGACTGTTGTACGAATAGCGCCTCCGTTCGTGGACGTTATATGTGTTTTATGTTGGATGTCTGCTCTCCCCGTTCTCATTTTTTTTAGGTGTTTGGTGCCCGGCTTCTGGTCGTTGGTGCCCGGTTTCTGGTCGTTGGTGAGGCCTTGTTTTTTTTGTCTGTGATCGTAGGAAAATATCTCGATGCGTTTTGGTGGACGTGCCCTTTTGATTTTCGAGGCGTAATCCACAATTCACTACTGCTTTTTAATAGCTATTTTGTGCGTGCTTATGGAGAAGTGGACCGCCTTTTTCACATTGAAAGTTTACGTTGTTAACCGTCGCCTTACTTTGAATGCGTTGCTTTGATAACTGTTGCCTTTCTTGGTTATAAATATTCTCCTTTCTTCTTTGATTTTTCGCAACTCATTGCTCTTTATTTCCTCCCTTTCCTATTGATTAGGGTTGACGTTTTGAGAAACAAAAATCACCATTCTTTAACTCGATTTTGCATTTGATTTATCATGAAATAAAAACAGTAAAATTCAATTTGTCTATGTTGTTACGGAATTTCGATCTAGTACGAAAGTTGGGTTACGATCAGAGAAGTCCGAACTACGAGGTGCGAAATAAACTTAAATGAGGTCGAAACTGTTCTGTATTAGTATTAAGGTTGAGGCCGAGCAATTGAACATGATGTTTACGAGGTGGGAGTCCGTCAAATGACGTGCTCCCTAAATATTGCTTGAGCTCGGAGCTTTATAGGAGTAGCGCGGCACTCTCGCAAGTTACAACGTGTGTGAAATGAAGAGTGAAGGGTCCTATTTATAGCACTTGAAGGCTGACTTCCTTTTGGGCCATTGCATCCTTAGCGCCCTTGTCTTCTTGAGCCGATATGAGATTGTTTATTTGACAAGATATCCAATGGGCTTATTGATGGGTGTGATAGGTCAAGAATTATCCTTATTCTAACTGCAAATTCACAAATATGCAATCGTAGTATACAGAGTATCGAATCCACATAGACTCTAGTTTCACGCGATAGATTGTATGCAGTCGAATTAAGCTAAGCAAGAAAGATGAGAAAGCAGTAAATAAACAATTAAACAAACGGTGTGTGATCAATCAACGAAGCGCTCGACTTAGGAAAGTTCTCAGGAAATCAGGAGCACAAATCAATCAATCAACAAGATTCAGATATCAATGTTCTAGAAGTAGAATCACAATCATATAACAAACCAACTCTCGCTGCGAATGCTAACTATGTATAACAACCTAGAAGACCAAATCTCTTTGCGAATTCTAGAGTTCTAAACATGATTCTGCGTTTTCCCGTCAAAAACACGATTCTGCGTTTTTTCATCAAATTTTGATTCCGCATTTCCCATCAAAAACGTGATTTTGTGTTTTCTTGCCAAAAATAGATTCCGTGATTTTCCCGCAAAAAGTTAAAATTAACTTTATTTTCTAACATTTGTATTTTTAATTTAATAAACTAATAATATTATTTTTATTTAATATAATTTAAATAATATTTTTGAAAATATAATAAAATATAAATGGATTAATAGGATCTATTTATTTATTCTTAAAACTTTATTAGTAAATGAGTTTTATTAGGGTAACTTATTTAAACCTTATAAGCAAATATCTCATAAATGAGTTTAAATAGATATTTATTTTAATAGATACCCATTAAAAACCCACTAAACCCAAACCATTTTAACATCCCTAACTGAAATCAATCGGGGTTCGAATTGGTGTCATTAACGAACAAGTGCTGAAGGATAATTACAGCAGGGCTCTTCAAGTATATGTCTATTCTGTGAATTTCTTCTGATTCATTAACGTTTTTGTTTGATCTCTAAGAAGTGACTTCGTGAATAATCTTTCCTGGTAGCTTTTAATTTGCCTTCAATTCAAACTTATTGTTTATGTACCCCGCTAGGGTTTGCTTTGACCTTGTGTCGTTTCTTATTAATTTGTTTGGTTCATTAGAAAAACACACACTTACAATTTCAAATCTCCTCGATGTTTTCAGGCTTTGGTGTCTGGTTTGGAAAATCTGCAGAACAGCGGAAGCTGAAAGCTTGGGATTTGATGATGGCTCGTGTGGATAGGATAAGTCAATTGCCTGAAGAGCTACTCTTGAGAATACTGTCAGCACTACCTACTGCTAAAGATGTTGTGGCTACTATGGTTTTGTCCAAACGTTGGCAGCCTCTTTGGAAGCGAGTGCCAAAACTTGTATACGACGATAGCTATCGAAATATTAATATTGGAAAGTTTTCACGCTTTGTGGACAGGTCTTTGAATCTTCACGAGGCACCGGTAGAAACTTTGCATTTCAAACTTAGTCAACACTCGGCTGCTGGTGATATTGTAGTATGGATCGCATTTGCAGTTGAACGCCGTGTGCGTGACCTGAGTATAGAGATCGACTGTTTTTCCAGTACAACTCCAGTTACACTTCCAAGGAGTTTATATACAGCAGGCTGTATAATGCTCGTGGCCTTGAAACTAAAGAGTGTGACTCTTATGAGTGCTTCTTCCTTGCCTTCTTTCCCAACCCTGGAAACTTTGAGCCTTTCATCTGTGAAGTACCCTGGTGATGAATTTGTAGAGAGGCTTTTATCCAATTGTCATGTTCTTAAAGATTTGGATGTGAAGCGGTGTCTCCATGACAACGTTATCGTGTTCACCGTCAGAGTGCCTTCTCTGAAGAATGTATCTCTGTATGAAATATCAGAGAAAGTTAAAGACGGTCGACATGGTTTTGTGATAGATGCTCCTCTTTTAGAGACCTTTGACATTAAGGATTATACCTATTGGTTTGTTCTCATTGAGAATAATATGCCTATGATTGACAAGGCAAGTGTTGACGTCACTTGTAATCAGCTTAGGAAGATTCTGGGTTATATTACTTCAGTCAAGAGTCTCTTTTTATGTTTATCAACTTCAAAGGTACTTTTTTATCTGCAGGCTGTTGTTTTTACTTTTATAGTGGGTTTTTGGTCGGATCTGTTGCTACTAAATTTGTTTGTTTACTTGTTCTTAGGAGGTGTATCCTGTTGGGAGTATCTTCCCCCGTCTTGTACATTTAACGCTATGCACATGTGAGACAGTAAGGGTGTTCGTTTGCCTGCCGCCGGCGGCAGCGGCTGGCGGCTGGCGGCAAGTTTTTGTTCGTTTGCTTGCCGCCGGCGGCAGCGGCTGGCGGCTGCGATTGGTAGCAGCGGTAAGTTTTTGTTCGTTTACCTGCCGCCAGCCGCCGGCGTCAGCCGCCAGCGTCCAATCGCGAACAAATTCCGGACGCTGATTTTTTCGGCGTTCGAAACGGGATTTAGCGGCTGACGCTGGCGGTTGACGCTGGCGGCTGGCGGCATGCAAACGAACAAAAATCTGTCGCCATACGCTGCCGCCAGACGCTGCCGCCAGCCGCTGCCGCCGGCGGCAGACAAACGAACATGCCTAGTGTGGCTGAACCTTCTTATGCATCTGCTAAGAGATTGTCCTACATTACAAGCTCTCAAACTCGAACAGGTACGTATATATTTTGTCCCAAAGTATCCAGTTTCCTTGATCAATATACATACAAATGAGGGTCTCTAATGCGCACTGTACTTCTATCTCACTAATTTTAATATCAGCGCCATTCACTTCGGGCTGCGCGACCAAGTCCGTGTTGGAAAGAACCAAGTTCGGTACCTAAGTGTGTGTTATCGAGTCTTGAAACTCTAGAATGGTTAAAATATGGAGGTGCAAAAGAAGAGAAAGAGCTTGCAACATTTATCCTGAGAAATGCAAACTGTTTAAAGAAGGCAACTATCTCCTCCAAGTCTACCGACCCCAACAAGAAACTTGAGATGATCAAGGAGTTGTCATCTTCGCCCAGGCGCTCACCCACTTGTCAGCTTATATTTGACTGAATTTACGATAAGCCCTCAAGGAAAAACAAGATCAGGAAGTTGAGAAAATTTTGGTTGGTGTGTCATTCATGTGTTTGGTCCGAAGTTAAGATATGTTGGAAGTTTATATTTTAGTTCTTTTGATTTCATATGTTCTTGGCTTTCTGAAGAACCAAATTTCGGCCTCGGTTTGTTTGCAGCAGTATCAATCCTATATTTAGTTAATTATTTTATATTCCTACCCTATATATGGGGGAGTTTTCTGTAAAACTAGATTGCAGGTTTCTGAGAATAATATTCTCTGTGTTATTGAACTGAAGATCAAATGGCTTTAAATAGCCTTACATCCAACTGAAAATGAGAGAAAACAGGACACTAAAGCAACTAGTTCAACGAGGACTTAGTTCCTATAATGTAGCTTTATTTGACTGAAACAGACGCAACACTAACGGCCACAAGTAGCCAAAGACTTATTCAAAATCCAACAAATCCCTCCCTTAAATTGGACATGTTATGCTAACGTCCAGTTTAAACTCCTTGTGCTCGCATTCCCAGAAACATTCTCAGCTTGATGAACACCTCTAACTTCACCGGTTTTGTCATGATATCTGCAATTTGTTCTCATGTTCCACAAAACACCATCTTCACAGCTTCTTGATATGTAAGATCACGTAGGTAATGATACCTCACGTCGATATGCTTTGTCCGCCTATGCATCACCGGGTTCTTGGACAACTTAATTGACGAAGTATTATCACAATAGATCTCCATACACTTGAATTTTCACCAAAGTTTTGCTCCATGACTCCTTTTATCCAAATGCAGTGGCACGCACATGATGTTGCAGCAACGTATTCAGCTTCTGTAGAAGACAGAGTCACCACTTCCTGTTTTCTTGAACTCCAACATACTGCTGCCCCATTTAATAAAAACACATAACCTGAAGTGCTTTTACGATCATCAACGTCTCCAGCATAATCACTGTCTGTATAGGTTTCTACTTTCAGCTCAGCCCCTTTCGCATAGAAGATACCAAGCTCTGATGTTCCTTTTAAGTATCTTAGAGCTCTCTTTGCCGCCAGCATATGTTCTTCCCTTGGTTTTGCCATGAAGCGAGAGAGTAAACAGACAACGTACATCATGTCGGGCCGTGTAACCGTGAGATACATCAGACACCCGACCAACTGCTTGTACAGAGTAGCTTCTACTTCTTCACCAGCTCCTTCCTTTGAAAGTTTAGCTTTTGGCACAATTGGGTTTTTGACTGGATTACAGTCCGCCATTTTGAACCTTTCTAGCACCTCATGAGCATATTTCTTCTGACACAGATGAATACCATTTGCACTTTGACGAACCTCCACACCCAGAAAAAATCTCATCAACCCGAGATCAGTCATCTCAAATTCTTGCTTCATCGATTGTTTGAATGCTTCAAGCAGAGACTCATCATTACCAGCAAATATCAAATCATCAACATAAATACTCACCATCATGTGTTTTTCTCCTTCCTTTTTGCAGAAAAGAGTATGATCATAGCTGCTTCTGCTGAAACCTTCATGCTTGAAGTATTCCTCAATTCGACTAAACCAGGCTCTAGGAGCTTGCTTTAATCCGTACAACACCTTCTTCAACCGATACACTTTTTCTTCTTCACCCTTCTTGACAAATCCTTATGGTTGATCAACGTACACCACTTCCTTCAATTCTCCATAAATGAATGCACTCTTTACATCTAATTGATAAACCTTCCAACCTCTTTGTGCAGACACAGCCAACAGAATTCGAATTGTATCCCAACGAGCTACTGGTGCAAAGACCTCCTCATAGTCAATACCTTCTTCTTGTGCATAACCTTTCACGACCAGTCTCGCCTTATACTTGTCGACATTGCCTTCCTCATTCAGCTTTATCTTAAAGACCCATTTGACTCCAATCTTCTTTGCATCTGTTGGTAAGCTCACGAGATCCCATGTTTTGTTCTTCTCAATGGACTCAATCTCGCTTCTCATTGCCTTCAACCATTTTTCTTCTTTCCTCGCCTCTGAAAACTTCACTGGATCATCAGCAGTAAGAAATAGTGCCATCGCCATTTCTGCTTCAGCTTCTTCATCTGAGATTTCACCACTCACATAATCTCTCATCCATGATGGCTTTCTCCTATCTCTTTTCTGCTGAATCCCTGGTTGTGGAGAATTGACTTGAGTTTCTGCATTTTCCTCATCCGTACTTTGAGCTCCTCTGGGATTTTCTGTAGTTTCTACATCCACAGTGTGATTGTCTCCTGCATCACATCCTTCACCAGCTTCCATTTATTCACCATCTTCCATTCCTTCTGTGGTTAAGCTCTCTTCTCCCCAGTCTAGAATACCATCAGGATCCTTTTCATCTCTACTCCAGTTCCATTTTTCTTCTTCCTCAAAAACTACATCTCGGCTTATGACCACTTGTTTTGAGATTGGATCATAAAGCCGGTATGCTTTTGACTCTTCACTCACTCCAAGAAGAATACACTTGCGACTCCGGTTATCAAGCTTTACCCTTCGTTGCTCAGGAACATGCACATGAAAAATGCAGCCGAAGACTCTGAAATAACTCACACTAGGTTTTATCCCGCTCCAACATTCTTCTGGTACTAAATATTTTACTGCACTTGTAGCGCTTATGTTCAGGACATGACATGTCCATTTTGCAGCCTCGGGCCAGAAGCTTTTCGGTATGTTCTTCTCCGTGAGTAAACATCGAACCATATTCATTATTGTTCGATTTCTTCTCTCAGCAACACCGTTGTGCTGTGGCGTATAAGCTGCAGTTAGTTGTCTCCTAATCCCATGTTCCACACAAAACTGATTGAATGCGTTTGAAGTGAACTCTCCTCCCCTGTCTGTTCTCAAACATCATATGCCTGTTCCTGCTTATTTTTCAACAAGACTCTTGAATGTCTTGAAAGCTTCAAACGCTTCATGTTTCTCTGAAAGAAGATATATCCAGCTCTTGCGACTAAAATCACCAATCAAGAGAAAAATGTACCTCCTTCCACTGTGTGATACTGGAGATATGGGACCGCACAGGTCCGCATGAATCAGTTTTAGCTTCTCTGTTGCTCTACACTGGCTTTTCTTGGATATGGCTTCACGATGTTGTTTTCCAATGTTACACACTTCACAGACTTTGGAAACTTCTTTTATTTGAGGCAGCCCCTTCACAAGTTGTTTATCATGCATGGTCCGAATAGATGCATTATTCAAATGTCCAAAGCGCCTGTGCCACAAACTTGCAGTTTCATCATCTTCAATCTTCAGACATGTACTGTGATCATCTTTCATGGTTGCAGACACTACGAACATCCGGTTTGCATTCATCCTAGTGTTCACGATCAGGCCTCTACTGGGGTGAAAGATCTTATACACTCCTTTTCCAATTAAGAACTCCACACCTTTCTCTTGTAATTGCCCAATGCTTAATAGATTATTTGTTAAGTCAGAAACAAGGAACACATCACTTACAATTTGAGTTACTCCTTCAACCTCAAACTTGACGTTCCCTTTTCCTAGCACCTCCATTCTTGTGTTGTTACCCAATCTCACGGCATGCCTAAAACTCTCATCAAACTCCATGAACCATTCTTTATTTCCCGTCATGTGGTTAGAGCAACCAGAATCGAGGAACCACAATCCTTTATGTTCAGATCCTTTGATCTCTGCATGTGCCATCAGAAGTAGAGCTTCTCCTTCATCGAATTCAACATAATTTGCTCCCTTTTCATCCGTCGGACACTCGTATTGAAAATGTCCTAACATGTGACATTTGAAACACTCAATGTTGGCTTTGTTGAGGCCATATCTCATTCCTCCTCTTCTTCTTGAAGTACTGCCACTACCTCTTCCAACAGACCCTCTTCCAACAGACCCTCTTCCTTTTCCTCGTCCAGAGTTGTAATCGTACTCGACTTTGAGTACTTGTTCTTCTGGTTTCTTTCGCCGAATCTTCTACTCATGTACGAGCAGCGAGCTGTGTAATTCGTCAACAGAAATCTGATCGATATCTTTTGACTCCTCAATCGAACATACGACATAATTAAAATTCTCCGTCAGCGTTCGGAGAATTTTCTCGACAATCTTCACATCCTCCATATCCTCTCCACAGTTTCTCATGTCATTGGCTGTAACCATGACTCTTCCAAAATAATCTGTTATTGTCTCTCCCGTCTTCATCTCCAGCGTCTCAAAAACTCTTCTCAATCTCTGTAGTTGAGCAAGCTTTACCCTCTCATTCCCTTGATACTTGACTTTCATGGAATCCCAAAGTTGCTTTGCGGTCTCCTTTTGGGTGATAGTCTTCAGAATTGATTTGTCGATGGACTGAAACAAATAATTTTTTGCCTTCAAATCCTTCAGCTTCATGTCCTCCAACGTCTTCTGTTGGGCTGCTGTCAACACCTCACCAGATCCGGGTTCCTTGTATCCTGGTTGAATACCACTCCAATACTCCTTTGATCGCAACAAGTTCTCCATGAGTAAACTCCAGTGATCATAATCACCATCGAATTTAGGCACACATGGGACACTGAATTTGCTTGAATCAGTATCCATCTCTAGCTCGTTTTTTTCTTTGCTCTCTCTTTCACTCGTATTCACTCCTTCAGATCCCTTTTGAGAGGGCTCTGATACCACAATGTAAAACTAGATTGCAGGTTTCTGAGAATAATATTCTCTGTGTTATTGAACTAAAGATCAAATGGCTTTAAATAGCCTTACATCCAACTGAAAATGAGAGAAAACAGGACACTAAAGCAACTAGTTCAACGAGGACTTAGTTCCTATAATGTAGCCATATTTGACTGAAACAGACGCAACACTAACGGCCACAAGTAGCCAAAGACTTATTCAAAATCCAACATTTTCATCTTTTCTAAAGACACTTCCCTCAAGTCAAACTATAGTTATTTATTTTGGGGAAATTTGGCCAAATGGTAGTGGTAATAAATTTAATTAGAAATCACAAATCGGATAGTGAGAAGTTCTCACTGAGAACTGCGAACTAGCAAACAAAAAAAAATACCAAGAAAAGACAAGGTTTGGTCTCGAGGTGGAATGGATCATAAATAGGGATGTTATTTTATTATTACTGATTTGGTACAATTACAATCTTGAAGAAGCTCGATGTATGAAATCATCAGTAATAATAAAACAGCGTTAAAAAAAAAAAATAGGGATGTTATTTTCAGAGTTTTGAACCCTGTCCAACATTTTATATTTAATTCATAGGGCTAACTTAACCGTGTTAAATTTTTTTTTTGGCTTTGTTTATGATTCATAAACGCTTACGTTCACGAGAAGCGCTGTTAAAAGTGGATGCCATCTTAAATTTTTAAGCATGATTTAACTACCTTAGTCAATGAAGAAAAATTCCTTAATCTAAATTTCATGTGTCAATAACTCAATATATAGTAAGACCAGTTGGAATTATAAGCACTAATTGGCGTAGATTGTAACATACTGGGCTAGCCCATTTGAAAAAGGCTTAAATGAATTAATTTGGCTACTTATATCACCAAGTGCATTTACCTTTTCCGATCACTTGCTTGAAAGAACTTCAGAGTTAAGCGTGCTTGGACTGGAGTAGTCCCAGGATGGGTGACCTTCCGGGAAGTGATTCGTGATAGCATGTGTGTGAATACAAAACACATGAGAAAATGTCACATGGTAATTGCAGGGTCAGTAAATTATTCGGTCGGGCCTACGAAAAATAACGCACCGACTGTCGGACAGGGGTGGAACCCACGAACCCGATAGAGGGATGTTACATACATGTACATATGTATAACTTGATTATCCGAGATGGTGAGCTAAACTTTGTCGCAGTTTATGATACATTGACACATTGTGTATGCATGATGCATGCAAACGTTATATATTCGCGTATCCGTCTACAAGATCTGCATTCATGGAGATGTTGGAGTAAATCGTTTCATGTGGTTGTCATTATATCAGCTACACATCGGTGATATGTTCAAATGATGCAACATAGTGACTTAAGGCATTGTTCTTCTACTCATGTGGAAATTGCATCTAGATACAGTTTCCAAACTTTGCATCAAGAATTAGTTCTTTTGTGCATAGAAACTGCGTCTAGATGCATTTATGTTTCTTTGTGTGTTTGTATATATTAGTTGGATACATTATTTTAAGGTTTGGATTTTGAGAGTTTAGCGGGAAAATGCGATTCTGGCGGAAAACACAATTTTGCGGTTTTGGTTGGAAAACACAATTTTGCAGAAAATCATGATATTCACGGTTTTGGCAAGAAAACACGATTTTTGGACAATCGTGATTTTCGGTTTTGGCGGGAAAACATGATTTTTGAGATTTTGGTGGAAAACACGATTTTGCGGTTTTGGCACAAAAACATGATTTTGTGATTTTGCGGAAAATGTGGTTGGCGGAAAAATGTGATTTTGCTTTTGGCGGGAAAACACGATTTTGCGGTTTTGGTGGAAAAACACGACTTTGCGGGAAAACTCGATTTTGCGGTTTTCGCCGAAAAACACACAATTTGCAGTTTTGGCGTGAAAATGCGATTTTACGATTTTAGTGAAAAAACACGATTTTTTTGTTTAGGCGGGAAATCACAATTTTGTTGTTTTAGTGAAAAACACGACTTTGCGGGAAAACGCGATTTTGCGGTTTTGGCGGAAAATGTGATTTTACGGTTTTAGTGGAAAACACGTTTTTTTGGAAAACGCAATTTTGTTGTTTTGGTGGAATAACACGATTTTTTTTTTTTGGCGAAAAACATGATTTTGCGGTTTTGGCGAAAAACACACAATTTGCAGTTTTGGCGGGAAAATGCAATTTTACGGTTTTAGTTGAAAAACATGATTTTTTGTTTAGGCGGGAAAACACAATTTTGTTGTTTTAGTGGAAAAACACGACTTTGCGGGAAAACGCGATTTTGCGGTTTTGGCGAAAAACACACAATTTTGCAGTTTTGGTGGGAAAATGTGATGTTACGGTTTTAGTGGAAAAACACGATTTTTTTTGTTTAGGCGGGAAAACACAATTTTGTTGTTTTGGTGGAATAACACGATTTTTGTTTTGTCGAACAATGTTATTTTGTGATTTTGGCGAAAATGCTAAATTTTAATGAGGGTATTTTAGTTTTTTTGGTAATCGAGACGTACTTTGGTGCGTCTCAACTCTACTTTTAAATGCATCTAGAATTTCCAATTATTTTGGATGCAATATCTGATTTTTGCATCTGAATGCACTTTTTAAGTACCACTAAAAGAACAACATCTTGTTTTTGCAATGAGATGCAGTCTCTCAACGCATAAAAGAACATCACCTTAATGCAGTTGGGATTAGTAAGTTACACAATGTCAATTAGACAGCTCAAGCAATAATTTTTTTTGTGTCACCAATAATCATAAAGAAACTTAAAATGGTTCAATGAGGCAAGTTGATAGGACGAAATCTAATAAATGAGGTAAAACGGTTGAACTTTAACGCCCCTTTTCAGTTTATCCGTCTTTGTGTTGCTTGTTCTTGGAATATGTGTGATAACAAATTTTTGAAGAATTCTCTCATAGTTGCATACTCCTCCAGGTGGATCGAGAAGGCCGATTATTTCAAAGGTGCAGACACTATCGTCACCAGTTCAGAACTGTCTGCTGCGAAAGTAACTTCGTTTTGGTTTCATCTTTTCATGCATTCCATTGTCCATATCAATAGGCATGTTCGTTTAATTAATGCAGCGATTGCATTTGTGATCAAAATTTCTTCACAGTCATTTTTTAATTAGTCTTTGGGTTGAAGAAAGAGAGTCGCAGCCAGTGGTGGACCCATAGATTAATCTCAGGGGTGTCAAGATGTCATTTAAAAGAAGAAAAACATTAAACGGTGTCATGGTAAGGTTTGAACCATGGTTTTAGGGGGTTCAAGAAGCATGCCTTACCAAATTTGCCAGCAAGTTTTAACTTGATTTAGACATAAAATAAATTTTATAAAGATTTAAGAAGTGTCACATGACACCCCATCTTCCTTATTGGGTCCGCCCCTGGTCGCAGCGATGACAAAAACCAGAAATCCTGCAATTTCACTGTCGCAACAAGAAACCAACGACATCTTTAGCTCACGTTCTCTCTCCTCTGCGACCAAAAACAAGAAATCCTACAATCTCCTCTGTGATTCTCTTCCTTTTTTTCTCCTTCTGGCTGGTTAAATTTTGTGCCGCAGGTACAGTCGCAGCATTTGAGTAACGAACATGCCCAATGTCTCAAAATCTGCATGTAGCGGTGATAGACTTCGTCTGATGTTTCTTGCTCCCATCATGACATACTTATCTCTTTCGTAGACATTGTACCAACATTAGCCTGAAAACATGTATCCCTCTTTCCATGAGCCATCTAAGAAACTCCACCGTCCCATAATATCCAAATTAATTCCTTTTGGTATGTGCACATTTGTATCCTTAATTTGTGACAATGAGGGTATCTTTTCTTCAGCTATTTGTGCATCCTCTCATTCACGTGATTCATATTATGCTATTTAAAATACCTATTGGATATTTGTTAATAATATTAAATATTTTTTTCACTAATATATTGAAGTATCCATGAGAAGGTATTATTCCTCATATTGTTGGCACTCTCCAGAATAAATAGTCTATGTTAGCAAAAACCGAAGATAGTGGGAAATTCCTTGGATTTGATGGGATTGACGAGAATGCCAAAGTTTGTAAAGCCGGCAGGAATTCAAATAGAATATAATTTATTGTTTTTTCTTCTACCCCCCCCCCCCCCAACATTTGTCAGTATCACATTTAATTCCTCTAGAACTCAGTTTTTTTTTTGTAACAGACAGACATCCCGTTATTGCTTACCACATGAAATGTTCAATTTTTAGTGGGCACTTAATCTTCCAAGTAAACACTTGAGGAGCTTTCACATTAGGTTCATAAGGGGGTTCAACCTTGTTCTCATTTGATGTCTCATGTTCTATCTGATAATCTGATTTCATTGTATATGTACCTGATTTAGTGAAATGCCATTCAATTGGATATGGGCGGGAAAAATTGAAGGACTGGTAAACTAATGATTATGTATGCGTCCTTCAGTACTATAATATCTTAGATTAATCGATCATTACACAAATGTGTCATTGTATCTATTAGCTGATTAATCGTTAAAGAAGGATCAACGCGAGTATTTTGACATAATGCTGACCTCATGCGTAGGCCTGGAATCCATGGATCATGCCATATTGAGATGAATATTCATGTTCTCACCCTTTTTATTAGTCATTTGCTAACTAGAGATCGAGCTGATATAATATGATCTAATTGGGTCCAATAAACCTCCATTCCGATAGTATATTCCTGTAAATACTTTGTAAAAAGACAATCTATCTTGTCAATCAAGCGTCACAATTGTTTATCCAGCATATCTGTATTGATATCCTTTAAATCCCGGAATTCCATGCATCCATCCTCCTTTCCCATATACAGTTTATCCCATGACATCTAGTGCATTCTCTTTTGGTTTGTTGTCGTGCTCCACCAGAATTTGGTTGTCAAACTAGTAAGCTTATTTGTTACTATCATTGGTAGTTTAAAACATGACATTATACGGTTCGGCAATGCAGTCGCCACCAATTTAATAAGCACATCTTTACCTTCCTAAGTCAAAAACCTCATTGTCCAGCCGTTTACACGATTATGAAGTTTGTCCTGTAGGAAGCTGAAAATTTGTGTTTTAGGGTCTCTTAAACTTTCAGGTATCCAGAGGTAAGAACCCATGCCGCCAATAGTATTTATTCATAATGTTAATTTTACTTCCTCACTAACTAAATTTGCTATCTTATGACAGAACTATAGAGATGATTTGTTAAAATTAATTTGTTGTCTCGATAACAATTCATATTCCTTTAGAATCCTTAGAATAACATGGCATTCTTATTTGGTTGCCTTACGAAAGAATAAACTATTATCGGCAAAAAGCAAATGTGATACCGGTGGACAAGCTTTTGAAACCTTCAGTCGTGTTATGGATTTTTCTCTCTCCGCTTTCCTAATATTAGTAATTAAAGCATATGTTCAAAGAATGAAAAGATAAGGTGATGAAAGATCTCCTTTCCGAAGTCCCCTTTTGGGTGAAGTCATACCACATGACTGACTGTTTTAAAGAACCTTATATTGGATTGAAGGTATACATCGCATCATTAGATTTGTCCAATGTTCTCCAAAACCCATTTTTCTTAGTAAATTTTCAATGAAAGACCATTTCACTCTGTCATATGTTTTACTCATGTCCGTTTTAATTGCCACATATTTTCCTTTACATGATGGATTTGTCCTTAAGCCATAAAACATCTCTTATGCAAATAAAATATTATATGATATAAGACGTCATGCCACAAATGATGATTGTGTTTCCGATATAAGGGCTGGTAAGAGGGGTTTCAGCCTTCGACATAAAACCTTTGATATGATTTTATATCCTACATAACATAGACTAATAGGTCGTAATTATGTTATCCTGTTTGACCGCTTCGTTTTCGAATTCAAACAAATATTTGTAAGATTAATCTGTGAATCCGTTTCCCATGTCCGCAAGAAGTCATTTACAAGTTTATTGATATCATTTTTGATGATTGGCCAATATCTCTGAAAGAATAAAACAGTCATACCGTCCGGTCCTGATGCTTTTTCTGTATGCATCATAGAAAGAGCACGTCTAATCTCATCTTTTGTAGCAATTGAAATAGGTTATCCATTCATTTGATATGTTATTTTGGTTGAAACTCCTTAAGGAATTCATTAAAGTCGATATGATTCAAAGAAGTGAAGAGTTCCTCGAAATAGTTTACAACTACCTTTTCTATCTTAGTATATGTTATAACTCATTCTCCTTCTGCATCATGCAAACGCACAATTCGTTTTCTCGCCCATCGTTGTTCTGTTAATGCTTGGTAATATTTTGTATTACGATCTCCTAATGTATTCCATAAATTATTGCTTTTCTGATGCCAGTAAAGTTTCTCATCTTTATATGCATCCTTCAATTTTCGAATAATTTGTTGGGCCTCTTCATAGGTTCTATTGTTATCATCTTGTACCTCTTAAAGCGTTTTTTACAGTTTAGTATCATCTTACATGTCACTTATCTTCACTTTTCTATATGGCTAGCGAATCTTCCTCCAACACGAAATTTCATGCCTACAATTTTTTATCATGCTTACAAAGTCTTCACCATTTCTACTAGTTAGTTGCTTCCATCCTCAGGTAATATTTTCCATTAAACCTTCATGACATATCTACCTTTTATCAAATCTAAATTGGTTCCTCCGTCGTGGAGCTTTATCTCCTATAGTTGTCATCACGAGCATATAATGTATGCTAGTCCTCATTTGCTAATGATCTATCTTAATGAAACTGAATAATCCCCCCCCCTATCCATCCTTTCCATGATAATGAATTACCCCCAAAAAAAAAAGAAACTCCAGAAAATTGCAGTTTAATAACATCATGTTATTGAAATCCAAGAAAGTTTCCGTATGTCAAAGAATTCCACCTTCTTTCTCATGATTTCTTGTGATTTCATTTAAATCATCTATAATAAACCATGGTTTTTGAGATATTTATATCGATTCTCGTCATCCGTTCCTAGACATGGTTTCGAAGTTTTTGCAATGGTTCTCCATAAATGAATGCTATAAATACTTTTTCCATTAAAATCCGCTTCTATATCAATCATCATATTGCTAGAGTAAATTATATTTACATTGTAGGCATTATCATAATAAAGTGTTAAACCTCCACTATGTCCCTGTAGTTCTACAGTGTAAATATTATCATATTTATAACAAGGATTTTCGCAATCCTTTGAGGTACCAATTCCTCAAGCTTATCGATGTAGCTTTGAGGTATCGAACCTATTCTGGGATGGATAAAACCAATAAGCACTCACTAATCCTCTAGAGTCAAATTACTCAATTAAGTTTTTGGTTTCTAACAATCCTAACGAGAACAATTCAAACAGACGTAAGTAAAAGGCAAGTAAACGAATGTGAATTCAATCAATGATGAAGATAGGGCATAAGGTTAAGGTCAACGGACAGGTGACTCGGGATGATCAAGGATCCTAATTCAGACTTCAAATAAGCTAACCTCCTAGTAAGGAACACAACGATACGATCAGTTTAATCTCTTAATACTAATCTCTTTACTTAATCCTAATCCAAGAACAAATTCTCATTTGTGAATTAGAATCAAGCAAGCAATCAAACAAGTTCCAAACAACTAACAATCACTCTAGACATACATTCTCATGCGCTAGAATGTGAAAGTTCTATCAAAGCTATGAACAGGAATTTCATCGAACACATGGTGAACAAGAAATCTTAAACATTCTAATCAACTTGATCAAGGCTAATTAGATATTAAACACACTTTGACAGATGAGATTTTAAACAATCAAGCACTAGAAATCCATTGATCACCCCTAATCAACCTAATCCTACCTAACCCATAAGCCCTATGAAGAACTACTCACTAATCATCATATGAACAACAAAATCCATAGAAATAGTGTTGATCATTGAGAATAGAGATAGATTGGATAATCAAAGAGAGAAATCACGAGAAAAGAGTACTAGATTAACCAAAAATCAAAACTTGTTCTTACAAAAGGTTTAGAACATAAAATAAAGCTTAACATCTAATACAAAATAGGTTTTTGGCTTAAATAGTCAATAGGGTGCGAGCCGGGTCAACCCGGAACAAACCGGGTGTTGACCCGGATCCAAGTGAAAATCTGGGGACGATATCGGTCGGCTGGACCGATACGCCGACCGATACGAGCTCTCGGATTTTCTGTCGAAGGAGCGTATCGGTTGGCTGAACCGATATGCCAACCGATATGGATGCACAAAAATTAATCCGAGAGGTCGTATCGGTTGGCTGGCCGATATGCAACCCGATATGAAGACTGTGTTGAGATGCATCCAGTAAATCAGGCATAACTCTTTCCATAGAGCTCCGAATGACTTCCAACCACCTCCATTAGAAAGCTAACTCAATTTCCCATGATTTTTATTCAGAATCCCAGAGCTAAAAGTCAACGTAATATCTTCATATGACTCAATCTTTCAAGCTCATCGGTTTGGTCCTTCATCACCATTTCACTTGCAATCACTCCTTTGGCCTCCAAACTCTTCCAAACATCCTTAGCAACTCCAAGAACCTACAAAACATAGGAAACACTCCAAATGCAAGCCTAGAATGCCTAAACCTAGCTCTAGATGATCCTATACTCTAAACACACCAATGACCAAAGAAATGAAGTTAAAGGAAACTAAAAAGAAGTAAAACATGATCCTAACATTAGCCTAAATGCATGAAAATACAAGTATATCACATATCCAAAAATGTGATTGAAACTTTTGTACAAATGTAAATTATTGTTTTTTTAAGGAAGAAAAACGCTGATTTATGTTTAAACCACATTTTCTTGAAATAATTGATGGTCCATTTACTTCATAAATCTTGAAAGTTCTAACTCAATATCCTTATCCGTAAACCTTATTAAAAAAAATTCATGATACGAAAAATGGGTTTAAGGAGACCCTTAATGGTAACTTCTTATATTGAGAATACTCTTTCTTTGAGTAATCTTTAGTAACCTCAGTGCGTATTTGTGGCTTATCATAGCAAAGCCTTAGTTTAAAATATTTTATTAAAATTCACACCCTTGTTTCACATTGTACTCTCGTCCGTCCCATTACTTACTGGATAGCAAGATTCAATCACAGAACACAATATAATGTCGTGCTTGCTACAAAAACTACAATAGAGCCAACAGTTATGTGGCACACTATAAGTTACATAGTCAAAACCATATATGGTTTCTTCAAACAAATAACCATGATGAGGACTATCATGTAAGAATTTCCACAAATATTCTAGAGCTATCATATGTAAAACATATGAGGTATCTAATTGAGAATTATGGAACCTCACTCTTTCAAATCTAACCATCTTGTTACAAATTAAATGCCAGAAGCAGCATTAAAATACAGGCACTTTAGTATTGCTTGATAATATATGCATCGTTAACAAATTAAAGAAAATCAAAATTCTCCCCTCATACAGTCAACCAACGTAACCCAAAACAATGAATAAGAGGAGAATCCGCCAATGGTCAGACTCCGCCCTTAATGACTTAATTGATGTTAATGATCACTCTATCATCCGAAAGATATACATCCCTCCTTTACCGGTCTCTGACTCATATATTTGGCCTTACACACCCAATGGTATTTATTCTGTAAAATCCGGATATCACTTTGCCAACACAAAGACAGGATTGGCTCCCCAAGACCTTCCGGTCCTGGCCACAAATCCGACTCACTCGAAGGCTATTTGGTCAGCTGATGTTCCACCTAAACTGAGACATTTCCTCTGGAGAGTTTGTTCCCAAACAATACATGTACGAGCAAATCTAAAGCGAAAACACATTATCACTGATGCGTCTTGTCCACGTTGTGGTATCCATGATGAATCAAGTGATCATTTGTTTTTCAACTGTCTATACGCGCAAGCGGTTTGGAGAATTTCTGGCTTTCAACATCCGATACAGGCCCAGCCAACTGCAACTTTTGAAGATAATCTTCTAATATTCCTACAATCACCTTCTTTCAAACATCTACCCAGAGATAAACGAATCCTTCCACTTTGGATTATCTGGAGATTATGGAAGAGCCGTAACGATTACATTTTCAACTCTAAAGTTTATACAGAATCCGATGTTATCAACAAGGCCATTGAGAACACTCATGAATGGGTGGAGATATCAACTGACGCATCACAAGGAAACACTGGTGGGATTGCACGACGACAAACACGGTGGGAACGTCCTCCACCCGGTTGGCTAAAATGTAACACAGATGCAGCGCATCATCCTGATCATATTTCAGGTCTAGGATGGGTCATACGAACTGCAAACGGCACACTACTGGAAGCAGCCTACGGAAAATTCCAAGGTAGACACACGGCTACATAGTCGGAATGTACAGCTATGATATGGGCATTACAAGCATGTTCTACAATGGGTTATGATAATATTATATTTGAAAGCGATTGTCTGATCCTCATCAATCTACTTAATCGTCCACAACCGAATCTGAAGTTACAACATTATATACATACCATCCGCCAATGGTCGCTACGATTTAACGACATTCGTTTTCATTACCGTGCCCGGGAAGGTAATCAAGTGGCGGACTGCTTAGCTAAAAGAGCAATAGATTCTCCTTTGAATTATGATTTGTACCATGTTTGTCCTCAATTTTTGGAAAACCTTGTAACGTACGATTCATATTAATAAACATTTTGGCAGAAAAAAAAAATAAAATACAATGAATAAGAGTATAAGACCAAGTGTTTAAATGCAAACCCAAAAGTGACGACGACTTCAAACCTTGCTCGGTCCAGTGACAATAATTCCTTAAATACATTTAGCCTATAGATCAAGATATTCCATTTAGTATATGTTTATCAAATATGTTCATAATTAAATTTAAGTGTTGAAGAACAAAAACAAAAACAGTTCCTTCTCAACCAGAATTTACTTGTAACTCGTCTTTGCAAATATCTAACAATGAATCTTACTTTCCAAAAAACAGATACCCATTATCATTGACCAATCATAGCAAATCGAATAATCAAAGTAGAAACCAATTCTATTAAGATGACTCTTTATCCAGCCGCAGAGAGACACTCGTGATACCACCACCAAAAAGAAAAGAAAAAGTGACGGATATGTCAAAGATGTGAAAAAACGATTTCCATGTCTTCTCCTTATATAATCAGATACTCACTTTTCAATTCCTATAACAGAGTTCTTGAGATATAATGCTCTGATTTTTCCGTAACAATCCAATTAACAATTCATTCTTATCACAATTATGGCCAAAAACACTCGCGCATATTCCAAAAATGTCTTTCATTTAGGGAGAAGCAAAGATCCATTGAATCCCTGGATTTGATTTAAAAATAAACTCTAATTCTGATTTTCCTATTAAATTTGCTAACCATAGTATTATGTAATATCTTCGTGAACGATACGGATGACACTGAAGAAATTATGTAATATCAGTGGACCCAATTCCATAGGAAAAACACCTTGTAAATATCAAATCTTCCTTAACTTACCTTGAAACTCATTATGAAACCCAGTTTAGAAGCCAAGTTTTACAGGAATTATCTAATATTGTTAGTGTTACAAAGTAGTATTAGTATTACAAAATATTGCTACTTTTACCCAATTCCCCTATCACAGGCAAGAGAACTCGTGGGAGACTCGCGGAGGAGAAACAGCTCCTCTAATTTCTGTGTTTTCCCGATTTTTTTTTTTAATAAAATATTTTCTCTTATGGGTCAGAGACATTTTAGTCAAACAGTATAAACTAGAGGAAATAGATTTTTTTTTTGGTATAAAGAGATTTGTTATTAAGTCACATACAGCTGCATGCATCACAAGCTTGATTACTAAAAGCTTCCTCCTTTATTTCTCCTCTTTTCACTCTCAAAGTTCTCCGGGAAAAACGCAAAACGCGAGACTCGTTGTTCAAGAAAGTTCTGTTTATAAATCTCAAATCAATTGATTAAACGAGTCAAATCTCTCTCTCTCTCTCGGTTCAAATTTTGAATGATAGAATGGATATTCTGTTCCGATAGTGTAGATACCTTCTGTTAATATTTCCCTGTATTTACTCCAGATATTGTGTAACGACTGTAACCTCAATGGCTATTAATAGCACACTCAATGAATAAGAACCTCAAGAGGAATTCCTCATTTAATATGGTATCAGAGCTCCACTGCATCTGATCCTTCCTCTTCTGCTTCGTTCTTCTTTTTTCTTCTCTCTTCTTCTTCCTTTTTTTCGATTTTTTTGAGATTCATCAATGGCTCAAGTCCCTGCAGCCCAAGAACGAGCCTTTGGTGTTCATAACATCAAAACTCACATTCCGATCACTCTAAACATTGAGGATCACAACTATGATGCGTGGCGAGAACTCATGTTCACCCACTGCCTCGCGTTTGACGTTCAAGGCCATTTGGATGGAACTCTGCTTCCTAACAACGATGCAGATGCTCCATGGTTTAAACGCGACGGCTTAGTAAAGCTGTAGATCTACGGCACGCTTTCTCCGCAATTGTTCAAATCATCCTTCAAAACGGGTGGTACTGCGAGAGATATTTGGGTTCGAATCGAGAACCAATTCAGAAACAACAAAGATGCTAGGGCTCTGCAACTAGAAAACGAATTGAGGAGCACAGTGATCGGAGATATGACGGTCCTCGACTACTGTCAGAAACTGAAATCGTTGGCCGATCTACTGTCAAACGTCGATGCTGAGTTGTCTGATCGATCTCTGGTTCTTTTCCTCCTCAACGGCTTGAACGAGAAATACGACAACATAATTAATGTGATCAAACATAAGGAGCCTTTCCCTAGCTTTGACACAGCCAAATCAATGTTAGAGATGGAAGAACAGCGGATTCAAAAGACAAATCGTGTCTCTGCATCTCACACTGACAACTCGTCATCATCAACTGTTCTCACTGTTCAGCACACTGATGGAAAGAATGCTCAGACTCAATCGTCTCAGTCTCCACGATTCAACAACAACAGGGGGAATAGGCGCAACAACAACAATCGTTACCGAGGGAGAAACAACTTTCAGCCTCGCTACTCCAACTTTAACAACTGGTCATCACCATATCAATGGTTTGTTCCTCAACCAAACCCTTGGACTGGTCCATTTGCTGCTCCCAATGGACAATACCAGAACTGGAATGCGACTGCACCATCTGGATATTATCGTGGCTCTTCTGCACCTCCAAACAACAACCAACAGGCTCACTTAACAGAGATACAACCTACGATGATTCCTCAAGCATACTCCACTGATATGCTCTCTGATCCAAGTGCTGCAGATTGGTATATGGACTCGGGAGCTACAGCTCACCTCTCGTCCACACCAGGTATTATCCACTCTAACTTTAATCACAGCATCAATAAATCAGTCATTGTGGGAAACGGGTCTCATCTTCCTGTCATCTCTTCTGGTTCCTCTTCCATTTACTCAAAATCTCGTCCTTTACACCTTCACAATGTACTAGTTACACCACAAATTGTCAAGAATCTTATTTCTGTTCGTCAATTTACTAAAGACAATTGGTGTACTATCGAGTTTGACCCTTTTGGTTTTTCTGTGAAGGATCTTCAAACCAAGCAAACTCTTCTCCGATGTGATAGTGATGGAGATCTCTATTCGCTTCCATCTTCTCTCAATAAGTCTCCATCATCGTCTTCATCTTGTGCTCTTCTTGCTTCGACTCCTGACCTATGGCACAAACGTTTAGCTCATACCAATGAGACTGCCATACGATCTCTTTCAGCTTTGAATTTTATTTCATGTAATAAAGACAAGTTTCCAAAGTCTTGTTCTACTTGTCATTTGGGAAAATCAATAAAGCAGCCATTTTTTTATTCTGTTTCAGTCATAACAAAACCATTTGAAATCATTCATTCAGATTTATGGACCTCACCCATTACTAGTAATAGCGGTCTTCGTTACTATGTGATTTTCCTTGATCAGTTTTCACACTTTCTATGGGTGTATCCTTTAAGAAGAAAGAGTGATGTTTATTCAAAATACCTCCATTTCGAAGCTTATGTTCAAAACCAGTTTAATACAAGCATAAAGGCTTTCCAATGCGATAATGGTGGCGAGTATAACAATGCCATGTTCCAAAACCATTTCGATGGCAAAGGGATACAGTTTCGTTTTTCATGCCCACACACTTCCCAACAAAATGGGAGGTCGGAGCGTATGATCAGAACGTTAAATAACACCATTCGCTCTCTCCTTCTTCAAGCTCATATCGCACCCACTTATTGGGTCGAGGCCCTTCATGCTGCAACTCACATTCTGAACATCACTCCCTCTTCTGCCATAAATAATCAGATTCCTTTCACCATTTTGTTTCAGAAACAGCCTTCATACTCTCATTTAAGAGTCTTTGGATGTCTTTGCTTTCCCAATTTGAACCATTCAAATCTCCACAAACTTGCTCCAAGATCAACTCCCTGTCTATTTCTTGGATATCCCACAAATCATCGTGGCTATAGATGTCTTGACCTGAAAACAAAGAATATAATCATCTCAAGACATGTATCTTTCAATGAGGAAATATTCCCAGCGGCTGAGAAACATCAAACTCATGAAACCGTGTATCAGTTTTTAGAACACGACTCACCTTCTCCTCTCTTTCAATCGATTCTTGAGTCACCTTCTCAGCCACTGGCTCCTATTCAGCCACCTTCTGCTCCTCAGCCTGCTCCTTCTAGTCGCTCCAGAACTGTCCCTCGTTCTGCTCCAGTAAGTCACAAGATGACTACAAGAGCTCAGTCTGGAATTCACAAGCCTAAACAAATCATTTCTCTGCTTTCAGTCACCAAATCCCCACTGCCAAAAAGCCATAAAAATGCTCTGAATGATGAGAACTGGAAACCTGCAATGTTTGATGAATTTGATGCTATGATTAAAACTAAGACATGGGATCTAGTACCTCGTCCTTCGCAGGTTAATATTGTGAGCTCGATGTGGCTATTCAAACACAACCATGATGCTGATGGAAAGCTTACAAGACACAAAGCTAGGCTGGTGGCTAATGGAAAATCACAAGAGGCAGGGGTGGATTACACTGAGACCTTTAGTCCAGTTGTAAAACCGGCTACGATACGCACTGTACTGAACATTGGTGTCTCTCTAAATTGGCCCATACATCAACTGGACGTAAAGAACGCGTTTTTGCAGGGAGATCTCGATGAAACTGTTTACATGCACCAGCCACCTGGCTTCTATGATCACACTCGTCCTCACCACGTTTGCAAACTGCGCAAAGCAATTTACGGGTTAAAGCAAGCGCCACGTGCTTGGAATGCAAAATTTGCAACATTTATTACTAACCTTGGCTTCTCTACTAGCAAAGCAGATGTGTCGCTCTTTGTGTACAGGAAAGGACGTGAGCTGGCTTACCTCTTGTTATATGTCGATGACATAATACTTACTGCATCTTCACAGAGACTGCTCCAGCAAATAATTGGCTCACTCAAAACTGCATTTCCAATGACAGACTTAGGAAAAATTCACCATTTTCTGGGCATTAAGGCCACATATAACGACAGAGGCATGCTTCTATCACAGTCTTCATACGCAGCTGAGATCATTGAACGAGCTAACATGGTCGGGTGCAAATCAATAGCAACACCAGTCGATGTAAAATCGAAACTGTCAGCTGACGTTGGTGATCCAGTGAAGAATGCGACGGAATATAGAAGCTTGGCTGGTGCGTTACAGTATCTAACGTTCACCAGGCCTGACATCTCTTACGCGGTCCATCAGATATGCCTCTACATGCACTGTCAACGCACTCCTCACCTGCAAGCACTGAAGCGCATAATCAGATACATCCAAGGTACACAATCTCATGGATTGACACTGTATCGTGACAAGATTAATACACTTACGGCCTACTCAGATGCAGACTGGGGAGGTTGCCCAGACACGAGAAGGTCGACGTCGGGATATTGTGTGTTTCTAGGCTCCAATCTGGTTTCATGGTCTGCAAAGAGGCAACCAACAGTGTCGAGATCGTCATCTGAAGCTGAATATAAAGGTGTTGCAAATGTCGTGGCAGAACTGAGCTGGATTCGCAACCTTATGCTAGAGCTTCATTTCAAGATTACTAAAGCTTCAGTAGTCTACTGCGATAATATAAGCTCGGTATACCTTGCCACAAATCTGGTGAAACACCAACGCACTAAACACATTGAGCTAGATATCCACTTTGTTCGAGAAAAGGTGGCAGCCGGTGAAGTCAAAGTGTTACACATCCCATCCTCTCTTCAATTTTCAGATATTTTTACCAAGGGTCTACCAACAACACTCTTCACAGAGTTTCGCTCCAGTCTCACCGTCCATCCTATGGACGCTTTCACTGCGGGAGGGTGATAAAATGGATATTCTGTTCCGATAGTGTAGATACCTTCTGTTAATATTTCCCTGTATTTACTCCAGATATTGTGTAATGACTGTAACCTCAATGGCTATTAATAGCACACTCAATGAATAAGAACCTCAAGAGGAATTCCTCATTTAACATTGAATATTGAAAAACCATTTTCTCTCTTGTACGAGAGATTGCTTCGTGTTTTAATTCAAATGTAACAACAATGTCAACAAATGATTCTCCATGTTAACAAAGATTTTTAGAGCGTGCATCTTCTACATGAAAGCATGAGCTTTTTGATCTTTAATTTTCCCCTGTTCTAGGGTGTTGATGTTTTCTGGGCTCAGACATGATTTGTCTGAAGTTTCTTCTTCAACCTCCGTCGATTTGTTCATCACTGACGAGATTTTTTCCAGAGCTTCATGTGCTATCTTTCTACTCTGTGTTTCGATCCTTTCTTGTGTCCATTACTGCGGGAGAGTTCTACTATGGTCCTGCTCTTTCTCTCCGTCGGAGATATGCTTCACTGATGAAGATGTCTCCAGATCTGTTACTCCCATCTCACCAGCGTCTCCCACAGAGTTCATGGTCGGATTCTCTTCATCAGCAAGATCCTTCGTCTCCCTTTCCTCAATCTCCGACAGTAACAAAACCAGTTCCAATGGCGAGTTACCCAAATCTCAGATCTAGCGCCTCTCCCCTGCAAGTATCTCACATACCCTTTCCGGCGAGTTTCTCGGCTGCTGCTCAGCGGTGGTCACAGATTTTTCCAACGGCGAGATTCCGGTATTCAATCGCTCGCCCCTCCTCCGTCGTTGGAGAGTTCATCACATGCCGTGTTTTGTTCACGGGTCTTTGCTCAACAAAAAATCTCACCCAATTCCTTTGTTATTTCTTAATGGACTTGGCCCAAGTTCTTAATGAAGTGGGTTTTGCCCCAATTCTCAGCACATCAGACGGATTCCAATGTTGTTCGACCGTGCAATCCCCCAAAAAATTATTTCCATCTTCCTCCAATGGAGATGATAAGGATATTAAGGATATTAAGGATCGCTTGTCCTATATTTTCCCTCGTAATGAGGTGGTCTCTGAGTTACAAAGTTTTGTCTATGATGTTTTTAACCAAACCATTATTTATGAAGGTCTGGTGGGGTTCCAGAACCCACCCAGTCTTCGCATATGAGGACTATTGCTTGGAATTGTCAAGGGGCGGGTGCAGAGTTAACATCCCGTCGACTGGAGGAGATGTGTAAAATGTATTCTCCAGGTTTTTTGTTTTTATCAGAGACAAAGAATGATCGTCATTTTCTGCAAGATTTGCAAGTCAAGTTAGGTTTCGATAACCTCCTTACGGTAAATCCGAGAGGATATAGTGGAGGTCTCGCTCTTTTTTATTCTAAAGACTTCCCAGTTAAGATATTATGTCTCGATGATCGTTTGATTGATATTGAGACTATTATTGATGGAAATCGAGTCTTTATGACCTTTATTTACGGTGATCCGGTAGTTAAATACCGAGCTTATGTATGGGAAAGACTAATCCGTATAGGTATCTCTCGTTTAGGTCCATGGTTTATTATTGGCGATTTTAATGAAATAGTTGGTAACCATGAGAAAAGTGGGGGAAAGAAAAGGTCTGAAGCCTCCTTCCTCCCATTTAGAGCCATGATTTCTTGTTGTGGTTTCTTAGAATTCTCGTACCACGGAGACTTTCTTTCTTGGATCGGTAGAAGAAGAAAAGGATTAATCAAGTGTAGATTAGACAGGGCTTTAGGTAATGAAGAATGGCACAATATATTTTCCCATACGAATGTGGAGTATCTAAAGATGTGGGGCTCTGGCCATAGACCCCTCTTAGCTTCGATCCTTACTAAGCCTGAGAAAAAGAGGAGGGTTTTCATGTTCGATAAACGGTGGATTGGCAAACCAGGATTAAAAGAAGAAATAGAGGCTGGTTGGAAGGAGGGCTTGTCCCTGGGGCCTCTCTCTTTATCTAGATGTATTCAAAATTGTCGTAAATCAATCTCAATTTGGAAGAAAAGTATTCAGACAAACTCTGAAATTCTCATTAAGGATCTCCAAGATCAGATAGATCGAGCCCAAAGTGATGATTCAATCTCTTCGGAAGACATCCTTGCCTTAAAGGGTGAATTACTAGCAGCTTATAAAGAAGAAGAAGCCTTTTGGGAACAAAAGAGCAGGAATACTTGGTTTAAGTTTGGAGATAATTATACCAAATTCTTTCAAGCGATTACCAAACAAAGAAGAGCAAAGAACAAGATCTTAGGTCTTTTAAATTCAGATAATATCTGGGTTGAAGATGAGACAGAAATTGAGAAGATAGCGGCGGAATATTTTGAGAATCTTTTTACCTCATCTCTTTCAGGAATCCCAAACTCCCTTTTCGAAGATATCCCAAGAATTGTCACAAACGAGATGAATTCGGAATTGACTAGAGAGATATCTTCCGAAGAGATTCGAAAGGCTTTATTCTCCCTCAATCCTGGGAAAACTCCGGGACCTGATGGGATGACAGCATTTTTTTATCAAAGATTCTGGGACACGGTGGGCTCCGAACTAATATATACGGTGAAGGCTTTCTTTGAGACAGGCTCGTTTGATAAGCATCTCAATGAGACAAACATTTGTCTGATACCAAAAAGAGAAAAACCAAGAGATATGGCAGGATTTCGTCCCATTAGTCTCTGCAATGTGAGCTACAAGGTTATTTCTAAGGTCTTAAGTTCGAGATTGAAACGGATCCTTCCGGAACTAATTTTCGAGACTCAATCTGCTTTTGTAGCAGGAAGATTAATAACTGATAATATCCTTATTGCTCAAGAAAACTTCCACGCTCTCCGTACTAACCCCTCATGTCGGAAAAAATTCATGGCGATTAAAACGGATATGAGTAAGGCTTATGATAGAGTGGAGTGGTCATATCTCTCATCCATTATGAGTCACTTAGGATTTTATCCTAAATGGGTGGGATGGATTATGCATTGTGTGACATCGGTATCTTACAAGATTCTCCTGAATGGGACGCCAAGTGTTAGACCCTCTCGAGGCATCCGTCAAGGGGACCCACTCTCCCCATTTTTGTTCGTTCTATGTACTGAAGGTCTCATTTCTCTGATCCGCAAAGCAGAGACCAATGGAAGGATTCATGGTCTGAGAGTTGCTAGGGCTAGTCCACCGACTTCACACCTTCTCTTTGCTGATGACAGTCTATTCTTCTGTAAAGCGGATTTACAGGAGAGTAAGGATCTTATAGACATCATTAGAACATACGGTGAAGCTTCTGGACAGCAAATTAATTTCTCTAAGTCATCTATCATGTTCGGTAATGATGTTCCTCATGAGCTCAAAGGTGAAATCAAGCGAATCATAGGCATTTCTCAAGAAGGAGGGATGGGTTCATATCTTGGTCTACCAGAACAGATCAATGGTTCGAAGGCGCAAACCTTTGCCTTTGTCAGAGATAGAGTGCAAAACCGGGCTAGCACTTGGTCTTCAAAATTCTTGTCTCGGGGAGGCAAAGAAGTTCTTATTAAATCACAAGCACAAGCGGTCCCGAATTATGTGATGTCGTGCTATCTTCTACCAAAAATGGTATGTTCCAAAATAAGAAGTGTAATCTCCAATTATTGGTGGAGCTCCAACACTAATAGTAAGGGTATCCATTGGGTGGCATGAGATAAACTCTGTTGCCAAACCTCTGAAGGAGGACTAGGTTTTCGAGCATTGGAGGAACATAACCTTGCTCTTCTTGCGAAACAACTTTGGAGAATTCTCAAATTTCCAGATTCACTTCTGAGTAGAATCCTAAAAGGACGATATTTTAAGTACTCAAGCCCTTTAGAGATTCAAGTCTCAAATAGACCTTCCTATGGTTGGAGAAGTTTGATGGCTACAAAACCATTATTGTTATCAGGTATAAGGAAAGACTATAGGATCGGGATTCAGGACTAGAGTTTGGAGTGAACCTTGGATTCCCGACTATCCGGCTCGTGCACCGAGAAATATCAATAATGAGATTGATCCACATTTATATGTGAATTCACTTATTAACTTTGAAACAAAGCAATGGAAAGTAGACCGTCTTCGAGAGCTCTTTCCACCAGAAGATATTTCCCTCATTTTGGGCTTACATCCGAGTAAGTTAGTCTCGAGAGATAGCTATTGTTGGATCTATACCAAATCCGAAAACTACACCGTAAAATCCGGTTATTGGGCCGCGAGAGCTCTCTCTCGCCCGGCTTGTGATCCCCCTTTTCAGGGACCAAGTACTACGGTACTTACGGCGCAAGTTTGGAAGTTAAAAACCACTCGAAAAATTAAACATTTCGTGTGGCAATGTTTGTCGGGTTTCTTACCCACTTGTGATTCTCTTGCATATCGCCATATTGGTAGAGATTCCACTTGCCCCAGATGTGGTGCAGAGAAATAGACTATAAACCATGCTATCTTTGAATGTCCCCCAGCTCGTCAAGCGTGGGCACTTTCGCCCATTCCTTCTGCCCCTCATATCTTTCCATCCTCATCGGTGTTTACTAATTCAGACTTCCTCTTTTGGAGAGCGAAAGAGATGATGGGTTCTGAGGATTCCATAAGCTTATTTCCATGGCTTATGTGGTTTATTTGGAAGGCTCGCAATAGGAAAGTGTTTGAGAATTTTAATGAAGATCCTAGATCGACTCTAGAGAAAGCTAGACTTGAAGAAGAAGCATGGAGCAAAGCAAATGCGGAGGAAGATGAGAATCTTTTCACGATTTTCCCGCAAAGGACGTCTCCACCTATGACCCTATCACAAACATGTCTCTCATGCTTCATTGATGGTTCTTGGGTAGAATCGGATTCGGTAAGCGGACAAGGTTGGATCGTTCAGCAAGGACTTGAGATTGTGCATGTGGGTCTTAAGGGTTCCAGAAGAAGTCTATCTCCCCTTCATGCCGAGCTCGATGCCCTCCTATGGGCTATGCAGTGTCTTCAGAAACTTTAATTGACTAGTGCTTGCTTCTTCTCGGATTGTGTGGAACTCATTAGTATGCTCGAGGATCCAATGGAGTGGTCCTCCTTCTCGTCGGAATTGGAAGACTTCCGCGCTCTTAAGATTTTCCTTCCTAGTTTTTGTATTAAGCATGTTAGTAGAAAGTTTAATACCCGTGCTGATTGTCTTGCTAAGAAAGCTAGAGCACGTGGTCTCTTATTTTCCCATGTAAGTTCATCGGTTCCCGATTGGAACTCCCTCGAAGAGAGTCGAACACCAAATGCTTAATAAAAAGGAGATTTGATGTCAAAAAAAAAAAAAGATTTGTTATTGAAATTTAAAGGTTTTTGATATCATGCCACGGATTTTATCAGTGACATTCTTAATTCATTCTAAGATTTGTTATTGAGAACTCTTGGATTTATCAGTGACATATCTAACATTAACCAAATTCATATCGATTCAACAACGCATGTAAACTAATAGAAAATCATTGATATGTTTGCCAAAATCACACTAATCTTAAATATAAAATTGGTAAAGATCCCATAGTTGTCTTGGGCAATTGGGACAGCATTATTTTTCTTCTTGGTGGAATTGCCACATATGAAATTGAGCGCAATTTTGCAAAGAAATAGCCCGCTTGTTTCTCGAGAAGAGATGGGAAACATGCTCAATATCATTTGATTGAATAGTTGACCCAGCTCCTTGTTGTTTGAAGAAACCCTCCACTTCAATTGGTATTTTTTCACGAAAAGCAAACATGAGATAACAAATCCAGTCTTTCACTAAGATTTCGAATAGCTGTCCCGAATAGTCCAATTCGTAATTAGTCCAAACCAATTTACATAACTTGATACAAATTCTTTACCAATTTACATATTCAATGGATATAAACCGAGTTGTTGATTGCCATTATAGGTAAGTGAACATGTCAACCATAAAAGTTCCACGACATGCAATAGGGCGTTTGGCTGTATGTTCGGTAAAAAAAAATAAGGCCTCAGAGATCTTGGTGGTTAAAGAATCATCAAGTGAATTTCTTCATCAAGAGTAGCAAATATTTTGATTACATCACTGGCCAAAACCAAATTCGAGATTTGATAAAACAGAACAAAAGTCGACAAAGAGAATTATTTGATTGATGGATGATGAGTCAAAAGTAGCTGGTAAATAATCACATTTTTTATTCATTGGGAATCCGAATGATTTTTTTCATCACTCTCACCATCATCATCAATACAGATTTTTAAAATATCAAAAAGGGAGCATAATCTACCGATTATCTAAAAATAAAAAGAAAACCAAAAACTTCACAAATAAATAAACAAATCGATTTGAGAGATTGATAGATGTATCTGCCTAATCACAGAAGATCCTTCGGAAAATAATAAGGAAACTTGAGAGTTTAAAGAGGCAGAGCAAGCTTGCGGAGGTACGTAAGCCTACTGGATACCAAAATATCCATCATCTCTATAGCCTAAGGATAGATTCCTTGATCCATTCACAACAAAGTTTGTAGATCAAGTAATTGCAAATTAGGCCTACAGTTTCTAAATCGATAAAACAAACATATATTGAAGAAAACAAAAAAGCTGGATATTCGTATAAAAAAACTAAAAAACTTTGGAAGTATGCGCCGTAGAAGAGAAGTTTGATTGGATATTCAAAGAACTGAGAAGATGAGGACTATATATACGGTGATGAAGAGAATAAGACTTTCGAAAACCCTACTTCTTAAGCCGACATATTGCCGTTATAACTAAGTGTGGGCTTTTAGGTTGTACATCTTCTTATGACCCATTATAAATAAGCCCATAATGATAAGTAACTTGCTGTTGCTTCGTATCTCCATGTCTCGTGCTAGCCTAAATTAGTAAATTACCAGGTTCAGATATGATACAAAGAACGATACGATAGCATTTTCGGTAAGAAACAAAAAAATTATATGGCCCATGCAGGTTTCGAACCTGCGACCTTCGCGTTATTAGCACGACGCTCTAACCAACTGAGCTAATGGGCCAAGTTGTTCAAATACCTAATTCTAGATATACAAGCTAAATTACAGAAGTTGTGCCCATACTAGCATCCATCGGCATGTATAGCTGAAGCTGGGTCGTTTTGTCAAATCTGTCCTTCTCTCAGACACTACACATGATTTTTGTTTTTCCCGTGGCAAAATCTTTCCTCCGTTCGTTCTCCGGTTTTGATCTCGAAGAAGATGAGAGTAGTAGCATCTTCCTCTGTCTCCGTCTCTGTTCAACTATCCTTTCTTCTTCTCCTTGCTTCTGCTATTAGATCGAGCTCTTCTGTTGTGAACGATCCGTTCCGCGGCATTTCTCCTCAAGGTTTGGTTTCTCTGCTCATTGAAGATCCTATTTGTTTTGCTCAAGATCTACGCTCATAGTAATCCGATTTGATCTCTCGTTTTCACCTTTGTCTCGTTGGCTGTTGCTGTTTTTCGTTTTGATTGGTTTCTTTTCCGTGGATGTGTAGATGACAAGTATTACAAATCATCTTCGGAGATAAAGTGTAAGGATGGATCAAAAAGATTCACGAGAGCTCAACTAAATGACGATTTCTGCGATTGTGCAGACGGAACTGACGAGCCAGGTTCATTTCGTCTACCCAATTTCGAGTGGATAGATTCGTCTCTTTTGATCAAAATTTTGAAGCTTTGTCTTCTTTTACGATTGTAATCAGACGATTAAGCATTTCAGTTTCATTGGGAATTCAGATTGTTGAAGTTCTAATTTTCTTCGAGTGGAATGTAGTTTTGATTTGTGGATTATATATGTGATCATCTGCTGAATTTGCTATTTTTCAAAACCTCCAGGTACCTCAGCTTGTCCAAATGGAAAGTTCTATTGTCGGAACGCAGGCCATTCTCCACTAGTATTATTTTCTTCCAGAGTCAATGATGGTATCTGCGGTATGTTACTCAACTTATACAAATTCGTTACATTTAATTTCTGTTGAAAACCTACTGATCTTCAAGTTATATGCTTTATAATACTTTACTGAGGAAGAAATTGTTGAAGGATTAGCATTCTGTATTTATGGCTCCAATGGTTTGTTTTCCCGTGGGAACAGATTGTTGTGATGGAAGTGATGAATATGATGGTAAAGTGACATGCTCAAATACATGCTGGGAAGCTGGAAAAGTTGCTCGGGAGAATCTGAAGAAAAAAATCGATACATATAACCAAGGGCTTGTAATAAGGAGGAAGGACATCGAACAGGCAAAAGTGGGTCTGGAGAAAGATGAAGCAGAACTAAAGAAGCTGAAAAGTGAGGAGAAAATTTTGAAAGGCCTTGTCCAACAGCTGAAAGGTTTGCTCTTTCTCTCTTTTGATGCAAATGGCATGAGAGCTGAGATTTTTGTTTTCATCTTAGAGAACTTAAATGGACATATAGTAGTATCATGAGATAATCAGTGTATTGGAATGTGAGAGCAGAACCTTGGATATAAGTGTAGTTAGGTGCCTAATATTCCTCTGGGTCAGTTCTTAATATCTTCACTAACCACCAAAAGGCAGGAAGAAAGTAAGAGAATATATGACTTGTAGTTGACGTAGTGGGATATGATTGGATTATCATTTTCTTTATCTTTCATTATAACTGGCAATGATGACTTCAGATGATAAAGGCAGAATTTGCCCTATAACATTGTTTGTCTTATCAATAAAGAGCTTGAGATTTCCCTCGGAATACTTCTTCTGTAGAGCGTAAAGAACAGATTGAGAAGATAGAGGAGAAGGAGCGTCTAGAAAAAGAAAAGGAGGAGAAGGAAAGAAAAGAGGCTGAATTAGCAGCCCAGTCAGGAAAGGGGGACGGTGATGAGAAGACAGATGAGAATGAGAAAATTGAAGGAAGCACAGATGGGGAAGAGAAGCCGGGAGTTTCACAGGACGACGAAATTCCTGATGAAAACGAACATCGTGATGAGATTGGTAATTACAAGGACTTTCCTACAGATGAGGTTAGTTCTTCTTGAAAACTGAAATAGTTGTAAGCTTTCATCTTTGTGTTTTTGTTTATTTTGCTTATTTTACAAGTTAAGGAGTCAAACCATGAAACAAAAGCTTATCAGACCATTTGCCAATATTGGCTCCCGTTGAATCTCCTGCTATATCAACGCCTGTAGCGCTTTTTATATCTTGTTGAATTCTCTTGTTTTGCTTTAAGCTCAAAATTGTTGTGTCATCAAGTTGGTACTGAATTAGACTTTGATTTCAGGAATCAGAAGCTGAAGCTGAACCAACAAGTGTATTGGAAGAGGGTACTCACACTAATCCAGCAGACGAGGTTTGAAAAATGATTTCATTCACATGCTCTTTCGGTCTCTCCTGAAGTGGATCAGTTTGTTACTTGGGAGCTAGATGATGATATAAGGTTGTGTACAATGCAGCATATTGTGGAGACGAAGGAGGAATCTCCCTCATCTGAGGATTCCATCACAGATGGATCTCAAAATGAAGGTAGTACCAAAAAGGAAGAATCAGACGAGGTCAAGAAAGTGGTAATTTACTTCTGGCCAAATGCTTACAATATATTGTCATAAAACCTGACTCTAGTTTTTGAACTTTCATGATGAGAATAACTTTGTCCTTTTTGAGACTTGTCTATTGCATTTTTTTCCCTATAAATCTGCCGGTTTTGAGTTATATCATGTAGGTTATTGAATTCCTGACTCATGACCTCCAAGTACTCTATATTCTATATATAGGAGGATCTTGTATCTGAGAAGAAAGAAGAGTTGTCAAAGGAGGAGTTGGGGCGTCTCGTTGCTTCTCGTTGGACAGGAGAGAAGTCTGATACGCCAACTGAGGCAGACGAGATCCCCAAAGCTGATGATCAGGAAAACCATGAGCACACGCCCATCACTCCGCATGAAGTAGATGAAGAAGATGATGGATTTGTATCAGATGGTGACGAGGATACCGGTGACGGTGGAAAATATAGCGACCATGATGCGGAAGATGATTCCTATGAAGAGGAGTATCGCCACGATTCTAGTTCTTCCTACAAATCTGATACAGAGAATGATCTCGATCTATCAGGTTTGCACTATTACCACATATGTTTGTAATCTTTAAAGATGCTAATCATCTATAATGGTAAGTATGACATGATTATATTTCATTACGTATAGAGACAACCTCAAATCCTACTTGGTTGGAGAAGATACAAAAGACTGTAAAGAACATTTTACAGGCTGTGAATTTAATCCAAACCACCCCAGTGGACAAATCAGGTAAACTAATAGTATAGCTCTTCCATTAACAGTAAAGCAAGATTCGTATTTCTTCAGTGATTCATATGTTGCGTTGTGGTATTTGCAGAGGCTGATCGGGTACGCAAGGAATATGATGAGTCGAGCTCAAAACTTCACAAAATACAGTCAAGGGTATCGAGCTTAGAAAAGAAGATTAAACAAGACTTTGGTCTGTATGATAAGACATCCTAAGCCTTTACGTGCTTTTGTCTTTCCTTGAGAAAGAGTCCTTAATATATTTTTATTACAGGACCGGAGAAAGAGTTCTATTCATTCCATGGTCGTTGTTTTGAGAGCAAACAGGGCAAGTAAGGAAAATTTTAGCAATCCGATGTCATCTTCCTTACTCTATTAGCATTTTCAGGGATTACAATTATTTTATAAATATGCGTTACTACCTAATGTCTAGGTATACTTACAAAGTCTGCGCATATAAAGAAGCAACACAAGAGGAGGGCTATTCTAAAACTCGGTTAGGGTAAGTGTGGCTGCCACTCTATCATTATACATGTATTAAACCTAATGTAACGAGGAAATCTGTTCAATGTGATTTGCTAGGGAATGGGAAAAGTTTGAGAACTCTTACCAATTCATGACATATACAAACGGTGATAAGTGCTGGAACGGGCCCGATAGAAGCCTAAAGGTAAATGTTCGGATATCACTACATCCACGAAATTGTTCAAAACAGAATTAGCTCCATATATAAATAGACCACTATCTGAGAATTGAATTTTGGGCTTGCAAAGATCACAAAGACATCAAGTATAAAAGTTTGACTAATTCTTGACATGCAGATCAAGCTAAGATGTGGGTTGAAAAATGAGCTTATGGATGTCGATGAACCAAGTCGTTGCGAGTAAGTTCTTATCTTGATTTTTACATGTCACGGGTCATCGCGTTTTATTTCCTTATTTCATACTCTCTTGTTGCAGATATGCAGCTGTTTTATCTACTCCAGCTCGGTGTCTGGAAGATAAACTTAAAGTAAGCTGCTGCGTTCATCTCAAATATCAAAGCCCGATGTTTACTTCTTTTACTCAGTTAACACTTGCACTACCTAAACCCGGTGTTTGGCTATTTTATAGGAACTACAACAGAAGCTGGAAAAGATGATGAACCAAGACCAACCTCAGAATCACGACGAACTCTGATCATGATCACCTGAAATAATGCTTACCGGATACGCATCTAAGGCTTAGATTTGTGTCAGTTAGACTACTAATCTTGCTCAGTCTCAAACGTTAAGAGGACAAAAAGAAAACTATGAACAGAAGTTTTTCTGGTGGGAAAAGAATGATAGGTTCAAGTTTACCTCATTGGACAATGGATGTTCTATTTATCAACCGTATTTTACAACATGTTCAACTTTGGTTAAGACAATAGAACAACTATTATATATATAAACATGAAGAATGAACAAACCTGTCCAAACTTTTCGGTGTCCTGAAATTATCCGTTAATATGAAGGTATCTTACCTAACATTTCAAAGTTACACTATAAGGACATTATTAATGGGTCTTAAACAAGTGAGGGGTTGTTGCCAAAAAAAATAATAATAAAATAAAAACAAATGGTAGGTTTGGAAACTTTGGGGGATGTATTGAACTAAACATTTGGAGTGATTTGGAGGTTTTCTTAAAATTCACTGTTATTCAACTAAAGATTTTTAAATATCTTCTCAAATCCAATGTTATTGAACAAGAGATTTATCTAAAATCACTCAAAATCACTTAAAATCCTCTGTTATTCAAACAACAATTTGTTAAAATTATATCAAATCCACTGTTATTAAAAAAAATTAAGTATTGGGATTTTAACGACTGCAGAGAATTTTAGAAGATTTTAGATGACTTTCTTAGTCAAAAATAAAAAAGATCCAAATCTGATGGTTTTAAGTGGTATTGTAGGGTATTTTAATATAAAATCACAACAACTTTCTTAAAATCACCAAAACCATCAAAATCATCTAAAATCTTAATTAAACTAAAATCACTTCAAATGTTTAGTTCAATACGCCTCCCCCCCCCCCCCAACTAAACATTTGAACTAAACATTTGAAGATTTTAGTGATATTGTAGGGTATTTTAATATAAAATCACAACAACTTTCTTAAAATCACCAAAACCATCAAAATCATCTAAAATCTTAATTAAACTCAAATCACTTCAAATGTTTAGTTCAATACGTCCCCCCCTTTTATCTAGAAGAATCCCGTTTCCAAAAGAGACAGACTCGAACATAGTATTTCTAGAAGTTATTGCATTTAACAAAATAAGAGTGCAGAAAGGAGAAGGGCGGAGACAGTATTAGTTGGGCTTAGAATCTAAGCTACATGTAATTAAGGGGGGGGTGTATTGAACTTGGTATTTAGAATGATTTGATTTTTTTATAAGATTTTGAATGATTTTAATGGTTTTTAGTGATTTTAAATGAGTTGTTATGATTTTGTATTAAAATCACCTACAATCCCACCTAAAACCATGAGATTTGAATCTTTGTATTTTTAACTAGGAAAGTCACCTAAAATCACCTAAAACCCTCTACAGTCATTAAAATCTCAATACTTAAAACATTTTCAATAACAGTGAATTTGATATGATTTTAGCAAATTCTTGTTTGAATAACAGTGGATTGTAAATGATTTTGAGTGACTTTACATAAATCTCAAGTTCAATAACACCGGATTTGGGAAGACATTTTAAAATCATAAGTTGAATAACAGCGGATTTTAAGAAAATCTCAAAATCTCTTAAAATCCATAGTTCAATACACCCCCCAAGGTGTAAATGGTAATTATTTTTTGGAATGTTCGGAATGAGAGGAATAAATAAAAATGGAATACAAGTGATTGGAATAGTGGAAACTATGGAAAATAAATAAATGAAATTAGTTGTAGAGAAATATTTTTGTAATGCAAATGATAACTTTTTAAAGGAATAGAATGGAATATAAATAATTATGGTTAAACTAAATAATAATAGATAAATAAGTATATTAATAGGAGTTTTTAGTGTTATTTGAAAAATCTATTAGAAATAAAAAAAATGTTATAAAATCCAACGATTAAATATATTTTTCCATATATTTTCTTTTAAATTGTTTTATAAAAAATGGGCTACAGAAAAACATATAATGTTGCAACAATATATAACGTACTTTTGATATATTAATATAAAGTATCATTTGATATTGATGTGCTCAAGCGTAATATTTTGTTGCATTTCATAATTATTTCTTTTATCCCATTGATTCCTTTCCATTCATTATCTATATTTTTGTTGTGAATGACTTTTAACTTGATTCACAATTTATTCCACTTATTCCACATGTATTTGTGGAATCAAAACTAATTTTAATTCCTCATGACTGGTAATTTTTTGTGGAAATGAAAGGAATACCTAATCCCACAAGATTCCATTTAGAAAATGAGCATTCCAATTGCACCCTTAAAAGTGACTGAAACAGAAATGTGTATAGAAGAGCGAAAACAAAAAATTCAAAAAACTAAAACGCAGATACGTATTGATACATGTATATATATACATATATAACTGTACTAGTATTGTGGTTTTGTAAATAATTATGTTAAAATGTGAATATTATTGTTTGTTATTTATTATCTAGCGCAAACACAATATATCCAACTTAAAACTGCATGAAGTAATAATATTTAACATACAAAAATGTAAAAATGAACAGAAGAAAGTTAAATTACATTATGCGAAATTTTTTAAAAGAACAACTAGATTTTGATCCGCGCTTAGAAAGCGCGGATTTACTTTTTTTTTAGAAATTTAAATTATATTTATTTTGTTATTGGTAATTAAAAATTTTAATTATGCAATCCAATTTTGTTTATAATTGATTAATTCGCATTATAAAAATAAATTAATAATTTAGATTTTAAAAAAGAATTGTGTGTTATTTGAGAAGAGATATATCGTAAAGATAAAGAGATTGAAATAACGTTTGATTCATAAAATTTAATATTGAATAATATTAAGATTTTATTAAATTAAAATATATTATTTTGAATTGATATATATATATATTATATTATATTTGTTTTAAACTCGTGCAAATTTCATTTTTAAAATTCGAAAGTTGCTAATTTATTTTTCAACCCGCTCTTATAAAAGTTTAAATATTTTACAATATGATGTAACAACCCGCTAAAAATACAATCGTAAAAATAAATTCTTACGAATAAATTAATTTAATATAATTTTAAAATTTTATTATAATATAAAAATAAATATTTATATTTGAAATAAAAATAAAGAAGATATTAAAATATATTATATTTAAATTTTAAATATAATCATAATTAAAGAATATTATATTATATATACAAAATAGTTGATGTTTAAATTATTTAGTTATATTTATCATTTGATTTAATAGTTTCATGTTTATATATATATTTAATTAATTAGGAAAGTTAAACCCATTATATTTAGCTTGTTTAGATACATATTTAGTAATTGTCTTGTTTGGAAATATGGATAGTAGAGAAATTGTTATATTCTTTAATTACCCTTAATGAATATTAAAAACACTTTTAAATTTCGAATAGCACAGATTGTAAATAACACATGCCCTAAAGGTTAGTTTCCTAAAGACTCTAATCTTTTAATAGTATTGATTATTTTGTTTTTTTTTTGTTTCAATGGAAAGCTCATAAAATTTGTCCATTAATTATATACTATATAATAGCAAAATGTCTCTCCAGAAACATGACACCTCAGCATGAAGAGAGATTCTGGAAGCGACACCTGTATTACTGAGAAAAAAACTAAGCCCAATCAAAATATAACGTTCTTCCACGTCAGATTCTACATGGTTCAAACCTAAAATCTGCATCCACGTCAGGCCAGGTTTGTAGAATATATCGTCACTTGTTCTGAATCGTCACTTATTATGAATGGACCAAAATTCTTAGGTAGTCGGCTATCGGAATCTTCTTAATCCCTCTTCATCTTTCTTCTTTGTCCCTTGAAATCGCTAAAAACATAGATAGAAGTGGCTTTTCGTATTCTTCCAACTGAAAACCTGCCTCTTGCATGGACTGATGAGATCGAACAGAAAAATGAGGCTGTCTGCAGCTCCATCTACGCCTTCAGTCGCTCTTCGGTCTGATATGGGATCTCGGTAATAACAACACTTCTTTTTCCTCTGATCGATTTCCCAGATTTTGTTAATGAGATCGGATAGAACACTTACCCTGTCATCTCCGACATCAGTCTTTTTTCCCGTTTTGTCCAGCTCTAAGCTTTTCATCCCTCTGAGTCTGAGGTCGATGCCCTCAACCAAGTTAATGCAATCTCTTAAGGTATTTTCAATTTACTGTTATTTTGTTGTCTTCTGGAAATCTCTCCCTTGATTTGAGATTTTCTGCGTTCTATTTTCATATTATAAAAGTTGAAATCATCTCCTTTGTGTTCGGTCCTGTTACAAAATTTACAAAGAAAACGCTTATTAGTTGATTAGTCTTGTATTTGTCTCTTTTGATTTGATCATTGACCTTTTTGGTGGCAGACGAGCTTAGAAGTTTCCTGGAGTTCAATCTACCTAAAGTCAAAGAAGGCCAGAAAGCCAAGTTCAGCTTTGGAATGGCTGATCCTAAACACGGCTCCCATTTTATGGTCCAAGTAAAATGGCTTTAAAGTTTGCAACTTTTACTTGTGGCTCTTTCAAGAGTCACTCAAGTCTGTTACTGTTTTTACTTGTGGGTCTTTAAAGTTTGCAACTTTTACTTGTGGGTCTTGCAATCATATGATTTTCGAGTTTGCTTACTGTTTTTATGTTTTGATTTCAGAAAATCATATGCAAGTATTTTGAAACATCAAGGAAAATTCTTCGGAAATCTACTTGTTCCAATGGTAATCTCATGGTGATCTTTAATCATTTTCCCTGGTGGAGCTGAGAGTTTTGAGCTTATGTCGAGATTCTGCTACAACAACGGTCAGTTAACTATGGTACCCTCGAATGGAGTCTTATTGCATTGTGCTGCTATGTTTATGGAAGTCACTAAAGTCATGGAACAAACAGACAAGTGTATGGAAGAGATTCGGTATTGGGCTTGGCCATAGGTTCTTCTTGGTCTAAAACAGTGTCAAGAACTTGAAACATCGCCTGACGTCGATTCTTTAGACGTGAAATTGATGGATGCCTCGTGGAGAAGATGTGATACATCATTATTCTGAACTTGCTCAGAAAGTTGAAGCCTTGACAACCGAAAACATGGCGTCGAGATTTGAACTAAACCAACTTAATGAGAAATCTGTTAAACTAAGAGGAGAAAATGCAACCACACTGGTAAGTATGCACTGACTAACAAATAATGATCCTTTCTCAATGCAACACATTGATGGCGGTTTTCTTTGTTGGGTTGTAGGACAAGCTGAAAAGTTCAGAACCCGAAAAGAGAGGCTCGGGAATATGTTGTCCAAGTTAAGAACTCAGGAGCTGGAGACGACAAGAACAAGAACCAAGGAGACAATGAGTTTAACTCTACTAGCAAACAGCATCAGTTGCTCGATACGAAGCCTCGAGCTGATGCAGTAGCTGCGCGGTAACGAATGTTCGATCATAACACATGGGTATCGATTGCTACTTCATTGGTCAACTTCATTTGTCAACAAAAAAAGGAAATAAGTGTTTCTAATTCCAGAAAACATGGTAGATAGTATAGAAGAGAGGGAGATGATTTGAGCTATATAGATTTTGAGAGAGAGAGATGAAAATTTGGTGTTGAGATGGTTGTTAATATAGAGAGGCTTTGTTTTTATATATGGCTTCCTTTGTTGCATTTAGTAGACCTGATATAGTTTTATGAGAGAGAGATCTCTTATCGTTGTTGTTTCTTTGCGTAAGCTCTCTTATAACTGGGTTTCTCTATCCGACATGGAAGTCAACTGCCATAATTTAAGAGTTTCATATATAGTGCACAACTCTGAAGCAAAAAGTTACAAGAGAAAGAAGGGAACACATACGACATGCAGCTTTGTTTAGTGAACCTGGAAGGAAATGAGAATCATCAGCTACTTTAGAGAGTGATGTAATGGTCTTCATGTGACCCACTTCCTCATCTGATTACTTGAACAATTTCCCAGTCTAGCAACAATATGGCTGCAGCACCGGACATAAGTTTAAGGCTAATCATATTGACTTGGGTGAAATTGATACACAAAGAAAGCCACCTTATAAGTCTACCTCAGCATCCCAGATTATGATTACGGCATCTTCACCACCGCTAACAATATTTGAAATTCTGAAACACCAAGGGTATGTCATGTTATTGTAAGTATAGATAGGTAGTTTTAGTAAAATATAAAATCAATAAAAACAAAAAAATACACATCATATTAACTCATTAATAAATAAATAAAAAACTGAAAAAACCTAATTAATATAAACTTGAGTACACATCAAAAGTTAAATGTAATTCATAAGGTTAAGTGATTGGGTTTTGTCTGGTTCGGCAAAACATTCAGCTATTCGGTTTGGTTTGGGTTTTTGGTATTTCACGTTTAGAAAACAGTTCCATTTGTAATCACTATAATTCGGTTTGATTTAGATTTTAAGTGTCACATATTTTTCAAGTTTTAAAAATGTCTCATTGGAAATCAAATCATTTTTTTTGTTTGATTCAGTTCCAAATTGTAGAACATAAATTTTAATTCATTCGAGTAATTTTATAATTTAGTTTTGTTTGGGTTTGTCAAATTTGGCTAGGGAGGTTTTACGGGTTTATAAATATATCTCATTCATGATCAAAATATAATTTCGTTCAGTTAGGTTCATGTTTCTTGGGTTTCAGATTTTTCAGGTTCTAAAAATAAGTCTCATTCGGGATCAAATTATATTTTGTTTTAACAAAATAAGAAAGCGTATAATTTACTAATTATTTTAATATTAAATATTTTAATATATTTTCAAAATTTTTAATTCAAATATAATTTTAAATAAATTTTAGTCAGTTCGGTTTTGATACAATTCAGTTCAGTTTGAAATCAATATTATAAAATCTTAACATTTTGGCTATTTTATAATTCAGTTTGATTTAAGTTTGAGAAATTCGGTTTGAATTCAGAAATAGTGTTTCAGTTCATAAATTTTCTCAGCCCTAATGAGATTTATGAAATTTTGATTTTGTTTCAAAAATTGAAGAAATTGAAATTTGCAGCAATGATATTAACTAAAACCTTCGATCAGTTAGGATAATAACAATTAAAAAGCAAAGGAAATAAAATAAATTACGGAATATAAGATACAATCCACTGTCATATATTAGAAGTATAAATGACACTATTAGATGTAATATGAAAGAAGAATAAAAAATTATAATAAGAGTTTGCATTAGACCAAGGTTGAGACGATTGACAATATACATGAGAAGTTATCCAAATTTATTTTGTACAAAATATCAACCCAAAATAAACAAATTATATAGCATTTTAGATTAAAATAAAATTTTGAATAATGAAAAGATATTTAACTATTTATCATACAGAGATTAAAAAAATAAAAGTTGTGTTTGAATGAATGGTGAGAAACTAATTTAATTTATTTATTAGTTTGATGGAACTACAGAGAATTTAAATTAGTAAGAAAATATAGATAAAATAAATTAAAGAACTTCTTTAAAAAAAAAATTTAGATGAGATATTTCAATTCTTTATAGTAAATAAATTAACATGGTATAATATACATGAAAGGGTTTTAAATTTAATGTGACATAAAAATTGTAAAACTTGAAAGTAAAACAATAATATTATTTTATTTTGATTTATATGAGTTATAAGGAAATTAAACTAATTATAAAAATTGAGATAATATAAAAAATTAACACAAACATGTACTTGGTCGTGTTATAAAACACATAAAAACAATAAGAAAAAGACAAAGGAAAAGAAAGTCGGATGGATTTCGGTGAATGACATAAATAGGAAAAGTGAAACACATAGATGAAGAGAAAATGCAAGAACCCAATAAATTTGAAATACATATATTTCGATTTGATTTTTCCTAATTTTTAATACTAAATAAAAATATAGTAAAGAATACTACTTTAATCTTTCTTCTTGGTATTTATTATAAAACAAAAATATCATAAAGCAAAAAATAATTTTAAAAATCTTCAGAAAAATAAAATATTTTGAATAAACCCGCGGCGTAGCGCGGGTAAATACCTAGTTTCTTTAAGACAAATAAAACCAGTTAAACCCATTGTCTTCTCCACCGTCAGTCACTTTTTCACAAAGTTCATAAGATATATTTACCATTAAAACTCTGTTCAATATATCTTCTATTTCTACACTTTTCTCCATTTTAGCTATTCGGTCTTTATTTTAACCAATCAAATAATTACACATAATATAATAATAAAAATTAATAAAATTTTAAAAATTAAAAAACGAAAGAAAGAAAAAAATATGATTTATTTTAGACAAAAGATTAAAAATTAAAAACAAACGAATTTATATATATAAAAAAACTAAAATCTAAATATTAATTTATAAACTCTGAATTCTAAACTTTAACCCTAAATCATAATATGAAAACCTAAAAAAAAAACTAAAACTAAATCCTAATCCTTAAACCCAATATGTAAATCTTAAAAAATAAAAACCTAAACCCTAATCTCTAAACCCCTAAACCTTGAACTAAACCCTAAACTCCCAAACCCTAAATCATAATTTAAAAACTAAAAAAATTAAAATAAAAACAAAATCTAATCCCTAAATCCTAATATGTAAAACTTAAAAAAAAACAAAAAAAAAACCTAATCCTTAAACCCTAAACCACAAAGGGCTTAACCCTAAACCCCAATCTCTAAACTCTAAACTCCAAAGGGCTTAAACCCTAAACTCTAAACCCTAATCCATAAATCCCAATGGGCTTAAACCGTAAAGGACCCATAATCCCTATTTGTAAACCATAAACCTCGAAGGCTAAAACCCTAAATCATAAATCTTAATTCCTAAACCCTAAACCCCAATTTGTAAACTTTAAAAAAAATATAAATGTTGATAATATTATTATCTATTTTTATAAAATATTTGAATGTGTTTAATTTTTTAATTTTAATTTTGTAATTTTATTTAAAGATAATACTATATAGCATATTCTTATTGGCTAAAAAGGGATGAACAAATGGTTTACTCTAGGAGTGAACCAAAGTTTTTTTCAATCTTAAAAACTTTGGAATCACGATTCCACCAAGCTTCCAGACACTTCTGTGCACTTCCAATTCCGCTTCTGGAATGAGAATCGCATGTCTTGAGGCGCTTCCGAGCAACATAGCTTAGGACTCTCTTCCTTACAAAAAATATTCAACTTCTTGAAGGATAGGTTTTTAGATTGAAAAACATTGTTTATTTTGTTATTTTATCCTGACTATACATTAAACCCTCAGAGCGACTTGCTACCTCTGAAGATCGTTTTCTCGCCCCATCAGGCAAAGCCGATGTCCCAAGAGGCCCTGTAGTCGAAACCTATTAAACAGAAGGAGGGGAAGAGTACTTTTATTGGTCGAAGGATATATCTCAACCGGACCAGTAGACTTCGAAGTCTTTCGAATCAACTGAGAAGAAGACTTCTCCAGCTAGTCTTCAACAGTCGAAGTCCCACTTTTCCTTTTCGAAGCATCGGTGCCATCGGCCGACCTCTTCGACCTTAGCTCGGACAAGCGCTTCTTAGCCTCCTCGTCCCTTTTCTTATCGTCTTCATCGAAGGCTCGGTTTTCTCCTCTCCTAGATTGCTACCTAGGAGAATCGATTTGTTTAGCAGCCGCAGATCGGCTAGAACCATCTGCCTTGCTACTATCAGAAGGCTTCGATGTTTTCTTCGGGTCGATCACCATGCTCGGAATAGCCTTCCTTGTCTTCCCCATCTTACTCTTCGGCTGGGATGCTGCAGAAAACAATTCGTAGGACTGAGAACAAAAGGAAAAACACCTCGGAAGTCAACGAAGTGATAATAAAATCACTGGGTTTCTTTGATTTAGTCTCCTCGGTTTCAGGCCAAATCCGATGACCGAGCTCAGAAAACTTACTGCTGACATCATTCAAGTATTCCTGATTGAGTCGCTTTGGCTTAAGACTGTCTGGAAAAAAAAGAAACATGATTAGAATCACAAACAAGAAATGGTGCTGACAGTTAGACGATTGGTCAACTACCAACGGAAAGGTTCCACTCGGTGACGACTAAGGTCGTGGGATCGGGAAACAAAACTTGTCGATCCTGACAAAGACATACTCCCACTTCCAACCATGAGTCTTGCTGGATTTAACACCGGTCTGTAACTTATTTTGAGGCCGTAAATTAACTTGAATCCACGCCGGTTTCATTTTCACGATGTTCAGCTGGCCGAAGCACTCAAAAAACCGACTGTCAGTGGAATTCCAAGAGACGTACTAATCTCGAGAAGGTCGGTTATGTTAATAATGCCGACAAGATTGAGCTGCATGAAAGCAATTCTGAACCTCGCACAAAAATCAACCAGCATCGTCGGTGATGGGAATCGAAGGTTCCCGACGTGAAAAACGACTCATATAAACAAGAAAAGTTTGGAGGAGCATCCCAGGGCCGCTACAAGGAGGAAGGGAAAAGAAGCTTTACGCCTCTGCATCCAGGAAGGGTTTTCAACGAAGCTAGAGAGTCCTTGGTGGAGAAGGTCGGCAAGACACCGAAATTGTTATCCAAAGTCCGTGAAGGAGCTCCTTCCTTCTCCTTTCATTTCTGGGCCGCTTTCTTTTTGCCTCGGCCGGGAGATGAAACTCTCAAAGAAAGAGGAACATGTTCGTCAGAATGATCGATGGCGTCGTCGCGAAGAGATATGACTAGTCGCCGAGATAGAAATACCTGAAAATTTACTTCTGGTAGCGGATGGTAAAAAGTGAAAAGAGAGAGCAATATTTATAGAAACGAAGGGGTGGTAAACTTCCAAGGGACGCTACTCCACCTCTCAACGGGCGCGACCATGCGACTTCCCAACACACGTGTCCTAGTGCTATTGGATGAAAAGGAGGCATGCTGAATACACATAATGCCGACATCCACATGGAATAAAAATCAGTGATTCGGATTACGGATCTCGATTCACAACGATTCAGCTACTGGGCCAGACCAAGATTCACTTCGCCGACCTAAGCTCCACTCAGCGCACCGAACTGGGGGTGGGGTTTAATGTTGGAGGTGGGTTTAGCACCATTCTAAGTCTTGGCCTAATAGCTTAATGGTCCATCAAAGATTCATTCCGAATAAGAAGAAGTAGACCAAGCATGAAGTAGCTCGGAGACAATGAAACAGTCCAGCAGCAACGCCTCGACTGTTCTGCCTCCAAAGAAGATAATAATGTTATTTTAACATATCTAAAATGGAAGAAGATAAATGCAAATCTTGGAGAAGGAAATGAAAATTAAGTTAGTTCGGATTTTATAAATAATATCAGAGAGAATTTAGGAAAACCCTAGATTCTTTGGTATAAATATTCTCCCCCTACGCGGGAAAAGACTAAACTGAACATTGCATACATTGTACTCAAAATCCTTGAGCTAGCGAGTTCACACGATTTCATCTCTATCTCTAATAAAGACTAGATCTTCCACTCCTTTTCTATTATTGATTTTCGATCCTTCAAATCTTATTATCCAAGTCCCTCTTTTTAGATCAGTTTATTGAATTGATCGTTGTGATTCTTTAAATCAAGAAAGAGCTGTTTGGTTTGGTGAAAGAAGTGGCTTTTGATCCGACCAAAGTGCAGAGTCGAGCCTTCGTGCGTGTCAGAATCTTGTTTGATGTTTCAAGTCCTCTTAGAAAATCAAAACAAATTAATCTGCTTAGAGGAGAATATACCACGACCTTCTTCTTCTATGAGGAGGTTCAGAAAATTTGTTATTCTTGTCAGGGCTTAACTCATGGACAAGGTGTTTGCCCTTTAGTGGTGAAGAAAAAGGAAGTTAGCAGATACAAGGAAGTATGGAATCCTAATTAGCAAGAAAATCTTGCCTCTGTCTCTGTTCTTATCCGAATCGGACCCTCTCTTCGGGGTTCTTGACGAGAAGCAAGTTGGAGTGAATCTTGTGACGGTAGGCATAAAATTCTTAAGGATTTTTTGGATGGTATGCGCCAATAACTTATGGTAGATGAATGAGCTGAGGGGAAAATTAGAGAAGACATGGTTAGAAAATATGTCCTTGAGGGAAAAATCCTTTCACGCAGAAATCAGTCTTGAGTTTGGAATATGTGCCTATTGTTACAAATGATATAAATAAAGGTAAAAGTATTGTCTTCGGCTATAAAACCTCATATTCAACCACATAAACAAATGTGATACAACCTATCTCTCAAAAGTTGATGGAGTCCGCTTTTAGGTTGTGCTATGATGAGAATCATGTTAAGCATGTTGATTTGATCCTTGGTGCAAGGGATGATTCAGATTTCGTAAAAATGACCAGATATTTCATGGAAAAGGGACCTTTGAAACTAGACCGTCTGGTTCAATAATTGGAAAGAAGCCGCGTCAAAGAAAACACACCTACAAGAGCCGTAGGAAACTTAAAAAGTTTTGAGGGGAAATTGAAGTTGGTCAGCTCGTGGATCAGAGTGAAGGAGGGAGGATTGACGCGGATAAAAGAAAAGCAGTGTGTGGATTAGGAAAAGGTTACAAATCTGCCAAGGTCAGTACACGTGAGGTGGTTCCAAATGAGGGACTGTACAATTCCAAATAAAAATTTTGAGTTGGAATTTTCAAGGCTTGGACCGTGAAAAAGATTTAATGATTTCACGGTTGAGGGAGTTGCGTAAAGAACATTTCTTAAAGGTTCTTTTGTGGACACAATGCACATTATAGATGTTCTTGTTGAGTTACAAGTTTGGTCCGGGTACAAAAGGGTCTATACAGTTAACCTGATAGGTACGTGTGGTGGTTTAAGAGTCTTTTGAAAATCTAATGTTGATATGGAGGTGTTGTTTGTGAATAAGAATATGATGGATCTTCATGTACAATGTGGGTGTTTTGATTTCTTTGTTACTTACGTTTATGGTGATCCTAATGTGAAATATCGCCATATGGTTTGGGAAAGACTTCTGAGATTGGGCATCCAAAGGACAAGCAGTTGGTGTCTAATAGGAGATTTCAACAAAATTTTAAACAACTCTGAAAATTTGGGAGGTCCCTCGCGTAGAGATGCTTCATTCTTACCTTTCTCGGATTAAATGGTTGTGGAATGTCTTAACTTTCTAGTGTAGGCAATGGTTTCTCTTTGGGAGGTTGGAGAAGCTCGTTGTGGATTCATAGTAGACTTGATAGATGCTTTGGAAATAAAAAAAATGAACAAATATGTTTCTTGCCGCTACTCAAGCCTTTTTATCTAAGAGAGGCTCGAATCATGCCAATCCTTGTTAAGCTAATATCCTCGAAGGAGAGCTACATGTTCATTTCGATTTGATAAGATATTTCTTAGAAAGCCCTTGGTCAAAGAAGCAATAACAGAGGGATGGAATGCAGATTCAGTTGTAATTTTGCGAAAAACCTTAGAATTTGCAGGAAAGCTCTAAGTAAATGGAAAAGAGAAAATCCACCAAACTCTTTAGACAAGATCCAATCGTTGCAGATCGCTTTGGAGTTGTAAAAATCTTCCTCAATGCCTTATACTTCCAAGATTTATGCCATCAAATATGATCTCATGAAGACTTACAAAGAGGAGAAGTTTTTTGGAGTCAAAGTGTCATGAAAAGATGCTAAAATATGGAGACAAGAACACGAAATTTTATCATAATTAGGTGAAATACAAAATGTCTAGAAATAACATCGTCAAACTTGTTGATTCATCTGGAATCACTCAAAGGCCATAAGTTTCGAAAAGAGAGGTTGCGTGAACTATATTTCCAGCCTTTTTAAGTCATCCAATCTAATGAACTTCTTTGATTTGTTCGTCAAGTTCAAGGCTAATGTAACTCTCAAGGTATGAATGCTTCGCTAACTAAGCAAGTCACACAAAATAAAGCAAGTTATTTTCTCCATTAAACCATATAGTGCATCGGGTTCAGATGGGATGATTGGAATTTTTCCAGCAGTATTGTGATATAATTGGTGATCAAGTTACTAAGGAGGTTCTTATGTTCTTCGATATTGGATCCTTTCTGGAGGAATGGAATTTCACACAACTTTGCCTATTGCCAAAGATTTATGAAAAACAAAGATGAATGATCTGAGGCCTATTAGCCTATGCTTTATTTGGTATAAGATTATGTCGAAGATTTTATCCTTTAGGCTTCAACATTTTCTGCCAGATATAGTCTTACCAACACAATCGGATTTTGTTTCTGAGAGAATGATTACAAACAACATTTTAATAGCCCATGAGGTGGTTCACTAGAACAGTGCCCAAAATATCTGAAGAGTTTATGATGGTCAAACAGATATGTAAAAGGCGTGTTATCGGGTATAATGGAAGTATGTGGAAGCTCTTTTTCTTGGCGTTTGGTTTTGATATGAAATGGATCAGTTGAATAATGTACTATATTATGATGCTAAAATACTCTATTTTGTTAAATGGTGCATAACATGGTTGAATTATTCATGTGAAAGGCTTACGGCAAGGCGACCCGTTATCACCTTTTCTTTTTGTTCTCTGCACCGAAGGCTTGTCATACATGTTGAACAGAGCTGAGCAGTTGGATGTGATAAAAGGCATCAGGTTTTTAGATAACAACCATTCTATTCATCACTTATTGTTTGCGGATGAAACACTTTTTATGTGCAAGGCTGAGAATTTTCAATGTTTAGTCATCATGTAAATTATATTGCTTATGAGAAGTAATGGGTCAGATCATCAATCTTGACAAGTCTTCCATCATTTTTGGAGATAATGTCAGTGATCATAACAAGGTTGTGATAAAATATTTATTGGGATCGAAAAAGAAGGTGTGTAGAATTATCTAGGCCTCCTATAGTGCTTTAGTGGTTCTAAGATCGAGATATTGGATTACATCAATGAGAACATGAAAGCCAAGTTTAATGGGTATTTTGCTAGAAAACTCTCTAAAGGTGGAAAGGAGATCATGTTGAAGGCAGTAGCAATGCATATGCCAATCCACGCCATGTTGTGTTTCAGACTGCCAAAGACCACGATCTCCAACTTAACTTCGGCTATGTAAAACTTCTGGTGGAGTTCTCAAGAAGAAAAAGAAAGATCCATTGGGTATCTTGGAAGAAATTATGCTTACCAAAGAACTTAAGTGGTTTAGTATTTATGGACTTGGAGTGTTAACCAGTCTCTTCTGGCTAAACATCCTTGGCGTATGTTGCAAGATATGCACTGTCTTTTCTTAAGGTTCTTAAGAGCATATACCACCCTAATGGCGATGTTTTGACTACAAATTTAAGTAACATACCTTATTTTTCTTGGCATAGCATATTGCATGGCAGAGATATTCTTATCTAAGGTCTCAAACAAATGATAGGAAATGGTGAATCTCTGAGAGTTTGGATTGATCTATGGATTCAAAAGAGAGGAAAAGAGCTCCACTAATAAAACATATTTTCACAGAAATTGACCTCAGGGTCTACGATTTGATTAACCCAATTACAAGGAACTAGAATCAATAATTTATTGTTGACTTGTTTTATGAGGAGGATGTCATATTGATATGCCAAATCACCCATGTGGTTTCATCGCCATATTTTTTTATTTGGGAGAATAACAAATGTGGAAACTATTAAGTAAAATCAGGATATTAGCTCGCATATTATGTGCAGAACTCTTGTCTTCACCGTGAGGCATTGGCACAACCTTCCCTTGTGGTGCTTAAGGAGAAAGTCTAGAGACTAAAAATGCAGCCTAAAATCAAAACTTTATTTGGAAAGTCTTTTATGGGGCTTTACCAGTGGTTGATCAGTTGGTCAAAAGAGGGATGAAAGTAGACTCTAGATGCCAAGTTTGCGGTTTTAAAGGTGAATCAATTAACACTACAAAAAAAAAGAAGCATTGATAGCACTTTAGGATAGCACGGTTTTCATAAGTGCTATTGTAGAGCGTATGTTGATGTTGGATACCTTATTACAGCACTATATCAATGCTATTCCGTAAATTCACTTAGCGGGAAAGGAGAAATGAGTTTTGGTACCTAATTTCTGTTTCTATTTCGTTTCCCTCTTAAACACTTAGCAATTTTTTTTGACTGAGCGCCCTTACATGTTTCCGGATTAAACAAATCCACTGTTTTGATATATTCTCATTTTTTGTTACCAAAAACAATCGTCTCATACACAACAAAAAAAACTCTCCTCTCTAAAGCGACAACCGTTGCACCCTCCGGCCCCAAATCCAGTGACCGGAAAGCCTCTTTCACCACCCTTCGCTGGAATTCATAGATCGACTACCATCATCGTTTCAGAACTTTCGTAACCCTAACCCGAATTTCTTCCACCGTCTTAATCAAGGTCTGATTTTGGTTTGTTTGCTCTTCTTCTTTCTGTTTATTTTCCAGAATTCGTGTGATTACAATAAGATAATGGTCTGAAACATCAACTGATTTCGATGAACCCGACGTTTGATTTTGCTTCTTTTTCTTTCTTTGTGCCCAAAAAACTTTGACTGGGGATGTAATAATCGAACAGAGTAATTTTCGTTCTCTGTGTTGGTACTAGTTTCCACTTAGCAGGGATCTGATTGATGGTTATAAAATCACACGAAAAGATAGATTTGGTGATTCGAATAGTTGTAGCTGATAGAAATTAGTGTTTTTTTATTACCTTATCCGGCCTCTAATTTCATTGGTGATGAAAATATATCTAGCATCTTAAGATTCTTGATCATAGGATTTAAATGGTTGGTGATTGTGTTAGTGTTTACGTATGGGTGACTGGAATCAGAATCAAGTAAATGCTTGCACTTGGTCCCAAGTCATTTGTGATGACAAATTTTTTGTCACTTCTCTGTAAGTTGAACGACAATACTGAACTAGTTTTTGTTTGTCTCCAAGCTAGTTCTTTCTTATTTAGCTCTTATAATATGGTACAATTTGTTTATATGTGTGGCATTTTTTTATTGCAGTACCTTGTCGGACATGACCTTTTTGGGAACCTTGTCTTCAAGAATAGGAATACTTGAAACGCTCAAGACTTTGTAAGTTCCCTGTCTTTCTGTCTGAGATCTTAGAACATATTATGTTCTGAGCATTTTTATGCTATTTCTTTCTATATATAGTACATTGAAGGGGAATGGGATAACGGTTGAATACCGGATGACTTTGGAAATCTGACTGGTTTGACCATTTTGGATTTGGAGGACAATCAGCTAAGAGGTCTTATACCATCCACTCTTGGTAATCTCACGAAACTTCAGTTCTTGTAAGTAGTTTTTGCCTCCCAATGCTGCACATGTTTTTAGAACATTTAAGACAGAGAAATTGATCATGTCTTTATTCATTGTGTATTGGCCAAACAGGACATTGAGTAGAGGAAGGAACTCACTGAAGTTGGAGCTAATGTACGCCCAAACACGTTTCTTTTGTATCGTGTTCTACCTTTTTTTTTACAATTCTTTGGATATCTGCACATGTTGATGTTTGATTCTGTGAATCGAAGAACATGCTTGCATTAGGCAGCTTATTATGAACATGCTTGATCAGTTTAAAATTGTGCATGTTAGATCAGGCTCCTTAATGAAAAGCTTATACTTTTGGAACTGCTTTGCTTTTCAGGGGATATGCGAGATTTGTAAATATTAGATATGACAAGGGAGCAACACTGTTGATAACTATGATTTGTATGACAAGTTTTTGCAACTCTCCTTCATGTAGAAATATGATTAATCAAGTATATATATTAGAAACCTTTCGGAGCTTGTTGGTGCAATTGTTTCATACCTATTAGATGATTACAAGAATGCTGTGGAGATCTCCATTAGAAACTATGGAGGAGGAGAAGATTAAAAGATAAACCTTCCTAGATTATTTACCATTAGCTTTTGTAAATTTGAATTGATTATGTAGTTTATATTTATGATAATGTAATATCTTTATTTTTGTTAATAATTTTTTATTTATTTATTATAAATATTAGATGAAACAAATTAATAAAATGAATTGAAACCCAAATTAAACAAACAATTTTTTATGTATAAATATATATTAAAAACAAATTAGAAGTTTTGAAATATTTATTTATAGTTTAGGCATTGTGGTGTAAATTTAGGGTTTAAGGTATTTGATATAGGGTTTAGGATAATGTAGAGTTAGAATTATGGTATTAGAAGATAAGGGTTTGATTAGTTTAGGATATAGGGTTTGCGTTTTTGATTAATTAGGATATAGGATTTAGAGTTTATAGTTTAGAGTATAAAAATATAATTGTCTAATAATTGTAAATATTAGAGGTATTGCAAGATTAAAGTTATGGTATTAGAGGGTAAGCCTTTGATTATGTTAAGATATATGTTTTGAGTTTTTGATTAGTTTAGGGTATAGGGTTTAGATTTTAATGTATACAAATATAATTGTATAAAGTTTAAGATATAATTGTAAAGTTTAGGATATAGGGTTTATGGTATAGGGTTTAGAGCATTTTTTCATCCTAAATTTTAAATCTTAACTCTCTACAATAAACACTAACCCTAAACTCTAATTCCTAACCCATTTCTAAATCAAAACTTAATTATCAAACCCTAAATTATGAACTATAATCCTTAATTTTTATTCTCAACTATATTATGAATCTTAAACCTTCCATCTCAAACTCAAAAACCTAATTAGCAAAGCCTAGCCTAAATTATGAACTATAATTTTAAAATTTATACCAAAATTCTAAACTTAAATCATAAACTACAAAACTAAATATAATTACGCAAATAAGAATAATTATAATTGATATATTTTATCAAATGATTTTCAAAACAGTATTTAAAATTAAAAGTGTTTTACAATTAAAATAAACTAAATACAAATGTTTTAGAGTTAAAAAAATACAAATGTTTTACATATAAAATAAAACTGATTTTTTTAATTGGTCAATAGAAAGAGATGAGGATCACCTCCTTATTTGATCCTTTACCATTGATAGACCCAGATCTAACGGACACAACTAATTCTCTATGTGTTGTTAAGGAAAAAAAAATTCATTTCGGGATGTTTTAGAAAAAAAAAATCTCCACTTTCTTTTTTTCTCCACGCTGTTCTCTCGACCCCTAGGGTTCGAGCACATCCTCAAAACTCTAAGGTCTTGGAGCTTAATTAGATTGTGTTCTTCACTTGATTCAGATTCTTCAATTCAGAGCCAATTACTCCTAATTATCTCCTCTCCCAGGTATGGCGACTCTTCTTCTTCAATTTCGTGTGTCAGCTTCCGAACAATCGTGTCTATTGCTTTCATTCACCGTAACTTCATTTATAACTTCAGGTGGTGCACGGAGAGGGATAGAGAGAGAAATAGAGGTAGCGAGGAAGCGTTACTGGTATGGTGATTCCAATTTAGGGTTTGGAGGTGTGACATGGTCTTACCTCGCTAGAGGTTTCTGTAGAAACGGTGGTACTGCGGATTCGTTTACTGATGGAGGAGGTGGAGCTAACTTGGTTGGCTCTCAAAGTAGAATCGAGCTTCTTAAGTGTAGTCCGGTTTCTCAATGACTCGCTCTTCTCTTCAATCTTTCTCTCCCAAAGTTGTAACCTTGCAGGAGAATAGCGATGCCCAAAGGTTCGACCTGTTTCCAAACTCTTTATGCTCATTCATAGTCAACGTGTTAGTTAATAATCTGTGTTTGGATTTCTGGATAGATCTGTTGTATTGATGATAGAGAGTTAAATAATTTGTGTGAATTTCTGGGTAGAGCTGCTGCTTTTTCCTGCCATATTCGTAATATTTGGATTGCTTGGTTCAGTGTGTATACCTCGCTTGGTACAGTCATGTACTTAGATCTGCAGTAGTAGTTGCATATGATAATTGCTACTTGTGATTTTCATTCATTCCAAGTGTCTTCCTACATTGGATTAGCTTGCCAAGAATTATGAGGGTAACAAGTGATAATCTTTATCCATTTTAATTACAGGATAGATATCCAGACAAATACAAGACGGTTCCAAACTCTCTTTCGGGTACCTTCCGCAGATTTATCATCGTCTCATCTTCTTTACTGGATATTTACATAATGGAGAACTTTGATATATAAAGTATGACTATGTTGTCAACAAAATTTGAATACTACGTAAAACAAACGTGATAGAGATCATTCACATCCTCTTTCTATGAAGTTACTTTTTCTGATGCCTCTGATGTATTTTCTAGGCAAAAGATACTTCTTCATACACACGCTCAAGTCGTCATGCCAATTTGCTACTGTAACTAACAATCTCTGTGTTCTTTCAGTATCTTCATGAGGAAGTTGCTTTGGAGCCGCTGAGATTGAGAAAAATTTATATTCAGGTGAGTGGTTCCTCTCCATTTCATGACGATGCAACTGATTTCAGTCTGGATATTGACTCTCCCATTTCTAATTTCAGGCTCAGATGGTGGTTCATCTTCTTGTGAAGATACATTGACTGAAGCTACAAGGCACCGTGGTGATTCCTCGGGAATAGAGGATGGAGCCTATACCAGTGAGTCACTGATGTACCAATAAACTCACTGCAATTCAATTTTAAGACAATTGAAGCTGCAACTGATAAGTTTTCAGACAGTAACATGATTGGGCGAGGTGGATTTGGTGAAGTTTATAGGGTTATAAGCTCTTTCTCTGTCTGGTTTGCTTTCTGACTATACTGAATTAATAAGCGGATATGGTGTATGATTCATCTTGTCTTTTGTAGGGAAAGCTTTCAACTGGAACTGAAGTAGCAGTGAAGAGACTGTCGAAAACATCTAGACAAGGCGCGAAAGAGTTCAAGAACGAAGCTCTTCTTGGCAGAAAGCTTCAGCATAGGAATCTAGTTAGACTTCTTGGATTTTGTCAAGAAGAAGAAGAAAAGATACTTGTCTACGAGGAAGGTTTGGTATTGATGTTTGTATAACATATGTTTTGGGATATTAATAAAAATCATATTTTGAATTAAATTTTAAATATTTTTTTATATATATATATATATATCTAATTGATTATAAACAACAAATAATGCTATAAAATAATTTATATATAGCATCATAAACTAATGCTATTATAGAATACATCCACTAATAGCAAGAATAAAATATTGCTATCATAGATGAACAATATTATAGCACGTACGAAAACGCTATCATATGTGGCCGACCTATTATAGCTGGGGCAGACATAGCCATTTCAAAAACGCTATTATAGTGAACAATATTATAGCACAGACAAAAAACGCTATCATATATGGCCGACCTATTATAGCTGGGGCAGACATAGCATTTTCAAAAACGCCATCATATACATACCATAGCGTTTTTCGTGTGCTAAGAATAGAGATTTTTTCTTGTAGTGTAACCATGTGTTATCAACTTGCACATTTTCACAAGAAGTATGGGAAATGTCTATGAACCATTATCCGAAGGGTGGGTTCAGTCAAGGTTCTGCTTTTGAAATCTTCTAATAACTATTGGAATCGGTTAAAGAGTTATATATCCCTTTACCTACAAGGTTAATATTTCCTTAGATTCTACGGGGACTATGGAAAAATAGAAACAATTGTATTTAGAACAAACGTCCTACGGCTGTGGATACTATGAAAAAAGTACAAGATGAAGTTAACCTTTGAAGGATATCTCAATCGATGGACTATCAAGAAAGAGTGGATATCATTGTAAAGAGTGCAGACATTAAGTGTTGCCCCCCCCCCCCCCCCCCCCCCCCCCCCCCCCCCCCCCCCCCCCCCCCCCCCCCCCCCCCCCCCCCCCCCCCCCCCCCCCCCCCCCCCCCCCCCCCCCCCCCCCCCCCCCAGAACCGTGGCTCAAATGTAACATCGTTTCTCTTGGTCCAAGCATCACATAACCGAAGAAGCTTCGTGGGTGTTAAGAAATTTGCAAGGTACTTGTATCTCTCATAATAAGAGATCTTTTAGTAGTATAGATAATATGATGATAGCATGGATTAAGAGTTTGTTGTGGGCTATAAAGAGCATGACTAATCTCAAAGTTCCAAAGGTCATGTTTGTTTTAGTAGTTAGGGATCTAGTTGATGCTACTGATAAATCGAAAAATTGGCTGGTTTTGAAATGACCTCGGAGATCAGAATAACTTTTGGTAGAATTTCAGATTGGAAAATGTTGAATTTTTTTTTTTTTTTTTTGAATTTATTCGTGCAGTTGATTCAATTGCATGAGGGGTGATTGTAGAGGATCCAAGATAATCATATGTGGCATCAAATTCTCCATGTTGATTGGAAACTTTTTTTAAAGCGGAGCACATTTGTTATTTGATGGTAATACTGACGTCCGCCTAGGCGCTAGGCAATACTCATCTGCCTCGATTTTGTCTAAACCGGTTGAATAAATCCCTAGCTAATTTTATGAGTGCTTAGGTCCGCGTAGTTATGCCTAATTCCGCTTAAACCGCCTAATTCCGTCTAGCTGACCAGATAATTTAATTTTTATTGTTTTTTTTTGAAATTTTTTTTTTGAATCTAAAATTTGAAATTTTAACTTATTTTCATAATTTTAATAAATATCATATGTTTCATGTTTAGATATTTGCTTTTATGTGTTTAATGCAATTTTGAATACTATATTATATCAAAATAGTTATTTATAATTGATTAATATATTTCTAAGACATTAAATAGTCCTAAAATTAGGTTCCAACTAATCTCCGCGTAATCCCCGATTTTTCTTCTAGACGCTAGGTCCAGGTCGACCTCACGCACAACGCTTAGTGAGTTTTCGAACAAGAGTTATAATTCTTATGCTTATGCTGCAAAAGAATATTGTGGTATTATTGACAATATAAATATTATTCAGATGGAAAAAGTGATTGCATTTAAATTTTTGAAATCGAATTTTTTTCTTCAAAAAAATCGCTATTTTAATCTCTACATAAAAATCGCTATTTTTTCTTCAAAAAAAAATTCATATCTCAAAAATTAATCATGTAAAAAACATGTGTAAATAACAGGTAGTTAAATTTTGACAAATATTAGATTTAAGCCGGCATCGAATTGAGGTTTCTCTCTCTTCTGGTAGAGAGAAGAAATCCTCTCCGAGCGCTCGCCGGGTTCTTTGTTTCCGATTCTTCGATGGCGGGTGTTTTCGGTCAAGGGATTTTTTCTGATTACTCGGTCTTCTCTCATCTCTATCCTTCATATCGAGCGATTTTTTTCCCCACTTACTTCTTTCCGATTGCTTCTAATCGGATGTGTATATCGTTTTCAATAAGATTCTGGTGCTGTTGTACCGGCTAGCTCCCAGTGGAGCTTCTTGTGCCTGATTGAGATCGGATTTCTTCGATTTTGTTTCTCTTTCTTAATCTCTAATCGGGTTGGTGATGAATAAGGTTTCGGATAGGTTTCACCGGATTGCTCCCTTTTGAGCATATTTCCGATTAATATCGGATTATAGGAACTTAGCGATCTCTGTTCCCAGCTTTATTCCCGTCGTGAACGCCTGTCTTCTCTGGTTGCTCTCTCGGTGATATCACGATCTTGAAGTAATATCTTCACAGCTATTTCCCGCATCTGGCTTGGGAGTTCAATGATCGAATCATCTTTGTATTCGATCGGCGGTTGAGCTTTCTCGGCATGATGTTTCTGATGAGTTTTCCGTAGCTGTTGTTCTTTTGCATGCAAGTCTTCTTCGATGGTTTCTTTGGTGGAGCGGTGGATCGGCGACATGGGTCATCTTCTAAACAGAGCTATGGCGGCGCCGTGCTTCCCGGCGGGTCTCGGAACCAGCCTGGCGGTGGTTGCATGTCGGGGCCGTTCCCGTGCGGACACGTGGCCTCAGTCCTCCTTATCCATAAGCTGCGAAGTGGGCCAATTTTTAATTTTTCTGTTTGGGCTTCCTTGTAAAGAACTCATGTTGTTTCCTGGCCCATATGGGCCTTATTGATAAGCCGCCAATTGACAAAAATAAATTAAACTTTTTTGACAAATATTATTGACCAGAAATATAAGGAGGTGTTATTCAATCTTATAAATTAAACTCAATTTTATAAGTTTTTAAATCTTCAAAATTTTAATTTTTTTATATCAGTTTTAAGAGTTTATGTGTGTAGATTCTAAAATCTCTATAATATAGCTTAGATTTTGTTTTTATTCATTTACTCATGAAAATCCATTGGAATTCATTTCAAATGACTATATACAAAGAGTTTAAAAATTATTTAATTTTGAATAACAGTGGATTTTAAAAGAGTATTTAAAATCTTAATTGAATAACACTAAATTTTAAAATCTTTTACTTATGATTTACAAATAAAAGATCCAATAACACTAGTTTTTAAAATATGATTTAGAATCACTAATTGAATAACAATAGATTACAAAACCTATAGAATTGAGTTTAAATATACGATTGAATAAAACACCACCTAAGATATTTTGAAAAACGTGGCCCGACAATGGATCGAGAAGGCGGAGAAAGGTAAACGAAACGAATATTAGTTAATTAATGTGCGTCACTCCATCAAAAATTAAACCGATGGTAAGCAAATAATAATATGAACGTGTAATTTACGTATCGGTCTTTTGTTGACCCAATCCTAAACCGGTAAGGTAAGAAGCAATAAATGCATAGGTCAATTATTGACCCAATGTAAACCAGTGAGCTTCAATTTCATTTTTTTTTCCACCGCAAGTCATAAAAAGAAGAAGAGAGGAAGGACTCAACACCGTTCTTCACAACCCCAAATCCCCAGATTCTCTTCTTCATCTCTCTCTATTTTCCTTGTTCGCCAAGCCAGATCTCTCTCCATAAATCTATCTCTCTCCATAAATCCATAATCCTCGCTTGTATCCGTGTTTTAACTCTTTGAAATCACTTCTGTTTTCTATTTACGATGGCGATGATAGAGCAAAGGCCGAAGACGAAGATCGTGTGTACTCTCGGTCCGGCTTCCAGATCCGTTGAGATGGTCGAGAAGCTTCTCAAGGCTGGTATGAATGTCGCTAGGTTTAACTTTTCTCACGGATCTCATGAGTACCACCAAGAGACTCTCGATAATCTCCGTCAAGCTATGCTCAACACTGGGATCCTTTGTGCCGTCATGCTCGATACCAAGGTCAGTCACAAATCGCTCACTTATATGTGTTTGCGTTTGTATTTGTATTTATACTGTGCGCTTTCTGCTGTGTATTCTCTATTGGCGTATGTTTCCGATTCCGATTTCACCGTCTGATACGACTGTGATCTGGAATTCTAGGGTTTGTGAGATTTCTGCAGCTTTTTCCTTCGGTTTCTAGTTGGTTTATTCCACTTTTCGATCTGCAACAGTGACGCATGTGTGTTTATTGCTTGTGTTGAATGTGTTTTATGCCTCTTTTGTACTCATATATGTTGGTAAATGTTTACTGTTTTGTCTGTTTATGCCATTTGGTAAATTTTATTTTTTTCCAACTCTGCTGATGAAGAACTCTTACAAACATTATTATTGTTTTTCACTCTGTAGATTACTAAAATTGTTTTGAATTGCGAATCTAGATCTGTGAGACACTGGTTTTTGTGATGTCGTAAAGGTTTCCAGTTAGAACTTGAATTAGACCAACTCTGCTGTGAAGAGTTAAAGGTTGTTGCAGAGACCAATTGTAGAAATTGCTGTTGGCACTTATATCGAGTGGGTATTTTGTAATACAAATTTGATCGATGACTGAGAAACTTGTAATTGTGGAGAGTTGTAATTAACGATGTTCCTGAACTGTTCTCTCTGGTCTGTGATTAATTGTTTCTGCAGCTAGATAAGTTAATTAGTGTGTGGAGTATAGAAGTTAACTCATTGGTGTTTAATTACTTTTTTCTCTTGAGATTTTTGTCGTTTATATAAATGTCACAGCTGCTTAATGTATGTTTAGATTGAGGCAGACATGTCCACAATTCCAGAAACTAGAGACTTGTAATTGTCGAGTCAGAAGAGGCTAGTGTTGATAGACAATGTTTTTGAGTTGTTCTATTGTCTGTGATTATGATTTCTTGCCCAGAGGATGCATGTTAGTGTGTGAAGTAGAAGTTAGTGTTTCAATTGAAGATTTAAACTGTCAAGTTCTTCCTTGTATATGTAAATTTCTAAATTGTGGCAGATCTATTTGGGTTTCTGATTATACTAACGGAACGGTTTTTGTATTTTCTCTTAAAGGGTCCTGAAATCCGTACCGGGTTCTTGAAAGATGGGAAACCAATACAGTTGAAACAAGGCCAAGAGATCACCATTTCGACTGATTATGACTTGAAGGGTGACGAGAACACAATTTGCATGAGTTACAAGAAGTTGGCTGTAGATGTGAACCCAGGGATGGTCATACTCTGTGCCGATGGTACTATTTCGTTACTGGTCCTCTCTTGTGACAAAAAGAATGGTACAGTCCGTTGCCGCTGCGAGAACTCTGCGATGCTTGGTGAGAGGAAGAATGTCAATCTCCCAGGTGTTGTTGTGGATCTCCCAACTCTAACTGAGAAAGACAAAGAAGACATCATGAAATGGGGAGTCCCGAATCAAATCGACATGATCGCTCTGTCTTTTGTCAGAAAAGGTTCAGACTTGGTTCAGGTCCGGAAACTACTCGGAGACCACGCAAAGAACATTCTTCTCATGTCAAAGGTATGTTAAACCAAAGCTCTCTTTCCAATTTCAGAAACTACAGGAACAACAAATTTGATTGTGATGGTTTTGTGTTGTCGTTGTTTTGATGGATTAGGTTGAGAACCAAGAAGGTGTGGCAAATTTCGATGACATTTTGGTCAATTCTGATGCATTTATGATTGCAAGAGGAGATCTGGGCATGGAAATTCCGATTGAGAAGATCTTCTTAGCTCAGAAAGTGATGATCTACAAATGCAACATCCAGGGAAAACCTGTGGTCACAGCAACTCAGATGCTTGAATCCATGATCAAATCTCCTCGACCCACAAGAGCTGAAGCCACGGATGTAGCAAATGCTGTCCTTGACGGTACCGACTGTGTCATGCTCAGTGGTGAAACTGCAGCCGGAGCATACCCTGAGCTAGCTGTCCGTACGATGGCTAAAATATGCGTTGAAGCCGAAAGCACGCTTGACTACGGAGATGTCTTTAAAAGGATCATGATGTACTCTCCAGTTCCAATGAGCCCGCTAGAGTCACTCGCGTCCTCAGCGGTCAGAACCGCAAACTCAGCTAGAGCAACTCTTATCATGGTCCTAACGAGGGGAGGAAGCACGGCGAGGCTTGTGGCTAAGTACAGACCAGGGATGCCTATTTTATCTGTCGTTGTTCCGGAGATCAAAACAGACTTCTTCGACTGGTCTTGCAGCGACGAATCACCCGCGAGACACAGCCTTATTTTCCGAGGTCTGATCCCTGTGCTGTACGCAGGATCTGCAAGAGCCTCGCACGATGAATCAACAGAAGAGGCTATTGAGTTTGCGACTCAGCACGGGAAAGAGAAAGAGCTGTGTAAGACTGGAGACTCCGTTGTTGCTCTACTCCGAGTTGGTAATGCTTCCGTTATCAAGATCTTGACTGTCAAGTGATGATTCCGATCTAGAGAAATCCCGTTTTTGGCGTTTGGCGTTGGGGGGAAACGCAACTATAAACGTTTTTATTATGAATTTTATTCAAGATTTGTGATTAAAATCTTGAGATAGAAAACTCAAGTTCTCTTTTTTGCTAATTACTATTGTGATGACCAGTGAATCCACTTACGGTTGTTTTTTTGGATCATTATTGGTTGTATGGAAATGGATCGTATACTTATGATTTTCTTTTTTTTATTCATTTCTTTTATATTCAGTACGACGGAAATAATGGTGAAAATATATTTATATTACATGCTCTTAATTCAAACGCATGAAGACAAGGAGAAAGAGACAGCGCATGACTCACTGCCCATACAAAAATCATTCCGACAAAGAATTAATCATTATGTAAGAAAATTCATCATTATTTGGCCTTCGACTGAAATAAACTTTTAATAGTTTGGCACAAAAAATATGGAAACCAAAATTTGATCATCTCTGTGCAAAGCCAGGGACATGAAGATTGAATTATGATCGCCCACAGAGAAATCATTTCGACAAAGTTTAATCATTTTCTCAAATTTTGTAACATTTTCATCATTATTTGGACATCAATTAAAACGCGTGAAGGAGAGAGAAAGCTTTTTTCTCTCTGCCTTCTCTCCTCATCTCCTCCGCTAAAGGCTCGCCGTTTCTCTTTCCTCTGGCCTCTCCGGTGACCGGATAACACCGGCGCTGTGAGAGGCCCTCCTCACCTCCATCTCTTTTGTCCTCTACAAGTTTTTCATCTGCGGTAAGCAACCGACAAATCGATGGAAATCAAGCTGACAGAGAGTGTACTCGGCGGCGGTGCTTGGCGGTTTTGCGGTGGATGACTGGTTGCTCGAGGACTAGCTCCGCGGTATCCTCTTCTCTTCCTTCGGCTCGCAGCTTGGCTCGGAGTGGTGGTGGTGCTTGTTTGTTCGGTGGTTCGGGTTGTGGCTAGTTGCTTCACGGTGGTGGCTAGGCGGAGGATGGGCCTCGGATGAACCACCGGATGGCTCTGGGTTCACAGATCTGCTAGGGGACGGCAGATCGGGGAATCTCGGAGTCTTCGGGCGGATCTATTCTCCGGCAGTCCTTTTCCCCCCTTCCCGTTTGGTTCGTCACTGTGGCGGTTGCGAGCCTCGCCTTCTCTAGGTAAGCGGTTGACGGTGGTTCCTCCTTCTCCTCCTCTCTTTGTTTTGGCTCGGGTGAGTCCTAGTGTTCACCCATCGGAGATCTTCTCTCCGCGGCAACTCTTACTGCATGCGAAGCTCGAGACGGGAAACCTTTCCCGATCTCTCTCTGCCGGTAGGTCCGGCGAGTTTCTTGCGGCGACTCACTCCAAGACGGCGGCTTCTTCGTTGTGCGGCTAGGGTTTGTTGTCTCCGGTTTAGGCCGGTTCAATTGCGTTTGGGTTGTTTTGGTTTCTATTAAATTGTTGGTTTGTGTAAACCGAGCCCAATTCTGGGTCTAAGAGTAGAGCCGGTTAGACCGGATGTAAACCAAAAACCATAAAAATTTCAATATATGCACCAAATTTTAGCAAAAAAAAAAAAAAAAAAAAAACTAACATATAATTCATATTCATAAGACCAACTGAGTGAAAGAACATTTTTATGTACATAAAAGCAGAGAATGAAATGAGGAGAACAAAACAAATTCAAGAGCTAGAAATGAGAAGATCAAGAGAGCAAGAACCAAAACCAAGATGTTTTAGTTGATGGATATTTTGTTCTTTGCTTCTTTTATCAGCGAGAAGAACCAGAAGATCTTTAGTATTTGTTCTCACCAGATTAAGATCCAGACGATGAGGAAGACGACGAAGAAGAAGAAGAGAACAACCCACTGAATGGCCATGGAAACGAAAACCTTCTTCCATTACCGCTCCTCGCATCATCCTCTCTTCCTCTTTCCGCATTTCCCGCATTCTCAACAACGTTTCTGTTATTACTTTCCGGAAGAGTTAATCTCGTTGGTCTCTCTGATTCAACCTTACTCTCATCATCATCATCATTCGCAGAAGTAAGCTCAAATCGACACACGGGACACGAACTATGAAGCTCTAGCCACGGGACAATACACTTGATATGAAACTTATGCTTACACGGCATCTCCTTAGCTTCAGTTCCTCTCTCAAAATCATCCAAACAAACCGAACATTGCAACGGTTCCGTTATCTTAACCGTTGGTAAAGCTTCAACAACTTCTTTACGAGCAGGTGGAGTCCCTTGCCTATTAGGATCATTCTCAGCCAAATGCTGAAGCAAAAGATCTAAACCAGGTCCAATGAAGTAATCTCCAAGTGAAGTCAATGCAGAATGGCTCTGAGTTTGTTCCGAAGATCCCTGAACAACAAGCGCCTGATTAAATCGATTGATCATTATAACTCTATTGCTGTTATTACTATCAGAGCTTTCATACTCAGAAGCAATCCCTGCGCGAATCCCTTGAAGCAACTGCAATATATTCCCAGAGCTTCTTCGTCTTCTCCTCAATATAGATTCAAACTCTCTATCCAAATCAACCTCTCCACCATGTCGCCTAGCTCGATGATGACGATACACATCATCTCCATCACCATTATTCGAATCATCACCATCGTCATTGTCTTCTTCACCGGAATCTGCTCTCCTAAACCTTCTTCGTCTCCGAGGACTGCTCATCATTCCAAGCAATATTGGTGCCCATAGAGACATTGCACGGTCTGTTCCGAAATCGGTTTCTGGGTCTTGAACGTCTCTTGTGCCTCCTCCGCTTCCGTTACCATCACCGCTCATTTCTTCGACGAATCCGCTTTGGCAGAAGGGACATTTGATCTCAGATTCCATTATTGGATTCACCATTTGTGAACACATGTGACACCAAAACCTAGCCGCCATTGTTTCCTCCATGTCTTCTCCTTCAACCCACAAATCTGCAGAAAAGAAGAATAACACAATGAAACCCTAGAAACAATGTTCGTTTGCCTATCATCTTGCAATTCGTTTATTTTTAAAACTCAGATCTAAGACAAGAGAATCGTATCCATTAAAGTTTATCTTAAATGAGGAATTTTTTTGTCATCAATGTCCCAATGATTTTGACCAATCAATTACAAAGTTCAGACAAGAACATCTTCGAAAAGGAGAGGACAAGCCAGGCTTCTTACACAAATTTGGATAAAATCCAAAACCCACAAAGAAATTGAACCCAACAAAAATCCAGAGTCTTGTAAAAGATCAAAGAGGAAACAATCCTTGAAAAAGGAAACAAATTTTCTTACTTTCGTCCTCCTTTGTCATAATTTTTCTCAACCAAAATAAGTAAAAACTTCATTAAGGAAAATAACCCAGAAATTTGCCTATACATGGAGAAATCACAACATAAAAAACGATACCTTTAAATGTTCCTACTTTTTCCCCGAAGACACAATAGAATTTTATATCTGTTCTTCCTTCTTGCGGTTCTTCGGAATAAAAACCCCTATAAAGCTCAAAATTTTATTGATTTCTTCTGTTGCTCTTGCGAAGGGGTTGGAGAAATGGAGGAGAGAGGAAATGAAGAAGAAAGAGTGGAAGGAAATGAAACAATCCAACCACGTCCTCTTCTAAGTTCTAACCAAACTCGTTCCTTGTTCCCTCCTCTATACTTAATGTCCTTTTCTTAATTAGCACTGATTATTAGTAGTATTAAATTAATAATCAAGTTCAAGACTTGTTAATTATAGTATTTCCCTCTCTATCAGCAGCTCATTCAACGCTTGTGGTCTCCGTTTAATTACGTTTCCATGCTATTTTTTTGTCATATTATAGTGACAACTATATACTAAAAAGATTGTGTTAAATGTATGTAAACGATTGAAACTATTTTTTTATTCTTTTATATTACCAAAAACGAATACAGTATTCGGATACAGTCATAAGATACGATAGCTAGCTATCAAACATTGTTACCGGAGGCAGAAACCTGAGCAAATGACACTAAACAAAACACAAATCACAAGAGCTCTTAAAAGATGAGAGATCGAAGAAACACCCGTAGATCCTTTTAGCACCATAAATCGAACCCAAACCAACGACTCAAGACGCTTTTGAACCCAAACCAAAAGAAACTACAATACGATGAAAACGGGATGAGAGACATCGACTGTGAAGCCTCACTCAGGATAGACAAACACGAGTCCAACCAAGAACCACATAAAGAAAAATCGAAACCCGAAGAAAAGCGATAAGTCGGACCAAAAACCAACACCAACTTCACCACCAAAAACCTTAGACACACCAAAAGAGCATAAGCACAAGGAAAAACCTTGAACACACGCCAAAAAGAATTCTCTATCTAACACGCGGACACATCGATCATGTCTATACCATCTATAGACAAAGACCAAACACCTCCTCGCAAAAGAAGAGCACATAGACTAATCCATTGCAAATCCAATTTACAACCAAAACCAACAAGCCTTAAAAGCAAGTTAGCAGCTGCCGCAACGATCCACCAAAAGACGAACCTCCAGAATGAAATCTAACAAACCCAGAGCAATGAAGAACAAGGAGCCAAAGCAATAATGCCGAAAAAACACTAAAATAAAGGCCTAAGCGGGCCAAAACCCTCAATAGACAAAAACCGGCGAACACGATGAACAACTGTTGCAAAAACAAAATCCAAGGTCCTAACCAAAAACTCAATCTAACGGCAAACCACAACACACAACTAAACCAGAACCTAGACTAGACAACCTAAACCACTGATCATAAACTAAAACCCAAACGCTAAACCAAGATCCCTTAACTTAACGCCAACACCACAAACTAAAAGCATAACAGAGATCCTTCGAACTTCGACGAGAGACCACTGGGAAAGAGTCGCCATCCGAAACCAGTTGCAAAGCCACACATGAAGGGCGACGAGACGACACCAGCCACAAAGACCGACCAGATCACCGACATATTACCACCGAATCGACCACACCACCACAACGGAGAAGGAGAGACGGCGTCCATCACGACCACTCACAGGGAAACCCACCGCAAACAGAACACCGGAGGCTCGACCGGAAAATCCAAAGACGTCAATGGAGGAGATAAGCAGAGAAGGGGATATCATACTTAGACCGATTTACACATAAGACTAACCATCCATGTTGCCAGGAAAGAGCTCCGACGACATGGGAGAACGCGATTCAACAAAAAAAGTTGGGTGGCGCCTCGTAAATTGTGTCTATGAGATTTTTTTTTATGGTGAATCGTCCACTAAATAATTATGATTGATTGAAACTATATAACTTGTAGGGAAAAACAACTGATCAACAGAAAAAGGTTATAGTGAATTATAAAACATAATTTGATCAAATAAATTAGATCTTGGAATTCGAATTGAACTGGAACGAATCAAAATTTTGGGTTTTTGGTTTAAATTTGGTTATGAGTTTGATTTGATTCAGTAGAATTAAAAATATTTGGTCTTTGGTTCGGTTCGGTTTGGCAATCAATTAATTCGATTTTTCAAAAAAGTTAAAACAACAAACCAAACCAAATCAAATCATATCCAAAATTTCAATCCGAACTAATCAAAAATAACAGGATAACTGATTTGCACTGAAATTACTCAAACTTTTACCCAATTTTAACTGAACCTAACCAAATATTTCGGTTCAATTCGGTAAATTTTTTAAAAACTGAACTACCCAAATCCGAATCGAACCAACTTTTTGTTTGGTTCAACTCATTATAAATTTGTGTAAACCGAATAATACCAAAACTGAACTAACCGAACCCAATGACCCGTACTAACGAAAGTTGCACGCCTAAATCTATAAATCATAGAAACTTCATATAAAAGCACTCCTTCATCCAGTCTATCCAGATGTGTTTAAATCACCAGCAGAGCCAACTATGTTTGGGAAATATAGACTTCCGAGTAAAGAAAACATCATATCTTTCCCCAATCGAAACTCGAAAGGCATATAAGATTAACAGAGAATATAAATCTTTGTTTCCTTCTTCAACCTTGGAGAGACAAAGAGGAGGGCGTTTAAAAATTCAATGAGCTAAACAAAATTGAGTTAAGAATGGTAATTTGTGTGTCTCATAAAGGCAAGTCAACGATTGGGAAAATAAAGAAACGAAAGAAAGTCTTTGTGTTTTAACTTTGAACTGCATTGCCAAAATTTTAACGCGCAACTCCCAAATTTTGACCGTCATATATCCAACACCGGTCCAGAAGCGTGCATCGTTTAGTTATTCCAAAACCATCTTTAGACTTTGGTGACCAATAAATTATGAAACCATCTTTCTTTGTAGGAAAATATGCAGAGCTATGGATTGAATAAATTGATGCCAAAAAAAAAAAGATTGAATAAATCAAAGGTTTAAAAAAACATGAGAATAACATAATCGAATGTCAAAAAATTAAACCTTGACCAACATGCGAACTAATTTTTTAGAAGAGAAAACACAAAAGCGCTTTAAACATCTTTAAGATAGGGGACCTAACACAACCCAAGTTTGACTGTTGAGCGTAACTTCAGTTGAATGCAAGCTGACATGTAGGTGAACGCCTGAAGAACAAGGACAACTCCTTGAGCATCTCAAGTTTCTTGTTGGATTCAGTGGATTCAGAGGAGATAGTTACTTTCTTCAAACAGCTTGCACTTCTTAAAATGAATGACGCTACTTCTTTCTCATATTCTGTTCCTTCATAGTTTACCCATTCAAGAGTTTGAAGACTCGATAACAGACATTCAGGAACTGAGCTCTGGTCAATCCAGCAGGGGCGCGGTTTTATAAATTTATGGCACTGAGATAAATTGACAGGACAGAAGTACAGTGCCTTAGAGATAATCATATATAGAGAGAGAGTATATACTAATCACGGAAAATGAATGATTCTTACGTACCTTTTGAAGTTTGAGCGATCGTAATTTAGGGGAATCATTGAGCACACGCATAAGTAAATTTATCCATTCTTTCTCACATGTGCATATCTCTAAATGTTTAAGACGGTGGAAGACACTACCAACAGAATATGCATCCTGCAATACAAAACATAATTAACAACAGATGCAATATTAATTAATGGCAACAGTTTTGCTGGCAAGAACACACACTCATCCCGAATAGTTGATTCTGAAAAGAAAAAAACAAGGATGCAAAAGGTCAAACGATACAAACAAACGCATGTATAGTTAGGAAGATACTTACCTTTGAGTATGGTAAACATAAAAACATACGCTTTGCTGAAGTAATAGAATTCAGGGTCACCCGAAGAGAATGATTGACGACAACAGTTGCCTTAACAATATTAGGCATATCATTCTCAAAGACACAAAACCCATCCGGATTGAAATAAATGTGCAAGTACTCCAAAGAAGCAGCAGCTATCACAAATCCATCTTCACCTTGTGTACATCTGTCTGGTGATTTATACAAAGATGCACTCTTGAGAGAAGGAACCTTAACTGTGAAAATGGCAACATTGTCATCGCGACATTGTCGCACAGCCAAACCTTCAAGAACATGACAACTGGATAAAAGCCTCCTGACAAACTCATCACCTGGGTACTTCACAGATAAAAGGCTCAAAGTTTTGAGGGTTGGGAAAGAGGGCAAGGACGATACATCCATAAGAGTCACACTCTTTAGTTTCAAAGTCACAAGCATCCTACAGCCTGTATATAAACTCTTTGGAAGTATGACTGGAGTTGTACTCGAAGAACAGTCGATGTCGATACTCATGTCACGCACACGGTGTTTAATAGCAATTGTAATCCATGTTCCAATATCAAAAGCAGCTGACTTTTGAATAAGTTTGAAATGCAATGTTTCAACTGGTGACTCGTGCAGAATCAAAGACCTGTCCACAAAGCGTGAAAACTTTCCGTACTCAATATTTTGATAGCTATCGTCGTACACGAGTTTTGGCACTAACTTCCAAAGAGGCCGCCAACGTTTGGACAAAACCATTGTGGCCACAACATCTTTAGCAGTAGGTAGTTCTGACAGTATTCTCAACAGTAGCTCTTCAGGCAATAGACTTATCCTATCCACATGAGCCATCATCAAATCCCAAACCAGACACCAAAGCCTGAAAAAGGGGATGTGAAATTGTAAGTGTGTGTTTTTGTAATGAACCTAATAATAAGAAACGACACAAGCTCAAAGCAAACCCTAGCTTGTTACAAAGACAACACGTTTGAATTGAAAGAGAAGCAGGTGAAATCCAAACACATCGACCACTAAAAGCTACCCAGGAAAGATTATTCACGAAAATACTTCTTCGAAATCAATCAAGTACGACTGGGAATCAGAAGAGCCCTAGGGTAATTATCCTTCAACACTTGTTTGTTAATGACATTCTTTGGAGATAGGTGTAGAACTCATCTAAAAAGTTTTAGTTACGGCCAAGTAAATATCCTAACATCTCACCAAAGAAAAGGAAAATCAACTAGAGCAAGGAAATCGTGGGAAATAAAGAAAACCTAGCTAAAAGAAGATGACTATGGGATTAGAAAAAAGGAAAAACATATTGTCCATTTTGAGAATCACAACAATCAATTCAATAAACTGGTTTAAAAATAAGAGACTTGGATAATAAAAATCAAGGGATCAAATGAAATTAATAAGACCACTATAAGAAAATTGCCGATTAGCTAATTTTTCCAACTACGGATTAGCTACGACTACAAATCGTAGCTAGCTCATAGCTATGCCGTAGCTATCCGTAGCTATATAGCTACGGATGTTAGTCGTAGTTATCCGTAGCTATATAACTATGAATAGTTACGATGAAGTCGTAGATAATAATAGATGTGAATAGCCACGTCAACTGTCTTAGCTAATTAGCTACGAACCTGTCATAGAAACAAATAGCTACGATTTTGTTTGTAACTATTCATAACTACAAATAACATAACTACAAACAGATATGAATATATCCGTAGTTATTTAATCCCTAAGCCCTAAACAAACCCTAAAACTCTAACTAATAAAATTATAACACTTATAAATTAAAAATATTTCCTAAATCTATTATTTTTAAACATTAAATTAAAACTCTAAACACAACAATTAAATTCATATATCCTACACCCTTAACTATAATTATACTCTAAACATTAATCTCAATCATAAACTATAAAATCAAAATATAAAAACTAATTATATAACACAAAACTAATATTGAAACATTTACATATATAGTTTACATAACACAAACTAAACTCTAAATCCTAACCTTATAACCCTAAAAAAACCCTTAAACTCTAAAGTATAAATAAAATTCTAATTAACAATATTTCAATTACTATAACATATTCAAACCTAAGATTCAACACTTATACAATACAAAAAATTTCAAATCTATTATTTTCAAATCTTCTTACAACTTTAAACACAACCATTAAAACCATATACCCTAAACAACAATCATACTCTAAACATTAATCTCAATCATAAACTATAAAATAAAAATAAAATTAATTATATATACATAAAACTAATATTTAAACATTTACATATATAGTTTATATTAAAAAAATTAAAACTCTAAACCCTAACCATAAGTTTAAGATTTTTTTTGAAATCTACTAATTTATAATATTAATCATAAACTAAAAGTCTTAAAATTATCTTTTTAATTATTGTATATATACGAATAACTAAAATTTAACACTTTTAAAATTAAAAGTTCATATAAATTTAAATTTAAAATTAAATTTATTCATTTTGTTATTTTTAAATCATTCTATGTATTATATATACTCATTTTAATATTTTAAATCACTTTTAATATTTAACACTTTTAAAAAAAATTATATATTATATTTTTAAATTTAAAACGAAAAATAGTTTTAACATTTTTATGTCATTTTCGTTATTTTATATTAATTAAACTCTAAAATATTTCTATTGGTCGATACACCATCGATCACACGGATTGCATGTAACGCCCCTTTCCTATTCTCCACTGACCGTCGAGCTGACCGGTCAACATCAGACAAGAACATGGCCGATCGAACCCGAGCAAGTCGAACGGGAAAAGTTCGCCACAGGACGAAGCCAAAGACAGTTTGGTTTGAGACAAAAGGCTCGCACCAACCTATCTTCGACTCCGCTATCCTCACTTCCGTAATACAAGTTGTACACCTTGTACCACTTCGGTGAGTTGTGTCGGTTCGGACGAAACCTCATATCAGGGAAACAATTTCATTTCTGAGTAATCAAACGTTAAGCACAACGTTTAAAGGTTTTTACAAACAATCGTCAAGTCAAATATACAAAAGTAAATCAAACACATAAAATGGCGCCAAAGCCGAACCGAAATAAAACAATCCAAAACCCCGAATCAAATCCAGCCACAAGCAATCCCGAAACCACACCGAGACCTCCCGCGTCCGTCGCTGCTAAACCTAAAAAACACAAACAGAGTCTAATGAGCGATCTAAGATCACCCAGTGAATCGGCTCCCCACTAAAGGCTTCTAGTCTATCTAGAACTACAGATTCCCGCCCCAAAACCCAAAATAACAATCAACAGGAATAAATGGTCTATTACGCACTACCATGTCGTGATAAACCCACACACACAATCAATGCCAAAGATAAGGAGAATTAAGGGAATCGAAGGCACTGCAGCACATGTCCTCAATTGGACTCGATCTATCTATCGTGCAACAAGAGAAATAACAAAACAACGTTGGGCCCTACGATCTCGGTAACTTCCACGGGTCTACATCGTTACCTACATGGTAACTAACCCACGACTCCTAACCGTGTTCACAAGGTCCCCACAGCTAGGACACCGTTCTCTGTCCATCGATACGCAGTGACTCCTGTTACCCCAGGTAACCTGAGTTTCCATGCGATCCGGCCCTATGACATGACCCCGTATTCTCCGAATCGCACACCTACCGGCGTCACCCAGTAGGTTAACACCATAACCGGAATCGCCATGATCCGATTAGGAAAAACCCGAGGATCCAATCGGGTCGGAAGTACCAGAACGTAAACAAAACCTAGGCTTGCGGAATCTAACGCACCCTAGAGTCCTAGTGCAGAAATATAAACACGCAGACTCGCTGGGACTCTAGCACAGATCACCCAATCAATATCAATAATAATAATTTCCCAACCATTCCGCAAGCCACTACAGTACCACCGCTCTGACTAGGTAAGATACCTAGTCAGCACCACTAACTTACCCGGTCCCGTGACCGGAGTAAGTGTCCGCAATAACTGCTCGATCCAACACCGAGCAGTCTAACAAGCCTGCACACAAAGCTCACAACAACAGCAATACAATCACGCAATCACAATCAATCACACAATCACAATCAATCACAACAACACCACACAAGCAGGCCTATTAGGGTTTCTAAGTCTTTTAAGTCATTCTCATCCGCTACCTTGGATTAGCGGACTGCTAACCCGTAGGCGGCTCACAACACACACCACTTCCTTACTAACCCATCCTAGGTATCTTTTATTAACTTCTCGATCTGTCGGTTTAGAGTTAGTAAACTTACTAAATCCCCGACGTCTCATTATTAATTATTTGATTCATTACCCAAACCCGCGATTAAACCTAAACCCCAATCCCGTTACAATAAGTTCGTTTATGTTTAACTCATATTTTAGTGTCGTCTTAATTCCCGTATATAGATTCATTAATTATCGTTCTTATACCATATATATGCATATACAGTCCTAAATTAACGGTCTATATGAATGCATCAACCAATCGATACTAACAACCTAGCGGCACACAATTGATTTACCGTTTAATTCTTTAAACCCTAACGTGCTTATCTGATCCTAACTGGTTTAACATTAAACGTCCAATTAATTATTATTAAATAGTCATCTTAATTGACGGGTATGCAATCCTACAACTAGGGTTTCTCAATTCACGGTCTATATGAATCTAAAGGTTTGTGAGCCGACTCACAGTGAGATAGGTGCGGAATGACGGTCTGACGCGGTATGAATCCCGAGACCTCCGAACTGAAACCCGAACGCATGAACTCGAACCCCGAAGCTTCCCGAACACCCTGACATGAACCGCAAGCTATGAATGGTCGGAGTAACCGCGTTGACCGGCGTTGACCACGGCGTTGACTTGACTGGCGTTGACCGTTGACTTTTACCGTTGACCAAGGGTTGACCATTGACTTTGACTGAACCGGTTGACCACCCAACTGAACCGGCTGAACCAACTGAACCATCTGAACCAACTGAAACGGTCTAATTAGAACCGGTTAGGTTAAACCGGTTTGGTCAAACATTGACTGGTTTGACCTAACCGTTGACCAAGGCTAAACCGGCCCTAAACCGACCCATCTCCTGAACCAAACCATGCTGATCCAACCACTGAAGAACCGGCTTCAATCTGATGGCGGCGAAGCTTCTCCGGTGACCGGCTCCGGCGTTGACCGGCCGGTTCACCCCTTTTTCCGGTGAACCAGAAGACGATCCACCTATCAAACTGACCGCAAAGAGAAGATATATCAATCCATGACTTCAAAACGTTCAGATCTGATGAAGGAAGAAAGAGATCCACCAATCTCCAATCCGCGGATGCTTTCCGGACAGATTCCGGCGAGATCCGGCGACTAGGACGACGGCGGATGGCTGGAGATTGTAGAGGAGGGAGAGAGGAAGCTATAGCACTTTGCAGAAGTTGATTTGGGTTTATAATGAAAGAGTTATGGTGTTTTTGATGGAAGAAGGTATGAAGAACACTCAAGAACACTTTGAATGTTCTTGAGTTTCTTTGAAGATTCAAAGGGTTTTCTGGGTTTTCTAGGCAAGTGGGATGAATTTAGAGAGAGAGGAGAGATAGCTCGTGGGTGTGAGGCTAGAGAGAGGTTTTTGGGAGTTCAAATGAAGTTTGTCCCTTCACATGCTTATTTTCTTTCATGCAAAAAGATGCATGAACCACCATGCATTGACACCTAACCATGAGATGTGGCGACCCTGGGGCATTTACACTTGTCCTTCTGAGGGTTTTGAGTCCAAAAAGCCTTCCTTAAACCGGCCTTGACCAACATTAAACCCTTCTTGACCCGTTGCTTCGGTTTTCTCGATTGCGCGAATATTGTTTTAGAAAATACCAACTGATTCCCATAAATCCCAAAACCTCTACAATCAGATTCTCCATGCTATTAGATGAATTTATCATTTTGAATCACCTCAATTGGAGTTTTCTATCTCCCGTTATGATTTTCCGAAGTTTTCTCGGTTTTATCGGTTTCCATTCCCGACAAGCCGAAAAACCCGTTTCTGCTCTGATTTCTCCAATTCTGGTCTTGTGAACATTCTTTATATTGAAATATAAGAATATTCGACCCGTCTCGGCTTCCGTCTCGACTTTTGGTAAAATTACCATTTTACCCCTGAATCAGGTAAAATGACATTTTTACCCCCCGTTGACTTTTTGCTGCCCGTTGACCGTATTTTTGATACGGGGTATCACATTCTTCCCCACTTACAGAAATTCGGTCCCCGAATTCTCCGTCACTGACAGACTTCAAATTGGTTCTGAACCATGTAAGTTGCTTCATCGCTCCATTTCGACACTCCGGTACTTGAACCCTGCTGCATTCTGTCGTCACCCATCACTGCGATCCTCCCGTCCTGTTGCTTTCTACACAACTTACCTTCACAATCAATTCCGATCTGACTCTCCGTCCAGACTCCCCGGCGTTACTCAATCCTTAACTGACTCCATCGGTCTCGATCTTTAACTGAACTCCGGTTACCCTCTCTACTCTGATTCTCACTTCGACTTCCCCACTTCGCTTCGACCTCCACATCTTTCGGATCTTGATTTCCTTCTTACTTTCCGAAATACTCTTCAAGGATCCCATCACTTGCTTCCATCCGACTGCTTCTATCAACCACACTGATCTTTCCTTCTCAAATCTCTCCTCGAACTCATCATACTCCACAACTTTACTCTGTCGGTTGCTTGATACTGATGCACTTCCTCACTGACGATGTCTACCACTGATTCACGGCCCGGTCTACTTGTCTCACGACGTCTTGTCACTTCATCTTGTTTGTTAATGACATTCTTTGGAGATAGGTGTAGAACTCATCTAAAAAGTTTTAGTTACGGCCAAGTAAATATCCTAACATCTCACCAAAGAAAAGGAAAATCAACTAGAGCAAGGAAATCGTGGGAAATAAAGAAAACCTAGCTAAAAGAAGATGACTATGGGATTAGAAAAAAGGAAAAACATATTGTCCATTTTGAGAATCACAACAATCAATTCAATAAACTGGTTTAAAAATAAGAGACTTGGATAATAAAAATCAAGGGATCAAATGAAATTAATAAGACCACTATAAGAAAATTGCCGATTAGCTAATTTTTCCAACTACGGATTAGCTACGACTACAAATCGTAGCTAGGTCATAGCTATGCCGTAGCTATCCGTAGCTATATAGCTACGGATGTTAGTCGTAGTTATCCGTAGCTATATAACTATGAATAGTTACGATGAAGTCGTAGATAATAATAGATGTGAATAACCACGTCAACTGTCTTAGCTAATTAGCTACGAACCTGTCATAGAAACAAATAGCTACGATTTTGTTTGTAACTATTCATAACTACAAATAACATAACTACAAACAGATATGAATATATCCGTAGTTATTTAATCCCTAAGCCCTAAACAAACCCTAAAACTCTAACTAATAAAATTATAACACTTATAAATTAAAAATATTTCCTAAATCTATTATTTTTAAACATTAAATTAAAACTCTAAACACAACAATTAAATTCATATATCCTACACCCTTAACTATAATTATACTCTAAACATTAATCTCAATCATAAACTATAAAATCAAAATATAAAAACTAATTATATAACACAAAACTAATATTGAAACATTTACATATATAGTTTACATAACACAAACTAAACTCTAAATCCTAACCTTATAACCCTAAAAAAACCCTTAAACTCTAAAGTATAAATAAAATTCTAATTAACAATATTTCAATTACTATAACATATTCAAACCTAAGATTCAACACTTATACAATACAAAAAATTTCAAATCTATTATTTTCAAATCTTCTTACAACTTTAAACACAACCATTAAAACCATATACCCTAAACAACAATCATACTCTAAACATTAATCTCAATCATAAACTATAAAATAAAAATAAAATTAATTATATATACATAAAACTAATATTTAAACATTTACATATATAGTTTATATTAAAAAAATTAAAACTCTAAACCCTAACCATAAGTTTAAGATTTTTTTTGAAATCTACTAATTTATAATATTAATCATAAACTAAAAGTCTTAAAATTATCTTTTTAATTATTGTATATATACGAATAACTAAAATTTAACACTTTTAAAATTAAAAGTTCATATAAATTTAAATTTAAAATTAAATTTATTCATTTTGTTATTTTTAAATCATTCTATGTATTATATATACTCATTTTAATATTTTAAATCACTTTTAATATTTAACACTTTTAAAAAAAATTATATATTATATTTTTAAATTTAAAACGAAAAATAGTTTTAACATTTTTATGTCATTTTCGTTATTTTATATTAATTAAACTCTAAAATATTTCTATTGGTCGATACACCATCGATCACACGGATTGCATGTAACGCCCCTTTCCTATTCTCCACTGACCGTCGAGCTGACCGGTCAACATCAGACAAGAACATGGCCGATCGAACCCGAGCAAGTCGAACGGGAAAAGTTCGCCACAGGACGAAGCCAAAGACAGTTTGGTTTGAGACAAAAGGCTCGCACCAACCTATCTTCGACTCCGCTATCCTCACTTCCGTAATACAAGTTGTACACCTTGTACCACTTCGGTGAGTTGTGTCGGTTCGGACGAAACCTCATATCAGGGAAACAATTTCATTTCTGAGTAATCAAACGTTAAGCACAACGTTTAAAGGTTTTTACAAACAATCGTCAAGTCAAATATACAAAAGTAAATCAAACACATAAAATGGCGCCAAAGCCGAACCGAAATAAAACAATCCAAAACCCCGAATCAAATCCAGCCACAAGCAATCCCGAAACCACACCGAGACCTCCCGCGTCCGTCGCTGCTAAACCTAAAAAACACAAACAGAGTCTAATGAGCGATCTAAGATCACCCAGTGAATCGGCTCCCCACTAAAGGCTTCTAGTCTATCTAGAACTACAGATTCCCGCCCCAAAACCCAAAATAACAATCAACAGGAATAAATGGTCTATTACGCACTACCATGTCGTGATAAACCCACACACACAATCAATGCCAAAGATAAGGAGAATTAAGGGAATCGAAGGCACTGCAGCACATGTCCTCAATTGGACTCGATCTATCTATCGTGCAACAAGAGAAATAACAAAACAACGTTGGGCCCTACGATCTCGGTAACTTCCACGGGTCTACATCGTTACCTACATGGTAACTAACCCACGACTCCTAACCGTGTTCACAAGGTCCCCACAGCTAGGACACCGTTCTCTGTCCATCGATACGCAGTGACTCCTGTTACCCCAGGTAACCTGAGTTTCCATGCGATCCGGCCCTATGACATGACCCCGTATTCTCCGAATCGCACACCTACCGGCGTCACCCAGTAGGTTAACACCATAACCGGAATCGCCATGATCCGATTAGGAAAAACCCGAGGATCCAATCGGGTCGGAAGTACCAGAACGTAAACAAAACCTAGGCTTGCGGAATCTAACGCACCCTAGAGTCCTAGTGCAGAAATATAAACACGCAGACTCGCTGGGACTCTAGCACAGATCACCCAATCAATATCAATAATAATAATTTCCCAACCATTCCGCAAGCCACTACAGTACCACCGCTCTGACTAGGTAAGATACCTAGTCAGCACCACTAACTTACCCGGTCCCGTGACCGGAGTAAGTGTCCGCAATAACTGCTCGATCCAACACCGAGCAGTCTAACAAGCCTGCACACAAAGCTCACAACAACAGCAATACAATCACGCAATCACAATCAATCACACAATCACAATCAATCACAACAACACCACACAAGCAGGCCTATTAGGGTTTCTAAGTCTTTTAAGTCATTCTCATCCGCTACCTTGGATTAGCGGACTGCTAACCCGTAGGCGGCTCACAACACACACCACTTCCTTACTAACCCATCCTAGGTATCTTTTATTAACTTCTCGATCTGTCGGTTTAGAGTTAGTAAACTTACTAAATCCCCGACGTCTCATTATTAATTATTTGATTCATTACCCAAACCCGCGATTAAACCTAAACCCCAATCCCGTTACAATAAGTTCGTTTATGTTTAACTCATATTTTAGTGTCGTCTTAATTCCCGTATATAGATTCATTAATTATCGTTCTTATACCATATATATGCATATACAGTCCTAAATTAACGGTCTATATGAATGCATCAACCAATCGATACTAACAACCTAGCGGCACACAATTGATTTACCGTTTAATTCTTTAAACCCTAACGTGCTTATCTGATCCTAACTGGTTTAACATTAAACGTCCAATTAATTATTATTAAATAGTCATCTTAATTGACGGGTATGCAATCCTACAACTAGGGTTTCTCAATTCACGGTCTATATGAATCTAAAGGTTTGTGAGCCGACTCACAGTGAGATAGGTGCGGAATGACGGTCTGACGCGGTATGAATCCCGAGACCTCCGAACTGAAACCCGAACGCATGAACTCGAACCCCGAAGCTTCCCGAACACCCTGACATGAACCGCAAGCTATGAATGGTCGGAGTAACCGCGTTGACCGGCGTTGACCACGGCGTTGACTTGACTGGCGTTGACCGTTGACTTTTACCGTTGACCAAGGGTTGACCATTGACTTTGACTGAACCGGTTGACCACCCAACTGAACCGGCTGAACCAACTGAACCATCTGAACCAACTGAAACGGTCTAATTAGAACCGGTTAGGTTAAACCGGTTTGGTCAAACATTGACTGGTTTGACCTAACCGTTGACCAAGGCTAAACCGGCCCTAAACCGACCCATCTCCTGAACCAAACCATGCTGATCCAACCACTGAAGAACCGGCTTCAATCTGATGGCGGCGAAGCTTCTCCGGTGACCGGCTCCGGCGTTGACCGGCCGGTTCACCCCTTTTTCCGGTGAACCAGAAGACGATCCACCTATCAAACTGACCGCAAAGAGAAGATATATCAATCCATGACTTCAAAACGTTCAGATCTGATGAAGGAAGAAAGAGATCCACCAATCTCCAATCCGCGGATGCTTTCCGGACAGATTCCGGCGAGATCCGGCGACTAGGACGACGGCGGATGGCTGGAGATTGTAGAGGAGGGAGAGAGGAAGCTATATCACTTTGCAGAAGTTGATTTGGGTTTATAATGAAAGAGTTATGGTGTTTTTGATGGAAGAAGGTATGAAGAACACTCAAGAACACTTTGAATGTTCTTGAGTTTCTTTGAAGATTCAAAGGGTTTTCTGGGTTTTCTAGGCAAGTGGGATGAATGTAGAGAGAGAGGAGAGATAGCTCGTGGGTGTGAGGCTAGAGAGAGGTTTTTGGGAGTTCAAATGAAGTTTGTCCCTTCACATGCTTATTTTCTTTCATGCAAAAAGATGCATGAACCACCATGCATTGACACCTAACCATGAGATGTGGCGACCCTGGGGCATTTACACTTGTCCTTCTGAGGGTTTTGAGTCCAAAAAGCCTTCCTTAAACCGGCCTTGACCAACATTAAACCCTTCTTGACCCGTTGCTTCGGTTTTCTCGATTGCGCGAATATTGTTTTAGAAAATACCAACTGATTCCCATAAATCCCAAAACCTCTACAATCAGATTCTCCATGATATTAGATGAATTTATCATTTTGAATCACCTCAATTGGAGTTTTCTAGCTCCCGTTATGATTTTCCGAAGTTTTCTCGGTTTTATCGGTTTCCATTCCCGACAAGCCGAAAAACCCGTTTCTGCTCTGATTTCTCCAATTCTGGTCTTGTGAACATTCTTTATATTGAAATATAAGAATATTCGACCCGTCTCGGCTTCCGTCTCGACTTTTGGTAAAATTACCATTTTACCCCTGAATCAGGTAAAATGACATTTTTACCCCCCGTTGACTTTTTGCTGCCCGTTGACCGTATTTTTGATACGGGGTATCACATTCTTCCCCACTTACAGAAATTCGGTCCCCGAATTCTCCGTCACTGACAGACTTCAAATTGGTTCTGAACCATGTAAGTTGCTTCATCGCTCCATTTCGACACTCCGATACTTGAACCCTGCTGCATTCTGTCGTCACCCATCACTGCGATCCTCCCGTCCTGTTGCTTTCTACACAACTTACCTTCACAATCAATTCCGATCTGACTCTCCGTCCAGACTCCCCGGCGTTACTCAATCCTTAACTGACTCCATCGGTCTCGATCTTTAACTGAACTCCGGTTACCCTCTCTACTCTGATTCTCACTTCGACTTCCCCACTTCGCTTCGACCTCCACATCTTTCGGATCTTGATTTCCTTCTTACTTTCCGAAATACTCTTCAAGGATCCCATCACTTGCTTCCATCCGACTGCTTCTATCAACCACACTGATCTTTCCTTCTCAAATCTCTCCTCGAACTCATCATACTCCACAACTTTACTCTGTCGGTTGCTTGATACTGATGCAATTCCTCACTGACGATGTCTACCACTGATTCACGGCCCGGTCTACTTGTCTCACGACGTCTTGTCACTTCATCTCGCTTTCGGGTTCGGGTTCGGTCTCGGATTCACATCGTGTCGCCATTCCGTCCTACATTCAACTCAACAACTCACTGAAATAATTAGTTTCATCCCGATCTATCCCCGTTGTCACTTTCCCATAGAAATATGGTTACTTAATCACGTACCCGATGGTCACTCGTGATTAAAAAACAATACACTATAAGTCCGTTCCCTCGTGAATCGACGGTTGAATCACAGCCGCTCTCAGTCGGCTCAAACTCGAAATAAAATTAAAATAAAATCAACACTTTACCTTTCTAACAAAACCGAAGAAAAACGATCAATCACTATTCAAATTCCGAAAAACTAACCACCCAACGGTCTCTAAGACCCAAAACGATTCATCTATCAAAACCATGCATGCTAACACTACGCCAACTACCGCACAAACAAAAGAATCAATCAATCAATCAAGCAAGAAACGAAACAAGCAGTTACCACACACATTCACACAATCTAATGATCGGTCGGATGCATCGTCAGTACGGGTTCAGGTCATGATGAACGGTCGTCAGTTCCACTCAACATTTAGTTTCACACAGTAATCTGTTTGCTTTCAGAACCATCTCAATCATGCAAACAATTACTATGCTACTCAAAACGATCAGCTGAACACTCTGCATCCACCACGTACATAAAACGATCCATCATACATATGAAAGTTTTAGTACATGGTTCTGACCAGAGTCCCTGTAACGCCCCTTTCCCATTCTCCGCTGACCGTCGAGCCGACCGGTCAACAATCAAACAAGAACATGACCGATCGAAACCGAGCAAGTCGAACGGGAAAAGTTCGCCACAGGACAAAGCCAAAGACAGTTCGGTTTGAGACAAAAGGCTCGCACCAACCTATCTCCGACCCCGCTATCCTCGAAGGCACTGCGGCACATGTCCTCGATTGGACTCGATCTATCTACGCGCGACGAAAGAAAGATAATAAAACAACACTGGGCCCTACGATCTCGGTAACTTCCACGGGTTCATATCGTCGCCTACGTGGCAACTAACCCTCGACTCCTATACGTGCTCACGAGGACCCAGGCATAGGACACCGTTCTCTGTCCATCGATACGCGGTGACTCTGACTACCCCTAGATAGCCCGAGTTTCCATGCAGTCCGGCCCTAGGACATGACTCCGTATTCTCCGGACTGCACACCTACCGGCGTCACCCGATAGGTTAACACCATAACCGGAACCACCATGGCCCAGTTAGGTCAAACCCGAGGATCCAATCGGGTCGGAAGTACCAGAACGTAAACAAAACTCCTAGGCTTGCGGAATCTAACGCACCCTAGCGTCCTAGTGCAGAAATATAAACACGCAGACTCGCTGGGACTCTAGCACACAATCAATAACAACGATAATAATCCCAACCATTCCGCAATCCACTACACTACCCAACTCACCGCTCTGACTAGGTAAGATACCTAGTCAGCACCACTAACTTACCCGGTCCCGAGACCGGAGTAAGTGTCCGCAGTGACTACTCGGCCCAACACCGAGCAGTCTAATAAACCTGCACACAAAGTTCACCACAACAACAATACAACACGCAATAACAGACAAACACACAATCACACAATCACACTACTCACCACACAAGCAGGCCTATTTAGGGTTTCTAAGTCTTTTAATCATTTCCAACCGCTACCTTGGGTTAGCGGATTGCTAACCCGTAGACGGCCCACAACACACGTCACTTCTTAATTACCCATCCTAGATATCTTTTATTAACTCCTCGATCCGTCGGTTTAGAGTTAGTGAACTCACTAACTCCCCGACATCTCATCATTAAATAATTAGTTTGTTACCCAAATTACGCTACTGAGTCTAATACCCATTCCCGTTATTATACTTTATACATTGGTTTAGGTTTAACTCATATTTTACTATCGTCTTAATTTCTCGTTTATAGTTCATTAATACTCGTTCTTTATACTCATAAATATATATATACATCGAATACGCTTTACTAACAACCTAGCGGCACAGAATCGGTTATCCTTTTTAATTCTAAACCCTAATCAGGTTTAATTGGTTTCCTCCGGTTAATTATTAAATGTCCAGTTAATTAATTAATTGATTAATTTGGTCAACGGGTATCGTCCTAACGGCTACGGTTTAGTGATTCCCGGTTTAACTAGTTTCTACGAGTTTTCGAGCCGACTCACGGAATAGTTACGGAATGACGGATTTGGCGCGGATGAGGATTCCCGAACCACCGAACTCTCCTGAACCCCAAAACCACAAAAGCAATCAGTCTCGGGCTTAAACCAAACCGTAACCAACCGGTTTGACTAAACCGGTTTAGGGTTAAACCGTTGACCCGGTTTAACATCCTTTGACCCGGTTTAATCTCACCACAAACCAACTCTAATTCCAAAACCAATTATACCAATGGACTATAGGAAGAATCGGCTGGCTTTTGGCGGTGGAAGATGTCACCGGCGGCGACTCTCCGGCGTTGACCGACGGCGGAGAAGCGTTGACCGGCGGCGGAGAAGGCTTTTCCGGCGGCTCCTTCTGCAGATCTACACACCAAATTGATCACAATCACTAGATCTACTCATTTCTAGCCTCAAACCGCCACAAAACACAAGGGGAAAGGTGAGATCTACAAACCCTAGAGAGCGGTTAACTCACGGCGGTTTTCCGGCGGTCTCCGGCGGCTACAGGGGTGGCGGTTCACTGAAAAAGATAGAGGATCTCAGCACAAACATATAGCACTTTGCAGAACTAAATTTGAAGCTATAGAAAGAAAGTTACAAGCTTTTCTTGCCTAGGAAGCAAAAGGAGGAGGAGGAGCTCCGGCGGCTTCCTCCGGCGACTACAGCAGCGGCGACCGGCTGGAAAAGGTAGAGGAGATCAAGATGAAGCCATAGGGCTTTGCAGATCTGAATTTGGGTTTATAGAAAGGAAGTTATGGGATTTCTTGCTCAAGAAGCTTTGGTGATCAAACTAGGGTTCTTGAGCTTTTGGTTGAAGATTCAAGAACATGCATGAGTTTCTAGAGAAAGATGCATGTTGAGTGACAGAGAGAGTAGAGAGGAGGCCGAGAGTGAGATGAGAGATTTGGTAATGAGAGAAAAGGAGATTTGATCTTATTTACTTATCAACCATGATGAACATTTAAGAGATCTTTGATGTGTGTTCAAGAACACCAAGAACACAAGCAAGATCTTGATGTTTTCTGGAAAAAGAGAGTGAGAGAGATCGAGAGAGAGCGCTGAGAGAGAGAGGGGAGAATTGTTTGGTGAGTACAATGAATGGTGACATGATGGTTTCTTGCATGGAAGAAGAATTCATTGAATTCTCTCATGCATGCATGCAAGAGGAGAGAAGTGGCGAGCTAGGGAGAAGACAGGTGTCCCTCTGGCCATCATTAGCTGCCAAATCACCCCTTAAGTCATCATTAGTCCCATCCCTAATCCCACTTACTCATTGCTCGGTTTTTACGGTTTATCGGGTTTAATATTTTAGAACTGCTCCGGATGCTCCCATAAATCTTCAAACCTCCAAAATAAGATTCTTCATTCGTTTTGATGAATTTAGCAATTTGAATCACTCCGATCGGGCTTACGTAGCTCAAGATATGAATTTCCGAAGTTTCTTCGGTTTAGTCGGTTTCCATTTCCGACAAGCCGAAAAACACGTTTCCGCTCCGATTCTTCCAATTTTGGTCTTCTAAACATTCTTTATGTTAAAACATAAGAAAATATGGCCCGTCTCGGTTTCCGTCTCGAACTTTGGTAAAATTACCATTTTACCCCTGACTTAGGTAAAATGACGATTTTACCCTCGGTTGACTTTCTGCTGCCCGTTGACCGTATTTTTGATACGGGGTATCACATTCTTCCCCACTTACAGGAATTCGGTCCCCGAATTCTTCGTCACTTACCGACGTCGAATCGGTTCCGATTCTGGTGGTCTGCTTACCAACTCGTTCTAACGCTTCCCCACTTTGCTTCAACTTCCACGTCTCTTTGATGGCATCCTTCCTTCCTTTTTCTGGAACACTCTTCAAGAATTTGATCATCGGCTGCCTTCTCCTGACTCCAACATCGGCGTTTCTTCTTCCAAATCTCTTTGCTAACTCCTCATGCATCCCGGCTCCTCTCTGTCGCTTACGATGGCGGCTGCACTCCCACTGACGATATTCCCTCTACTTCGCGGTCCGGCGCGCTCGACTAGCAACATCTCGATACTTTAACTCGCTTTCGGGTTCGGGTTCGGATTCACATCGCTTTCTCGCTCTATCCCCGATATCACTTTCCCATAGAAATATGGTTACTTAATCACGTACCCTACGGTCTCTCGTGATTAAATAACAATACCCTATAAGTCCGTTCTCTCGCGGAGGGACGGTTGAACTCAACCGTTCGCAAGTAAGCTCGAACTTGAAATATAACTAAAAGAAACTTACAACTTATCTTCAACAAGATCAAGAAAACGATCGATCACTACGCACACATTCGAACTATTAACAATCTAATGGTCAGTAATACTCAACGGTCAATCTATCAAACCCACGCTTGTTAATACTACGAGATCTACCGCACAACAAAACAATCAATCAATCAAGAAATAAACAAGCAATCTACTACACACAAAATCACGCAATCTAGTGATCGGCCGGATGCGTCGCCAATCCGGGTTTAGGTCATGATGAACGGTCGTCAGTTCCGCCCATCATTTAGTTTCACACAGTAAACCATTTGCTTTTCGAACCGTCTCAATCATGCAAATAGTTACTATGCTACTATAAACGATTAGCCGAACACTCTGCATCCACCATATACATAAAACGATGTATCATACATTATAAAGTTTTTAGTACACGGTTAAGATCAGAGTTCCTACATAAAAGCCGTCATCACATACCAAAAACCCATATGACGCCGCTGCACAACAAAATCAAGACGACACGCAAGTCGCCTATCCTGCCGATCTATCTACAAGTCAAAATAGAGTTAGTGCCCCCAACTTACCTGGCCTAACTACCCCTACCCTAACCTAACGCCTCCAGCAAGACCGAAATGCCCAACACCACTGGCAGTACGGCTCACTGGAGTACCCGCTGGCAGGCGCACCGGGAGGGTGTGGTGTGTGTGCATCTCGAGACGGTGCTCCAACGTGCTGGGGCTCGGCTATCGGACAGAGGTAACCATCATGACCTGCGCGGCCACAAACTGAACAGACTGTCGGGGCTGCTGGGTATGGTCCTCGGTAACAAGCGGATGCCGGGTGCCCATAACCTCCACATAACTGGCAGGGCGAGGTCAGCGCTGATGGGGGATCCATGAAACAATCTGAGGCAAGCTGACCCTGACCTCTGCATAACTGACACCTCCTCACTGGCTCGGGCTGAGGCGACGGAACAATCGGCATCTGAATCATCGGTAACTGTCTAACGGGTGGTGAACTAGGCTCGGGATCTCTGCGGCTGGGTCCGGCTCCCCAATATCCGAGTACTGCTGCTGGGTACGGCTCACCATCTGGTATAAACAGTCCTGCTCTGGCGACTGGGCAGGTCATCTCTCCATGGTCCTCCTGACCACATAACGGACAGTGGCCTGGTAAGGGTAATGGCTGATAGGGCTCCCGGAGATGCGGGTCAACTGATCGCGGACACCACCGCAGATGAAAATCTCGTACTCCACATCCACTACAAGCTCGGCTCTCGGGTACCACTGGTGGGGCCTCTATCGGCTCGGCTGGTGGCGCAACTGCCTCTAATTCTGGCTCGGAAGATCCTGAAGACATCTCAACATCCAACGGGGTACGGGGAGATCCTGGTCCAACCTGCTGTGCCAAAATGTCCTCCAACATCGCTATCTGCTCTCCTACCTGCTGCTCCCACTGCTGATGCTGCTCGGGGTCTACTGGCTCCATCTCTAGATCAAAACCGAACGGTAACGGGTCCATCAGATAATCCTCAATAGCAAGCGGAGGCGGAAACTCGGGTGCCTCAAGGTGGCGCCTGGTACGTCGGTGGCGCATCTGTCGCTGCGAGAATCTGTGGCATGTCCGGCTCTGGCCACTGCGGGGGTAACTGAAACTCTGTCTCTGCTCCGCCCAAAAATCCCATCACGCCAGCATAGGGGTCTGGAAGGGGCGACCAGTCTATATGCGCTGCTTTGGCACCCTGCAACTGTGGTACTGGAACTGGCGGATGCGCTGACGTACGTGAACCTCGGGTATGTCCTGGTGACGCTGGATACCCCTGAAACTGCTCTACCTGACCCTGCTGTGACCCAACTGATCCCTGCTGACTCATCCTGATCCACTGAGAATACTCTGCACACGCGCACACACACACCCAACCACTCTGCTCGGGACACGCTGCTGTACCACTGCAATCAAAACACAAAGGAGTTAGTACGAATAATACGAAAATTCTACTTTCCCATCCCAACCCCGGGTTTAACGAACGCGGCTCGGTTTCCTATGATTCGATGAACCGGGTTAATTGAATTAATCGGTTATTGAAGTCCGGTTTTAGTTTGGTGGTGTCGATCGACAGACAGAGTCTGCGTCGATCGACACAATGCTCGGAATTCTCGTTATTGAACCTTGAATTTGCAGAAACCAAACTAGACCTAAACATTGATCAAAGATTAGCTTCAATGTGGTCAACTGTCAAGACTAATTTCGTTGTGTGATGGTCTAGCCAAGAGCTTGGTGTCCGCAATTACGTGAGTAAGGCAGGTAGTTGAGTTGATGGACTTGCAGTGCTAAACATCAACAATTACATGACCTAAGAAATTGATTTGCTAAACTTTTGGTTTAGTTTCCTCAACTAAATATCAAGTAACATTGATGTCTTGCCCAACCTTGTCTACTGTCAAAACTCGTGTCGTTTGTTGGATAGTCTTGGAGCCCTTGGTATCCACTGCTACATGGGTAAGGCAGGTGGTCATTGACAGACTTGCAGTGCAACTGTCAATGAGCACAAGACTAAATAGATTGGTTTACTTGAATGAGCTATCAGAAGTTCTGGGCCCAGAGACATCAAGGTGGATTAGACATAGTTTGTCTCATCCACAACCAAGAGTTGTACTGAGTGCAATTAGCAATGATTTGCTTACCTAGATAACTAACGTTTGGGTAATGGCGAGTCGCCTACTCAGATTTTGGTGAAGTATGGATCTTGGATCATTATATTCATAGAGGAAACATTGTTTGGATATAATGCGAGTTTTCTTATTAGATAAGATTTCTCATCATATACATAACTAAATCTTTGTTTTTCTTGGATTTCAGATTGTGTCTATGACTACTTTCTCGTTGCGATCCGTCCTTGAGAAGGACAAGCTAAATGGATCGAACTTCCTGGATTGGTATCGGAATCTGAGATTCATTCTCAAGCAGGAGAGCAAGGACTATGTCCTTGAAAAGGCTCTTCCAGAAAGGCTTGGGACCAATCGCTCGCATGCAGCATATAATGCTTGGAATAAGCATTATATTGATGTGGTAGATGTGCGTGGTCTGATGTTGGCTACCATGAGCTCGGACTTGAAGAGTCAATATGAGAACATGGAGTCGCCAATAGAGATGATCACCAGCATGAAACTGAAGTTTCAGGATCTGGCACGAGTTGAGAGATTCCAGATGGTGAAGTCTCTCACTGAGTGCAAGCTACCAAAGGATGCTCCAGTAAGTCCTCATGTCATTAAACTGATGGGTTACATTGATAACCTGGGTAAACTGGATTGTCCTGTCAGCTTAGAGTTGGCTACTGACATCATCCTGCAGTCACTGCCGTCTAGCTATGACAAGTTCGTTAAGAACTATATCAAGAAAGGCTTGACGAAGACGTTGACTGAGCTGCATAGCATGATCAAAGCAGCAGAGCAGGACATCATAAAGGGTAAAAGATTCAAGAAATCTTGTTTTGGCAACGGTAGAGACAAGGCCATCCAGATTTGGAATCAGGATAAGCCTGTAACATCTTTTAAGCCCAAGTCAAGCCCATCTGGTGTTAAGAAGTGCTTCTATTGCAATAAGTCAGGACATTGGAAAAGAGATTGCATAAAATTCTTGGAAGATTCACAAGAGATGGAGAAGATGTATGGTACTTCTTCTTCAGGTATTGTGTTATTAATTCAAAGTTCTACATAAGTATTGGATACTTGTTGTGGTACTGATATTTTTTAAAATATGCAGGACCTAAGCGACAGTAGAACGTTGAAGAAAGGACAAGTGGAACTGCGAGTCTGGATGAAGCAATGGTTGCTGCATGAGCCGTAGAGATTCTCCACTTGTAGGAGCCTTTCCTACTTGGTTTTTGAAATTAAGTAATTGCCACCATGTACTTGCTATATGCAAAATGTCTTTCATTTTCTTTTGAGAATTTAGATGTTTTTCATTTTGATAAAAGATAAGTTTTGTCCTTTTGATCTTAATGAAATATTTAATGGTAGCACCCCGTTTAGAATGGGTTTTATATCTTAAACCAACATGAGTTAGAATATAACATAAATACTAAACGGTTTAAGTCTGATGACTTGAAGTCGATTTTTCTTTGGTATAAGTCGTTTAACCACGAGAGTGAAGCAGATTCAGTAAATCCATAGTTTTGGACTCTTTTGATTTTAATCATTTGAGATATGAATCCTGTTCACTGGACCAAATGACTAAGGCCCATTTAGCAGAGCTAAAAGGAAACGGGCCAGAGGCTTATTGGGCCTTACAAATACTGATGTATGCGGCCCAACAAGCATTATTGCCAAAGGAAGTATTCTATACTTCATTACCTTATTGATGGCATCAATAAGCATGGCTGTGTTCATTTGATGAGACACGAGCTGGAATCCCTTGAGGAGTTCCAAGAAGAAGTGTAGAACCGATTTGACAGAAGTATTGAGATCCTCGATTGAATCGCGGAAGAAAATACTAGAGTCAAGAATTGGGTGATCATCTAACAGAATGAATCAGATCTTATTAGAAATGCTCCGATTAAGGATGAGTCACAGGAATCTTCCATAACGATTTAGGAATACGTTCTAAAATGTCTGTCTTTGCGCAGAAAAGAGTTTCTATCAGAATCAGTGAAAAAACGCCACATTGGATGTGGACTGGGTGATTTCCAAATTTGTTTTTCTGATTAATTGGGATTGCAAGGTCTGTGTAAGACAGTAGTCAACAAACAAACTTGAATCCATATCTGATAAGTTCTACCTCGCTGGTTGTCCTGAGGAAACCAAGGCTTAGTACTTCTGTTGTCCAGAACTGTGTCTTTTAAGAAAGGTGATACTTTCAAAAGGAACAGTGGGAGTAAAAGTACACATCGAAGAAATTCGATAAACACAGTAAGCTGTTCAACCTGGTGAGGGAGAGCAGCAGTGAGATCTACAAAGTGTTGTAGGATCTGCAACTGTGGAGCCTGAAATTCGCAGATCCGAAAGGATCCGTCACTAACTCGAGAGTGATTTCTCGTAACCAATTGTCGTGATTTGTTGATCATTGAAAAGTGACGATTATGCGAAATTCAAAGAAGCGATGGTGAGCCCCAACTCCGAAAATTGGCTGGGTATGCATGTTAGCTTCGCCAATCCATTAGTGGATTGAAGCAAACATCTTGGAGTTGGAATCAACATTCTGATAAAGTGGTCAAAAGTTTTGACTTGATCAGAAAGAAATGAAACCATGCATTTACAAGAAGACTAGTGGGAGCGTAATGGCAATTCTCATACAGTATGTAGATAACATACTTGAATCTCATAAACGACGCTCCGACGCTAAAGTCTTGTGAAGATTTGGGTCGGAAGTCAAATTTAATGATAGACATGGGAGAAGCCGCGAGAATTCCTGGAATAAGGATCTATTGATATAGATTGAGTAAGCTAATTGGATCGTGTCAAAATCCTTATGTTAATAAGGTATTGGACAGTTCAAATGTGCTTGATTCCAAGAATGGCTTCACACCAAAGGTCTTATGGCAATAATCTAAGCAAGATGAAGTGTCTTGGACACTGGCTGAGCTAGTAACGATGTTAGCAAGAAGAAGTGTTTTGAACACTGTCTGAACTAGTATTAATGAGTGTGATTGCTTATGCTGATGCAATAGAATCCATCATGAATGCCATATTTTGCGCTTGTCTAGATGCAGCTTAAGCATAAAGCATGACGAGAAAATACCAATGTGCTCCGGTAATAGTCACTGAATAGTTACCAGAAATATCCCAAGTGTTTGAGAAACACTAAGGACAGGTTCGTGGTGAACTGATAAAGTGACGAACCAGTTGAAAGTAGTTAGACGGACAAAGACGATTCCCGGTTCCCACCTGGTTATGTCTCTTTGTCTGAATAGCGGTGCTAACTGTTGGAAAGGCTCCAAGCAGTGGACCGTAGGATAGTGCTTTTATCTGAGTGGCGGTGTGGTTTGTTGAAATTGTTCAAGCAATGACACCGCACCCTCTCCCACAACCTAAGCACGGAATTTATTCTGAGTGCTGTAGGTATAAGATATCTGAAGAGATGATCTTGATTCTAGTGGGAGTTATTTTAGTTATGTTGTAATCTTTACATAGACATGCTATGGTAGTGTTTGTGTAAGTTAAAACTGACATCAGTATTATTTAATTATTGGATAATTAAGTAATGGTCCCAAAGTATTTTATGGTCATCATATAGGTCATCAAGTCGAGGACTTGATCATGAAACCCTATAAGTAAAAGATGACATAAATTACGATTGTCCCTAGTCAAGGTTGTTAAAATGGGACACTAACAACCGTGCAGACTAGTATGTGAGGTGACTGTTGGACTAAGTTTCATGAAGTCAATGATATGATTATCACAGTCAGTCACATAGATGTATGTTGGTGAACATATGATTGGACATGACCCACTTAATAAGAACTCCACAGGATATGAATTAATCAGTGTCATGGGAGGTTCTCATTACGACTATAGAGTATAGTCCTTAGACCTGAGTTCATCATGCTTTCTAGCATATGAATTGATGCGTGTTGACCTTGTCAAACGTCGTTCCGTAACTGGCGGCTACAACGGCATTGCTTGTGCGTATCATGAAGTATGTGTGGAAACAGGGATGGAACAAGATGGGATTTGTCCCTCCTGGATAACGGGAGATAAATATCTCAGGGCCCATCGAAGATTTGATACTGAGAAAATGCATGGCCGTGCTCAAACGAGGTGATTGTCAGTCGTTTGTTTTATCAGTATAGATCAGAAGTTCGATGAACATGATGTTGGCTATAATAAGGATGACACAGTCTCTTGCCTTATGCCACATCGAGATATAGAGACGAAGGGATTGTAGGAATAGGTGATTCCAGTACAAGTGGGAGATTGTTGGGATTATGTCCTGAAATCACATTGTACTCACCCTATAGATAGTTGTATTGTCGAGATCGGACAATTCATGTGATACTGGGTAATCATAATGTTTTGCTAGAAACCGCTTATGACAAATGAGTTGTAACTCATTTCCAGTATCGTGTGAACCTACAGGGTCACACACCTAAGCAAGTTGGACATAGTCCATATGGGATAGATCATTGGCGTATGATCTGGTCGATGTGTATTGGATACACATCGAATATAGTTCTTGATGAGGTGTGTCGATCGACACTGATAAGTGCATCGGTCGACACAGGACGTGTGTCGATCGACACCACTAAGTGTGTCGGTCGACACAAGGCTGAAACCGAAACTGACGTTTCTGTTTATGTCGAGGTCGTATATAAAGCAATTTGTATGTTCGACCTATACACACGTGCGCCGCCCGAGAGTGTTTTCTCAGAGAGAAAAACACAGAACCTCTAGAAACTCAGTTCCCAAGGAGATCAGAGCACCGGTACTAGCATCCCGGCGGATTCCAGCTTGTGTGCGTGTGGACTGAACAGTAGAGGCGCAACGATTGAGGCGCTACAGATCTCGTATTACCTGATCCATCTTCCGCTGCCAAACACCAGGTAATCACGAGGTGAGATCCATGATTCAATTAACTAGACCCTAGATCCTAGGCTATCTGGAACTCGCGAGAATTCTGAATCTGGTAGAATTGGCTCGAAGTTCCAACACTTCGGCCAGATAACATCGTGAAAACGAAACCGGCGTGGATTCAAGTTAATGTACAGTCGCAATATAAGTTGTGGACTGGTGTTACCCCAGCAAAACTCATGGTTGGCAGAGGAAGTATTTTTTTCCAGGATCGACAAATTTTTGTTTCCCGATCCCACTACCTTATTTTTTAGCGAGTGGAATCTCTCTGTGGTAGTTGACCAATTGGTTAGCTGTTACTACCTTTTATTGTTTTTGTTTTTAACCATGGTTTTTCTTTTCTTCCGACGTCGGCCATAGGTTTTCCGAGCTCGGTCATCAGATTTGGCTGAACCCGGGGAGATTAAAACAAAAAAAAAACAGTGAGTTTATCACCGGTTTCTTAACTTCTGAGACGTTCTCCTTTTGTTCTCATTATTGCGAATTGTTTTCTGCAGCGTCTCAACCAAATAGTAAGATGGGAAAGGCAAGGAAGACCATTCCTAACATGGTGATCGATCCTAAGAAGAGCTCAAAACCCTATGACAGTAACAAGGCTGATGGTTCTATCCGATATACGGCTGCTAAACAAACTACCTCTCCTAAATAGCACTCTAGGAGAGGAGAAGACCGAGCCTCCGATGATGCCGATTAGAAAAGGGCTAAGGAGGCTAAATGGCGCTCGTCCGAGCTTAGATCGAAGAAGGCGACTGATGGCGCCGATGCTTCAAAGAGGAAGAGTGGGACTTCGTCTGTTGAAGATGAGCTGGAGGACCCTTCTTCTCACTTGTTTCAGAAGAGTTTGAAATCTGCTGGTCTGGTTGAGAAAACTCCTCCAACCGACAAAGGAACTCACCCCCTCCTTCAGTTCAACAGGCTTTGACTATTGATCCTTCTGGGATGTCGGCTTTGCCTGATGGGGAGAAGAAACGACCTTCAGAGACATTACAAGAAATTGGAGTATATATAGCAGTATAAGATAACGTTTTATTTCTTTCTGCTATAGTTGATATGTCTTTATTTTTAGATAGCGTTTGTATTTTTACAAACGCTATATTAAATACCGCGCCTAAAATATTTTTAAAGCCCGCCTCTTTTTTCGTGAATGCGCTATAATTTTAATAAGTCCGAGCGAAAATTTGACTAAGTAAAACCCTTGGTTATTAAATAAAAAATAAAACATAGACAAAGGAGAAAAAGTTAGAGATTGATGCACCCAAAGCAAAGCTTTTCCGATCTTTCTTCCTCCTCTGGTTTCGTATCTAATCGTAAGTCTTCTTATATTTCAAAGGGTTTGTGTCGATCTTAAATGCATCGTCTTAGGAGTAATCAAGTGAAGAGATTGATGCACCCTAATAGTCGTTGTACTGTAGAAACTTCAGCCAGATCTAGATTGGGAATCGAATTTGACTATGATGCTTTAGGTTACAAAACCCAATTTTATGGATTCGAACTTGATAGAACCCCTAATTTTGGGAATCAATTCTTGGGTAAGTGTTTTTTCTTTCAATTGCAGTGATTTGGGGAACGAGATGGGATTCATAATGGAATTCGCAGAGAATTTGGTGCTAAGGAATCGCATAGCCTCTCCAGGTAAAATCAAGGGCGCTACAATAGTGGTACAAATTATTTGTTCATTTCTTTGGTTAAATCATTTTTTGATTTAGAACTTTCCTTGGCTGAAAGATTATTCGATGTGAATAACCTTGTAGTAATCATTGAAACAATAAGATTTTATTCATATGCTTTTAGATTTAACATACAATGGCTAATATTATCTACTTTTGCAGAAATTTATCAAAACTTGAGCTCTCTGGAACACTTTGGATCTTGATAAATTGACTTCTCTTACGGAACTGTAAGATCAATCCTCTCCAAATGGTCAAAACTGTTGAGTTCTTTTCGTGTTTATCCAGAATGAGTTTTTCGTGGTTAATAATCTTTGATTGAACTTGTAGTGATCTAAGCAGCAATAACCTTGGAGGTGATTTACCATATCAGCTTCTTCAAAAAACTTGCAACGATAGTAAGTTCCATTGATCCTCTTTGTTACTGAGTTTATTTATAATCCACGGTGTTTCAGGAATCTTGCAAATAACCAATTCACTAGAGCTGCTCAATACTCAATCTCTCAAATCGATTATACATATTTTAGTTTCAATCACTAACTCTCTTTCATTAACTCAGGTGGGCGTTTGAGCCCTTGGGTCTCGGTGGGATGCTTCATAATGGGTGTCTCCATTAACAAACACCTACCAAGGACTAATAGTATTCATTTCTTTCTCTTGTGCATCTCATAGTTGGAGAAGGGATGGGTCCTAATTTCGCTTTGAAGTAATATCGTTATACATACAGACCCAGCAAGATCAATATACTCCAACAAGCTGAACGTCTTGGGGTGTCCAATACTGACTCTAGGTAACATCGAAACACAACCGTATACAGATCTTGCCACTATCCACGAACGAGAAGGGCGTATTGAAGGGTGTTGTTGAGGATTGTGTAGGCTAATAGAACTTGGTAGAATTTTTTTATGTGGTTTTGCTTCTTATGTTGTTTAGTTTTTCTTATAATATAGAATTATTTTTGTAATTTATGAAAGCTTTGTAAAATGTTTACATTAATAAATTTGTCTTCAGTTAAATTTAAAATTTATTTAATTTCATATATTCATATAATAATTTTATTTAATTTAGTAAAAAATGTTATATATAAAATAAATAATAACAAAATAAAATGTTATTATAGAAATATATAATAACGAAAAATAAACGCTATTAAATACTTTATAATTGCACTAAAATAAGCGCTATTGTAAATATCTCTATTATAGCATCACGAAAAACCGCTATGTAAAGGCTCCAATCTATTATAACGGCCGCAGATAGAGCGTTTAACAAACCGTTATAATATCGATATATAGCGTTTTTTGGGCGCTATATATACTCAAATTTCTTGTAGTGAGACAACGAGTTATTATGAGAAAATAAGCGTCTAAGGGCTGGTGGGTCCTCGGTGAGCTGGAAGAATAGGTCCTTCGTTCTCCGAGGTGACAAGATCAAGACTCGATGAATATTACTGTGGGGAGCTGGTCCAGAATATCTCTTTTGATGCCATTCCACCTTGTCCGGTAGATCAAGTTTACTAGCTGGATGTGTACCGCAACATCTCCCGGTTCCTCGTCAACGTAGCACATTTGCTTGTTTGCTTTCTATTTTATTTTTGGCATTCTTTTCGCTCTTACAGTTTTCATTATGTATGGGGCCTCTCTCATGAACTCGTATATCTTTGATATGAATTGGCAACTATAAAGCTGAGGCACTGAGGTTAAAGAAGAAACTGCCAGGAAGGCGAAGGAGTTGGCGAAGTTCTGTATTTTTTCCGAGCTCGCTCGGGTGAACGAGGTGAACTTTAATAATCAGATTGCTTCTATCTTCGAGCTTGTTAAGTTTTTCAAGACTCGTAATCTGGAGCTTGAGAGTTACAAAGAGAAGTTGACTGCTGAACTGTCACAAGAGAAACTTCGGCGAGACGATGAGGTGAAGAAAGAGCCGAGTGTTTTGACGTTGGAAGTTGGTGAAGTCCTTAACGCCTGTCGTATCTTATCTTGGAAGCACAAGTATCGTCTTCAAGAGTTGATAGAGGCATTTGCCAAGAAGGAAGCTGAGAGCAAAGCTTATATGCACTTGAGCCAATACTCTGGGACTTTGGATTATCTTAAATCACTATGAGAGCAGAGAGGAATGCCTATTCCAGACGAGGTCTTCAGCGAGCTCGAGGGGAAAAAGAAAGAATGGGATGAGGAGATTGAACGAATCGACGCTCGAGAAATCGGTGAGGGCTTCTTTGTTGTTTCCGCGGTCCCACTTAGAGTACATTATCTAAATCCTCATTCTCCTCTTCCCTATCAACCTCAGTCTCTTGTTCTCCAAACCGATGATACCTTCTTGTTTGATAAGTTTGGTACCAATGTTGGTACGATGTCGAGGGATTTGGTTGAGGCTCTGAAGAGTCTTGAGGATGCTCAGCATGCGGTAACATGAACTTCTTCGTTGATGCCCGCGGTGATACCTTCCTCGACTTCGGCTGCTTCTTTGTCTAAACCGGCTCAAGATCTTCCTCCAATGGCATAGCCCTTATTTTGTTTTTGTAATACTCTTTTCGTTTTGGGTAGTTGGATCTCCCTTTTTCTTCTAAAACTTGTTTGGGGTGACGATGTACCTCTTTTAGAATGGAATTTAGTTTTACTTTCGCGAATTCTCTTTATATCTTCGATCATGCGAGGGCAGAAAGTTCCTTTCCTTGGACCAAAAATTTGTCTTTAAGATTGATGATTCATTTTTGAACTTTTTGTGATGATTTTCAACGAGGATTTACTTCGCTTGTGGCTTATCTTTTGTATACTATGAAAGAATACTTCAAGAGTCCTTTATGAATGGTGATGAGTTCCTCTCGCCGTTTTATCTAAGTAGCCTAAGAGACTTTATTTTCCGAGTGAGCGAGGAGGCGTTTTAAAAAAGACTTGATTAGCCGAGTCGTCAGTTTTTCGTTGTGAAATCCTTCAAAGGATTTGATGAAAAAGTTTGACTTTTGTGAAGTCTTGATTTGCAGCTCGACTCTCACAAGTGTTTTTTTCTCGGTGATAGGGCGAGTGAAGACTCAATTATTGATTTGTCGAGCGAGACTCAGAACTAGTTTTATATCTGTAACTCGGGATCGGCTATGCGAGACAAGTCGGCTTATGTAGTCCGTCTGAGTTAGGGAGTGGGGGCGATTCACGGCTTTTCCTTATGTCGATATGATTCAGATCAGAGTCTTCTTCGTATGGTAAATACGAATGTTCTTGCACGTTTGATGTGCGAAGTTGGTTAAAACGAGCATCTGGCCAGGATGTCGGCGTTGTTTGAGAAAGGATTTTGTTTTTTCAACAAAAGTATGTGTTTATTGATTTACAGCTGCACTCTGGGTAGAGTTACCTACGTACCTCGGAAACGAGGACCAAGCTGTTCGTAGTTCATATTAAACACGGTAATAGTCTTTTGGCGTAAAAAACTGTAAAAGAGCTCGGCCATGACGTTCCGGCGTTATTGAGTCTAGGCATGGCCCTGTCGAGGTGCATCATCATGTTTGTACCTTCGGTTTCTTTGGGAGATTTCCTCCCAGTGGGTGGGCCTGGTATGATATTATTTTTCTCTTTTGGCTCAGAGGGGTGACGAAGTTTTCGTTCACTTATGAAACACAACCTTAATGTGGTCTTATCTCCTCTGAGCGTATGGACTCCGTTTGGAGTTGGAAGTTTCACGAATTGATGGTATGTCAAAGTGATTGCCTTCATGGCGTTTAACCAAGGCGTTCCTAAGATTTCATTATAGATAGCCATCATGTCGAGGATGACGAAATTTTTCATGGTTGCCATTCTGCCAACGTAGATTGGCAGCTGGCAGCTTAATTGTGCATATGGTCATGGTCTGATCGCTGTCGAACCAGTTAGTGGTTGCACTTTTGGCTTATCTTGCAGGTTTTTCAATTCCGCCGGTAAAATTGTGAAAAGATTCTCATCTTCCTCCGCATTTTCTTTCCTCCATGCTTTTTCTTCAAGTCTAGCTTTCTCTAGAGTCGATCTAGGATCTTCATTAAAATTATCAAACACTTTCCTATTGCGAGCCTTGCAAATAAACCACCTAAGCCATGGAAAGAAGCTTATGGAATCCCCGGAAACCATCATCTCTTTCGCTCTCCAAAAGAGGAAGTCTGAATTAGTAAACACAGATGGTGATGGAAAGATATGAGGGGCATAAGGAATGGGAGAAAGTGCCCATGCTTGACGAGCTGGAGGACATTCAAATATAGCATGGTTAATAGTCTCTTTCTCTGCACCACATCTGGGACAAGTGGAATCTCTACCAATATGGCGATGTGCAAGAGAATCAGAAGTGGGTAAGAAACCCGACAAACATTGCCACACAAAATGTTTAATTTTCCGAGTGGTTTTTAACTTCTAAACTTGCGCCTTAAGTACCGTAGTACTTGATCCCTGAAAAGGGGGTTCGCAAGCAAGGCGAGAGAGAGAGATCTCGCGGCCTAATAACCGGATTTTACGGTATAGTTTCCGGATTTGGTATAGATCCAACAGTAGCTATATCTCGAGACTAACTTACTCGGATGTAAGCTCATAATGAGGAAAATATCTTCTGGTGGAAAGAGCTCTCGAAGACGGTCTACTTTCCATTGCTTTGTTTCAAAATTAATAAGTAAGTTAACATATAAATGTGGATCAATCTCATTATTGATATTTCTCGGTGCACGAGCCGGACAGTCGGAAATCCAAAGTTCGCTCTAAACTTTAGTACCGAATCCCGATCCTATAGTCTTCCTTAGACCTGATAACAGTAATGGTTTAGCTGCCATCAAACTTCTCCAACCATATGAAGGTCTATTTGAGACTTGAATCTCTAAAGGGCTTGAGTACTTGAAATATCGCCTTTTTAGAATTCTACTCAGAATTGAGTCTGGAAATTTGAGAATTCTCCAAAGTTGTTTCGCAAAAAGAGCAAGGTTCTGTTCTTCCAATGCTCGAAACCTAGTCCTCCTTCAGAGGTTTGGCAACAGAGTTTATCCTATGCCACCCAATGGATACCCTTACTATTAGCGTTGGAGCTCCACCAATAATTGGAGATTACGCTTCTCATTTTGGAACATACCGTTTTTGGTAGAATATAGCACGACATCACATAATTCGGAACCGCTTGGGCTTGTGATTTAATAAGAACTTCTTTGCCTCCCCGAAACAAGAATTTTGAAGACCAAATGCTAGCCCGGTTCTGCACTCTATCTCTGACAAAGACAAAGGTTTGCGCCTTCGAACCATTGATCTGCTCTGGTAGACCAAGATATGAACTCATCCCTCCTTTTTGAGAAATACCTATGATTCGCTTAATGTCACGTTTCATCTGGTGAGTGACATCATTACCGAACATGATATATGACTTAGAGAAATTATGGGTTATTTTATCCATTTTCTATATTTCTTATTTATTTATTTTTTTGCACAAAAATTTATTCATATGTACTTTTTTTTTTGCATAACAGTTAGAGTAAAAGAAAGACGATATCTTGTTAGCTTCTTCCACCACGCTGAGACGGCATGAAAATATAGAAAAGATAATCCTAACAAGTTCGAGTTTATTATTTGAGATTCAGATCCAAAACTTCAATGTTACTTTAACTTTTGAACTTAACTCCGCTTGAATGCAAGATGACAAGCTGGTGAACGCCTAGATGATTTGGGAAAATCTTTGAGCATCTCAAGTTTCTTGTTGTGGTCAGTAATAGATTTAGAAGGGATAATAGTTGCTTTCTTTAAACAGCTTGCAATTCTTAAGATGAATGCTGCTACTTCTTTCTCTGCTTTTGTTCCTTCATAATCTACCCATTTAAAGGTTTCAAGACTGGATAACAGATATTCAGGTACCAAGTTCGTTTCATTCCAGCACGGGCGCGGCTCATGAGGCCGAATGTCATGGCACTGACATACAAATACACTGAATTAGCTCATATCAAATCAAGACAACTAAATATATGTATATACCTGTGCAAGTTTGAGAGTTCGTAAGTTAGGGGAATCTTTGAGCACACGAATAAGTAAATTCAACCATTCTGTTTCACATGTACATAGCGTCAAATGTACAAGAGAGCAGAATATACTACCAACGGGGTACACATCCTGCATATACCGATATAGTTTTTATCATAAGGGCTCACCCTTTTTCTAGTGGATTAGAGACCATATAATCAACAGCATATATTACCTTTGATGTTGGTTGTAACACCCGTCTCCATGGTTGTGATCTTTAACTCTTTAGATCACTAAACCTCCGAACCTTCTTGATCCGATAACCTCAGATCCCGAACATCCTTAGATCACTGGACCGTGATCTTCTTGCACCGAGAACCTGGTGCTCTGATACCACTTGTTAAGACTTTATGTTCAATTCGCCTAAGTCTTAGCCCGTGTTCTTAATCGGTTCTAACGAGTTTGTTTCATTTGCAGGTTGGTTACTTTGACGATTGCAAGAAACTAAATGAACACTCGAGATTGTTTACCCAGACTTCACCGAAGCTACTGTCTGGGGGTGGATCCAAACCACCAAGCTTGCACTATGATCTTGCGTAATTCAATCAAGGTGAAAGATTAACACAATGTTCTTGATCACAGGCACTTGCGGAGCAAACTCGCAATGGTTAAGAAGATAGCTTTTCACCGGAGGAGATACCGGCGAGCCGCCGCTGCGTATCGCCTGAGAAGAAAGAGGGAAGCCGCAGTAGCTCGAGCGAAGCGCCTTCGCTCTCTTAGAAGACCGTGAACCTTGCCGTCAAGACCTTCTCCTTCTGCACCTCCGTTACTCTTCTCTGTTGTAACTTCCAAGAAACCCGAATGCTCTGTTTCTCTATCACACTCTGTTTCTCTGTAATTCGGCGTAGGTAGGAGACGATGACCGTTACGACGGTTTTGTTACCGATCCGTGCTGGGCCAATTTTCAATCTAAGGCCCAGCTAGCTATTTTGATTAAACTCGAACTTTAGCTGGACTCAGCTGTTTATCGACTTTGGCCCAATCCGAAATACCAGACCCGCTAACCCGCGTGTAGACCCGACCAAATTGAGACAACCGCTCACAATCTCCACCTTTGTCGAACCATTTGTCCCAAAAACACAAAACCCTAGCCGCTGAGCTTCTCTCTCGAACCTTCCTCTTCCTGAAACCATGTCCGATCGAAACTCGTCCGATGAAACTCCTTCACCTGGGTTTTCCGATTCGTTTTTCATAAGCGAATCATCTCCTCCTCCATCTCCAATCCTTCAGCTTCCTTCTAACCTTCCTGAATCGCTAACACAGACCAAGATTCCTGAGTCAAACCCGACTCACCCGCTCCCACTGATACCGAGTCAAAACCCTTTGACTCCTTCTCAGAGAGCTTCGACTTCCTCATCGCCGAGACGATCTCCATCGAAACTTCCTCCGGTAGACTTCGACTCTTCACCCAGTAAGTACCCAGCTTTCAATCTCTGAACTGAGTAGATCCTGACTTTAGATGACTTGTTTGAGCTGAGCTTCGAGTTGATCTTGAACGATCTTCTCGAACCCTAACTTTCCTCGTAACTTTTCAGATCGCGCGGAGAGAGCTGTGTACGAGATGCTTCATGCATGTACAAAGTAAGCCTTCTCTCCAATAGCTTAAGCTCATGTCCTTTTAGATCTATCAACTAAGACTTCTGATCTAACCACATGCATGTTGGTTTATTTCCGAGAAACTAACCTGTTTCTCTTTCTTTGTACTCGTGCGAGATGACCCAACCAACATGACCATCAACGAGTACGTTTACCGACGCTCAGGAGGTGACCCCAAGTGTTACGAGGCACTTCTCGAACGAATTTCCAGGTAAACACTTAGTTAGCATATCTGCAGGATTTAGAGTTGTATGAATCTTGTGAATGTGAACCAACCCGAAATCCACAATATCTCTGATAAAATGAATCTTAGTTGCCACATGCTTAGTCCTGTCGTGATGAACTGAATTCTTAGCTAGGCAAATTGCACTGTGTGAATCACAATGCAGCTTAAATGAACTGAAATTGAATCCTAGCTCATTGCAGAACTCTCGTAACCATATGCCTTCTTTTGTAGCTTCTGATAATGCCATGTACTCAGCCTCTGTAGTGGACAATGCCACTACATGCTGCAAAGTAGACCTCCAACTAACGGTGTTTCCACCGACTTGAAATGTGTAACCTGTCACTGACCTTCTTTTGTCAAGGTCAGTGGCATAATCTGAATCACTGAACCCTTCTATCTCAAAGTGTTCTGACTTTGAGAAGTGGAGACAAACCCCTACAGCTCCTTGTAGGTACCTTAGAATCCATTTAACCGCTTCCCAATGATCTCTTTCTGGCTTTGCCATGAACCTGCTTACCAAGCAGATAGCGTAGCCTAAATCCGGTCTAGAGCCAATCATTGCGTACATCAAGCTCCCTACTGCGCTTGCATAGGGAACAGATTCCATGATTGGTGCTTCTATGGCCCATTCCTTCTCTGTCAAACTCTTCAGCTTAAACTGAGAATTTACGGGTGTAACAACGGCCTTACAGTTGTGCATGTTAAAGGTTTTCAAAACCTGATTCAGATATCTTTCTTGAGATAGCTTCAATATTCCTTTCCTTCTATCTCTGATAATTTCCATTCCAAGAATCCTATTAGCTGGCCCCAAATCCTTCATTTCAAACTCTGAACCCAGACTTTCCTTCAGCTTCCTGATACTTCCCTTATATTTAGCTGCTATCAACATATCATCTACATACAGAAGTAGATAGATATTGTTTTCCACCTCCTTACCCTGGTGATAAACACACGGATCCTTTATGCATCTGTTGAACCCCTGAGATTTGATGAACTCATTGAATCTCTGATTACACTGTCTCGGAGATTGCTTTAACTCATAGAGAGACTTCCTTAATAAGCAAACCTTTCCTTCCTGTCCTTTCTTAATGAATCCTTCTGGCTGGTCCATGAAGATTTCCTCATCTAGAACTCCATTTAGGAATGCTGTCTTGACATCCAGTTGTTCCAACTCCATGTCGTAGTTGACCACAATAGATAGCATAATCATGATGGAGACGTGTTTGACTACTGGTGAGAATATCTCATTGTAGTCAACACCTTCTACTTGAGTGAAACCTTTAGCTACTAGCCTTGCCTTGTAGCGTCTAGGTTCTATTCCAGGTATTCCATCCTTGATCTTGAATATCCATTTGCAGCCAACAATCTTCTTGTTAGACGGTTTGTCAACAAGTTCTCAAGTCTTGCTCTTGTCTAACGAGTTCTTCTCTTCCATGATTGCAATCTTCCAATTTTCCCAGTCCTTGCTCTTTCTGGCTTCTGCATAGGTCCTTGGTTCATCCAACTGGATTACTTCTGCACTTGCCAGTGCATAAGCAACGTAGTCACCACTTTCAAATATGGATGGCTTCTTTTTCTTCCTTTGAGCCCTGTCTCTTATAAGCAAGTAGTTCCTGGCTGCTCTTACTGCCTCGGGTGTCTCTTCTTTGTCTGATTCTTCTTCAGAATCCAGATCTTCTGTGTCTGAAACTGCTCCACCTTGCTCAGTAGACCCTGATCCCTGTGCAGCTTCAGCTTCCTTAGTACAATCTGTAGCCCCTGTCTCTTCAGCTTCAGACTCCTTTGTAACCTCAGCTTGCCCTGGCTGATCCTCAGTCTGATCTACGCTGATTCTGACCTGTTGTTTCTGGTAGTACAGCTTTTCCTCATCAAAGATTACATTTCTGCTCGTAGTGACTCGTTCTTCCCCGGGTAACCAGACCTTGTAACCCTTGGTTCCTTCAGGATAACCTAGAAATAATCCCTTCTTTGCTCTCGGACTAATCTTGTCCTGAATAACATGAACGTAAGCTATACATCCGAATCTTCTGAGGTGACTGAACTCCACCTTGTTTCATGTCCATACCTCCTCGGGTATTCTGAATTTTAAGGAAGCATTTGGAGTTCGGTTGATTAGGTAGACTGTTGTTGAGGCTGCCTCTGCCCAAAACGCTTTCTCTAACCCTGCTTCAGCCAACATACACCTGATCTTATCTGCAATTGTCCTGTTCATTTGTTCCGATACTCCATTTTGTTGTGGAGTATATGAACATGTTATGTGCCTTCTGATACCTGAACCCTTGCAGAGCTTGTCCATCTGCCTGTTGCAGAACTTAAGTCCGTTATCTGTTCTGAAAGCCTTTATCTTGTTCCCGGTCTGATTCTCCACCAGTTGTTTCCATTCCACAAAATTTTCGTAAACCTCATCCTTACTCTTGAGAAATCTTATCCAGACTTTCCTAAAGTGATCATCAATGAAAGTTAGGAAATATTTGTTTCCTGATAGACTTTCAGAATTATTAACCGATCCCCAGAGGTCACTATGAACATACTCCAAATTGCTGGTTGATGTGTGTTTCGCCGTCTGGAAGCTTAGTTTGTGAGCCTTCCCGAGAACACATTCCTCGCAGAAGTCTAGCGTGTGAACTTCCTTAGCATTAAGATAGCCCTTTTGAACTAAGAAGTTCATGTTCTTGAGGCTCATGTGTCCGAGTCTCGAATGCCATCTGTTCGTAAGATTCACTTCTGTCCTAGCAACCGATACTTCTCCCTCAATTGTCGATCCTTGAAGGTAGTATAACCCATCCTTGTAAACTCCAGATATCACTTTCTGACCTTCTTTGTAGAAGGTGACTGTGAAGTCCTTTCCTTCGTAGTGGCAGCCGTTTTTCTCTAGTTTCCCATAGGAGATCAAATTCCTTCCCATTGTTGGCATATACCTGACCTCTGTTAGAACTACAGATGATCCATCTGGATTGATAATCCTGAGCTTCACAATGCCTTTGATCTCACTGTAGGTATTATTACCCATAAGAACCTTCCCTCCATTGAACTCCTTTAAGTCAAATAGGAGATCCTTATCCGGCGTTATGTGAAAGGGACAGCCTGAGTCAAGTACCCATTCGTCCTTTGAGTACTTTGTGCTAGCTGTGAGGATCATTGGCTCCTGTTCCATAGCCACATTTGCTGAACTACCTGGTTTCTTGTTCTTTCTCTGTGGCCAGTCCTTCTTGAAGTGTCCCTCTTTTCCGCAGATCCAACATTCTTTAACCTTTTGTTGAGCTGACTGACTGTCCTTAGAGTCCTTTGACCCTTTACCCTTTCCTTTCCAGTTGTTCTTGCCTGATGACTTCTTCCCTGACTTTCCTTGTCCCACGTATAACCCTTCAGACTCTGACTTAGTCTTCTTTAGCAGACCCAGTTCCCTGAGCTCTATCTCCTTAGCGTGAGCCGAGGTTACCACCTCACTCAAAGTCAGTGTTTCCTTCTTGTTCCCATACTTCAGTGTGTGCACCAATGAAGCATATTGTTCTGGAAGTCCTGACAATACCTGAACTGCTTGATCCTCATCCGAGACATCAATGTTCAAGCTTGCTAAGTCATCCACTAGTTTCAAGAACACATCCATATTCTCTTCGATACTTTTGTGTTTTTCCATCTTGAAGCTGGCGAATCTTTGCTTGAGATATATCCGGTTTGGCAGTGTCTTTGTTTGATAGTCATCTTCCAAAGCTTTCCAAACCCCTGCAGCTGTAGTCTGTTTCATCACCTTGCGTAGAACAATGGTAGAAATACATGAGCATATCAGATTCCTTGCTCTGACATCTCTGTCTTTCTTTTGCTTCTCAGTCATGGGCTCGCCATCTTTACCCTCTTCCTTTTCATCCGATGTTGACTCTCCAATGATTTCCCTTGTAACATGTCCCAGTCCTTGGAGTTCCAGAGCCATTAGCATCCTGAACTTCCACATCCCGAAATCACCTTTCCCATCGAACTTCTCCATCTCGAACTTCTTAACAGCCTCCATGGTTGTGATCTTTAACTCTTTAGATCACTAAACCTCCGAACCTTCTTGATCCGATAACCTCAGATCCCGAACACCCTTAGATCACTGGACCGTGATCTTCTTGCACCGAGAACTTGGTGATCTGATACCACTTGTTAAGACTTTATGTTCAATTCGCCTAAGTCTTAGCCCGTGTTCTTAATCGGTTCTAACGAGTTTGTTTCATTTGCAGGTTGGTTACTTTGACGATTGCAAGAAACTAAATGAACACTCGAGATTGTTTACCCAGACTTCACTGAATCTACTGTCTGGGGGTGGATCCAAACCACCAAGCTTGCACTATGATCTTGCGTAATTCAATCAAGGTGAAAGATTAACACAATGTTCTTGATCACAGGCACTTGCGGAGCAAACTCGCAATGGTTAAGAAGATAGCTTTTCACCGGAGGAGATACCGGAGAGCCGCCGCTGCGTATCGTCTGAGAAGAAAGAGGGAAGCCGCAGTAGCTCGAGCGAAGCGCCTTCGCTCTCTTAGAAGACCGTGAACCTTGCCATCAAGACCTTCTCCTTCTGCACCTCTGTTACTCTTCTCTGTTGTAACTTCCAAGAAACCCGAATGCTCTGTTTCTCTATCACACTCTGTTTCTCTGTAATTCGGCGTAGGTAGGAGACGATGACCGTTACGACGATTTTGTAACCGATCCGTGCTGGGCCAATTTTCAATCTAAGACCCAGCTAGCTATTTTGATTAAACTCGAACTTTAGCTGGACTCAGCTGCTTATCGACTTTGGCCCAATCCGAAATACCAGACCCGCTAACCCGCGTGTAGACCCGACCAAATTGAGACAACCGCTCACAACAGAACAACTCACAACTAGGAAAACGAAATCCAAACTCTTTCAAAGAATATAAACAAATACCTAGAACCTAATAACTTATATAATGTATGTTCAAAAATCATACCTTAAAGATAATTCACCGAGTATATATAAACATACTTTAAACCTCTCTACTAATTTACTTGCAACACCAAAGATCAAATCGAATTCAAAAATAGATTATACCCAACCCGTAGTCATGAATTTTTCGATTCGAGCTAACCGTGACCGGAATGGAGAAGCAAGACTTAGAACATATCTTTGACCTTTAGTACGATTGCTTTGATTTAAGCAGAAGAGAAAGATATTGAAAAGTAAAATTGGAAAAATAAAATTGATATGAAATACGGAAACCTGGCAACTTAGAAAAAAGGGACGAACAAGGGATATGAGATTCTCTGGAACCAAACAAATCAATCCTAAGCAACGAGGCAAAGTCAATGCAAAACCCTAGAGAGATAAGCTAACTCCTTCGAAATCAAACAAGACGTGAATCAGAAGAAATTCACAGAATAAGCAAATACACAGAACCTACACTCAAATAAACATACCTTAAGCCTCTCTGGTAATTTTCTTTCAATACCACATAAAGTACTTAGACGTAAGAGAAAAGTTATAAAATAGCACAAAAACATACTTTATCATAAATATAGCACCAAAGAAAATAATTCACATTTTTAGCATTATTTTAATTACAAAGACTTTTATAACATTATATAATTTAGGGTTTAGGGTTAATTATTTAGGGTTTAGGGTTTATTATTTAGGGTTTAGGGTTTAGTATTTAGGGTTTAGGGTTTAGTATTTAAAATTTAGGGTTAGGGCTAATTTAGTGACAAAACATGTTTTGTGCTATTTTTATGATTTTTCTTCCTTGATGTTATATTTTTGACAAGTTATGTTTTTATGCTATTAATGCGATTTGCCCTAGATAAAATGACAATAGAAATAAAGAAAATATATAAATAAAAAATATATGAAAAATAAATAAATAAATAAATAAAATTAACGAAATTAAAATGATAAACAAAAAAAAATCAAAATATTTTGTACAATAGGACGTGGATGAATGTAAAAAATATAAATAATAAAAGTGATAATTATCAAGAATACAAAGAGAAATGTGATAAAAAAATTATATAAAAAAAAGATAATAGAAAAAAAAAGAAATTATACAAAATATGAGAGGATAATAAGAAATTAAATCAATGAAACTAACAAAATTGAAAATGATAAAAATAAATAAAATATTATTGTAATACTAGGACTTAGATGAATGAAGTATAAATAGCTATAAATAAATATATTTAAAATAAAATAATGTATGAAAAAATGGAAGGATGATAAAAATTTTAAAAAAAAATCATTTTAAAGAAAAAGAAAAAATTATTAAAATATTAATAATAAAAAAGTAAACTATATTATTCATAATAAAAATTTGGGAATATTGGAAAGTGTGGATAATCACAAATGTTTAGTTTTCTTTAAGACATACTTCATAATCGGATGAACGGGATGGACATCGAGATTATTATCAAGAGGAGGAAATGAAGTTTTAATCAAATCAATTGCCACGACATTAACCAACAACGTAATGTCATGCTTCATATTGTGAAAAAGATGACAAAAAATTAACGAGTGTAATTTCACAATTTTGGTGAGTATCACGAGAAAATAATAGAGAAGTGCATTGGCCTGGGAGAAAATATATCAAGATAAAAGTAGTGATGAAATTGATTTTCGAGCAATTTGGGATACTAATATGACGCTCCTAGAGAACAACTATGGAGGTTAATAGATAGACCAAATACTATTTTTGCAAGAGTTTTCAAAGGAATATACTACATGAATTCAGATTCTTTGGATTAAATCAGATCATACTCTCTATCATACGGGTGGAGGAGTATTGTATCGGTTAGACCTCTGGTAAACAAAGGACTAATCAAAAGGGTTGTAACAGGGAAAACCATTTCGTATAAACATACCCATGGATCCCATCCATCAGCCCGAGGCCAACAACGAGTAAAACTAACAATCCGGATCTCGCTTCGAGTGAACCAGTTGATTGATACAATGACATTAACGTGGAAACACGAGCTAATTCAGGAGATAGGGCACCACGAAGATGCATCACTAATTGCCATTTTACCCATCATCAAGTTTCGCAGGTTGGATTCATATGGATGGTATTTTACAAAAACCGGAAATTATACGGTCAAGTCAAGATATCATGTGGAAAGGGAGTTCCGGGATAAAAGGACATAATGCCCTTTGTGATTCCATGTATTAAGAGCTTACATGCTTTTTCATGGAAATTAAAATGATCATCTAAGATAAAATATTTTACTTGGTAAGCGTTATCGGGTTGCTTAGAGGCAATGAATAACTTGAAATTCAAGGGAATAAATTGTGATACATAGTGTAACAGATGCGGATTGGAAGAGGAAACGATTAATCATATCATTTTTGAATGTCCACCAGTCTTACAGACATGGGCGCTTTCCCAGATTCCATCAAATGTTGGAGTTTTCCCCTTATCTTCGGTATTTGTAAATATGTATTTTTTTTTTGGAGATTGCCAAAGGATAATAAGAATACCATTTTCCCGTGGATATTATGGTATTTATGGAAAATTAGAATGATATATATATATATATATATATATATATATATATATCGGAATCCACAGGATATACTAACACATGCAGAAACGGAGTCATTAACATGGGAAGATGCACAAGTTGGAAGCATCCAACCATCACAAATTAGAGGAAATGAAACACAAGGTAATTTTCCAACGACCCAACATGGCCATTGGTGTTATATCGACGGGTCATGAAAAAAGGGCGATAAATACTCGGTCAATGATGATACAACTATTTTGAAGGAGATGAGAATGTAATGATGGATGCATTGAATATTCCAAGTAGTCTCTCCCTCCCTATTATATGCAGAATTTGAGGCGCTAATTTGAGCTATGAAATACATAAGAGTTTTTAATCAACCAAAAATTGTCTTTGCTACGGACTGTTCTGAGTTGGTAAAAATGCTGTATGAACCCGATGGGTAGCCCGGGTTCGCAGTTCATATAGAGGAGTTTGAGAAAAGGAAAGACTACTTCAAACCTTTCGAGCTCTTCTGAATCCCACGAACAAGGAACATGAAGGAAGACAAAGTAGTAAAGTGTGCTCGTGCTCAACCGTCCTATATCTTTCATGTTAACTCAGAAAGACCAACATGGATGACAAAAACTTTTTAGGTTTCCGAAAATTTAATCTCACTTTTCAAACTTTTCTCTTTGTTCCTAATAAATATCATTTCTATTATTTAATATTTTTATTATATAAACTTTTACTTATATTTTTAATGATTTAAAAAATTATAATTTTCATCAACAAACTTTGTACGCGTTTATGTGGGTTCTCTCCTAATTATACTAAAATTTAAAAACAATTAAAAGTTAATAAAAACTGGAAACAAAGAAAGAGATGAAAATTTACAAAAATAAAAAATTAACAAAAGACCTTGACATTTTATGCTCTGTCTAGCAACTAGGAGAGATAAAATAGTCGTTCCCTAATATAGTCTAGCAACTTGTGTTTATACCTTTAAACACTTTTTAGTGAAATGGATCTGAATAATAACCCTCATCACACCCAAAATTCTACCAATTATCTTTTTAACTACCCAAACTCTAATAATTTCCAATTTCAAAAACAATCTTTTAACCTTCCCCAAAACATACCAAATTATGGTTTTCCACCAAATTTTCCTACATCGCCATCTCCAAACTATCGTCTATATTATGGTTCGATGATGTAATATTTTTCCCAACCACCTCCTTACTCTAATACTCTGACGGGTAATGAAAATGTTTCCAGCGTTGAAGCAATTGAGTTTTCAGGATTTTCTACACAAACAGCTCTTGGAGGGATGAGAGGTGTTAATGAAGTCACTCCAAATGCAGATGATTAACTCATGCTCGTCGGAAAAGCCCCAAATGGACTACCGAGCAAAATTTGGTGTTATTGGGTGGGTGGATTAAATATGGAACATAAAATGTTGTTGGTAGAAACCAGAAAAGTGAATCATATTGGGGTAAAATTGCTGAGTATTGTAATGAGCACTGCTCATTTGATCCTCCGCGTGATGGAGCTTCATGCAGAAATCATTACAACTACATGAACAAACTACTTGGCAAATGGATTGGCGCTTACGATAACGCTAAGCGTATGCAACAAAGCGGGTGGTCGGATAATGATGTATTGGCGAAAGCGCATGAACTATATTCAACTGGTAAGAATGGAAATTTTAATATAATGCCAGAAAGGCTTGCTGTCCGTAATCAACCACGTTATGGTAGTCAATTAGGAGGAAATACTGGCTCTGGAAGCAGTGGATCTAAGGGAGTCCAGGAGAGTGATGCAAGTGAGTCCAGCTCTCTAGGATCTAGTGTTCGTCCAATGGGGAGAGATGCATCTTAAAAAAGTAATAAAAAAGGGGAAGAGTGCAGCTTTGGAGGTGGTTAACGAAGAGTGGAATGAATTCAAACAAATCAAGGAGCAAGAGTTGGAATGGTTGGAAAAAATAGCAATGAAACAATATGACGCAAACCAATTGAAGAAGATGAAAATGTTTTGAAGCTAAGTGAAAAGGAGCATCTCGATGACCGGAGCAAAGAACTGTTAGAGATGTTGAGCAACAATCTATTTGGAAATTAATTTTTGTTAAGTATATGTCTCCACTTTGATGTTTATTTGTCATTTTCCGCTTCAGTTTTTGTCAAGTGTTTGTTTGTATTTTTCACTTCATGCAATAATAATGTTTGTTTTTCGTCAATCCGTGATTTTTTCGTCATTGTAAACCGTGACTTTCGGTCTTTTGAGCAAGAATCGAATCCTTATATTTTAATTATAAAATTCCATTCTTTTTTCTTAATTCCATAATTTTCAACCACTCAATTTGAATTCAATTATTATATTTTACTTAACTGCATTCTATTATTTGTTTGGGTTCCATCGATTTCAGCCATTCAATTTTCTTACAATGGGGCTCATTCTTTCATTAATGTATCAATATCACAAATCTCATCTTACTAAAAAAATTCAATGGATCCATCCGAGTTTCCTTTTGATATCGAAGCTTACAAAAAGCAGTCTGAAATTGAAGAGAAGTACATCCCCAACCGGTTTAGAGAGCGTCAAAGCAAAATAGAGAAAAATTACGCATTTCGTAGCAAGAGAAAATATTTCGACAGAGATCATGTAGCGGAAAATCATAGACTTATTGACGGATACTTTGTCAATCAACCAACATATGACGATGCAATGTTTCGTCGGCGATCCGGATGTGAATACATGTTTTCCTTCGGATCGTTCAAGACCTATCAAACATCGATAACTACTTCACCCAAATATTTGACGCAGACAATAAAGAAGGTATATCTCCACTGAAAAAATGTACCAAGGCCATATGAATGTTAGCTTATGGGTTGGAGGCCGATGCAGTTGATGAATACATCAAAATCAGAGAATTTACAGCAATGGAGTGCTTGCGTAGATTCTGTAAAGGAATCATACAATTGTATGAGAAAGTGTATCTCATGGTCCCAATTCAAGATGACTTACAAAGCATACTACATGTTAGTTAAATGCGGGGGTTCTCAGGAATGATTGAGAGTATTGATTGCATGCAATGGAAAACTTGTTCTATAGCGTGAGAAGGTCAATTTACTTGGGGATATAAGGGAACCACCACTGTTACTCTTGAAGCGGTTGCATCTCATGATCTCTGGATCTGACACGCCTTTTTTGGATGTCCGGGCACATTGAACGATATAAACTTTCTAGACCATTCACCAGTGTTTGATGATGTTGAACGGGGAAATACCCCAAGAGTCAACTTCTTCGTGAACCAACATCCATATAATATGACATACTATACAGCTGACAGTATCTATCCTTCTTATCCTACTTTCTTCAAATCGATTAGGCTTTCTCAAAGTGATCCAGACAAGTTATTTACTCAAGTTCAGGAGGGATGTCAGAAGGACATCGCGTGCATTTGAAGTGTTGCAAGCATGATTTAAAATCATACGTGAACCAGCTCATATGTGGGACATATCTGTTTAGCTATCATCATGAGGTCATGTATCATATTACATAATATGATTGTTGTGGATGAACGAGATACATATGCTCAACATTCAGACGATTATGATCACTTTGAGGCAAGTGGGTCTAGTACACCGCAATTCTCGATGGAGGTGTTACCAGCATTTTCAAATCATGTGCATACTAGATATGAGTTGCGTGATTCATATGTACATCACGAATTGCAAGCAGATCTTGTCAAACACATATGGGCAAAATTTGGAATGTTTCGTGGTTAAGAAATTTTTAATTTTGATTGGTTGAGTCTATTGTATTAATTAAGTTGAATGTGCGTTTTATTAGTTGTGTTGTGTTTTTATTATCTTATTGTATTGCATTTTCAATTTTTCAATATATGTGTGTTTAATAATGATTATCTCTATTTTTTTTTATTTTTCTCGATTGTAATTTTAAATAAAATATAAAATTATTTATTATTAATTAGCTTAATTTAGTTTGTATCAAATATGTAATCACAAATAAAAATAAATAAAGAAAATAAAAATAGTGGAGCAAAGTGTTGAATTTTATTAAAGAAACAATTGTAGAAGGTAAAAAATGAGTGAATGTTGAATTATTATGTTGAAAAAAAAAAGAGAAAATTATGTGGATGAAAGATAAAATGATGTGGAGTGTTAAAGAGAGTGTTGAATAAAATAACCATTGTAGATAGTCTAAATATCGTTCTTCATATTACATTACTACACAAAGTCATAGAGCCTAAAACATAACAAAGTTGTTTGGATAAAAATAAGATATAACTGAGAGCTTCTAACAATCATAGATCAAACACCAAACCAAGTTGACAATAACTTAACTGACTGTTGAACATGTCTTCTCGTTCAGAGATGTACCTGTAACTTCAGTCAATCGCAAGTCGACAAGTAGGCGAACGCCTGGGCGAAAATGATAACTCTTTGATCATTTCAAGTTTCTCGCGGTGGTTGGTGGATTTTTTTTACTCCAAAATATAGTATTCAAAAATGGAGTTAGTTTTACTCTAACCTTACTTTATTTTTTTACTCCAAAATAGTGATGACTAAAAATTGGAGTAAACTCATTTGTTACTCCATATTTAGAGTGAAATTAATTCATTCTGTCATTTTAGAGTGAAATCATTTTATTGTTTTATTTTAGAGTGTGATATAGAGTGGGGTTGCAAAGAATTTTGTTTTTTTACTCTATTTTGGAGAGATTTGGAAAGAGATTAGAAATAGGTTTATAGTTACTTTCTTTAAACAGCTTTTGTTGCTTAAGATAAACGCTACCACTTCTTTCTTTTCTGTTGTCCCTTTATATTTAACCCATTTAGTTTCAAGGCTCAATAACAGACATTCAGGAACTGAACTCCATTCAGTCTAGCACTGGTGTGGTTCAACATTTTCATGTCCACCGTACTGACATAAACAAGAATGAGAAGCATAAATTTATTAGATCATCGTATACTATTATGGGTTGAAATTCAAGTACCTTTTCAAATTCTAGAGCTCATAAACTAGGGGAATCTTTGAGATCATGCATGCGTAGATTCAACCATTCTATCTTGCATAGGCATATCTTTAATGAAAACAGACTGCGGAAGATACGACCAGCAGGATGTACATCATGCATAAGAGACGCCATTAAGCAGAAAATGCAATATAGTGGCAATTATACATAGTTTTATTTTTCTTTCATACAAGAAAAGCAAGAATGTATATAGCATAAACAGCATATTACCTTTACACATAAATAGAGGCGTTTGACTAAAGTAATGGAACCGAGGATCTTCTCAAGATGGTCACAAAAGATTACAACATTTGCTTCCATAATCTTAGGCAGATTATTCTTGGCAACAAAAAACATGCATGTATCATCAAAAAAATATAAGAACTCCAGAGACAGAGCATCTACCATAAACCCCATGGGCCGCGGCTACAAATATGTCCCATGATTAATACAAGACTAAATTCCTTAAAAAGGCACTATAACGTTGGAAACAACCAAATTGTCAATCAGGTCTCGTTTCACAACCAAATCTTCGAGAACATGACAGTTAGAGAAAAGTATGTTGACGATTTCATCACATGGATACTTCATGGATACAAGACTCAAATTCTTGAGAAACGGGAAATAAATTGGAAAAGCAACATCATCATTCAAAAGAACTGTGTTACTTAAGAAGTGTGACCGGATATTTACTATTGAAAGAAATAACAATCTTGACAAACAGCTTATGCATGCAGCATTTAGCAGCATTTATGTGCAGTTTTAATCCTCACTTCAATATCACCCTTACCACAGATTTGACCAAGCTTGAAATGAAAAGTTTCAATAACTAGAGCCTCGTGCATAAACAAAGACATGTCTACAAACTTGAAAAACTTTACATACTCGGGGTTATGATAGCTATCATCGTATACGAGTCTTGACACAAGCATCCAAAGAAATTGTCATCGTTTCGACAAGAGAATTGTGGACACACCATACTTCATTGGGATAAACGACAAGACCCTCACATAAGCTCATCAAGCAACTGACTTATCCTATTCATAACTAAGGGCTAAAACACTTTCTTCAGAAATTCCAAAGCTTCAAGTTTTCACACATTTCTCCGTCAATTTTCATAAATTCAAAACCTGTTTACATTTCTTTCCCTAACACCTAGAAAAAAGCGTGAATGCGTTATATGAAATTCTAAGTGTGAATTTCACAGGACCCCAATTTGTGAACCAAATTATGTCATCAGCGATGCATCTTTCAAGGTAATGAATCCTATCAAATTACATAAACTACCTGCAAATGGATGGAAACGAAATCCAAACTCATATTGAGGGCTCAAAGTTACCCTGATAAGGAAAACGACAATTGAATTGATAAGAGAATCAATGTTCATAAAACACGGATCTTGTTCCCAACTACAAAAGAATCCTCGAAGGAAGAAGGGATTCTTTAATTAATATTGCTTGGATGTACACGTGTCTTGCTTTATCATCTTATATTTCCTGTAACAAATTTCCCCTTTTTGAAAAATCTTGTCCACAAGGTTTATAGAATTGATATTGATTCACTAGGTCAAGAGTCAAAAACATCCATGCAGTTTCAGATGTAGAGAATATGCCACCAGGATCCATGAATCTTCTTGGAATCCCTAAATGAATATTTCCTTGTGCAATCAAAGCTCTAACCATGGTACTTTCATTGTATTTAAACTCCAGTTGTTACATAACTTCCTCTTTCTCGAAGTTAAAACCAAAATGTTGCTACCAAACAAGTTCAACAGACGAAAACAAATGGCCAACTCTCGCTTTGATGAAGGGTAGAGTTCTGCGTTTTTGCACCTAAGGTAGCCGATTCAAGATAAACATATCCATCAAGCAGAGAAACATCTATTAACTGAAAAATTGCAGCTGCCACCACTGATTGTAATGCAGAGTGCTCATGTTCCAAATTGGCCTGGATGATTCTTTTTGAAATCTATTATCATCAAAGTCTTGCATAACCTGAACCCTCAAAGCATTTTCTTGTTTATCCAATCCCTCTCTTTCCAGCAGTTGAAACCTTCCAAACTTGGCTTTCTCTTCAGAAATTTTCATTCGCTCTTTATTACATTATGCATGTTTCTCATCTACTATATTCTCAACTTGTATGAACTCACCTTCTTTCTCAGTTTTCTTAACCTGCTCAATGTGTACAAGTTGTGTTACTATCGTTTTCGGTGGATGAGCTACTTCGTACAACCGTCCTACTAGAAAACAATGGCGTACTGTCAGAGGGTGAAACATCTGAACATTCATCCTAGTATCCACCCTTAAACCAGCGAGAAAACACAGACCAAAGCAGCCTCAGAGAGATTCACGCTAGTGCTCAATTGCTCAAATTTCACGTACTAGTCTACTATACCATCAGTTTCTTTCAATTGTTGCAACTCATCAATAGGATATATTAACAACTCTTCGAATCTTTCTAACCTTTTTTGATGAACCAGGTTTGGAATAAGAGAAGTTTGAATCACTAGTGTAGTCGCAAAATCTTGAATGATTACCATATGATCTGGATTGCCGAATCAGATCATTTGACTGTTGATTTGTAACTAATGAAAACGTCAACATTCTGGTTTGTTGAAGATTCGGCGGAGATTCCATGTTTCCTGACGATAATCGGGATCTTATCGACTCAAGGAGATCCGTGATCTGCTCATCGCTTTTCGTCGTCATCGTGTTTCCGAGAAACGACAAAGCTCGGATACCTTTGATAAGGAAAAATGACAATTGGATTCATAAAAGAATCAATGTTCATAAAACACGGATCTTGTTCCCAACTACAAAAGAATCCTCGAATGAAGAAGGGATTATTCAGTCATGATGAGTAAATTATAGAAATACTGAGAAAAGAGATGAAGAAAAAGAGATAACAAAATACAAATCACATTATTTTTCAGAAACCCTATTAGATTCCTTTTAACTCTTCTATGATTGGCAATTGATCTCAACCATCCACTCTAACTTTGTATCTTGAACGTCCACGTGTCTTGCTCTATCATCTCATATTTCCTATAACATACCCAGAGAGGATTTATCATGAACAAGTAAGACGAAAATCAGAGAAATTCACAGAATCAAAATACCTAAAACTCCTTTGCTAGTTTTTTTATTTTCGACTAAAGATTAACTGAGATGCCCAAAAAACACTGAAGAACTCTACTATTAATTGATGAACCAAGGAAGCTCAATTCAACCGAACAGAAATTAGCCTTAACCGAAAATAAGTAAGCAAGTTTCAAAATTATATTAAGATAAAAAAAATCTTAAGGGTTTATTCAATCTCAAATTTGTGTGTATATATATTAAGTAGTGGATTTAAAGAGGCAACAACAGAAGCGACAAAACCGCTTTCTTAAAAAAGTTTTCTCCGGCGAGTTAAAACCACCGGCGGGCGCTGATTTTTCGGCGTCGGTTGTTCTCCTTCCTTTGCTTTAATATATTTTCAATTCAGTCTATGTATCTACATAAAATCATGGCAAAGAGACATGAGAGGAAGACACTAAAGAAGTTGATTCTTGTGGTGATGTTTGCGATCAATCTCTTCTCTTTCGGCGTTTTCCGATCATTGTCTTTACCAATAATTCAATATATCACCTTGAATCGATAACATTGTTCAGATGATCGGAAAATCTCTCCAGATCATGTTTCATATCCATATTCACTCGATCGCTTTCCATCGAACTAAATCACCATTTTCCAACTTCTTTAGCGAAGATTTCTTACTGCAATAATGTCGTGATTGTTATGGCAATTTCTCTCGAGATTTTTTCAATACTACTACATGATGTTAGATGTTAATTTTTTGCCGATATTGTTATCGTTTGGTGACGATCCAAAGAAGAAGATCAGTACAGAAACCACCACATATTTACTCTGCTAAGGAGTCGAAAATGGCTAGGATGATAAAACTGTAGATATACCTGGAATGGTTAGTGAAAAAACAATACATTGAGTAGAATCTTCATACGTCAATAAGATATATAAACTTTCACATTGACATCAAAATCATATATACTCATTAAGATAATGCCAAAAACATTTTGGAATCTTGGTTATATGATATTACCTAGTATCAAATATGTAACTAAAAGGGACATAACATTTGCATATGTTAATCTATAAAACTTTCAATAAGAAAACATGGTTATTTTTTACTTTTTTCATCGATATTTTCAGTTAATTTAAACGGTTGTAATTAAATGCTTTACATAGTGTAAATTTTATTTATCAGTAAAAACATAAATTAGCCTAAACCATAAAATTGGATATAATAATTTTGATTTTTCTTTTGTGGCTAATCTTATTTATTTATTCGATGTTGGTGGGTTATTTTCGCAAACCAGGGTTACTTGGTTGGGAAAACAACCTAAGATGCATCTAAGTTGCAACCGGAAATGCAGACTCCCAAAAAATGAGGTAATTTTAGTGGCTTTCTTGTTGTCAATGGAGTAATAGCAAATAATCTTATCTCGTTTCGTTTATCAGGTTGAATAATAAAATCGAAAACATAAATTTGATGAACTGATCCCTTTTTGTGTCAATAAGCTTTAGAACTTATTACATAAGTTTGATGAACTGATGAACATAAGTTTGACAGTCGGCCAGACTTTAGAACTTATTACACACAACAAATCAAAGAAACCAAACATATAACGATAACATGTAGCCTACTAGTCTGTGGTAATGTTGCAGATGTATCATCATCATCCGAAGAATTTAAATCCGTATATTGCGTATTGCTGAAAAAAATGAAAAAGACAAATTTTATCTTTGTTCCATAGACAAATACCTTAAAAGAAACAGACAGACGAGCATCGAACAATCTTAAAAGCCCAAATAAAATACAAGAAAAAAAGGAAACTCAATTGCTCAGGCGGCGGGTGAAAACACAAAGCTCTTTTTTTGCCCTTTCTGTTCACCTCAGACTCACCGGCGAATTACAAAAGCTGCCGGTGAAAAAAAAAAACTTGTTTTCCTCCATTTGATTATTTAATGAAGTTACTCTTTAGGGTTAACAAAATCAGTAATAAGTAAAACGTTTCTTTTATTTTCTTCATAAAGTGTTTCAGTCCACGTTATCACCTCTGAGCTCGGAACTGTTTCCCAGTATAAGTCTGTCCGAAGCTCCAGTTAGGAGGAGTAGCGTTGTTGGAAACGACTGTACGGCCATCGCTAGTTGTTACTTTGAAGGAGAGAGCTTGACCGTCGAGATTCGCATTGCTTTGCCAATTCTGTCCCCAGTTTCTCGACATGCTTTGCCAACCTGTTCTTGTTCCTTTAATAGAGACGGAAACAACATCTCCAGCGCCGCCGACGTTGGTTATGAGTACGAGGTTAAAGTATGAGTGGCCATTGATCGTAAAACGCATCCCTCCTTTTCTCCGGCAAGCCACTCTGTTTCATTAATAAAATCTCTGTCAATTTTCTTGCACTGCCTTTTTGTGTAAATTTGATCAACTTTCTTGTAAGTTAATGCATTTTCTCGAGAAAATTCACAAGAGAAGGAGTGAAATTAAAAACGTACCTCCGGTATTGGACGGGGACGACACCGGCTTTATATTTGGCGATACGGAGAAAGATGGGCTGAGCCAAATCGAAGTGATGTTGGGGAGGATTACACCAACCTCCGGCGTCGTTGGCTTGAGCAAAGTTCGGCGGACAAAAGTTTGTTCCGGTGACGGTGATTGTTCCCCGGAGACACCATTTTGGGTCATTAACACATTTGATCTGGAAACAAGCGCCGCAGCTTTTGCCACCGTTGAACAGAGCCGTGCTTAGCGCCGCCGTGTTCGTGTTGTATCCTTGACTGTATAAGTTACCGTACCCACACGCACCCCCTGATCCCACAAAAAAAAAATCAACAATACGAAATGAACCTTAAGAGTTGATATATTAATTTAGATGTAAATATAAAAAGGTCACAGTTTATTTTTAGCCAAATTTTAAATGGGTAATGATAATGTGATTCGATTTATTTTATACTTATTCATTGTTAAATATGGCCAATAAGACGCATGGACGTAACGTTTTGGATACTCTCGTCATTGTATAAATGTCATTTTAATAACTTTTTTTTGTTTAATATGAGAATGTTTTTGTAAAAAAGAAATTTTGTTATAGTTCAAAAAGATTTTTTTTTTTTAAATCAGTTTCTTTATTAGTAAATTACAAAGCTTTTTAGAATATAAAGTAGCTAGCCTAGTCATTTGACCACACATATAAAGTACCGAATTTTCAATTCATTAAATTTATATTAAGACTTATTTTGGAAAAGATTCTTAAAAGGTTTTAAAGTTGGAACTTTAAAGTAAGTTGGAGAGAAGAGCAAGTAAAATTACCCATGGTGCCAGAAGCATCAGCACCTCCATAGAATGTGGCTCGAGCATTTACCCAACCGCTACTATAACCATCCACACTCTTGCACATCACCATCATCAATGAAATTATCACTTTTCCAATAATCCCCATATCTTTGCCTTTTTCTGCACAAGAGAAACTGATGAATAAGTTCACCAGAAATAGATATAAATAAGTGTTTGGGAAGATGGAGGAGAAGATAAGAGTGTGGAAGGGTTGGAGCTTACAATGGCTTGGAGAAAAAAAGGGAACCACAAAAAACAAAAAAATGTAGTGAGGTTAAAGGAGATGAAAGGGTTTTCAATTTGGTAGGTTGTGAGTTATGAGTAGATGGATGATTATATATAGAAATTTCTGCGAATAAAAGTAATTATATTAAATTAATTACTTTTGATTTTTTCTTGTAATATAACACTTGCAATTGTTTTTTCTCAGCTAACTATTTAAACCATATACTGTTATTTTTGATGGATGGAGGAGTATATAGATTATGATCCAATTCGACTAAAGTTAAGCACATTGGCAGCACAAGTAGAATTAAAATGTTGAGTTATTAAGTTCGAGTCGGTTTTTATTATCAGTTTTCTATGTTCACCAAATAATATACTTTCCACTTATATATATATATATATATATATTTACATTGTTTTAAAAATAATATTCTATTATTCACCTCTTTATTTGCTATATATAATTAATTAAAAATTTAATATAAAACATAACATCATTTAGTTTAATGTTTTCATGAAACAATATTTCAGAATGCTAAACGATACTTATATTTAGTTTCAATCTGTGCGATAAGTTTTATTTACAATGGCAGAAAAAAAAAAAAATCGTGCTTTATATACGTTTTGTAATTGAAAGTTGGACAAGTGATATCCTATCAAATGCTTTTGTGAAAGTTTTTAGTTTATTAGAAGTCACACATTTTGTCGATCCAAAGAATCAATAAATATGTGTTAATATGAATTAGGTCGAGATTTTCAGTTTAAGTAGAAAGATTTGACTTGACGAGACAAGAGAATATAAGAACATGTTAGAATTTATGCGGAGAGTAGATCGGAAACCGTATTTGTATTGGTATAGTAAAAAAATGTGAAGTGTTTAGATTTTCGAACTAATTCAAAGAGAGATCAATTCAGCTTTCTAAACAAACTCCGAAAGAGCAAATCATAGTTAAAGAGATTGCAGGTGCTAGTAGTTGTGTATGTAATAAAATGCATTTTCTGCATTGGTAGATGAAGAATCGCAAAAATATATATGAATGGCCTTCGAGAGGTATTTATAGGAGTTTTGGTGTTAGATCTTCTTCAATTCAGGGGAGGGATGTGTCGTCCTCCACGTTTTTTTCGGGATATTGTACCTTAAGCCATGTGTCCAGGCTACTCTGTGGCGTGTTTCTGAAGTGATCATTGTACGACTACGGACTACTGTTCAAATAAGTCATTGTTCGTCGATCCACTCTGCTACACGTCATCTTCTGATCGACCTCAAAATTATAGACCGGCGCAGTAATAATGATAGGCCAGTAAACATGCAAAAGTTGAATCGAGACTGATTTTGGCTGATTTATAGAAATAAACCTATGATTTTCAAGATAGATTTAGATAATCAGAAATATTAAACTCACCTCCAACAAATTTTCAATGGAAATTAATAGGCCTGGGCAAAATATCCGGATCCGGAATACTGAACCGAACCCGAACCCAAACCCGAATCGACAAAATATCCGAATGGGTCCTAAACTCCTATATCCGAAGAACCGAACCCGGACCCGAACCGAACCGAGAACCGAATGGGTACCCAAAATATTCGAATTACAATTATATACCTAAAATATTAATTATATTTAGAGTTAATATAACAAAATATCCAAAATTATAATTATAAACTTAAATATATTGGTTATTTTTAGGCTAAAATAACTAAATTACCAAAAATAAACAAAATATATGAAGGGTTTTGTTATATTTATCAAAATTTAACGAATTTTTATTTAAATATAACTAATTTTTATGTTTGTTTTATGTTTTTTGGGTACCTGAACCCGAATCGAACCTGAATGGAATCGAACCGAACCCGAACCGAAATTCTAAAATATCCGAATGAGTCTTATATGTCTAGATCAGAAAACTCAAAAACCTGAAAGAACCGAACCGAACCCGAACGGATACCCGAACGCCCAGCCTTAGAAATTAACAAATACACTTAGATGTGTGCTGCTTGGAATGTAATTTGTTGCAGGTGAATAATTTTTTATTTTGCTTTTAATAGGCTCTACTTTTTAGTAGTGTGCAAGCTGCATTGAAAATACCAACTTCCTCGTTACTTCATAAACAGAGACCTCATATTCTGGGGCTAAGTTGACCATTTGACCATTTATATTTTTCTAACTCCAAAGTCCAAAATATAAAATATTCTTTTGACAGGATATTTTAGATGGTAATCAAGTCTATTTTGTTGCTTTTACAACAGTTGTAGTCATTAAACGAAGCTCGATCTGCTGGCTAGAGCAACTCAGTGATGAGTGATGACCATCGTATTTAGAGTATGTTTTTACCCAAACATTTTATTAGCTTTAACAGTGAATCTGAATGTAAGAATGCATTACATTTCTTAAACCTATGCCAACTACTGCTGATTAAAAAAAAAACCTTATGCCAACTAAATTTTAAATTAAAAACGGATCCATAGTTCAGAAATGTACAATAGACATTGGACACTGAAATTATGTATGCTTTTAGTGACATCGGTATGGAAGATTGACATATCTTTCAAAAGAATTGGCTTTGATCTTGAGATCAGAGAAAATTTTTGATTTTAGAATGTCAGATTTTTATGTCTCATTATTAACTTCTTACTTTAGAGATAAAGGATATTGTTTCATTTTGAATGTTACTTTAGAGATAATATTTTTTTTTACTGATATATTTTATATTCTATTTATTTCACTAATGTTTACCAGATTGTATCATCAATCAGTTTTCTAGTATATCAAATTATACTTAGTCTTGTTAATATTTTTATTTTGTAGTTTTATAATTGAGTGATTTTATTGCCCCCGAGCCTATCAAACCATATTTAAATCTAACCATTAAAACTAAAATAAACTCAAATATAGATTGACATGATAACTAACTAATGTCAAACTATGAATTAGTAAACTCTTTTCTTTTCTTTTTTGAAAAGTGATTTAATATACTCTTACAATTTGTTTATCATGAAGTAAAAGCCTAAGGAATAATGGTCAAGTTAATTATCATAATCATATAAATTGGAAAACCATCACACTGCATATATATAGTATTATATTTGGCCACACTATGTATATATATTTTACGAATATGTTGGAAGATATGAGATTGTCCACCTTTTCGTCATAATTAGATGATGTTTATTTTTCGTCAATCAATTGAAGTGCTATGCCTTCATCACAGATTCTGATGGACGACAAGAGACAAAACCGGTACTGCAAGTATCAAACCGAACCAAGATACCAAACAGAAGATATATTTGAGCGGTTTTCTCTTTTATTTTCATTTCAGTTTATTAATATGTTTGAGTTATGTTGAGTCAATAAAAAGAATTAGTCTTCCTTATGTTTAGGAAACTAATTCTTCCACTTTCCCATTTTCACGTTTATTGTGGAGCTACGTCTCCTTCACTTATTTGCTTCATGTAAGAATTTATGGAAATGAATAGAAAAACCAAAAAGAGGCAATGTTAATTGCCTAAACAAAGTGTTCTTGTTCTTAAGTTAAAGGCTCTAAATCTAGGACCAACATTTGGTATCAGAGCATTGCTATAACTTGCTATCTTTTTTCATAATCACAATCATTCACCATTGCACCTAGAAAAACATCAAAGAAGAATAAACCGAGCGGGCGTCACAGACGATGGCTCACGCAAAAGACATGATAAAAGATCTCGAAAACGCGTTTGGACTGATGCAAAACGAGATGCAACAGATGCGAGGGGGCTTGGACGACAAGTTCCGGAGTATGGGGGATAGTATTTGTTGGATCCCCTAGGATCTAGGGTTTGATATATTGAATGAAAACCAACTTCGTTCTTACCTTTGAACTGGCAGCGGAATGAGAATGGTGAACGAGATCAGTGGAGCAACGCAGATGCCTTGCCTCTACCAGATACACACGCAAACGGGATGCTAGTGCCGGATCAACGGGATTCGAATCTCTCTGGTGTGTCTACTGTTTCTGTCAAGAAAAGTGGACGGCCCTCTGTTTAGGTCGAAACTCTCGAGTTTTTATTCGACCTAAACATGCTTAACGGGCCAGACTTAATTAAGTCCCAACCCGAAAAGCTATTTCGGAAATTCCGAACTGTGTCGACCGACACACAAGCTGTGTCGATCGACACAACACCATTATATCGATTATAATGTGTATTCAATACACATTAATATGATCATTACCATAATGATCATTTCCATGTTGTAGCTTCCAGTTTGCTTAGGTGTGTGGCCCTATAGGATCATATAATACTGGGAGTAAGTATACAACTTACAGATTGCAAGAGGCTTCTAGCAAAACATTGCAACCGCCCAGTATTATACGAATGTCTGATCTCGACACACAACTAGAACAGGAGTGAGTACAAGTGTGATTTCAGGACACTATCCCAACAATCTCCCACTTGTACTGGAATCATCAATTCATATAATCCTTTTGTCACTATATCTCGATTTGGCATAAGGCAAGATTGGTGTCATCCTTATTAAGCCAACATCGTGTTTATCGAACTCCTGATCTCATACTGAAACATTACAAACAACTGAACTACAGTTCGTTTGAGTGCGGCCACACATTTTTCTCAGTATTAAATCTTCGATAGGCCCTGAGATATTTATCTCCCGTTATTCAGGAGGGACAAATCCCATCTTGTTCCATCCCTATTTCAACGCACATTTCATGATATACTTGAACAGTGCCGTTATAGTCGCCAGTTACGGGTCGACGTTTGACAAAGTCAAAGTGTACCAATTCATATGCAAGAAAGCATGATGAACTCAGGTCTAAGGACTATACTCTATAGTCGTAATGAGAACCTCTTATGACACAGATATAACTATCTTGTAGACTTCTCATTAGTGGGTCATGTCCGATCATATGTTCACTAACATATATCTATGTGACTGACTGCGATAATCATATCATTGGCTCCATGAAACTTAGCCAACAGTCACCTCACAATCTAGTCTCTCACGGTTGTCAGTGTCCCATTCTGACAACCTTGACCAGGGACAAAACATAATTTATGTCATATTTAACTTACAGGGTTTCATGATCAAGTCCTCAACTTGATGACCTATAATATGTCATAAACTTATTTTGGGACCATTATTTAGATCACAATAAATAATGCTGAAATCAAATTTCATTAAAACACTTCCAAAGAATGTTTACAAGAGCATCTTATTATAACTAAACAAAACTAAAACTCCCACTAGAATCAAGATTACATCTTAAGATCTCTAATGCCTACAGCAGTCGTATGACTCTCATGCTTAGGACTTGGGAGTGACTTGGTCAGAGGATCAGCGACATTCTCGTCTGTCGGAACTCGGCTGATCTTCACATCACCTCTATTGACGATATCACGAATCAGGTGATATCTCCTCTCAACGTTTTTGGACTTCTGGTGTGACCTGGGTTCTTTCGCCTGAGCAATGGCTCCATTGTTGTCACAAAACAAAGCCACTGGCTCCAAGATACTAGGAACCACACCAAGTTCAGTCATGAACTTCTTGATCCAAACAGCTTCCTTTGCCGCTTCTGAAGCAGCAACATATTCAGCTTCCGTTGTGGAATCAACTACGGTATTCTGCTTAGAGCTCTTCCAGCTCACTGCACCGCCATTTAGACAGAAGACATATCCAGATTGTGATCGGAAATCGTCTCTGTCTGTATGAAAACTCGCATCGGTGAATCCATTCACCACAAGTTCTTCACTTCCTCCATACGCAAGGAATTTATCCTTAGTATGTCTCAAATACTTGAGAATATTCTTGACAGCTGTCCAGTGAACTTCACTTGGATCAGATTGGTATCTACTCGTCATGCTTAATGCGTAAGCTACATCTGGACGAGTGCAGAGCATGACATACATAATAGATCCTATTGCAGAAGCATAAGGAATCCTATTCATGCGTTCTCGCTCAGCATGTGTCGCTAGACACTGCTTCTTGCTGAGACCAGTGCCATGAGACATCGGTATGAAGCCCTTCTTGGAATCATGCATCCTGAATCTGTGCAGTACCTTATCAATATAAGTGTCCTGGCACAATCCAATCAGCCCGTTTACTCTATCTCTGTAGATTCTGATTCCAAGAATATACGCGGCTTCTCCCATGTCTTTCATGGAAAAACAACTTCCGAGCCAAGTCTTAACAGACTGAAGCAACGGAACGTCATTACCGAGGAGGAGTATGTCATCGACATACAGTACAAGAAACGCAATTTTTCTCCCACTAGTCTTCTTGTAAACACATGGTTCCTCTTCGTTCTTGATGAAACCAAATTGTTTAACTGATTCATCAAAACGAAGATTCCAACTCCGTGATGCTTGCTTCAATCCATAAATGGATTTATGAAGCTTGCATACCTTCCCAGCGTTCTTAGGATCGACAAAACCTTCAGGCTGTGTCATATACACATCCTCTTCCAGAATACCATTCAGGAATGCGGTTTTGACATCCATTTGCCAAATCTCATAGTCATAATGAGCGGCAATTGCTAGAAGTATCCGAATGGATTTAAGCATAGCGACTGGGGAGTAGGTTTCATCATAGTCAATACCATGAATTTGCTTGAAACCTTTAGCCACCAACCTCGCTTTGTAAATTTGTACATTGCCATCCACGTCAATCTTCTTCTTGAAGATCCATTTACACTCAATGGCTTTTGCACCATTAGGTAAATCGACCAAGGTCCAAACTTGGTTTTCTGACATGGATCCCATTTCGGATTTAGAGGCTCCAAGCCACTTTTCGGAGTCCGGGTCCATCATTGCTTCTGCGAAGGTCGCTGGTTCGTCACTATCAATGATCATCAGATCATTTTAATTGGCCACGAGAAATCCATAGTATCTCTCGGGTTCGTGACAGATCCTTCCGGATCTGCGAACTTCAGGCTCCACAGGCGCCGGTTCCACAGAACTTTGTAGATCCAACTGCTGCTCTTCCTCAGCAGGTTGAGAAGTCTCATGTGCATCTTGAATTTCTTCAAGATGTACTTTACTCCCACTGTTTTTCTTAGAGAGAAACTCCCTCTCAAGAAAAGAACAGTCCCGAGCAACAAATACTTTGTTCTCAGATTGGTTGTAAAAGTAGTATGCCTTGGTTTCCTTAGGATAACCAACGAAGTAGCATTTATCTGATTTGGGTGCAAGCTTGTCAGAGATTAAACGTTTGACATAAGCTTCAAAACCCCAAATCCTCAGGAAAGACAGACTAGGAATGTTCCCAGTCCACAATTCATGTGGTGTCTTTTCCACTGATTTAGATGGTACCCTATTTAGTGTAAACGCAGACGTTTCTAGAGCGTATACCCAAAAGGATAATGGAAGATTTGAATGACTCATCATAGACCGAACCATATCCAATAAGGTTCGATTCCTCCTCTCTGACACTCCATTCCATTGGGGTGTACCAGGAGGAGTGAGTTGTGAAATAATTCCACACTCGCTCAGATAGTCGCTGAATCTTGACTCAAGTATTCTCCTCCGCGATCCGATCGCAGAACTTTGATACTTTTGCCAAGTTGATTCTGTACTTCATTCTTGAATTCCTTGAATCTATCAAAGGATTCCGACTTGTATCTCATCAAATAGACATAGCCATACCTACTGAAATCATCAGTGAAGGTAATGAAGTACTTGTAATTTCCTCTGGCAACAGTACTCATCGGCCCACATACATCAGTATGAACAAGGCCCAATAAGTCACTGGCCCTTTCATTTGGTTTGTTGAAAGGGGCTCTAGCCATTTTGCCTATCAAACAAGATTCGCATTTCTCACATGATTCAAAATCAAATGAGCCCAGAAGCCCATTTCTATGGAGCCTTTGGATGCGTTTCTCATTTATGTGGCCCAAACGACAATGCCATAAGAAAGTTGGGTTTTCGTCATTGGACTTAAACCGCTTTGTATTTATGTTAAAGACAGGCATTTCTTGGTTTAAAAAATATAACCCATTATCTAATGGGGTGCTACCATAAAACGTACCATCACGATTAAAAGATCAAACTTTATTCTTAACAGCAAAATCAAAACCTTCCAAATCCAAAACGGAAACTGAAATTATGTTTCTGCTTATCGCAGATACAATGTAGCAATTATTTAAAATTAAAACCATGCCCGACGGTAAAGACAACTCGTAGGTGCCTACGACCAGTGCAGCAACCTTAGCTCCATTCCCGACCCGTAGCTCCACTTGTCCTTTCTTCAGCGTCCTACTGTTTTTTAGTGCCTGCACATTTGTAAAAATATGAGCACCGCAGCCGGTATCCAATACCCACAAAGTAGGACTAGAAGTGATGTAGCCCCGGAGCGGAAGCTTGAGCGATGGATTGACGTAGGCGCAAGCACTGGCTTAAAAGCTCTCTTACTTGACCGAGATGGATGGATGGATGGATGAGATGAACAACTCACTTGTTCGATGGGCTGATTGACTCTCTCAATCTGTGGTTGAACTAGTTCTGCTTGAGTCACACAAGCAATCCTAATCCAATGATCCTTGGAGACACTTGAATCACACAAATGAATCCTAAGACAAGAAACTTCAAAGACACTCTTTGAAAAGAAGAAAACGAATTCTTTTGTATAAACTTAGTTGATTGAAAGGGGTCCATAATACAATGGACTATGCTAAGCTTATATAAGCTATACACAACGGTCATATGACCAAAAATAAAGAAGAAAATCGAAACTTAATGAAACTAGCCGTTGGAGCTGATTTTGGTGAGGATCCTTGATCTTGTTGCTTTCTTTGTATCTGGATGGCTTTAAGGGATAAGTGAGGATCCTTGGGACAGCTTGATTGACAAACAATTCGCAGCTTGCATGTATGGAAAAGAGCCGTTGGTGTTTGATCTCTTTCTTCTCCAAAAATGGTAAGTATGACTTGTTGAAGTTATGGAGAATCTTGTGTGGTCTTGTGCAGCTGGGGACGTCTAGACTTGATGGAAAGGAGCTCAATACACTGTAGTTTTGATAGGCAAACGTTTGGTGCTGAATTGACCTTCCAAATGTGAATGCTTCCATATATGGCAAGTCTGCTGAGCTAGTGCCGATGCTACTTCCTGAGCTAGCTGTGATGCTACATATGGTTAGCTCCTTTTCGGTATCTTCTTCTTGTGTCATCTTTTGGGGATGACTCTTCTTAGTGGCATGCTGATGATGATCTGAGCAAGATGTCTTGACCTTGGTCTCCACTTGAGCTAAGATAAGCTCATACGCCTTGTTGGATCTTCTCGGCTCCATAATCTCTTCTCCATGTGTTATAATTCCTCCTGGGTCATATGTCTTCTTAGGATTGATTGTTGGATGTATAATCAATCCTATGCCTTGCTTTGGATCAGAAATCATTGTGGCCTTGACTTCTCTTTGTTTCTTTGTGCTGCTTGACGTAGTGGTTGAGTCAGCGATTGAGTTAGTCAGCACCTGGTCTGGTCTGGTTCTGATGACCGCATCATACCCTCCCTCTTCAAGAAGTTTTGACCTCAAAACTTGATAACCTGCACATAGATAAGTCAAGTTAGTCCAGTGAAGTGAATGAGGGTTTAGAAGATTACCTTGGGAATCATTTTGATTCCGGTTGAGTTGTGGAGCATCCGGTGGCTCTTCTTTGAGCAAATAGGATAGCAATGCTCCTCTTCTTTGAGCTGGTGTGATGTTTCCTTTGCTGATCTTGCTCCTGCTCTCCTTAAGACCTGAAATATTCTCAACACTTTGGCAAAGAGACAAGTGCATTATGGGCTTCTTATGAAGAGATAAACTTGAAGCTATTTCACTATCTGTAGTTGTAGTAACTTCTGGGAAGTTTAACAAGTCATTCAACAGAGTTGTTGGGTCATTAGAAATGAGGTGGATTATAGATAGACTTACCTGGCTAACAACCTGATGGTGGTGACTTTCTTCAGTGGGCATGATGGTAGAGCCAAGTGATGTTTGGTCCGGTGGATTTTCCTTGATCTCCCATTTGGCCTTATCTTTGGGTCTAATCCCTGTCTCAACACTTGACTCAAGAAACAAGTGCGTTATACCAGTGGATTGATACTCAAAAATACTCATTCGAAGTTCAGAAATAACCTCATGTTTGGTTGAAGCATGATATACGTCAAGCCTTTGATTTGCTTGTGGCTCATGTGTGGAAACATGGCTCGGTTTTGGTCTCTCTTTCAAGACTCCTTCTTCCTTTGGCTTCTTGATCTTTATCAGACCTGTACCTAAGTCAACTCTTAAGGGAAAGAGCAAGTGGATTATATCTGAGTTTGGGACTTTAAAAACAGGTTGCACAAGGTTGGAGCTTACCATTACGGATTTGACAAGCTGGTTCAAAGTCTCCTCTCTCCTCATGCGTGTACTACTAGAGGTTTTATGCTCTAGTTCATCATTGGTTGAAGCTCCATGATCTTTCTCATCTTGATTCCTTTGTATTGATGGTTCTGTCCGGAACTTGACTTCATGACCTATATCTTTCTCAAGTTCTCTTGGACAAGACAAATGCATTATCATATCCTTGGAATCATTATAAACTGTTTGAGTAAGACAATTACTCACCTTGCCTTGTTCATGTCTCGGTGCATCAGTCATGAGGGTACCTTGAATGTACTCTTGTCCTTCACTAGCTTGTAGCTCATGACATTGGTGTTGCTCCACTTCTTTTCCGGCACCTTTGCTTATATGCCATCCTCCTTGTCTTATTCCTGCATCAAAACTTTTTGGCAAAGACAAGTGCATGAGTCTTGAATTGGAAATTAAAATATCAGATTGCACAAAACTATCATTTGTGTTAGTTACTTCCAATTTCAACTCTGATGTTGTATCTTTGAACAACTTCTTAGATGGACAATTTGCAGCAAAATGCCCTCTTTTATGGCACTTATAACAGGTTGGCTCTTTGGAATTTACAAGGTTAGAACACTTACCTTGTGTTGGCGTGTCTCGCAACTTGAGTGATGCATCAAAACTTGATCCGGTTGCATTGGGTGAAGCTTTGTGGCTCTGCTTCTGCTCTTGCTTCTCCTTCAGGGTTTCGTGAGTGTGGTCTACTGGTGTAAATCTGAAGGTGGGAAACTCATTAAATGGTTTAGAGGCTGCTGGTTGCTTTCCTCCTCCTTTGGCCTCTTGTGGTACTAGCTTTTCACCATTTGATGTTGTGGTCCTCTTTCTTGGACAGTCCTTAGCAACATGATCCCTGCTCTTACACTTACAACACATTAGTTCTAATGTATTCTTAGAGACAGAGAACTTACCTTGATACTTGGTTTGAGAGCTATTGGCATCTTGCACAAGTTTAGGAGTTGATGATCTCTTCGGTGGATAAGTAGTTTTGTTCTGTGAACAATACTTCTCCCACATGCTCAACTTTAAGTCGTCCCATGTTCTGATCTTTGGCTCCTTGTAGTACCATCTCTCATACTCTTCCTTGTTCCACCATCTTAGAGCCTCTTTCGTGAGTTGTCCAAGTGCTATATGGAGTCGCTCTTCATCAGGAACACAATAGTAGCTAAAGTACTCTTCCATGTTGCTTTCCCAATCTATATAGCTTGCTTTACCTCCTGGATATACAAAGAATTCAGGTCCATAATAATAATATCCATCATCCCAAATTAACCTGACTTTTGACTTGTAGGTGGCTTGGAATGTCGCACGGCTTGAGTCACTCCCTGATTTTCGTTGGGAAGTCCTTGGTGGATGTGACTTTGTAGTTCTTGTTCTCCAAGGTTGGTCTGGTGGTTTAGGCTCCACATAAGTAGCTCCTGGTGCATTCCCAAGTCCATTCTCTTCTTGTTGTTGGGTAGGCTGAGAATGTTCCAGCTTTGTGATGCGTTCTCCTATAGTTTGGATAACCTCAAGGAGTTGAGCCATACAAGTTTGATCAGCATCTTCCATGCTTGTTTTCCTGAAACAAATTTAAACAAGAGAGTATCAATGGGATCTCACAAAGGAATAGTTCAAATTTCGAATTGTAAAGGAATGGAAATTTGGTATATCCAACCTTTCCTTTTTCTTAAAAAGTCTACACAATTTGAAACACAAAAGGGAAACAAGATTTTATGACAAAAACTTAAATGTAAACTTTTTTTTTTTTTTTAATTTCGGAAACAATGAAACAAAAATGGAAAGAGCACTCTCTTTTTTTTTTTTTGGTTTAAGGAATTCAAATCAAACAATGAAAACTTTTTTTTTTTTAACTTTTTGGAAACAACAGAAATCCAGAAATAGAAATCAAAGAAACACAAAACAATTTTTTTTTTTGATTTAAGATGCAAACAACAAAACAGAATTGAACTATGAATAAAATGAAAACAATTTTTTTTTTAATGGGTTTTTGTTTTGAAATGCAATGAAACAAACAAAATGAACAAGATGAAAATGAAAACCGAAAGGATAAAGGATAGGATACACCTGATTTTAGAACCTTTCGGCTCTGATACCAGATGATGTAGCCCCGGAGCGGAAGCTTGAGCGATGGATTGACGTAGGCGCAAGCACTGGCTTAAAAGCTCTCTTACTTGACCGAGATGGATGGATGGATGGATGAGATGAACAACTCACTTGTTCGATGGGCTGATTGACTCTCTCAATCTGTGGTTGAACTAGTTCTGCTTGAGTCACACAAGCAATCCTAATCCAATGATCCTTGGAGACACTTGAATCACACAAATGAATCCTAAGACAAGAAACTTCAAAGACACTCTTTGAAAAGAAGAAAACGAATTCTTTTGTATAAACTTAGTTGATTGAAAGGGGTCCATAATACAATGGACTATGCTAAGCTTATATAAGCTATACACAACGGTCATATGACCAAAAATAAAGAAGAAAATCGAAACTTAATGAAACTAGCCGTTGGAGCTGATTTTGGTGAGGATCCTTGATCTTGTTGCTTTCTTTGTATCTGGATGGCTTTAAGGGATAAGTGAGGATCCTTGGGACAGCTTGATTGACAAACAATTCGCAGCTTGCATGTATGGAAAAGAGCCGTTGGTGTTTGATCTCTTTCTTCTCCAAAAATGGTAAGTATGACTTGTTGAAGTTATGGAGAATCTTGTGTGGTCTTGTGCAGCTGGGGACGTCTAGACTTGATGGAAAGGAGCTCAATACACTGTAGTTTTGATAGGCAAACGTTTGGTGCTGAATTGACCTTCCAAATGTGAATGCTTCCATATATGGCAAGTCTGCTGAGCTAGTGCCGATGCTACTTCCTGAGCTAGCTGTGATGCTACATATGGTTAGCTCCTTTTCGGTATCTTCTTCTTGTGTCATCTTTTGGGGATGACTCTTCTTAGTGGCATGCTGATGATGATCTGAGCAAGATGTCTTGACCTTGGTCTCCACTTGAGCTAAGATAAGCTCATACGCCTTGTTGGATCTTCTCGGCTCCATAATCTCTTCTCCATGTGTTATAATTCCTCCTGGGTCATATGTCTTCTTAGGATTGATTGTTGGATGTATAATCAATCCTATGCCTTGCTTTGGATCAGAAATCATTGTGGCCTTGACTTCTCTTTGTTTCTTTGTGCTGCTTGACGTAGTGGTTGAGTCAGCGATTGAGTTAGTCAGCACCTGGTCTGGTCTGGTTCTGATGACCGCATCAAGAAGACATAACATTAAGTTCGATAACATAAATACCTGAGTCAGACGCATCATACGTCTTCTTCAGCTTCTTGTAATCTTCCATGAACTTCTTGCAGTCTTTCTTCCAATGCCCCAACTGCTTGCAGTAGTTGCACTTATCCTCAGGAGAAGGCCCGGATTTGGGCTTCGGCTTGGGCTTGTCCTGACTTTCAGCCTGGACAACCTGGGCCTTACCCTTACCCTTCTTCGGTTTCTTAAACCTTTTACCCCTTTGTACCATTAGGACACTGGGAGTAGCCTTCTTGAGATTCGGTTCTGCTGTCTTCAGCATACCGTGCAACTCAGTCAATTTCTTAGTCATGTTTTGCATGTTGTAGTTCATGATGAACTGATCAAAACACGTCGGCAAAGACTGCAGAATCATGTCAGTGGCTAGCTCCTGGCTAATGGCACAGTCCAGTTTCCCCAGGTTATCAATGTAACCCATCATTTTAAGGACATGAGGACTTACTGGACTGTCCTTAGCCAGCTTGCAATCCATGAGAGATTTAACCGTCTGGTATCTCTCTGTGCGAGCTTGCTCCTGAAACAAAGCTTTCAGGCTGTTAATCATCTCAATGGGTGACATCACGTTCTCATATTGCTTCTGCAGCTCAGAGTTCATAGTCACCAGCATTAGACAATTAACATCTTTGACATCAGCTGAATGCTTATCCCAAGCATTCTTTTCTGTCTGCGGGGCATTGGAACGTGGCCTCTCGGTGAGAACTCTTTCAAGGACATATTCCTTGTTCTCCTGCCTGAGAACTATTCTCAGGTTCCGATACCATTCCAAGAAATTAGATCCATTCAACTTGTCCTTCTCAAGGACGGATCTTAGTGAGAAAGTGTTGATGTGATTTGAGACAGACACAGTTGTAATTCAAAAGAGGTAGATTTTAGTTATAATGCTCAAGAAATGAGAATTCTTATCTAATAAGAAAACTCGCATTGTATTCAAAACTATGTTTCCTCAGATGAATACAATGAGCCAAGATCCTCAGATTACTAAAATTCGAGTGGGCGACTCGCCGTTACTCAAACTTTAGTTATCTAGGTAAGCAAATCATTGCTAATTGTACTCAGTATAACTCTTGGTCGTGGATAAGACAAACTATGTCCAATCCACTCTGATGTGTCTGGGCCCAGAACTTCCGTTAGCCCAGTCAAGTAAAACCAATCATTTTCTGTCTAGCGATCACTGACAGTTGCACTGCAAGTCTGTCAACCACCTGCCTTACTCATGTTGCAGTGGATATCAAGGACTCCAAGAATATCCAACAAACGACACGAGTCTTGACAGTAGACAAGATCGGGCAAGACATCAAGATCACTTGATATTTGGTTGAGGAAAATAATTATTTTATCTTGATGTATATCCAATATACATCCAAGAAGTAATAAGTTTATTTAAAACAATCAGTTTTATTAGTTTTAGGTTCATCTAGAACTTTTAGGATTAAATTGTTCTGGTATATGCAAATTTGTGGTCCAACCAGCACATCTGCGAATGTCGTGTCGATCGACGCCAACCATTGGCATCGGTCGACGCAGCCATACTTAAACCGATCTTCGATAACCGGTCAAACCGGATCGAATTTACTTAACCGATTCAATCCAATTGAACCGGTTCGGTTTTAATGGTCCATGTCGATCGTTACACACTGTGTGTCGATCGACATTACCAAACCAGAACCAATTGGTTAATTAAAATTAACCGAGCGAGATAACCGGTTCAATCCAATTGAACCGATCTATCTAATCGCATTGCCTGTGTCGACCGACACACCCAGTGTATCGATCGACACAGCAGGAATACGGGTACTCGATCTCAGATCGAAACCCTAAAATTATTTACGGATTTTTGCTTTGTGTCGACCGACACACGCTTTGTGTCGATCGATACTTTGCGACAAACCCTAAAATTTTATTGCGAGTTTTCGCTCTGTGTCGACCGACACACGCTTTGTGTCGATCGACACCCTGCGACAAACCCTAAAATTTTACGTGTTATTTCGCGGCGTGTTGACCGACACACGCTTTGTGTCGATCGACACAGTGCGATTTCAACAGTTCAACGTTTTTCCAACAGGAACAAAACCGAGATTAACATATGAAAGCACGATTTCAACAGGCAATATCCAATTCAACAACATCAAGTTTCGAATTAATTGCATCAGATTCAATAGCTAAACCCTAACAACGCTCTGATACCACTGTTGGATCCCCTAGGATCTAGGGTTTGATATATTGAATGAAAACCAACCTCGTTCTTACCTTTGAACTGGCAGCGGAATGAGAATGGTGAACGAGATCAGTGGAGCAACGCAGATGCCTTGCCTCTACCAGATACACACGCACGCTCGCTGGAAACGGGATGCTAGTGTCGGATCAACGGGATTCGAATCTCTCTGGTGTGTCTACTGTTTCTGTCAAGAAAAGTGGACGGCCCTCTGTTTAGGTCGAAACTCTCGAGTTTTTATTCGACCTAAACCTGCTTAACGGGCCAGACTTAATTAAGTCCCAACCCGAAAAGCTATTTCGGAAATTCCAAACTGTGTCGACCGACACACAAGCTGTGTCGATCGACACAACACCATTATATCGATTATAATGTGTATTCAATACACATTAATATGATCATTACCATAATGATCATTCCCATGTCGTAGCTTCCAGTTTGCTTAGGTGTGTGACCCTATAGGATCATATAATACTGGGAGTAAGTATACAACTTACAGATTGCAAGAGGCTTCTAGCAAAACATTGCAACCGCCCAGTATTATACGAATGTCTGATCTCGACACACAACTAGAACAGGAGTGAGTACAAGTGTGATTTCAGGACACTATCCCAACAGTATTAACCGTATGATGGAGATGCTTTATCGAAACCAAGGCGGCGGGCACCAGTCTCTGCGAGGTGACCGAAGAAACGATGGGAATCAGAACCCATTTGCGATTGTGACCAATCGTAACGTGAAGCTGGAGTTTCCTAAGTTCAAGGGAGGAGATCCAACAGGATGGTTGAGCAAGGCGAAGCAATACTTTGGATAGTTGGATATGCCCCCGGAACAGAGGGTCAGCTTCGCATCATATCACTTGGCTGATGAGGCTAATGAGTGGTGGCAAGATACAGCAAAGGCCATCGGTACCGATCCCCACCACATTCCCTGGGCAGTGTTTGAAGAGGAACTATGGGTTCGTTTTGGACCAATTGACGGAGAAGATTTCAATGAAGCGCTAGCAAAGATCCGCCAAACTGGGTCCTTCCGTGATTATCAACGGGAATTTGAAAGGCTGCGGAACAAAGTCGAAGGGTGGTCAGAACCAGTTTTGGTGGGAACGTTTATGGGAGGGCTACATGATTCGATCGCCGACAATATCTGTTTATTCCGACCAAAGACAATGAAGGATGTCGTCAACATGGCACATATGCGAGATGAACAACTTCAAAATCAGATAACAGCATACGTTCCTCGGAACTTCAAGACGATTACACCAACGACTCAGAATCCAACACGCCAACAACAACCTCAACGCGAGCAACAACAACAACAACAACAACAACAAACACCAAAAAAATTAACTTGGGAGGAATTAAAGCGCAAGAGGAGTTTGGGGCTGTGTTTTAATTGTGATGAGAGATACACACCTAGCCATGTATGCAAAAAGTCACAGTTGTTTCTTATGGTGGGTGAGGATGACGAAGATACAAATGAGGAGTTCGTGGACAGCAAGGAAACAGAGGAACCTGAGATCACGTTGAATGCACTGACATGATGGGATTCACCGAGAACCATTCGCGTGGAGACATAAATCAATCAACGACGACTGGTAGCCTTAATCGACAGCGGTTCAACCCATAACTTCATTAGTGAACGAGAAGCAAATCAATTGGGGCTGAAGATTACAGCTACGACACCATTTAATGTCCGAGTGGCGGATGGCCATCCTCTTCGTTGCAGAGGAGCGTATCGGAAGGTGACGATAAAAATAGGAGGTCAAAATTTTATCGTTGACTTCTACGCTCTTCCACTATCGGGGCTCGATCTGGTACTGGGCGTATGTTGGCTAGAACAACTGGGCCCAATCCTGTGCAATTGGAAAGCTCAAACACTAGAATTTCATTGGGCTGGGAAGGGAGTTAGGCTTCAAGGGCTACAACCTCAGAAGATCACACAGGCCCAACCATCGGAAATACACCGTGAAGCAAAAGGGGGATCTGTGTGCTTCTCTTTGACCATTACGACGAACGACGATACTGATGCACCAATACCGGAAAAGCTCAAACATCTCCTGCAACAGTTCGATGATGTCTTCCTAACACCAACAGAGCTACCACCAGTCCGGGAAATTGAGCATCGCATCACTCTTAAAGAAGGTACCGACCCAGTGAATGTTTGACCGTATCGATACGCTCACTTCCAGAAGGAAGAAATCGAGAGGCAAGTGTTCGCGATGCTCCAATCGGGTTTAATTCGCCCAAGTTCGAGCCCATTCTCCTCACCGGTGCTCTTGGTCAAGAAAAAAGATGGTTCGTGGCGGTTATGTAAGGATTATCGAGCTCTCAATGCGGTCATTGTTAAAGACCGATTCCCTATCCCGGCAATTGAGGACATGCTCGACGAACTGCACGGCGCAACCATATTCACTAAGCTTGACCTGACTGTCGGGTATCATCAAGTGTGCCTGCATCCGCCAGACATTCCGAAGACTGCTTTCCGTACACATAACGGACACTAAGAGTACCTGGTGATGCCTTTCGGACTCTGCAACGCACCGTCAACCTTCCAGGCACTTATGAATTCTATTTTTCGGACTTTTATACGTAAATTTATATTGGTTTTCTTCGACGATATACTGGTGTATAGCCGTTCAACGGAGGAACATCTAGAGCATGTGCATGTGGTTTTTGAGATCTTACGATCAAATGGGTTGTTTGTAAAACGCAGGAAATGTGAATTTGGAAAGACAGAGTTGGAGTATCTTGGGCACATCATATCAGTCCAAGGAGCTAAGGTGGATCAAAATAAAATCAAAGCAATGACGGACTGGCCGGTCTTGACATCGATTACAGAGTTACGTGGATTTCTTGGTCTAACGGGTTACTATCGGAAATTCGTCAAGGACTATGGCACCATCGCAAAACCTTTAACCAACCTGTTGAAGAAGGGGAAATTTGGATGGAGTGAAGAAGCATAGGCAGCTTTCACGAGTCTGAAGTTGGACATGACGTCGACGCCAACCTTGGCTTTACCTAACTTTTCACTTCCTTTTGTGATTCAAACAGATGCATCTGGTGACGGCATTGGAGCGATATTGTCTCAGGAAGGGAAACCAATTGCCTTTATGAGCAGATCTCTGGGAGTGGCGAAGAGAAGCTGGTCCACATATGCTCGGGAAATGTTGGCAATAGTGATCGTAATATGTACATGGAGGCCATACATTCTCGAACGTCAATTCCTTATCCAAAACGATCAGCATAGCTTACGTTACGTTCTGGAACAATGCATCCTCACACCGGAACATCAAAAATGGATGGGGAAACTGGCTCGTTACGATTACAAGATCACCTACAAACCAGGATCGATGAATGCTGCAGCAGATGCACTCTCACGGTGACCCGATAGCCCTTGCCTTCACGCCATCTGCAGCCAACAAACTACTCTCTGGGCGGATCTCCGAAAACTGCAGACACAAGATCCATACCTCCTGAACCTTTACAAGGCCGCAGAAACTTCTTCGGGACAACCTTACTATATCCACAATGACCTGGTTTGTTACCACAATCGGGTGGTAATTCCACCCAAGTCTCCCTTAATTGAATTGACTTGTTGCTGCAGGAATACAACGATACACCAAGCGGCGGACATTCTGGAGTGCTTCGCACTTTTAAATGGTTGGCGCAACAGTTTTATTGGCCCAGAATGCATAGGACAATGCGCGACTATGTGGCGGGCTGTGATACTTGTCAAAGAGCCAAGTTTGAGAGCCTTGCCCCAGATGGTCTGCTACAACCACTCCCCATTCCGAGCCAAGTATGGGAGGACATCTCCATGGATTTCGTCGATGGACTGCCACGTTCGAACAACCATAAGTCCATTTTGGTAGTTGTCGACCGCCTATCAAAGTCTGCTCATCTCATACCATTAGCTCATCCCTACACCGCGAGGTCTGTTGCTTCATTGTTCATTGAATTTGTGGTGAAACTACATGGTATTCCCAATTCTATTGTCAGCGATCGTGATCCAGTGTTTGTGAGTGAGTTGTGGCGTGAGCTGTGGCGGATGTCAGGAACGAAACTACGCATGTCATCGTCTTACCATCCTCAAACGGATGGCCAAACGGAGGTGGTAAATCGTTGCATTGAACAGCTTCTACGCTGCTTTGTTCATCACCGTCCAAAACAATGGAGCTTCATGATCCCATGGGCAGAATATTGGTATAACACAACATACCATTCGTCCATTGGTATGACATCTTTCCGAGCTCTCTATGGCCGCGACCCGCCAGCACTTGCAGGTTATGAGTCTGGGGCTACACCGGTTCAAGAACTAGATGAGCAATTGAGAGAGCGGGATGCTATTCTGAAGGAACTAAAACTTCACTTGGAGACTCCTAACAATCGAATGAAACAAGCCGCCGATGGAAAAAGAAGAGATGTGAGCTTCGATGTTGGTGACTGGGTCTATTTGCGATTGCAACCGTATCGGCAACATACGATTTTCAAATGTTCTTGCCAAAACTGGCCACCAGATACTATGGTCCATTTCAGATTGAGGCTCGTATTGGTCTGGTGGCATATCGACTGAAGCTCCCTGAAGGTACAAGAGTGCATTCTGTTTTCCATGTTTCACTTCTCAAGAAGAGAGTTGGTGCAGAGGCACCTCCATCGGGAACGTTACCTCCTGTTCGTGCGAATGGGTTCCTGCGCCTCATACCAGAGCGCATTTTGGAGCTGCAAGATGTACAACAGAAAGAGGGCATCAATAAAGAGGCGTTAGTTCTCTGGGAAGGATTACATCGAGCTGACGCAACAAAGGAGAACCTGCAACAGCTAAAGGAGAGTTTTACTTCTTTGAATCTTGAGGACAAGATTCATTTTGGGGATGGGAGTAATGATGGACGACAAGAGACAGAACCGGTACTGCAAGTGTCAAACCAAACCAGGATACCAAACAGAAGATACATTTGATCGGTTCTCTCTTTTATTTTCATTTCAGTTTATTAATATGTTTGAGTTATGCTGAGTCAATAAGAAGAATTAGTCTTCCTTATGTTTAGGAAACTAGTTCTTCCACTTTCCCATTTTCACGTCTATTGTGGAGCTACGTCTCCTTCAATTATTTGCTTCATGTAAGAGTCTATGGAAATGAATAAAAAAGCCAAAAAGAAACAATGTTAATTGCCCAAACAAAATGTTCTTATTCTTAAGTTAAAGGCTCTAAATCTAGGACCAACAGATTCACATCCTTTGTATCATTATTGCTAGAACACTCTCTTGGAAAAGAGGACCGAATTCGAGGTCGCGAAATGACTTTTTATCTATAATTCTATATATACCATACATCATCTATATATATTGTGAAATGCATCTTCACTATCACATTTGCATATAATTTATATCAAAATTGTTCAGTATAACCAACGACATATATAATCTATTCGAATAAATGTGCATATTGCGAAAGTTGACCAAACCCTAAAAGAAGTTAATGTCTTGCTTCAGAAACAAGACTTGAGACTTTGAGTAGTTGTTTCTATTTGCATATAAAGCTATTAACAGAAAACCGCAGAAACAGAACATATGCTTTTTTCCAACACATTCAACTACTTTTTCCAAAGCAAACAGAAAAAAGAAAGAAGAACAAAGCATCGCATATTACTTGGTAGATAATAAAAATACAAAGAAAAATCCAAAGAGCACCGACTGATACAATTTTGAAGAAGAAGTTATCTAAAATGCTTATATGTTTGGTCGTTTTTCGTTTTATTCTGTATTGGATGAGGTATTTTACAAATCGGACCTCTGGCTCACGAATCTTTCATCCAATATGTATACTTACAATAATTAAACATGTATATCCAGTAAATATCATCCTCCAGAAATAATATTCTAAACCTATTTAATTGAATTAACCTAAGTTATAACAAAATATTAAATCATAAACTATGAATGGTTGTAAAATGCAGAATGCACTAATCGGCTTACCAACAAGACCATTTTTCTTCTTCTCAATATCCTTTATCATAGACCCTTTACAAAATTGTTTCCATTGTAAACTTCAAAAATTAATTGAAAACTTGATTGATCTTATTTAAGTTCTGTATAAAAAAATATAATGATGTGCACATCATCAACAGCCGCTACCAATCACCCCAAATATTTGAACAAACGGATTAGCATTCATCTTAAAAATAGAATAGTCGAGTCCGTAAACAAATTACTTTGTCTCGTTCGTTATTACCATTCAACTCTATTGGTTTTTGAACGGTGATAACGATTTAGATAAACTAACTTTTTGGACAAATCATATTTATTTATCATTTACAATCTTTTTGTTATGTTTTTTTTTTTTTTTTTTTCTTTTTGTTATGTTATACTACTATATTCTTGGCACTTGTATTCATTATCTTATAATGGAATCAATGCTTGACTTTCGGCGACTGTTCCGTGCAACTGGAAATTATAGTAGTTTTTCCAGTACAAAGCGAAATTAATTTTAAAACGAAAATATACAAATGAAAAAGAAATTGACCACCTTAATTTCAGGATCTACGGTGACATTCATGTGACACAAATCGTCTAACTTAAGATTTGCACTCAGCACTTATTATTAACCTTTCACTAACAGTTATTTGTTTCCCACGTTATTCTAATCACATTAAATTATACAAACTAATTTGTGGAATGTTAGAACAAGCAAACTTGTTTTTTTTTTTTTTTTGTCAAAAAACAAGTAAACTTGTTAAAACAACCAATAGAACTCGTTAGTAAACGCACTACACTACTAGTATTTCTGTGTGTGTTAGCACTTAGCAATCATACAGTATTAAAATGTTGCTTAATTAACCAGACTATGCATGTTCTTCTTTTGAGTCATTGTATGTTCTAATATTGATATAACATGAAGCGAGTGTATATATATATATATTGAAACTTGACAAAATGTATTCGAAATGGACTAAATATTTTATTAATAGTGAGTCATTTTTGTGGCCCTGTTCGGAGAATAGTCGCTAGCGATTTTCTTTGCAATTGATTAAAACAATGGTGATAGCATGATTGCATGAACAACAAACCGACAACAATAAAGACAAAAGGATGGTGAGGGATTGTCGGATGAGAGAGAAAAGGTGTTGCAGGAGAAGAAAAGTGTTGTTGGAAATTTCATGCGATGGTTGTAGCAACTCTGCAACAGTAATCATCGATTCTTTTGTGAAGAGCTGCAACTTTCTCAAGCAGCTATCACTTTGCCAGCATGTATTTTTGTGATAACTGAGATGGTCACGAGGTCGGGGTGCGCGTCTTGCTTGAGAGTTGACGTGCTCGGTCCGAGGGAACTAAGTCATTCCTAAAGGAGAACCGACTAGATTCAGAGATGATCGAGAGTGAAAGCGCGTTCGAGATGATTAAGAAAGATTCTATGTTCGGGATCGTTCAAAGAAAGTAACATGCTCGGGAACGAGCGTGCTTTGTGTTTAGATATCCGAGCAGGTCGAGAGACGTGCTCGGTTTACAATTCGGGAAATTGACTCTAGAGAGAGAAAGTAGTTAGAAGTGTACAAATCCCAAAAAGTTACATCAATGTACAGTGGCGGCTCCTATTTATAGTAAAATACGGTCGTACTTTTTACAGGCCGTTGACCGTTCTTCGGGCTCGTGCGGATTGGGCCGTACTTGGTGACGAGATGGGCTGAGCCGTACATTCTTTTGGCTGCTAGCGTAGCCGAGCCGGCTTGTTGTCGTTTTGCTTGTTTTGAGCCGAGCCGATAGTAATGAGCTTGGTTCTCGCGCGTGTGTTCGGGCTCTTATCGCTTGTTGGGCCATTTTGTTTTCGTTTGGGCCGACCCTTCCTCAGAGTATAAGTATTGGGCCTTCTAAGTGGATGGGGTGCTAAACCCATATATAACAGTAAGCCCCCCCCCCAGTTCATCGATCTTCGTGGTACCCGAAGTCGGCGAATTTTGACGGTGTTTTAGTTGGGCCAATATTTATCCGGTGTGGATCTGGTCGGCTTTGTTTGCTTTGCCGTTTCTGTCTCGGGAAGCTCGAAGGGTTTCTTGGGAAGCAGCTGGAATCTGAAGAGTCGCAATGATGCCTATGACTGCTGGAAGCTGAAAGGTTGCGTAGGGGGTCATCATTACGCTTACCTCGAAATCCTCCTGCTCCGCTTATATATATCCTGCTCCATTCTCTTCTGCGTCTTCATTTCTCTCATTTCGCAGGTATTTCGCTCTCCCTTCTCTCTAAGATTTACTTTCTCTCTCTAGCTTTTGTTGTTGTACCAGTAAATTATGAGGATTGACTCTGATTCAGCGTCCTCTTCGGATCGGGACCTCTACTCGGTAAGATTGTCCGAGGGTAATTCTGCTCAGTCTAGTTCGTCCGTTGCGCGGCAAGCTTCCTCATCTAGCTCGGGGCGAACAGAGGTCATTTCCCAGAATCCCGGGGACAACCGAGCTCGGACTCCGTCAGCTTCGGGTAGTGTGCAGAGCTTCCGGGTGCCTTACCTGATAGATTCGGAGGACGAAGGTGCTCGGCCCTGGCTCCCATAAGTTCAGAATTTGGGCTCTCTCCCAGTGAAGGCGGAAGCAGTGGCCATAGTTGATCAGGCTCGGTGTGACAGGATGGTGCTGGAGCCGAGGAGGCCGAATAAGTTTCGGAAAACGGGGCGAAAAGCTGTGGATGGCTCGGAAAAGAAAATGCGTCCCGTTCGTAACGTTCTTCCGACGAAGTGCTCAGACGACGATTTGGCCTGGTTGAGGGACAACTGCGACCCGGGGGGCATCAATCGGCTTGAGCTTCGTAGGCCCGAGCCGCACGAGAGGCCTTGGGACTGTCCGGAGGGATGGATATGCTTGTACGATTTTTGGTTCACGGATATCCATCTAAGGTTTCCTTTACCGAGGCTGCTCGTGGCCTACTGTGAGGAAAGAAGGATTGCCATGTCTCAGCTGTGCCCGGCTGCCGTCCATAATATGGTCGGCTCTATGATTTTGGCCTCCGAGTGCGGGGTGGACATGACTCTTCGGTTTTTTGAGGAGATAACAACGATTTCGACATATCCTACAACCGTCGGGACTCGTTATGTCTGTATGAGGACTCGCTTCGGGGAGAAGGTCGTCATAGGGAAACCGTCTAAGGTTGACGACTGGCAAGACCGTTACTTTTATGTTCGGGTCAATTCAGCCTCGGTTCCCGATCCCGAGAGGCCATATAGGACGCTTTGGAATCATCTTCACGGTAACTATTTTTGCTTTTCTCGTTCCTCTAAATAGACTAACTCATCCTCGTTTTTTTCTTTTTGCAGATCGTCTTTTGATCTGCCGGCGCCGGACAATTTCTTAACAAATCTTTACAAGCTTGTCGCTCAGGGAATCCAGAGGTGGCCGGACGTTCACGCTAGTCGGGTCAGGCGAGCTATAGAGTGTTTAGACGAAGGTATGCCTTCTTGCTTTCTCCCCTCTTTTTTTGCTCGGGTTTCTTTAATATGTATATATATTTTGCAGGCTGTCATCTTCGTTCGGTTGAGTCCTTAGCCGAGTACAACAACAGACCTCTCGTTCCAGTTGTCCCGAAGAAGAGCCGGAAGAAAGAGATGGGCCGAATGGATCTTGAAGTTGTTAACTACGTCGAGGAAAATCTTGCCACCCCGCTAGGAAATCAGGTCGTGGAGCAGGAGAACCCTTCTGAACCACAGGTAAATCCTGATGCCCTGGACCCGAACCGACCATTTTCGCCATGGGTTGGGGAGGTCCCTCGTGGAATGGTTTTTGTGAACGAGTATCATCGAGATTTGTTTCGTCAGGTGTGCGAGGCGGTGGAGGCAGTCGAAGCTCAGAAGAAGAAGAAAAAGAAGAAGAGATCGAGACCCGAGGAAGCGGTTGCTGCTGAGCCGATGACTCCTCTCGTTTCTGGAGATGGTCGGGAAACCGAGGAGGCCGCCAATGTTCCTTCCTTGGTGAGAAAAAAGAAGAAAAAGAGGACTGCTGCTACCGAGGGCCAAATGACTGATGCTACCGAGCATGCCGATGGTGGTAGAACGGATCTGATGACTCTTCCTGAGACTGCGGATACCCAGGTTGGGAATGTTGAGTGCCCAAGTGTCGATGAGGCGGCTCTTTTGGAACGTTCGGGTGATGATCAGGTTGTTGACCATGGTGAAATGGGTGGTCGGGAGGGGAATGAGGTTTCTGATCCTCAAACCGAACGGGATATTCCCAACCTGGATGAGATTGCCGGACTCATTTTCCTTGGTGGACCCGGTGAAGGCGCACTCACAGATTATGGCTTTGCTGTGAGGTATGAATGTTCCCAGCCGCTCCTTCGTGATGGGGAGGCTTGTGCTGACTTGCTTCGGTTGATGAGAAACAGTCCCCCGAGATCGTTGCCTCCTGTTGGTCATACCCGCTTTCCTGAACGCAAGGCAGCAGCGGCCAAGGATTTTGTTCGGGTGAGTTTTTGCTTGTTTTCTTCTTGTCGGTGGATTGATTTTGACTTGATTAAAATTTATCTCAGGGTTTCGCCAATTACAATCTCCTCTTCGACGAGTATGAGCAGAGGCAGGTTGACCTTGAGAAAATGATCAGTGGCCTAAAGAGGGAGCTCGGTAAAGCCAGAAGATCCATTGCCGAGCTTGAAGGATTTCGCGAAGCCGCGGCTGCCACAGAGGCGCTCCGTTGTTCTCTCAAGGTCGAGGAGGAGAAGGTGTTGGCCTTGGAGGCAAAGATCGCTGATCTCTCTACCGAGAATGCTCGGTTGGATGCTGAAAACAGACAGTGCCTTGCTGACTGTTCTAACGCTCGGGCGGAGGCTGATGAGTTGATAATCCGGGTTTCCGACTTGCAGGGCAAGCTTGAATCCGAGTGCGCTCGGCTGAGGTCCTCTCGTACGCGCGAAGTCCTTAGGGAGTGGGAGCGAGTTTCTGATAAGGCGCAGGCTCGGCTTTCTAAGATCAAGAAAGCTAATGAGGAGAAAGAGCTCGGGAGGAGGACCCAGATACGGATGAATCAGGCTGCTGCAGTTGCGTCTATGTTGGAGACGCTTGTTAAGGAAGGGTTCGCAATCCCTGCTGATAAGATCGCCAAAGCTCATTCCGACTTCGCTCGTTTCAAGGAACAGCTCGTCTCGATTCAGTTCACCGACCTGGCTGATGAGGACTTTACCATGACTCCACCGGGTAGTCCAGGTCGGGCCGCTGGAGGCTCTTCGGTGTCTGCTCCGGATCGACAGGCCTTGATCGAGAATGAGGATCGAGCTCCCGAGGCTTCTTGAATTTTGTTGTTTATCTCTTTTTGTAATGCTTTGTTGTAATCGGATTCGTGCCTTTGTGCATTTTCAATGAATTTGTTTTTCTTCTCGTCCCCATTCTTTTTATTTATGCCTAAGTCGGAACAAAACGAAAGAAGAAAGTGCTCGGTTTAGGTTAGATAGGCGAGTTTAGCGAGGAGCGAGCAAAGGTGCTCGGCTTATCCCGTAGGACCGACCGGGACAGTTATGCGAAACTGTGTTCAGCTTATTTCTTCTGTCAGTCGTCCTTGTGCGGGAACTGGGCCCGGCTCTCTTAGTTGTGGGGTTCGAGACTGTGCTCGTTGTACCACAGGTCGGGTGCGAGTAAGTGCTCGGCTTACCCCTAAGGTCTGATCGAGACAGTGTGCGAGAGCTATGCTCGGCTTATTTAATGTCGATCAGCCTTGTGCAGGAACTTGGCCCGGCTTACAAAGTGTCGAGCATCTGGCTAGGATGTCGATCTGTTCGATGTGGTTGAAACAAGAATTTATACTTAATAAAATTTTATTATTGATATAGCTGAGCCTCGTGAGAGGTTTCCTACGTACCCCGAAAGGGGATCAAGCCGATCGTAGTTCACTTTACATATTACTCGAACTCGTGTATAGCGAGCTCGGTTTTGGAGCGAGAGATGCTCGTTTTTTTATTTTTTATTTTTTGAGCGCGATGCTCGGCTTTTCCGTGAGCGAGAGGTGCTCGTCTTTTTTTTTTTTTTTTTTTTTTTTTTGAGCACGATGCTCGGCTTTTCCGTGAGCGAGAGATGCTCGGCCTAGTAGTAGTACCTCTTGAGCTTGTTTGCGTTCCACGAGCGTGGAATGGCTTCTCCCTTCATTGTCACGAGTTCGTAAACGCCGGGTTTTACTATTTTTGAGACGATGTATGGCCCTTCCCAGTTTGCGCCAAATTTCCCTGCTCGGTATTTCCGTGTGTTTTCGAACACTTTTCGGAGGACGAGGTCACCTTCTACGAAGCGTCGGCCTTTGACCTTCTTGTTGTCGGGTGATTTGTTGTTGATATTTTTGGAGACGTAAGAGCGCTCGGTCTCGGAGCTCTTCTGCCTGATCGAGGCAGTCAATGATCATGTTGTTGTTGAGTTCTTCGTGCTCGGGTGCGATACTTAGGCGTATTGTCGGAACACACATCTCGGCTGGGAACATTGCCTCCATTCCGTGGGAGAGCGAGAAGGGGGTCTGGCCGGTTGATGTTCTCGGGGTGGTCCGGTGAGACCAGAGGACGCCATCGAGCTCGTCGGCCCAGAGGCCTTTTTTGCTTTCCATCCGCTTTTTTAGACCGTCTATGATTGTTTTGTTGGTCGCCTCGGCCTGCCCGTTTCCTTGTGGGTACCTCGGTGTCGATTTGCTCAGACGTATTTTCCACCTTGCGCAGAATCCCTCGAACAGATTGGAGATAAATTGGGAGCCATTGTCGGTTACGATCTCGTAAGGAACGCCGTGGCGGCAGATTATGTACTTCCAGATGAACTTCTGAACGTCGAGGTTTTTGATCTCCGAGTAGGATTCAGCCTCGACCCATTTGGTGAAGTAATCAGTCATTATCATGATGAACTTCTTTTGATGCGAGGCCGGGAGAGGTCCGACGATGTCCATCGCCCACCGCATGAACGGGTAGGGTGTGGCTGCAGTGGTGAGGAGCTCGGCTGGCTGGTGTATGCTCGGTGCATGCCTTTGGCATTTCTCGCATCGGGCAATGTATCTTTCGCAGTCGGCGATCATGGTTGGCCAGAAGTGGCCGTGTCGCTTTATTTTTGCAGCTAATGCTCGGCCGCTTGTGTGGTTTCCGCCAGCTCCTTCGTGCATTTGTTCGGTGACCCATTGGATTTCTTGTCCGTTGATGCAGCGCAAGAGAGCCTTGGATGTACTCCAGCGAAAGAGCTCGTCCTTCATCATTACGTATTGCGCGCAGCGAGCTTTCAGTCGCCGAGCTGCCCAACAATCCTCGGGAACCTTTCCGGTCAGTATATAGTCCTTGATCTCGTCCCTCCAATCGTTAATGTCAGTATGCTCGGGGTTTGCGATTTTAACGACTTCTTCGTTGCTTTTATGGGCGTCATCCAGTCCCTCGTCTTCCTCGGTAATGAGCAGTACCTCTTCTTCTGGTGATATGCTCGGTCGAGCTATGCATTCGACTGGGATGATTCGGCGGAGGTCGGGATCTGAAGTCGAATCTAGGGCGGCCAAAGCGTCTGCGGAGGAGTTATCGCTTCTGGGAATCTTTGTTAGCGTAACCGAGCCGATTCTTGCGACGATTTCTTGGACGAGCTTTAGGTACGCGTCCATGCGTTCGTTTTTTGCTTCGTATTCTCCGTTGAATTGGTTCACGACGAGCTGGGAGTCAGCGAATTCATCTAACTGCTTGGCTCCTACCACCTCGGCTAGTCGCAGTCCAGCGAGTAGTGCTTCATACTCGGCTTCGTTATTTGAGGCTGGGAATCCTAGGCGGAAGGATTGTTCGATCAGCTCACCGGTCGGGGATGTTAGTTTGACTCTTACTCCTGAACCGTTTCTTGAAGATGAACCGTCCACAAATAGGATCCATTTCTCGTTTGAGCTTTGTTCTTCGGCTATGGTAAGATCGGCTGGTAGTTCGATGATGAAATCCGCGAGGACTTGAGATTTGGCACTGGTCCAAGGCTTATACTCGATGTCGTATTCGCTTAATTCGACATCCCATTTAGCAATTCTTCCTGACTGGCTCGGGCTATGCAGTATGGTTCTGATCGGTTGATTTGTGAGTACGACCACCAAGTGTGACTGAAAATAAGGGCGGAGCTTCCGAGCTGAGACGCCGACTGCCAATGCGAGTTTTTCGAGTGTGTTGTAGCGTGTCTCTGCGTCGTCGAAGATCTTACTTGTGTAGAAAATGGGTCTTTGGTCGCCTCGATCGTCGCGGACGAGCACACTGCTGACTGCCGAGGTTGATACGGAGATGTACAAGTACAGCGTCTCTCCCTCCTCGGGTTTGGCCAGAATTGGTGGGGTGGAGAGGTAGGTCTTTAGCTGTTGGAACGCGTCCTTGCATTTGGCGTCCCATTCAAATTTCTTATTCCCTCGAAGAAGATTGTAGAAAAGGAGACACTTATCCGTTGATCGTGAGATAAACCTATTCAAGGCCGCGACGCGCCCTGTTAGGCGTTGGACTTCTCTAGTGTTCCTTGGCGATGGCAGCTCGGTGATTGCCGTTATTTTCTTTGGATTCGCTTCTATTCCTCTTCTTGTGACAATGTAGCCGAGGAATTCTCCCGACGTGACCGCGAATGTGCATTTCGCCGGGTTCAGTTTCATTCCGTACTTATTTAAACTTGCAAAACATGTTTTGAGGTGATTGATATGGTCATCCGCCGAGGCGGATTTGACGAGCATATCGTCGATATAAACTTCCATTGTGTCGCCGAGCTGGTCAGCGAACATGCGATTCACAAGGCGTTGGTATGTCGCTCCTGCGTTCTTGAGCCCGAACAGCATAACCTTGTAGCAGTATGTGCCGCGGTCGGTGATAAAGGAAGTCTTTTCCCGATCATCAGGGTGCATCATGATCTGATTATACCCTGCAAAGGCGTCCATGAACGATAGCAGCTCATGACCGGTGGTTGCTTCTACGAGCCGGTCAATGTGTGGCAGTGGGAAACTGTCCTTGGGGCACGCTGTTGGGAATGTCCTGAAATCTACTGTACTATCTCTAGAAAGTATGATAAGTGTCGAGATCAGACATAAGTCATAAATACTGGGTGATCATGATGACTTGCTAGAGCCCGCTCTTGATCTATAAGTTTAGGACTTATTACCAGTATTGTATGATCCCAAAGGGTCACACACCATAGCTAACGTGAAAGTTAAATGGAATTAATACGGTAAGATGCAAGGCATTTACTGTATTTGTACAGAGAATTGGGCCAGACAAAAGACAGTCTTTTGTCTGATTTGGGTCTTGGGCCCAAAAGCCTAATAGGCCATTAGTTTAATTACTTGGGCCCATATAAGCAAGAGGAAGGCGCCATTAAGCCAAGAAGTCTGCGATTTTTATTAGGTCTGGCCGTCCTCTCTCTCTCTGTTGATTCCAACTTGGTCTAGCAGCCTGATCCAGTAGCTTGTAAGCGTGTGGATACCTAGGAGGAGCCGGTTATCATCAGCTCTCTGTGATCTCTTCATTCCTTTGATCAATCCGCTGCAATCATAAGGTAATGAATCTGATCTGTTTATGATTCAACTGCAAATCACCTAGATCCTAGTTGATTATGTGCTAGGTTGTAACCTGATAATTACACCAATGAACACACATAATCCTTCGCACGCTTTGTTGAGATCGGTGAAATCTACACATACTCTCCACTTGCCGTTCTTCTTTTTTACCACAACGGGATTCGCCAGCCAGTCAGGGTACTTTACTTCCGTGATCGACCCTGCCTTTGAGAGCCGTTCTACTTCATCGTTGACAGCTTTAGCGCGCTCGGGGCCGAGCTTCCGTCTTTTCTGTTTAACTGGCTTAAAAATCGGATCGACATGCAGCTCGTGGCATGCGATGGTCGGGCATGCGATGGTCGGGTCGACTCCGGTCATATCGCTGGTGGTCCAGGCGAAGGTTGTAGCGTTTTTCTTGAGGAATTATATTAGCTTGTCTCGCAAGTCGGCGCGGAGATCAGCTCCTATTCCGACGCAACGCTCGGGATCTCTGATGTCGATGTTGACTTGTATCACTGCATATTTTTGCGGTCGATCAGGCGGTGGTAGCTCAATCCGGGGTTCTGCTACTAAATACGCCTGTGATTTGCGGCACATCTTGTGCTTGATACGGAAGCATGTGCGGGATATCCTCTGATCTCCTCGTAGTGTATATACGCCGAATGGGGTTGGGAACTTGACACATTGATGGAATGTGGACGGGACCGCCCTCATTTCGTGAATCCAAGGCGTGCTGAGGATGACGTTGTAGATAGTTGGTCGGTCGATGACTACGAACTTGATCAGCTTGGTGATTCGGACGACGTACACTGGAAGTTTGATTGTTCCGATTGTGTTGATCGAGTCACCCGAGAAGCCGGTTAGTGGCCTCGTCGATGGTTTGATACGGTAGTCGCTGAGTTCCATACGTTGCAACGTTTATCTAAAGATCAGGTCGACCGAGCTGCCGATGTCGATCAGAATCTTCTCGACCTCGCAGTCGCCGATTCGCATTGCGACGACGAGTGGATCGTTATGCGGTCGGTCCACTCCTTCGGCATCTTGCTCGGTGAAACTCACTTCCTCGCCGATTCTGAGCTCGTCAGTGGCGTTTCGTCGGTAATGCTGGGCGGCCATGGCCCTCCGTTCGTATTCCTTGATCGATCGTACTGAGTCGTTGACCATAGGTAATCCTCCCATAATCATGTTTATTTGTCTCCTCGGTGGACGTGCTCTGTCTTCCTCTTCTTCGTCACGAGCTCTTTTATCCGCAGCTGCTGCTGCGTTGATTTGTTCAATCTCCTCGTCGAAAGCAACCTGTTTCCTTCGTTCTTCTTGGACGATCCTGAAGCGTTCGGCCTCGTTCTTTGGTTGCGTGACCTGGTTGATTTGCTTCGGGTGAGGTTTGTTGCGATCCAGCACTAGTTTCTTCCCGTCTTTTTGATAGCCGGCGAAGAGGAGGGCTTGAAGTTTTCTGCATTCCTCGGTGCTATGACCTGCTCGATGATGATATTCACAGAATAACTTGCTTTTATCGGCCCCTCGGACGAATTTGTTCCATGGCTTGCCTTGATTTTGACCTTGGTATCCTTGGGTGGGTCAATCCTGCTGATGATTTTGAGAGCGGTCGGGATGACTCTGTCGCTGATCCTGGTGGGAGCGTTCCTCGTCCTGCCGGTGGCGTTGCAACTTATCGCTGACGTAATACGACGATTTTCCTTTTCTCGCGGTTTCTTCTTCCTTGGCCTTTTTGTAATCCTGATCGTAGTGTTGCCGAGGTTCGTATTGCTCGGTACTTTTCTCGGCTTTGTCCTTTGAAGTCGAACTCTTGGACCCGAACTTCTTGGCTAGGGTTTTTTTTTCTTCCTCGAGGTCGACAAAGATCGATGCTCGGTGGAGGGCGTCCTCTAGCGAGCTCGGTCTATTTTTCTTCAGTTATTCTCGGAAGCTCGATTCGTACCAGAGGTCGTTTTGGAGTGCGGGCAGACCTTCGCTGTCGGTGATCGTGATTTTGGCCAAAATGCTTTTGAAGCGAGTGATGTATGATCGGAGGCTTTCCCTCGGTCCTTGGTAGATAGCCCATAGATCGGCGTTTGATACTTTCTCCTGAATATACATCGAGTAATGTTTGAGAAAGGCGTGCGTTAAGTCGTTGTATCCGTCGATCGAGTTCGGCTCTAAACGAGAGAACCAATCCAAGGCCGAGCCGGTCAGATGCTCGACGAACAGTTGGCAGTAGCCTGCGTCACGCTCTCCAATGCTGAACTTTGTCCTCCCCATTGCGATTCGGAATGCCGTTAGAAACTGTCTTGGGTCGGATTTGCCGTCGTAGCTCGTCATCTTGATTTTGACCGCAGAGACAGGATGCTCAAACTGGATATCCATGAGGCGACGAGTGAAGGGAGTGTTTTGAGTCTCTTCCAGTACGCGGTCAATCTCGGGGCCGAGCTGATTGCTTGATGGACTTTGGACGTCATATTTTTCAACATCAGCTTTATATCTTCAATTTTGCTGTCTCTGTGTGCGTCGGGCGCTGAGCTGCCTGGGATATCCGTGTTGGGAGGTTGTTCGTCCTCGGTCTGCTGCTGCGATACCGTTCGGTTTCTCGGGTTTGGAGGTGGCGTTTCTTCAAATAACGCTCGGTGGAGGTGAGTTCTGAGAACGGATCCTTGTTGACTTGCCATCCGTAGGTCGTTGATTTGCCCCTGGCATATTGCGTGTGCCGTGGCAAGCTGATCGAAGCGTGCGTTGCTACCCTGGGAGAGTTCGGTTACTTGAGTCATGAGAGTTTTGAGTAAGGCGGACATGTCCTGCTCGTTTGTCTGAGTTTCCGCGACTTGTTGTGGTCGTTCGGTATTTAGAGGTTGCTGCTCGGCGCCGGCCAGCTGAATGATTGGATCTGCAACCTGAGAAACATGCTGGGGTTGCCCTCTTGCTCGGGAGGCTGTTTCCGAGCTCGTTATATCTTCGATGTGGACGTAATCCTTGTTCGATGGAGCTCCTGTCATCGCTGAATCTGTCCGTTAGTGAAGGAAAAACTTAGATCCCCACAGACGGCGCCAATTGTGATAACTGAGACGGTCACGAGGTCGGGGTGCGCGTCTTGCTTGAGAGTTGACGTGCTCGGTCCGAGGGAACTAAGTCGTTCCTAAAGGAGAACCGACTAGATTCAGAGATGATCGAGAGTGAAAGCGTGTTTGGGATGATTAAGAAAGATTCTATGTTCGGGATCGTTCAAAGAAAGTAACATGCTCGGGAACGAGCGTGCTTTGTGTTTAGATATCCGAGCAGGTCGAGAGACGTGCTCGGTTTACAATTCGGGAAATTGACTCTAGAGAGAGAAAGTAGTTAGAAGTGCACAAATCCCAAAAAGTTACATCAATGTACAGTGGCGGCTCCTATTTATAGTAAAATACGGTCGTACTTTTTACAGGCCGTTGACCGTTCTTCGGGCTCGTGCGGATTGGGCCGTACTTGGTGACGAGATGGGCTGAGCCGTACATTCTTTTGGCTGCTAGCGTAGCCGAGCCGGCTTGTTGTCGTTTTGCTTGTTTTGAGCCGAGCCGAGCCGAGAGTAATGAGCTTGGTTCTCGCGCGTGTGTTCGGGCTCTTATCGCTTGTTGGACCATTTTGTTTTCGTTTGGGCCGACCCTTCCTTAGAAAATAAGTATTGGGCCTTGTAAGTGGATGGAGTGTTAAACCCATATATAACAATTTTCTCATCGCAATCATTAGTCATACGTAACAACACTAAAACGAACGTGGTCTATATAGTTCAGAATATTATGTAATATATATATATCCAAGATTTATAAAGTGATTATTATGGTTACAAATGTATTAACAAAATTTTTTTAATATATTATTCTTGAAATTATTATGACTTTTTATGACTTTTATCTCTTATCTTGAAACACAATTTACATTGAAATTAGTTATAAACTATTTGGACCATAGTAACTTGATCAACAAACGAGACTTTGAGACAATTATAAATTTTCCGAACTTCTATTCAAATCAATAAAAAATAATATATTAACCTAATTTTTTATATGTTAGTGTTTTTATTGTTAAAAGGTCTTCGTATTGATTTTTTTTTTTTTGAAATATACAATGCAAAGATAAACCAAAGTAAATAAACAAAAATCTAAACCTCATTAACCAAGACCCAAAAAAGGTTTGGTTTGACTAAAAACGAAAGAACAGGATACAAAAACACAGAAACTGCGACCGAAGGACCTGCCAAAAAGTATCATCACCACATGGGCTAAGGATTTTGCCCACAAATTAAGACCGCCAGAACCTGAACCGAAACCAACCGCACAATTTCTGGAGAAGGAAAGAAGAGGTGACAACCGGAGAGAACGAACAAGAGGTAGAAGAGAAAGAGCTGCCTTACCAAACGCCACAGTGAAAAAGATTCCGGCGCAGGAGCAAACACCCAACAATCACATTTTTAAACAACTGATATTAAACAATGATTTACAATCTAAAATCAATATTTGTACTTGTATAATGGCCATGGCCTTGACGTATATATCATCCAACAATCAGATTTTTAACCAACAAAAACTTATGTTTGAAGTGACAGTTTAACTTCAACATGAATGTGATTTCGACTCGTTATAGTCGAAACGAAAGTACAATAATCTTGTAATATATCGAGTTACATATTCGCAATTAATTTTTTCTTAAATCATTCTAGAACATTGAATAGTTAATAATTGATGATATGAAATATATTCTGATGCAGAGTTTATTACAAACATTTCAGGTTTAAAAACGTATCATGAAGAAGCATATGATCACAAGAATGCATACATAGTTTATCATTGCTTCATGCGAAACTTGACGGTTTGCTGTTAACAATATCATATCTATTTGAAGGCGGAATACTTGCAGGGGTAATTGAAACGGACTGTTTGGACTTGATCATTATTACAGATGACCTTCATGATTTGCTGAATTTTTAGGCATGGCTGAACATAGCCGATTCCCTTGCAAAAGTGGTGAGAATACAATGTATTTTTTTTTCATGTAAGTTATAACGAGCCAGATCGGCCAATTTCTTAGAATGATCCGAGCAAGAATAATTTATTGTATGTGATACATAATCTTTATTGTTCGTTTGGTTCTCTATAATTGTGTCTTGATAAAGAGAAGCTTGTTAAAGTTGCTTTTAGTCCCACACGCATGTAACATTTGTTGGTTATCATGAGTTTTTTTTCAAAAAAAAAATCGACCTTTTTGAACAACTCTTTACCTGTAATTACCAGAGGTGCGATGATCAATTCATAACACAAAGGATGAGTTTTCTTATACTCTTCGGTTCAAACGTGTTTTAATATAGAGATATATTCTTTGAATCATAATGTCTAATGTTGATTTCAGCTACAGAGTGAACTTATAGACCAAAGACTTATAAATCTTGCAGTTTAAGAAAAATAAACTCTCTTCTGGTTTCTGAAAATATTTAATGAGTGTGCTCTTATGTATGCTCCTCGGTGATGATAGTCTTCATATGCACTATATATGGTAATTATTTCCATCGTAAAGAAATTAGTGAACATATATCATCAGTCGTGGATGGGGCGCCAATATTGCAATAGTCGAACATGTGTCACATATTTATCCATAGATAATTGCATATAATGGAGATATTTTTTTTTTCTGTCACCGATATAATGGAGATATTATACTGCTATTTTAACATGTCATAGTTTACTAACCTTAAAAAATAATTAGTCCTGATTCGTGTGGTCAAGTGGTTGAGAACGGGCATTTAACGCTATCACGTTCCGAGTTTACCTTTCTTTGGGGATTAGTCTGAGCCTCTTTATAGGTTCGGGATACCCCCATGTTAATCAAAAAAAAAAAACTTAAAAAATAATAGAATAGACAAAGTTAACCGATAACACGGTGAAGAAGAGTATCGTACATAATCTTAGTGAATCAACTCGTTTTGTACTATCTGATATTTTGTTGGATTTAAAATGTAATTTAATGCATATCATTTTCTTGATTTCATAACCCTATTTGTTTTTGTGCTTCTGGGAAGCTCATCATTTCTTGCCGGGAAAGTAGCATGAAGTCACAAAACCAAATCTTTAAATCAATAATAACCACTTGTCGTTTCCCGCGCTCCGCATCTCTCTCCTTCTTGAGCATTTTTTCTCCAACAAAAATAAATAAAAATAAAAATGAGTAAATTGGTTTTTTTTTTTTCGTTTTTCAGAATTTCGATGTCTGAAGCTAAAGTTAATTAGAGTTAAATTTGAGGGCTGGGACATTAAATGTGCTCAAGTTTGGACAAACCCACCCACGCATTACCTTAAATGACCCGTACATTTCGGATCCATAACTTTATTTCCCTTTATTGCACACATTATTCTTTTTTTGAACACTGATTGTATATATAAAAAACGAAGGAAAAGTTGAGACATACAAAGGAGGAACGCAAAAGGATCAAACCAAACAAAGACAAAAGCTTATCCCAAGAGCTAGAACTCATACAGTTACTAAATCATGAGTGACCAAAAATGTGATGGAGCCAGCTAGGGTAGCCCAATGCCACATACGATTGAAAAAATTCCTTCTGAGTTGCATTCTTTGCTATAAGACGAGGACCCTTGTTACCTACATAATCTTGAGTCTCACATTTCCAAGCCAAAAAATCCCCAAAGAGAGGCCTTAACATGTCACCATATTGTCGAAAAGATGGCCAAGCCGGCGGTCGAGTGATGGCACCAATGAGGTCTGAGTCCTCCCCTGCAAAGATGACATTCTTGAAACGGAGACTCCTCATACTTTCTAGAGCCCATTTCCAGCTTTCTACAGAGGCATCAATTTTTTTGAGAAATATTGATGAAAGAACAACGGCTGTGCATCAGAACATGACCCGATGAATTACTCAGAACCCAAGATGCACCACTACACATCATGTTCTTGTCCCATGATGTCCCTATATTGCACTTAACCTAGTTTGCAGGTGGTGGATGCCAACCTAAAGAGTGCAATTCCAAAGCTTTCTGATCATTAGAGTGATCATTAAAATCCAGAGAGTGAATGAGGAACCACTGAGTAGCTTCCTCCAGGATCTTCGCATAAATATCAGTTGCTAGGGAGATCTTGCCCTCAAAAATGAAGGTGTTACGATGCTTCCATAGCGTCCAAAGAGTCCAAGGAAAGAGTCTTTGAATTTCCACAGGAATTGCAAGGTCTTTTGTCCTTAGTAAAAGAAAATGTAAATTCTGAAGTAGTGATACCTGGTCAAACCCCGTCTCAGGAGATGGAAAAAGAGAGATGGCCCAAACTTGGCGAGCCAGAGAACACGTGAAAAGGACATGATTCACCGAACCAAGAGCCAAGAGCAGAGCCTTAAGATAATCATTCTACTCTGTCAAAGGCCTTGGACATGTCTGTTTTTGCAGCCATGAATTCCTTGGAAATCACCTCATTAGTTCTTAAACTGTGGACTGCCTCGTGAGCTAAAATGATATTGTCCGAGATTAAACGATCCGCAACAAAGGCAGATTGGTTGGGGGAAATGATCTCAGGTAGGAAAGGTTGAAGCCTTGATGATAAAATCCTGGAAATCACCTTATACATGACTGAACATAGAGAAATAGGCCGAAGGTCACTCATGAAAGTAGAGACAGTTTTCTTGGGGATTAAACAGAGTTGAGTAAAATTCCATTCCTTCGGAAAAACCCCTGTTTCAAAAAAGGCAAGCACTTCAACCGTTAACTGGGGACCAACTGTAGCCCAATAAGCTTGAAAGAACATCCCTGACATGCCATCTGCACCAGGTGTGCTGTCCTTTTTAATAGAGAATACGGCAGACTTCACTTCTTCAGGGGAGACTTTGCTAGTTAAAACCGCATTCATAGCACAAGTAACATGAGGAGTCATGCCAGAGAGGAGGGTAGCAAAATCCAGAGAGTTAGAAGAGGTGAAGAGGTTCTGAAAATAGGAGATGGCGACATTGGCTTTAGATGCCTCAACAGTTTGAGGATTGTCATTTACATCCATCAACTTTGTGATTTCATTCTTTGATCTGGAGGCTTTAACCGAGGCAAAGAACTGTTTTGTACTGCCATCACCCTTTAAGATCCATTCATCCCTGCTCTTTTGCTTCCAAAAGCTTTGCTCTTCCCTGTAAGCTCTAGCCAAATCACCTTTAATTATATACAGGGAGTGAGCAGAGGGATTGAGAGAAGATTGTTCTTCCTCAAGGGCTGCTTCTATTTGCTTAATCCGGACCTGGGAATTCGCATTGGTCTCTCGTTTCCAACGACTAAGAGCTTTCCTGCAATTCCTCAAGCGTGTGGATACATTAACCAAATGGTGATCAGCTCCCAAATGCCAGGCTTGTTCAACTGCCGCTTGTACAAGAGGTTTGATGAGGTCATCAGAACCAAACCAAAGACATATGACCCTGAGGAATCATAACACATGGAGTAGAGAACCTCATGAACTCAATGGGACTTGGAGGCTACCTCAAGAACGAGTCCAAGAAGCAAGAGGCATTAGAAGGCTTGGACTGTGTAAGCGATGTGGACAACACATGAGGCTTGGACTGTGTAAGCGATGTGGACAACACATGAGGCTTGGACTGTGTAAGCATCAAGGAAGTTGAACCTTCTCATGGGCCGGACAATGCCAAGTCTTTACCATCCGGCCCAGCCCATGCTAAGTCCGAGAGTTGGTGGACTTTCTTGCACTCTTTTTCCCTTGGGTGGTTTTATCCCAAAGTGGTTTTACTCCCAAGGTTTTTAATGAGGCAAGTCGGCCCACCCACACCCATAACTCAAGGATTGGCCGCCAAGGAAAGATTACACACTTTCCTTTCTTGTGTAACTCGGTTATTCTCGTTCAAGACCGAGATCTTTTGTTTTTCCTTTTTTGTTACTTTTCAATTCTGTATTTAAACAATCTTGTATCATTGAGTAAGACAACCTTTTTGATATCAATAAAATTCGAAGTTTCTTGTTCTTTTACAAGCTCGACCTTGTGAGAAAACTTTGCTTGTTCTTGTGTGTGTGATTCACATAAGATTGAGTGTTTAGCTGTATCAGAGATCCTCCCATAATCTCTGTGGTGCTTTCGATCCATCTCGGTTCAGATTACTTGTGGAATCAAGTGTTCTCAGCCGCTGTTGCTTGTGGAATCAATCAACAGCCTGTTCACCCTCATCTCTACCAACATCCATCATCCATTCAAGCTTTTGGCCTTGACACCGTGAGTCATAAGATCAGGTGGATTCCGGTCTTATATCATCTGGTATCAGAGCTTTAAAACGCTCCTACATCAGGTTATATCATTCTATCCCTTTAGATCTTCTGCTTTATTTTCTGTTTTAGCTTAATCTTAAAAAAAAAAAAATTGTTTTGTTCTTTGCTTCTGTTTTTTGTTTAACTCATAAGAAAACCCCATAAAAATCCTGTCCTTAGTTCCATGGTCGAATTATCTCTCTGAGGAATTAGTAGTTTTCCTGTTTTGATTCTGTCTAGCTAGTTGTGTTATTCCAAAAACCAGAAAAGTCAAAAAAAAAAAATTGTTAGTTTTCCATTTTTCTTTCTTTTGCTTGCACTGATTTCTTTCTTGTGTTACACATTACTATCTTTACTTTTGTCTTACGCTGCTATCCATTCTGTGGTATCTTTGATTTGCTTGCTGTGTTTGTTGAGTGCAAGGACTTTCAAGTGACCAGAAAGCATGATGGATGAGGAAGACGCTTGGGATCAAGGAGCTGATTCTGAGCAGAACATAAGTGATGAGGACAACGCATACATGAATGACTCATGGTCTGAGGAAGATAAGGACTATGGTAGTGAACCAGACCTAGAAACACCTGAGCCTGAGCCACCAGACCATATTCAAGACAGTTCAAGCTATAAGGAGTGGTACACAGACGAAGAAGACTCATGGGAAGGAGAAGAAACTGATTCTCAATTCGGTTCAGAAGAAGCAGAACCATATAACCACGAGTCTTGGCCCTATGAAGCTGAATCAGAATCTAGTTTTGGTAAAGCACCAGAACAAGATAGATACAAATTTGACCATGGAGAAGAAGAATCCGAACAAGACACTATGGAGTATAGGATACAAGAAGAGTTAACGAGGAACTATGGAGATTCTGAAGAAGAAGATTCTCAAGATGGATCACAGTGTGAAGAGACTAAGTCTCAAATCAGTGAAGAGGAGGAGCTTAAACATGGAGGCTTCGAACCAGAACCACCAGACCAAGCATCACATGATGATTACACCTACCCAACCAACAACAGCTATGTTAATGATCTTGATCAATTTAATTTACAATCCATTGCATTCTCAGGTCATGAACAAGGACCAGAAGCCTATGAGAGGTGGGAGAGGAACATGGAGGAATGGTTCCAGTCACAGCAAGTTCCAGAGGAAGAAAAGCTAGTCTATGCTGAAGAGACTTTAACTGGAGAAGCTTTCAACAATTGGGAAACAGAAGAATCCATTCGGCTTGCTTACAACGGTCCATCTTACACTTGGGAAGACATGAAGAGGCTAATGTATTCTGAGTTTGTGGAGAACGCCCAACTCCAAGAAAAACACTACTCCAAGAGTGTTTTCCATGCACCACCCATGTGTAAACCTCAAGCAAAAAGTCAAGGTAAGTGTTCTGTCCCTAAAACATCAATTGAATTGACTTCATACAGGTACAAGAACAAAGACCACACTTCTAGAAGATTCCCAAGCAAGAAAGTTACAACGACAGTGGGTTCAAGTTATGGAGAGGTTGTGACCAAGAAACAAGTAACTCAGGAGAAGAAACCAGCCTTGGACAGAAAACAAAATATAACTCCAAAGGCCAAGATGACTAAGGCACAACTCGCCCCCCCCCCCCCCCCCCCCCCCCCCCCCCCTGAGGTAAGTACCTTGACAGCCCCTCAAGATAATTATCAGCTTTTTGATAAGACAATTTACTTGATCATGTCCACAAGAGTTGAGAAAGGTACATGTACCAAAGTGGATCCGGATCAAACTGGTTGCATTCATCCCCAAGTAAACAAGAAACAAGAGATTGTTTCAGCCGCTAAAAGAGTACAAGCTAAGATGCCTCAGTCTGATTATGATGATGCCATAACTGAGCAAGAAAAGAAGATCCAACCAGAACCGAGTCAACCTTCACATGAACCACAAATGAAGCCTACTCAAGGTAAGTCTTCTAATCCTTTGAATTTACTTGAAGTAGTCTGTTATAGATGTCAAGGCATGGGGCACTATGCTAAAGCCTGTCCGACAAAGAGATTAGCAAATACTGCAACGTTAGAACATAAAAGAAATAGTCTTAAGGAGTGTTATAGCAATGATGAATCTGATCTTAATGTTATAAGTTCTAGCATAATACACTTGTCTTTGCCAAAGGATGTTGAAACAGGCCTAGGTGTGACAAATGAGGAAGTGGATCAAAACACTACTCATCTTGTGATCTCCAAAGGAAGCCATCCGGAAGCACACAGTCAGCATGGCCAAGGTAAGTGGCTAAAACCCTTTTTACTTGTTGAGACTAACGAGTTTGCTTATGATGCAAGGCGAGTAGACTCGGACTCTAAACCACATGAGGAAAAAGAGATCAGAAATGAAGTTGCAACACCTGTTTTGAGAACTCCAAAAGATGAACTAGATCATGAGTTCAATCCAGAACCAAACAACAAGTGGAAACCAAAAACCGAACAAGGAATTGTTCACACCATTCCTAAGACTGCGAGTGGAACAGAAGTTCCAGATTCATCAACTTGTCAAGATGAAGATCCTGCACAATATGTCCTTAAGCAACTTACACAACGCCCAGTGTGTGGTACACAAGTAAGTGAAATTCAAAATTTGATATGGGATTGGGATAACTTCATAACAACTAATGGTCTCAGATACCTTGTTTTTGAAGTCTCCATTTCAAGTATAATGCACTTGTTCTTTTCCTTGAGTGCTCATAAAGGAACATGTGCAATGGAAAGGCATAAGGACATAGATGAAGATAACACATATTCCTTTCAAATCAAGGAAAATCCACCAGACCAAAGTCATCACACTACAGCTATTAGCATGGTAAGTCTTTCTTTGACCCATTTCATTTCCCATGACTCAACAGCTGTGTTAAAAGAATTGTTAAGCTTACAAGAGGATGAGATATCAGTAGCATATTAAGATGACTCTAAGGAAAATGATTCAAACCATTACTTATGTGATAAGAAGCCCATAATGCGCTTGTTTCTTTGCCAAAGTGTCGAGAATATTTCAGGTCTTAAAGAGAGCAGAAGCAAGATGAGCCAAGGAGGCATCACACCAGCTCAAAGAAGAGGAGTATCGCTATCCTATTCATTCAAAGAAGAGCCACCGGATGTTCAACAACTCAACCGGAATCAAAATGATTCCCAAGGTTATCAAGTTTTGAGGTCAAAACCTCTTGAAGAGGGAGGGTATGATGAGGTCATCAGAACCAAACCAAAGACATATGACCCTGGAGGAATCATAACACATGGAGTAGAGAACCTCATGAACTCAATGGGACTTGGAGGCTACCTCAAGAACGAGTCCAAGAAGCAAGAGGCATTAGAAGGCTTGGACTGTGTAAGCGATGTGGACAACACAGGAGGCTTGGACTGTGTAAGCGATGTGGACAACACAGGAGGCTTGGACTGTGTAAGCATCAAGGAAGCTGAACCTTCTCATGGGCCGGACAATGCCAAGTCTTTACCATCCGGCCCAGCCCATGCTAAGTCCGAGAGTTGGTGGACTTTCTTGCACTCTTTTTCCCTTGGGTGGTTTTATCCCAAAGTGGTTTTACTCCCAAGGTTTTTAATGAGGAAAGTCGGCCCACCCACACCCATAACTCAAGGATTGGCCGCCAAGGAAAGATTACACACTTTCCTTTCTTGTGTAACTCGGTTATTCTCATTCAAGACCGAGATCTTTTGTTTTTCCTTTTTTGTTACTTTTCAATTCTGTATTTAAACAATCTTGTATCATTGAGTAAGACAGCCTTTTTGATATCAATAAAATTCGAAGTTTCTTGTTCTTTTACAAGCTCGACCTTGTGAGAAAACTTTGCTTGTTCTTGTGTGTGTGATTCACATAAGATTGAGTGTTTAGCTGTATCAGAGATCCTCCCATAATCTATGTGGTGCTTTCGATCCATCTCGGTTCAGATTACTTGTGGAATCAAGTGTTCTCAGCCGTTGTTGCTTGTGGAATCAATCAACAGCCTGTTCACCCTCATCTCTACCAACATCCATCATCCATTCAAGCTTTTGGCCTTGACACCGTGAGTCATAAGATCAGGTGGATTCCGGTCTTATATCAAGGTTGATGAAGCATTCGTTTATCAAAACGGAATGAGCCTCGATATGAGTCCTGAGAGGAGATAAGTTTAACCAGCACAAGACGATGATCCGAACCCCGTTTATCAAGGAAAGCTTGATTAGAAGCAGGAAACTGATTATACCATGCTTTGTTACCAAAGCATCTATCAAGCTTGCTCTGTATCCATAGATTACCTCTGCGCCCACCCCAAGTAAAGCTGTTCCCAGTACTTTGAAGCAAGGACATTTCACAGCATGATAACATATCAGAGAAAGGGATAAATGAGGCATCACTGCCACTACAAGAAAACAGGGATTTTGCGACTCTAAGTTGCGACTGATTGTATAGTCGCTAAATTTTGTGACTGTTTAGCGACTAAGTTGCGACTGATATTGCGACTAATAGAGAATAGTCGCTCTTTAGTCGCTAAATTGCGACTACAAGTAAAACGTCGCTATTTAGCGACTAAATTCGGCGGGTCGCTAAACCGTATTTTTGTTAGTCGCTAAAAGTCGGTATAAAACACGTTTTTAATGTTTTGAACCGCGTGTACCTAACTTTGTAACAAATTTACGAATCAGTCGCTAAATTAGTCGCTAAATAGTCGCAAAAACTTATATATATACAAGCATGGATCAGCTCGGTTTCTCCTCATCCACACACTTAGTTTGCGATATTCATCAGACAAAATTGGAAAAAAACCCAGAGAGGAACGTTTTCTAGGTCAGCGATAATGTCAGGAGCTTATAACTACACTAACGGTCGAGAGTGGATGTATAACCAGATCGATCCAGCTACGGGAGATTTCACGGCAGAATTCATGGAGGGGGTCGATAAACTTTTAATTCCGTTTGCAAATAGCCAGCCCTTCGCGCAGAGCAATGGAGGTAAGTTTCACTGTCCTTGTGATACTTGCAGGAATGATAAACGACTTATGACGGGGAGAAAAATACAAAAGCATTTGTATAGGAATGGATTTATGCCTGATTATTATGTTTGGTATAAGCATGGTGAAGAAGTCGATATGGGTTTAGGAACGAGTTATGCTGATACGACCTGGGTTAGTGGAAGTGAAGGAATGGGTAATGTAGTAGAAGATAGGTATGTGGATATGGTGAATGATGCATTTCGTGATAACGAACATTTTGATAACTATCATCAATATAGTTATCAGAATGTGGAGGAATATGGTAGTTATCCGAATGTAGACGAACCGGTACGTAATCATTCAAAAAAATTCTACGACTTGCTATAAGGAGCGAACAATCCTTTGTACGATGGTTGTCGTGAAGGTCAGTCACAGTTATCCTTAGCTGCTCGAGTCATGCAAAAGAAGGCGGAGCATAATATGAGTGAAAGGGCAGTGGATTCGATATGCGAAATGCTTACAGAGTATCTACCAGAAGGAAATCAGGCAATCGATTCACATTACGCGACAGAGAAATTGATGCGCAATTTAGGCCTCCCATGTCGTCCGATTGATGTTTGCTTCAAAAATTGTATGATATTCTGGAAAGATGACGAAAGCTTAGATAAGTGTCGGTTTTGTAATTCACCAAAAATATGTCAACACAGAACTCACTCTTTTGCAACAAGAAAATGATGATCCGGTAATGATGACTACAATTGAAGATCTCGTTCCTGATAATTTGGTACAACACGAAAACACAATCAATCTCGATTACGACGTTGGAGATGCAGAACCAGAAGATGAATTTTGGTGTAATCTATCATCTTCTGATGATGACGATGAAGATGATGAAGCGGACGATGATGCAGAACCGTATTGATATTTGTATTTCAGAGTTTTAATAATCTCAAATTTGTTTAATATTAAATATGTCTAATGTTTAATGTTTATGTCTAAGGTTTATGTATAATGTCTAATGTTTATGTATAATGTTCAATGACATCTTCCCTTTGTTTTATTCATAATGTTATTGTTTTGTTTTTTTCTATTTTTTTTTTAATGTTTGTGGTCATTTATAAATGCAATATGTTTAAATTAAGTATTACTTTTAGTATATAATTATTTATTTAGCTATTTAAGATTTAAATTTGCTTCAGAACCCTGATTAGTCGCATTTTAGTCGCAATTTAGTCGCATATTCGCAACCATTTAGCGACTAACTTGCGACTAATTAGGGTCTGGCCCAAATAAAATCAGGACTCGCCAATATTTTGCTAGCCCGCGAACATTTTGGCCTGAACCGCGTATATTTTCGTCAAAGCCCACGAAAAATTGGGTCTGGCCCGCCAAATTATTCACCCTCTAAACCGAAAAAATCACTAAACCAGCGCCCAATTTGTTCTAAACCAGGCCTAAAACGCCAAATCAATTTCAGATTTTTTCCTAAATTTTCCTAAGTGTCGAAAACCTAGTTCAATTGTTCTGAAAATCCTCTCTCGCCGTCAACATTCTCTCTCGATTCCATCTCTCCATATTCGACACGATATCTTCTCTATCACCTCTAAACCATCTCTCACACTTTCAATCGCTCTCTCGCAACCCTAACACCATCTATCTCCCACCTTAATATCTATTTTCGATCTCTGTCAAAACCCTAACCGAGAAATCCGATGGCAAAATCGAAAGCTAAAGGAGGTAGAGGACGAGGCCGAGGAAGAGGAGGAGGAGGTAGAGGCCGTGGGCGAGGAAATATTGCCGTCGAGCCACAGCCTTCCTCGTCCACCAAATCCAGACCCAACAATCTACCGCCGCAGTACAATTTCTCTCCGGCGACAGACGGTACACGTCCACCGCGTCCGACTATGACTCAAACCCAGCTGCATGTCAGCCAGTACCCACCGCCTCACCAACTTCTCTACAGCGATTCGAGGTCTCCACGGACATCTCTAGGATATGGTCCGGCTACCGGCTCTGAAGGTCAGAGAGCATCTCCTTCGAATCCTCAGCGGACAGCATCGGCGAATCAGTCTGGTCAGAGGATAGCCACGGTGACTCCACCTGCTCAAGCTCCACCTGCTCAGAGGACATCCACAGTGACTCCACCTGCTCAAACTCCACCTGCTCAGAGGACAGCCTCTGCTCATCCATCTGCTCATAGGACAGGCTCTGCGAATACCCAAGGTAATGGATTCATTGGTATATACTCATAGAGCTTGAAATTTTGGTTTGGTTGTTCTTGTTTAGTCTGTTTGCAAACTAGATTCGGATTATGTGACTGATGACTGTTTTGTTAAGTTTGGTTTCATGTCATTGTTTGTTGTTTGTGACTGATGCTTGTACGTTGGTTTGGTTGTTCTTGTTTAGCTCAATGTTTGATTTTTTTTTGAAGTTTAGTCAGTTTGCAAACTAGATTCGAATTATGTGACTGGTGACTGTTTTGTTAAGTTTTGTTTCATGTCATTGTTTGTTGTTTGTGACTGATGCTTGTACGTTGGTTTGGTTGTTCTTGTTTAGCTCAATGTTTGATTAGTCAGTTTGCAAAGTTAGATGCTTTCGATTTTGCCTTATGGTATATGTAGAAACTTGTGACTGTTTTGTTTAGCTCAAGGACTTTCTTGTTTAGTTTCATGTCGAAGTATGTGACTTGTGACTGTTTAAATATGTTTTCAGTTTTGATTGCTTTGACTGTTGAGTCTTGTGAGATTTAAGAATGAAAGCTTCTTTCTTGTTTAGTTGCATTGACTAGTACATGTTTCTGTTTGAGTCTGTGAACTTTGATTTGTGTGTTGATCATATTTTCAGGTCATATGTCTACTCCACAAGCGTCTCCGACTCAATCTATTCAACTGTCTCAACAACCAAGGGCGTCTCCAGTGCAAAACTCCGAAGGTCAGAGCAATCATGAAGCTCAGCAATCTAACCAAGTAGATGAGAATATGGTTGACGGGGTGGACGACAATGTGGTGATTCAACCAAGGCTTGAAGAAAGCCGTCTCCGTTATCTTGAGAGACTACTAAGCATGCCAGGACGAGAACAGTGGACTACTGTTCTCTCACAAGTTCTTCCACAACCGCCAAATACAACTTGGTAAAAGTTTAATTCCATCTCTTCATTTTAGTTATTTCCTGTGATTCATAGTTTTTACTGATTCTTTGTTGTCTGTGTAGGTTTGGTCGTGACAAGTCTTCTCTGGTCCGGAAGATTACAAAGGTCTTCCAAAACAAATTTGATGGTGAGTTCTATAGTTGGAGCCATGTGCCTCGACCGCGAGCAGAGCGGTACTTCTTAGAGTTTGCGGTAAGTATATAGGTACAATAGTCTAGTTTTTTAAAATTTTGTTTAGTTTCTCACTAACATGATTAAGCTCTTTCTATTGTAGAAAGAGCACCACTGGGATCCATTAATCACAGGGACCGTTCAAGCACATTTTGAGGCCATATGTCAAAGGAGAATGAAGGACATGGTGAGCAAAGCTCACCTTTCTGGTGTCCGACCTGCATGGATAGAAGAAGACATTTGGGTAAAGATGACTGCATACTGGGAAACTGATGAAGGTAAACAGAGGAGTGAGACCACTTCTGCTGCTCGAATGTCTGATCGTGACGGTCTAGGTGTGAGCAAAACCTACACTGGCCAGAAGTCTATGGAGCAAATTCACCAAGAAATGGTAGTAAGCATTCCTCTATCTACTTTTGTTTCTGAATTTTAATTCTTCCCTATTAGCAATTTAGTTTGTTACATTTTCAGAAAAAGGAGATGGGTAGACCTGTCAGTTATGGTGAGGTTTTTCTGAAAACCCACAGAAAACCTGATGGAACTTACATCGACCTGAAGGCACAACAGATTGCAGAGAAGTATGAGGAGAGGCTCAATGCAAAGAAGGCCGAGATTGAGGCAGAAACTTCCGATGGGACTTCCCGACCTAGAGAGCTGACCACTGATGAGTTCAATGAACTCTTTCTTCAGGTAAATCCAATTCTTATTATTCATATATGTATTTGTGTTTGACTGCTTGTATGGAGTTTCATATTGTTTTTGAATTGACTTCTCTAGTTAATGATTCCATTTGATTTGGTTGACTGTCTTTGAATTTTTGTTGTCTGTTGGTTGTGAAAAGAATTGTTCTATTTATGGTTGTCTGAATTTAACCATTTCCTAACAATTTAACTTTCTTTTTCTGTTTCCAGTCAACAATTATGGATGACATAGGCTATGCATATGGTATTGGAAGTCTTGGAGAGTCTCACGCCTCTGGAAAGCGCAAGTACCCGGGTAGCTCATGGCCTTATAACTCGCTCCAACATCATCTTGAAGAAGCTCAGCGCCAGATTGAAACACAAGCTGCTGAGTTAGCTCGACAGGCGAGTGATCAGAAGGAGTTGGGCATGGTGAAAAGGTATCTACTCGAAACCGACCCTGCATACATTGATTTCTGCAAAACCCAGTCTGATGCAGCTCCTACCACTTCTCCTACTAATTCTCCTTAGACTCTACTTGTTAAGACTTTGTTTATAATGTTTGTATGTTTGTATGTTTGTTTTGAATTTTAAGAACATAATGTATGACTTTGTTTTCTTATATTTTAGTATAAATTGTGTTTTATTCAAAAGTGTTTTAGATTTCATATTATTGCATTACATTCAGCTTTTAATTCATAATTAAAATAGTGAAAAACCGAAACCAAACCAGAATGTATTCCGGTTCATTTTAGTCGCTAATTAGTGGCTATTTAGTCGCGATATAGTCGCTAAATAGTCACTAAGTAGTCGCTATAGGATAAAATTAAATTCATTATGGCATAATTAGTCGCTAAAACGTCGCTAAATGCGTCGCTCATTAGTCGCTATATAGTTGCTACTTTTGCGACTATTTAGCGACTAAATGTTTAGCGACTGCTATGTGACTTAAATACAGTCGCTATATTCGTCGCTATTGAGTCGCTATATTTGTCGCTAATTTAGCGACGAATATAGCGACTAATATTTAGAAAATATAAATAATCGCTATATTAGTCGCAATTTAGCGACTAATATAGCGACTAATAGATTTAGCGACCACAGATTAGCGACTAATGTAATTAGTCGCAACTGGGTCGCTAAATGGAAAATAGCGACTGATTTGCGACTATATACGCAATCGCAAAAACCCTGTTTTCTTGTAGTGTGCGATTGGGGCCACCAATTTTTTCAGAATTGTCCATAATCTCGTTAAAGTCACCAATCATACACCAACATTCTTTACGAGTTGATTGCACACATTATTCATATACTATAAAACATTATAAACATCTTAATTTTATTTACTAATTTGACTACAGAAACTAAAGTCGACATGTGTGAGAGTAGACTACAGAAAATAGAGTTTAGTTCCATAAACTCATTGAACATAATGTGCTTCACAATTTAATTCTTAATGTATGATAATCTACCTAGCCAATTGAGTTTTTATGATTTTCTGTTGTATGAAATTAGAAACAGGTACACGGAAATTGATTATATAAAAGCACATAAGCGATTTTTTTTAAAAGACATGGGTATGTGTTATAATCATGTGTATATATATGTGCGTGTGGGTGTAAGTGTGTGTATATATATATTTTATATTAAAAATTCAATACATTAGTTTTCCAAAACTTATAACTAAAAATTATATAATTCAAAATTAAATATCAAAATCACTATATTTATTCTTAATTAACTAACTATATTGTGACAAATGACGGAAAAAAATTCAAAGATAATATTATCTAACTAATCAAATTAATCATTTTCAATATCTCACAAATGATTAATATAATCTATCTAAGTAAGATTCTTTGTAAATAAAATGTAAAAATTATAGGGCATAAATATCAATTTTTTTACTAGTTTCAACATTTTATATTTGATTTTATCTCTTTAACTTCTTTTATACAAATATATAAAATAACTACAATTTTCTATTTTTTGCGACATAGAGTTTTCAAAACATAACCGCAAACTTCCAATGCGTTTTTGAAAAAAAAAAATTGGAAGCATTTTAAAAACGAGCTTTTGAAAAATTCCACAAATTTCCGATTCTATTTCCGATTCTAAAGCAGAAAACGGTCATCCAACAAAACATCTCTAATGCCTAGGTTTTGTACATTTTGTTTTCGTGTTAATATCGATTATCCAGAAAAATAAACAAAGTCGAGATTATGTAATCCAAAAAGCCTAAAGTTGCGATTGTTTTTATTTGGGTCAAAGCCTAAGCCCAAACTCAAAACCCTCCAACGGTTTGGCCGTTACAAACACATCACAGCCGTTATTCTACGCGCCACAACGTTCTCTATCTCTCTACTTCGGCATATTCTCCAAATTTCTCTTCCTATTTTACCCTTAACCGGAACTAACCTCCAAAGCCATCAGCTTCTCCTTCGCCACCGTCTGCGTCAGGCGCGTTGACTCTAATGCTTCTCGAATTTCACGCCTCAGAGAAGAGAAGCCATTGTTGATCCTTAATCAACTCAATCTGATCAAAATTTCAAATCTTTTGTTCTCAAATTTCATTGCTCTGTACTTGCAAATCCATCTCTCTTAGAAGTTCATAAATCTGTTCGACATGAGGATGAGAAAAATCCCCTGAGATGAATCTAAATACCCTGTTTTCAACTTCTATGGAGCTTTCACCAGCCATCTTCTTCACACCAATCCCTCTCATCATCTTCCTCATCATCCTCGACTCGTCCCACCTCCCTAAATCCGCATATAGATTAGCTAAAAGCATATAGTTACCGCTGTTATTTGGTTCTAACTTAATCAGCTCATTCAAAGCTCTTTCTCCGAGCTCAAGATCATGATGAACATTTGAGGCAGCAAGGAGAGATCCCCATATTGCAGCATTAGCCTCAAAGGGCATGCTTTTAGAAATTTCTTCCGCTTCTTTGAGTTTACCTGCACGTCCTAGCAAATCGATCATGCATCCGTAATGCTCAATGTTTGGATGAATCCCGTAATTCAATCTCATTGAGCTAAACAAACGTTTTCCAAGATCAATCAAACCGACATGGCTGCAAGCTGAAAGGACTGCAATGAAAGTAACATCATTCGGTTTGACGCCAGCTTTAACCATACGGTTAAACATCGCTAAGGCGTCAGCTCCGAGCCCGTGTGTAGCCAATCCAGTAATTATAGTCGTCCAAGTAACCACATTCCTCTTGTTAACCCTCTCAAACTCCTCCAATGCCTTTGTTATATTCCCTGATTTGGCATACATATCGATGAGCGCGTTGTTCAACGAAACCGCTCTCTTTATCCCTCGATGATCAACGTAGCGACATATTCTTTCCCCTAGTTCAAGTGAACCAATATCAGCACAAGCTGAGAGTGCTGCTAAAAGCGTAACTTCATCCGGCTCGACATTCTCTATCAGCATTCTCTGAAACACTTCAATGGCTTCGCTAGCTCGTCCCCTCTTTGCATAACCCGAGATCAAACAAGTCCAAGAAACCACATTTCTTACCCAACAAGGCATCATCTCCAGCAAACTCATTGCTTCATCCATCTCACCTACTTTACCATACCCAGCTAATAACGCATTCCAAACATTCACGTCCCTCACACGCATTCCATCGAACACTTTACGTGCATCTCCTGAACCACCACACGAACAGTACATTTGAATCAAACTTGTAACAACATGGACACTAGAATCAAATCCGAAAACCACTGTTTGGCAATGAATCTGTCTCCCAAACCAAATATCAGATAACCTAACAACAATCTTTAACGCAAAAGGGAAAGTAAACGTGTCTGGCTTCGAACATAAAGACCAGAACTTTCTGTAAACTAAAACCGCGATTGAGTGCGCATTGGGTTCGTCGACGAGAGACAAAGCTTTGATCATGGTGTTGTGGAGATAAGTGTTGGGAAATGGCTGGTGGGTAAATACAGAGTAAGCATATCGGAGATATCCAGCAATTGAACACGCCTCGACGAATTTAGCAACGATGAGGTTGTCTCTGTTTAGACCGGTTATGATCATGGAACAATGAGCTTGCTTCAATGTTTTGAGGTTGGTTCCATGGATTTTTAGAGAGGAAACGAACCAATTTATGCCCGGGATGGTTGAACTTCGGCGAATATTTAGAGCCATCGGGGGCTGTAGCTGCCGTGAGCTTAAATTCAATGCGGTGATTCGTTGTCGCATTCTCAAATCGTTAGACTAGCACTTCGTCGTATACATATACACATCTACGAGTGAAATAGTCAATTTTTTTATTTCACGTATTCATTGTTTTCAAATTATAATTTTACAACAACAAAAATACTAAAAGAGAGAAATGATGTAAATTCCTTGTATGATTCTATCTGCAACTTCCAATAGAACAAATGGACGGTTTAACCGGTAAGGACTGCTAGGAATTGTTTGAATCGTCGCTTCCTCTACTCACAGCGGGAATTCTTTTTGCAAGAGATCGAGATTCCTTGACTCACAAGCTTCGATCAAGTCTTGCCTCGAGGCACAGCTGCATAAAGTTAACCAAAAGTAGATTTTTTTTAACGACATTGGTGAATTTAATGGTTTTTTCTTCTTCTTCGCAAGCTTCAAGGGATGTACCTTAACGAGAGCCTCAAGTACTGCCATGCGTTATCGGCTTTAGGATTCATCGCTAGGGCACGAACGTAGTAAGGGATTGATTCTTTGTACATCCCCTGTTACAATTAGAAACAAGCATACCAAATTAAGTTCGTTCCAGTGAAAAACAATCACCAACCATCAGATATTTGCTTCTAGCACAAGTAAAAACGAAGCAAGAACTCTAACCTGGTTTGCGTAACTGATTCCCATGTTTGCCCAAGCACGGACATAATTAGGTTTTAAATCTAATGCCTGTCAGTAAAAAATAGAACACAGTGTCAGACAGAAGCAGAAACAATGAAACTTAGACAGAAGTTTTGATTTCTGTCCATCGAAAAGTTTACCTGTTGATAAGCAGATATGGCATCGGCGCTCTGGACACTGTTGGCTTGTGTAGCACCAAGCTTATTCCAAAGAGAATAATCGTTTGGTTTTAATTTTAACGCTGTTTGGAAGGAAGTAATTGCTCTATCGAATTCCCTTGACAGATTGTAGAGAACACCTAACACTATATGAACATCAGCGTCCTCAGGATTCATCTGAGAAGCTTCACTGAATAATCTAGCAATCTGTTCATACATAGAGAAGATATAAAGTTTCAATACAACTATGAGGTGAGATTCAACCGCGGAGAATTTACAAGAGGAAGAGCGCTTACATCAGCATGGTATAGGGAATCAGCAAGCTCTGGAGGCGCGATCCCTCCATACTTGGGGTGATTCCGCAGCCATCCGTATAAATATTTCAAAGCAGTTGATTGTTCCAACTCTGTGATTACAGAGGATAAGATATTAGTCACTTAACTGGTTACAAAAATGTATAGCCACGAGAATCCATATTGGGCAACAAGATAATGTCACAAAACAAACACATATTACTAGATTCCAGGCACTGACCGTTGGTATGGCTCACACCAAGCGCAAGAAGCACCTCTAGATTTGAGGGATCAGCTTCCTGTGCCCGCATCATTGCAGCTATTGCCTGCATCCGCATATTAATAGATTTTAGTAATCTCTTTGGGTTTTTATAAGTCGAGGGTAGTTAGAGGTTCACAAAAATTAATCTGAGTAACCTGTTGATCATCATCGTTCTCGGCGTGTGTGACCCCAAGTAATCTCCAACCTTCAGCATTCTCAGGATTTTTCATAACCTCAGCTTCCAGTGCAAGCGCTGCTTCACTCAGAAGTCCTTTGCGAAACAATTCCTGCCCTTCTTTCATAGGTTCAGGGTGGCCCACATAAGGATTCATGTCAGAGAAGACGTAGACACCACTAGTTTGCTTTTCAGCATTTCTTTCAGTCAGAAACCTGGAGAGGCAGAAAATTTTGTTAGATGGACTTGAAAGTCGAAGACGCATGTTGGTTAAACATTGTTCATGTCTCCATAGATAAAAAAAAACTAGAAGGTAATCAAATATAATCTCTTGACTAATCAGGCAAAGTTTTAATACTAAAATGAAATCTGAATTTGTGAACGCACCCGCACAATGACAAAGAGAACTTATATTAGATAGATTAAATAATAATGGACATACTCATCATAAGCATTTGCCCATGCATCAGCTGAACTCTCACCCACGGGCCCTTCAGCAAATTCATCCACCCAGTCATCAACATTCAACTTCGAAAACTCATTAACCCATTGGTCCTCCGCCGATTCTAGCTGACCATTCCCGGACGCAAACTCATCAGCCCACTGCTCTGGTCCATGTGAAAGCTACACACACCAAAAAAAAAAAAAAAGCTTACAGCAGATGCAAGAAAATGCTTCTTACCGGAAAGAAAAGAGTTGATATGATGTCAGTTGTCACTAAACTTTCTACCATGTCAGAGACTTCATATTCTGCAATTATAATGAACCATTCACTGATGGACGGATAAATCTATGCTGACGCCTTTCCACTATGGATGCATTTCTAAAAAAGAAAATGCAGGAGATCCAATACAACAGCTAAACCTATCAATATCATCAGATGCTTCAACTTCGAAATAAAGGCTATGCAAGAAAGTTTTAACAGTAAATCAATTTTCGCTGGCATGCTATCAGTAGCGAGGGAGACCCTGAAACGAAAACATACTTTATTAATCAGCACATACATACTTTCTCATTTGCAAACTGATCAGCCCAACTTGGTGGCCCCAGATACTGCTGTTCATATTCAGTAGCCCATTCCCCAGGGGCTGGTCCTGGCTTGACCTCATTCTCATCAATAATGAGCTCACCGCGGCTCATCTTTGAAACAAATTGGAGGAATCTTGAATTCTGCATTCACAAAGCATTTTGCCAAGATTTTGGATAAATATCAAGAGAGAAACATTCTTAATTGGGGAAAAAAATTATGACAAAATTTAAGAGATCTTCAAATTCTAGGACACAAACCAACACATCAGCCAGAAGAAACATTTTTCATGTGTAGTAGAAGTTCTCAGAGATGGAAATAAAGGAACAGAACAGCCTAGAAAGAAAAGAAAAAAAGGAAATTTCGTCCAATAGTACAGTTTACTGCATCTTGCTTACTGAAACTACGCTGAAAGGCTTTTTAGAAATTAAGGAGTTTACTGTGAAAGCAAATGTTTATTAAAGGTAGGTTACACAAACCTGAAATTTCGGATTGCCATCCTGAGATAGTGTCTGAGCAAGCTTACGAGTCTGCTCCATTGCAGCTAAATTTTGCATATCCATACTTCTCATTTGGTTTGACATCAATTGAGATTGACCCTTCAATAAAAGAAAAAAAATGGCGAAAGATGAGGTCAACGATTTTCAGAAGAACTTGAATATATATATCAGAATCTTTATATTAATTGAGAAGTGCTTTTGATCTTATATTAAACGCGAGTCAAACCCTGATGACTGATAAAATCACAAACAAAAAATTGAAGGACTATGCCCTGGGAACTAGCAAATCAAAGCCTATACTCAACCTAAAATATAGGTCCTAGATATTCTATGAAACTAATTGAAAGCTTGTCAAACATGTGTCTGAGATGGACATTCAAATAGAGTATATCAAACAACCGAAGGAAAAAGTATCTACCAATATACCTGTTCAAACTCGGTGGCCCAGCCATTCACACCATGTTGTTGCTCAAAAGACTGGACCCATGCATCAGGACCACCATGATCCATCCCATTCTGGTTAAATTCGGCCGCCCAACTATCCCCAGGATGCAAACCAGGTTTTGCAACAGCTTGAGACTCATTCCAATAATCATCTAGCTCCCGAAATCTCCCAGGAAAATGACCTCTAGCTTGAATGCCATCATCAATATCCAAAGATGACAATAATGCATTTACCTATAAAAACAACGAAGAACATAAAAGGCTTAGGCATATTCGAAACATGAAGGCTTAAACATACAAGGAGCAACTGACGTGCTCTTGAAAAAATCCATACTAGATAGTAAGGAATACCAAGTTAAACAACAGAATTGGTTCTCAACAAAAGCCCAGACCCTCATTTTCATTCTAAAATGTAACCTTTAAAAGAAAATTTAGGACCAAGGAGGTCGGACCTAAACTTTGAATACCATTATTACACTTCCTCATAACATTGAGTTGATTTTTAATTGCTAAAAGGGGGACGACATGAATAATATATCACCAAAACGTTAAACACATATCGTATAGCTGGACTTGACCCTTAAAACACAAGTTGAAGGCATAAAACACAATGATGCAGCTCCAAAAAACTATTAGACAAAAAACAAACCTGAGAATTGATAAATTCCTCTCCCCTATCGGCAAAAAAATGCCGGGCCATTATGCTACTACGATCTCGTATGCATTGTTTGTCACTTTGCGACAAACCCAGCACAGGGACAGGTGCTGGACGAAAGGGCATGCCACCACGGCTACTCTCAACAAATGAATGCAGAAAGTTTGACAAGACTCTCTGTGGGGGTCCTGCAACGGAAAAGGAAAATTTAAAGCAAGCACAAGAGAACACCTCGCTTTGACATATGCAAAAAACAACGACAAGCATATGAATAAACACGAAACGGCCATCTGGGAGAAATTGAAGGAACGCATGGTGAAGAAGTTACTTCAACTATGACCGAGCTACACTTACTTCATGTAGCTATACTACTTTAACACTTTCACTGCTTTTCTTCCTACAAAACTAATGCTGTTTACTTCGCAAAAAAAAGTTACCAGCTATTCAATATCAAAACCACAATATCTATCCAATTTGTTCCTGTCACTAAATAAATGTGGTCGAGAAAGTATGAGGAAACTTGATCACAAACCTTCAAATGTGGGCTGGACTGACTCATACATAGGTCCCATTGGAGGCATAGGTCCACCACGCTGTACTTCATCCCAAGCTGCACCCAGACCATTCTGATCTACAGAGCGGAAGCCACGGAAGAACTCGGTCCCCTGATGAAAAAATTAGCAGACCCATCAGCTACCACAAAGGCTAGATAATCAGAATCACTACCACCATGGGGAAAATTAAAAACTTTGCACAGCATTAACCTGAGCACCAGGTTGCAGAATTGGCTGATCTAACTCAGAACCAGGAAGTGAGCTTATGTGTTGGTCTTCAGAGTAAAACTGTGGCCCAGGACCTGAAGGGGTAGCATTAGGTATCTCCTTGAGCCTTTCCTGCCCACAAAATCATCAATCATCATCGAGAAAGATTGAAAATTACATAGAATCCCAAACGAAGCGATTTAAATCAGAAGAGCCCACAAGTTTGTCAGCAAGATTATGGATTAAATTCACATGACATAAGAAAGTTAGCAGAATTATATATTTGTAATTACAAAACCAAGTGCAGGTTACGTATGCTTTTAGCGATACGGAGAATATCTAAAACCCCTCTGAAGAATAAGATCTACTTCGGCTTCAAGCTCCAACCACCCGACGATGGCGAGAATAAATCGGGAGACTTGTTTCAGCATGGAAATTCGATCACGAAGCTAACCTGTGTTTTGGAAGAGGAACCAAGTAGCGCGTTGGTGAGAGCTCCGAGAGGGTTGGAAGAAGAAGAAGAGCCGGGAACCGCACAGGCGGCTCCACCGTTGACAAGGTCTCTCATCGCCATGTTTTTAAACCCTTTTTACTCTCGCCGTAACAATCGTCGCCGAGTCTAGTTATTATTAGTGCCTTCGCCGTCTGGAATTGATCATCACCTTCCCAAATCCCAATCTATTCGTGGCAGTGTATCTGTATATTATTTTTTGTGTTTGGCCACAGCTTCGTAAAAGTCGAATTACAACAAATGGTATTTAATATTTATGTATTATCCACACCACACACTTTTTTAGGCTCACCATCACGTTTATTTTAATTGTCAAGGAAAACAAACATTTTACTCAATATTTATTTGTCTTTTAAAAACAGAATTATTTTGTGAATGATAGTATATATATATATATATGTTTTAATTTTGTGAATAAAAATGATAAAGCATTAAATCATGAAAACCAATATCAATGCTATTAAAAAATTAGAGTCGAAAGTAAAATAACCTTTAGGCCATGTGTTATTTACAAAGAATGCCACTGAAGTTATAAAATGAATTTAAAATTTCATTAAGGGTAAATTCGGGTTTTTAAAATTGTTACAAACGAATTTAATATCTGATCCGGGCATAATGAAATGGATACACGCGGATCTATCTGTTTTTTAATCTCGACCCTACATTGATTTAATCCTAACCATCCAATTGGAAATACTTAAATAATCCGAAATTTAAAATAGTTATCAAGCCCATCCTGCATCGAATATATAATAGTTATCAAGCCCATTTCACACTGCTATGGTGCACACTGCTATGGTGCCCAGCTTGGGTCATCTTCATGCACCCTGATTTTCCATTCACGTAAAAATAAAAGATTAATCTGCACAAATATGCAACGTGAATGATCGTTATTTTGTAATAGATTAAAATTAATATACGTACTATGTAATTAAAAATAGTTTATATATTTTTTGGGGCAAACATTTTATAATGGTTATACATACACTTATATTAGGTATATGTATAATGTTACAAAAAAAAACGTTTACAAACAACCAATAAATATTAAAAATGTTTTGCTATACACAAACAACCATTAATTTCGAAAAATAACAGTAAGTCATTGAAAAATATTTGAAAAAGGAAAATATTAATACAACAACAACCATTTATTCCGAATCCTTAATTAGGTAACAAATATTATTATTTTTTAAAACAATTAGAAACATATAACTACAATAACCAACAACTACATTTTAGGTAACAAGATATATAAATGGTTATTTTGACATTAACTAACAAAAATCAGCTGAAGTTTGGTTTAGGAGAATCTCAAAAGATATTTATGTAACAAGATACGAAATATATACATGCATTAACAACCATTGAATCCGAAAACCATTACATGAAAACTAAAATTATACATTTAAAAAAAAATAGAAACATATAACCGATTATTAATACTCTTTCTATAGATAATCCTAAATAGTAATATCTTCAATAACTACCACTACATTTTAGGTAACAATACTTCATGAACATATTTTCATCCATTAACTTTAAAAATCAACAAAATCTTAAAAGATATATATGCCATTTCTTTATAATACGAAATACTATATTAAACCACAAAATATCTTCTCATGATCGGAATATTCCTTAATCTATAGAGATCTTATACCATTTAATATCTTTGAATTAATTAAAAATATCATAATCTCTTGGATATATTCAAAACCTAAATCTTACCTATTCTATATAAATATGTGTTGTAGTCCAAACTAAAAAGCAAACTTTTACGGCCAAAACCAAAAGAAACCTAAATCCATATTTTGTGAAATTAGCATAATGAATTTGCAAGTTACTAACATCATTGACATCAAACCGTTCAAGTCTAGCTGTAGAATCAATCAAAATTCTGCACACATGGAAGCAGTTCACCGCACAATCTGGTGAAACGTTAGAAATCATCTTATTTGCGGATAAGAATGTAAGTATTGATTCAAAGAGTTCCATATCTGATTCATAAATTCGTTTTTCTATTATCTGAATCTAAGTTGTCGTTGGGGATACTTACTTGAGTCATTCTTGTATGTGCAGGGGAGATTCAGATTTCCAACGCCTTTGATGCTTCCTTAGTACTCATTAATCCTGATATAGATGAAGCAAACGAATAGAAACAGCTGTAAGTACCTCAACCCAAAAAATTACGATCTCCAAAAAGTTTAAAAACGTTTATCCTAAACAATACAACTAATGAGTACTCTATGATTGAGCATAAAATATAAGTATATTTCATATATGTAGGTTTATGGAGGATTCCAATTCGTTTACTTTTTTGAAAACAAAGAAGAAACGAAAGAGCTACAACTGAAACATTATCAATGGAACCAACATTCAGATAAAACCATATCGGAAGTATTACATTCTACTCAGGTTATCCTCTAACTTTATAGTTTCCTTTGCTTTAGTATATATACATTCTACTCAGATAAGCCTAATATTTAGCCAAAATATAGAACTTATAGAGTACCGTACTTTTATAATGTCATTGGTTTTGTGCAAAGTTGACAACTCAGACTGTCTTCGGCATATGTGTATTTCAAAACAATAAACACTGTAAAATTAAAATAAATTATCAATATACAAAGAATAAATTGCTTTTGTAAGATATGGATATAATTGTACATATGATAATCTAATCCCAAAGGCTTGATTCAATATGGAACTCAGAAAATATGTACATTTTGTCATTAGTAGTTTCTTTTAATCTAATTGAGCAGATAATATTTTGTTTTACTATATAGATTTGTATATATTGGACTATGTATAATGAATATATATATATGTACTAAATACCTATATCCAACTATATTCATCCTAATAAATCTTAGTTTATTTATTATAAACCATATAGCTGTATATTCATTCTAACAAAAATATTTTAACAACTTGCACATTAAGTTATAATAGTCTAATGTGAATATATTTCTTAACCGAATCGTTGACGATTTTATAGTAACTAATAACGGAAAAGATTTTAGAATATTACCTTAAAAACAGTAAAGAAAACTTGCACGCTAATATATAGCACAACCTTAGGTAACTCCCAAACGGTCAAACCTATCAAACAAACAATAATAAGATATGAATATGGAATATATTCTATAAATTTCTTCAATGATACCTATTTTTAAGGAATATTATACATTTCAATTATAGCGATTTTGATAATATCTCAAACTTCTTATTAATAACAAGAAAACTAAATCTTCACTAATATCCGCTAACTAATATATTGCGAGATAGAAGATTATAACAATAAAGTTTAGATTTGAATATTTTAGATCATGGAATGTAGTAATATCTATACTTAAATGCCTACAATATTTAAGATATTCATCATAACAACTTACTATTATCTTAAAATCGTATATTCTAGAGGATTTAAAAAAATGGAAAATGGTCAGAAAAATCCTCAACTTTCAAATTTTGGCCATTTAAAGCTTGAACTATCGAGTAGGCCATTTTAAGCATAGATTTTTTTATTGACTGTCTGAAATAATACTAAACTTTCGTTGACCAGGCCAAATTAGACACGATGTTAAGTAGTTTAACGGAGAGACTTTACGTTGTTAATCAAACGTTAATGGGATTCCCTTAGTCACAAAACGACGCCGTTTTGACTAATATAAAAATGGAAAATGTCATAATAATCATGAACTTTCAAATTTCGGCCATTTAAAGCTCTAACCTTCGAATTTCGGCCATTTAAAGCTCCAACTTTCGAATTTTGGCCACTGAAAGCATTTAACTCTTTAATTTCAAAAGCTCATACTTTGGTTCGACTCTTAAACCTTTTATTATTATTATTTTTCATAAAATCGGCATGTATGCCTCTCCATTGCACATCTTGAAACCCTTCCACTTTCAGCCTTTTCGCTAAAACCTCTCCTATAGTAGTTGATGCCTTGGCATTGCAAGTACGGCCACACTCTAGGGAGTTCTTGACCGTGTGTTCTACGGTTGAAGCTGTTGTCACTACTCTCCTATTATTTCTATTGATTACATTGTCCATAAACAAACTGTTTTATTTGAAAGTTCAAAGAAACCTCAAGATATTGTAAACACTGAAAATGTTATAAAAGAAGTGAATATGGATATTTCATGCTCTGATTGTGTTTTCTTAGTTTTCTTGAATACTTTGTTTTGAGGTTTAAATTCGTTTCAGTGTTTACCATATCTTGAGGTTTCTTTGAATTTTTAAATAAAATAGTTTGTTTGTAGAAACAATGACAGTTCTAAAAAGATATGTCCTAAGGTTGTTCATGTCGATTAATTGCATAACAACAAACATAATTGACATAAACAATGGGAGAGTAGTGACAACAACTTCAACCGTAGAGCACGCGGTCAAGAACTCACTCGAGTGTGGCCGTACTTTCAATGCCAAGGCAGCATCTATTATAGGAGAGGTTTTAGTGATGAGGCTGAAAGTTGAAGGGCTTCAAGATGTGCAAGTGAGAGACACACATGCACATGTTATAAAGAGATTAAAAAGGGTTTAAGAGTCAAACCAAGGTATGAGCTTTTGAAATTAAGGAGTTAAATGCTTTCAATGGCCATTCGAAAGTTGGGGCTTTAAATGACCAAAATTCGAAAGTTGAAGTTTTAAATGGCCAAAATTTGAAAGTTCATGATTATTATGACATTTTTTCCATTTTATATTAGTTAAAACGGCGTCGTTTTGTGACTAACGAAACCCATTAACATTTGATTAACACCGTAAAGTCTTTCCGTTAAACGACCTAACGTCGTGTCTAATTTGGTATGGTCAACGAAAGTTTAGTATTATTTTAGACAGTCAACAAAAACTCTATGCTTAAAATGGCCTACACGATAGTTCAAGCTTTAAATGGCCGAAATTTGAAAGTTCAGGATTTTTCTGACCATTTTCCCATTTAAAAAATATACGATTCGCAAAGATTTTAGAAGTTTACCTAGCCAAATAAGCATCCATGCACGTCAATATATATCTCCTCATTCTCACATCTCGCCTCACCTATCAAACACAAAGAAAATACAATAATAAAGAGCGGTTATCTTATTCAACCTTTCCAATGGCAATGATTCAGCAATTTACTGCACTCAATGACGTGAAACCATTCAAAACTGGTTGGAGGATCCAAGTTAAGGTTCTTCACACGTGGAAGCAGTACACTGCTCATTCGGGTGAAACCCTGGAGATTATACTAGCTGACGAGAATGTAAGTATACTTTCGAGTGTTAATATTTCATATAATTTTCTCACTGGAATTCTAATACTATTTTTTCTTCTATTTATATAGGGTGTGAAGATTCATGCTAGCTGCAAAAAAAAACTATCTTAACCGTTTGGAAAGGTTACTACCAGTTGGAGAATGGAAGATTATACGTAATTTTACATTGAGCAATGCAACTGGTTTATACCGATCCACTCACCATGTTTACAAAATGTCATTTGTAAACAACACCTCTATAACTCGATCTGCTGTTCGAGACGATGATATGTTTCTAAACTTGGTTGATTTTGAGACTATTTTTAGTGGAACACTTAAAACATGCTTCTTAATTGGTAAGTAATTAAATTCATTATATTGTATTTATTATAATTCATATCTTCTGTTAAATGATTTTAATTTCATGTTGATAGATGTTATGGGTCAAATTTTGGATGTTGGGGAAGTTCAGATTGTGCAGTGTGGTGGAAAAGAAAGGAAGAAACTAGAGTTTACCGTAAGAGATATTAAGTAAGTGTTTTGTTTAAATAAAGAACAACTGCACAGTCTGTGAATCTGACTAAAAGATCTGAATGACTAAAAGATCTGAACTCTTAATGTGTAATCCGTCCTAAGTTAATGTATGATATATTGTAGTGATCAAAGGTTGTCATGTTGTCTTTGGGGGAAATTTGCTAAAATTTTGCATTCAGCATGTCAAGAATTGGTTGGTAGGGTTGATGTATGTTTAATACGGTTTGCAAAACTTGGGACCTATCGAGGTATGCAAACATTGTGCTTACTAATATTCAGACTACATTTTAGTAGTACTTACCAGCGCTTTGTTTTGTAGGAGAAATACAGATCTCTAATGCGTTTGATGCCTTTTTGGTTCTCATCAATCCTAATACAAGGGAAGCATATGATTTAGACCAAACATAATATACAATATTATTCAAAGTAGTATACTAAATCAACTATATTTCATTTATATCTATGTTCAACTCATGTTATTTTGAATGATATGTAGGTTCAGAGATGATCGCAATTCTCTTGCCAATTTTGAGAAACCAGATGAGAAGCATGAACTTCAACTAAGGCGTGAGAAATGGTCTCAGTACGCTGACAAGACCATCTACGAGTTGTTGAATTTGGTTGAGGTATATTTAGACTATTCATATAACCGCATAGTATATAAGGATTACATAATGGATTTGATATGTTATGTTTATTCATAGGTTGATAAATGCAAAGTTCGGTCTACTATATACACTATCGATACATATTGGGGTTAGTTCTATTATGGTTGCCTTATATGAAACAAAAAGTGCACAAGATCTGATGACAATCCAAACAAGGGAGGTGCAACAGACATCATTACACCATTATGATGGTGTGATGTTTGCAAGGCAACCGTCACCATTGTTTCAGCAAGGTATGTGAATTATAAGTATAGCGTATATAAGGCAACAATTAGAGATCATATATAGGATATCAAACATATTATAGTAATAATTTCGTATGAAGGTACAAGATACATCTCCTGGTCAAGGACAACTCAGGAGTGTCCAGATTCATGCTTTTAGATGGTCCAGCAGAAAAGTAAATACACTTGCAAGCTCTTCATAAGATATTGAGGTATTTGAAGGGTACTATTGGTCAAGGTCTCTTTTATGGGAAGGATAGTAACTTTGATCTTCGCGGTTTTTTTTACTCGGATTGGGGAGCTTGTTCTGACAGCAGAAGATCAGTTACGGATTATGCCATTATCATTGGCGACTCTCTCATTTCTTCGAAATCCAAGAAACAAGACATGGTCTCATTGAGTTCATGTGAATATCAGAGGATACTGAAGCGCAAGATATGAAGGATGAGTTTCACTTATCCGCTCAAGCAGTCGACTTTTCTTGTCTTGCAGAACAATATCTTTGTCATCTGTTTCTAAATTGAAATCTCCTGGGATTAGTGCAGCAACTTCAGAAGCTGTAGGAGTGTCGTATCTCCTTCCATCCTTCTCACGACTACTTATAATCCTGATATGAAAATCATCATCTGGATTAACTTCAAACCTTTCTCTTGCCATTCGAAACTGCTGAACATAAGGATTGACTTCATCTAATATCTTCATAATTTCATCAATGATTTGCTTCCTCACAATCTGCTTCCTAGCACTTTTTGCAGATTTCGCATTCTTGCTGAAAGTCCAAGAAATTCAAAAACGAAATATTAGTATATAATTCATAAACGGGTGTGAACTTGTTACATGACACGTTTGGCAAACAATACCTGACTATGGCATCTCTGTTTTCAATCTCATTCTGAGTATCAACTATATAAAGCTGTGAAAACTTTGGTGTATCCCCTTCTCTTGGTTTTAAACTTCCCATTAGATGATAATTTTCACCTTGAAGCTGAAACATTTGAGGTCCCTTTCCGTTTTGGACAGAACGATGTACTTTACCACCAAGAGAGGTAAATGAGAATACCATGTTTATTGGCCTCAAATTTTCTTGGTTAAATCTGGAGATTTCATTGTCCTTTGTAAGTAGTTTTTTCAAAAGTGGTGGAGAATCCTTTAGTAGAGGAAGCACAACTTGAGCTTGACCACAACATATGGAAAAAGTAGGATTCTTTTTAGACTTCTTATTTACACGCTCACCAAACCACATCTTAGCACCACAATCCTTGCATTTGAATACATGATCTCCTTCATCAATATAAGCGAAAATTTATAGCATTTGACATTTAGTATAAGAATAAAGACATAAAACATAATCGGACTTCCTAACTTAATATTATTACAAATTTTTTTCTTGATAGATACACGCTTAGACATATTTGCATTCGAGAAAGCCTTTTCAAATATTGCCGCCATTGAAATAATTTGTTCCCGTTGAATATCAGTTTCCTGTTGTTTAGAAATACCATTGCTATGACATTCTGATTCAGAACTGGAATCACTTTCTTCACTACTAATGTCATAATTTTGATCATTATAATCTTCAGATTCACCTGCATAAGTTGTGCAATAGTTGTTAGCTTTAGACCTTGTGATCCATCAGATCTATTCAATTAAGTACAAATAAAACAAATGCTTAGCACATACACTCAGAGAAGTAATTACTTTCTGAAAAATTATCGTCGTCTGTATTGTTACAATCTTCAACCGGATCAGTAACTCTGCTTGGTATATGTAATTGCGTCACTTCATTATTGTTACTAATGCAACCCCGGATTGTTGTTGCCGAAATGTTGTGTTAGCTACATTCGTATAAAACACAAATTAGTAATGTTATGAGCCTTTATTAAACGTTAATGTTGAATTTTCCCTAAAAACAGTTTTTGACAAAGAGTACATTGTTCTACAGAATTTGTTCTTCTTCTTTTAGGTTGTACAACAGTATCAGTTTGTCCCTTTGTTGTTAGTATAGAAGATTCTGAAAAGTAATACCATATTAGTAGATATCATACTATTAAACACATTGTGAAATTATAATATGCACAGAATACATAGATTATTAATTTACCTATCTCTGAATTTGGTATTGGTACTGCAGTCGAGTTTGAAGAAGATGCTTGATGCGAGGAATCCTTATGAACTCTCAGTTTGTGAGGCAAGTTTGTCAAATCCTCTATAACTCTACCAAAAACACATGACAATGAAATGGATTTAGGGTTTTTTGTCGAATTAGACTCATCACATATATTTTCAGAATCATTAGGGTTGGTAGATCTCTTCCTTTTTCGAGTTTAGACGAATCTAGATGTCTTCTCTTCCATGTCCTGTTTGCTTTTTTCATTGTTTTCTGGTAAAAGAACTGAAGAACACTTGTTAGGATGGTTGTATATCTAAGTTTTCATTTTTTTTTAATCAAATGGCACGATTTTTAAAAAAATTCGGAAAATGTTTGAGCAGGATTTTGTGTTTTTGATTCTCCACTTTTTAGTTATATAAGATCTCATATGAATATATTCTAGGCACAAGGTAGGATAGTTGTTAAACATTTTGGTAAATAAGATTTCAAATCACCAATAAAGAATATCACATATCTTCAAAATATTAGTCAAAATGAGGATGATTTCTGTATAATGCATTACGTGTAGATTGAAAATTATTGTTATAGTCAGAATACTATTTAAATGAACCAATTTTGAATCACCTCAATTTTACTATTTAACTAATACCAAATTCATATATTCATGGATTTGACACACCTGCAGAGTGCTGTTGGGATTGTGTCCTGAAATCACACTTGTACTCACTCCTGATAATAGTTGTGTATTGAGATCAATTGTTTGTATAATATTGGTGATTGTAATGCTTTGCTAGAAGCCTCTTGAAATCTGTAAGTTGTAGACTTACTGCCAGTATTATATGATCCTATAGGGTCACACACCTAAGCAATCTGGAAGCTAACATATGGGAATGATCATTTTGATAATGATCACGTTGATGTGTATTGGATACACATTGACATAGAGTTTTATGATGTGTGTGTCGATCGATACATGAGTGTGTCGATCGATGCAGGCTTTTCGAGGAGATGTGTCGATCGACACAGTAAGTGTGTCGATCGATGCATATCGGGTTTCGAAACTGATGTTTCGGATAAATGACGTAAACGAGTCGGGCTTGTCTGACGGTCCGTGATGTCATTTCTAGGTCGATATATAAAGGCTTATATGGTCGACATGGACCCTAGCCGTCACATTAATTCTCAGAGAGAAAAGCAGAGACATCGAAAACTCATTCCCTGAATCCGGCACTAGCATCCCGGCGTTCCAGGTTGTGTGAGTGTGTGCTTGGTAGAGGCGAAGCACTTGATTCGCTAGATCTCGTTCACCATTCTATTCCGCTGCCAGATCTGAGGTAAGAACGAGGTAATAGATTCAATCACCTAGACCCTAGATCCTAGGAGAATCCAACAGTGGTATCAGAGCCTAGGGTTTAATCTGTTGAATCTGAGGCATGTAAATTGATTGATGATGAATTTGATTAGATTTATGCCTGCTAGATCATGTTTTGAAGAATTTAATCGCGGATTAAAAGTCTCTGTTGAAAACGATGATCGTGTGTTTTCGCACTGTGTCGATCGACACAAGATTGTGTCGGTCGACACACCGCGAAACACGAATAAAATTTTAGGGTTTGTCGCATGGTGTCGATCGACACAAGTTTGTGTCGGTCGATGCATCGGGAAAACGCGTAAAATAATTTTAGGGTTTCGCACAGTGTCGATCGACACTAAGCTTGTGTCGGTCGATGCACCGCGAATTCGCCTGTTGAAATTTGGGTTTTCGATTTAGAAATCGCATTGTGTCGATCGACACACTGGGTGAATCGATCGACACAGACTGTGCGAAAGGATAGATCGGTTCAATTGGATTGAACCGGTTATCTCGCATGGTTATGTCGGTTTAATTCGATTAAAAATTCCCTGATACCCTACTGTATCGATCGACACAGGTTAAGTGTCGGTCGACACAGGCCTTGCGATTGGTTGAATCGGTTCAATTGGATTGAACTGGTTATCATGCTTGGTTAAGGTAGATTAGATCGGTTTAAATTGGATGAATTGGTTCAATTGAATTGAACTGGTTATCACAATTAGAATAAACCGATTTAATTGGTTAAGATCAGTTTGATTGGATAAGTCGGGTAAATTGGATTGGACCAGTTATCGCAATTTATTAAAACTGGTTGAAGCGGTTCAATTAGATGGACCGGTTAAATTGGATTTGACCGGTTATCTCTAATGATCTTAAGGTTGCATATCAAGAGTCGACCAAGTGTGTCAGTCGACGCATATGGTGACGATGCGAACCGTAATCGTTTGGTTTTGAACCACATGATTAAGAAACCGAACCGAATGACCTAACCCACGAAAATTAGAACAATTAAAACAAAATTGAAATTAAAAGTTAAAAATGTTCTAAACGTATCTAATACACATTGGATGTGTGTTAGATCGAAGCTTAGTTGTTCAATATGGCCAACTGTCAAGACTCGTTTCGTTGTTGGATAGTCTTGGAGTCCTTGGTATCCACAATTACATTAGTAAGGTAGGTAATAGTATTGATGGTCTTGCAGTGCTTGACATCTACAATTACGTGACCTAAGAGATTGAATTACTAATCTTTTAAAGTTCCATTTCCTCAACTAAATATCAAGTGATCTTGATGTCTTGCCCAATCTTGTCTACTGTCAAGACTCATTTCGTTGTTGGATAGTCTTGGAGTCCTTGGTATCCACAATTACATGAGTAAGGCAGGTGATCATTGATAGACTTGCAGTGCGACTGTCAATGATCACAAGACTGAAGAGATTGGTTTACTTGACTGGGCTATCAGAAGTTCTGGGCCCAGAGACGTCAGAGTGGATGAGACATGGATTGTCTTATCTGCGACCAAGAGTTGTACTGGGTACAATTAGCAATGGTTTGCTTACCTAGATTACTAAACTCTGGGTGATGACGAGTCGTCCACTCAGATTTTAGTGATGTATGGATCTTGGATCATTATATTCATAGAGGAAACATTGCTTGAATATAATGTGAGTTTTCTTATTGGATAAGATTCCTCATTTCCTGAAATCATAACTAAAATTTTCTTTGATTAAAATTTTCAGCCTATGTCTAAAACTACCTTCTCATTGCGATCCGTCCTTGAGAAGGAAAAGTTAAATGGATCAAATTTTATGGATTGGTATCGCAATTTGAGATTAATCCTCAAGCAGGAGAGTAAGGATTATGTCTTTGAGAAAGCTCTTCCAGAAAGGCTTGGGACCAATCGCTCGAATGCAGTATATGATGCTTGGAATAAGCATTATATTGATGTGGTAGATGTGCGTGGTCTGATGTTGGCTACCATGGTATTGGACTTAAAGAGTCAATACGATAACATGGAGTCGCCAATAGAGATGATCACCAGCCTGAAACTGAAGTTTCAGGATCTGGCACGAGTTGAGAGATTCCAGATGGTGAAGTCTCTCACTGGGTGCAAGCTACGAGAGGGTGCTCCAATGAGTCCTCATGTCATTAAAATGATGGGTTACATTGATAACCTGGGGAAACTGGAATGTCCTGTCAGCTTAGAGTTGGCCAATGACATCATTCTGCAGTCACTGCCGTCTAGTTATGATAAGTTTATCAAAAGCTATATCAAGAACAACTTGACGAAGACGTTGACTGAGCTGCATGGCATGCTCAAAACAGCAGAGCAAGACATCGTAAAGGGTAAAAGATTTGAGAAATCTTGTATGGACAAGGGTAGAGGCAGGGCCGTCCAAATTTGGAATCAGGATAAGTCTGTGTCATCTTGTAAGCCCAAGTCCGGCCCATCTGGTGTTAGAAAGTGCTTCTACTGTGATGAGTCAGGGCATTGGAAGAGAGATTGCATTAAATTCTTGGAAGATTCACAAGAGATGAAGGAGATGTATGGTACTTCTTCTTCAGGTATTGTGTTATTACTTCAAGTTCTACGTATGTATTGGATACTAGTTGTGGTACTGATATTTTGGAAATATGCAGGGCCTAAGCAACAGTAGAACGTTGAGGAAAGGACAAGTGGAACTGCGTGTCTGGTATGCAGCAATGGTTGCTACATAAGCCGTAGAGATTCTCTACTTGTAGGAGCCTTTCAGACTTGGTTTTAGAAATTAAGTAATTGCCACCATGTACTTGCTATATGCAAAGATGTCTTTCATTTTCTTGTGAGAATTTGGATGTTTTTCATTTTGATAAAAGACAAGTTTTGTTCTTTTGATCTTAATGAAATATTCTATGGTAGCACCCCGTTTAGAATGGGTTTTATATCTTAAACCTACTTGAGTATGAATATAACATAAATACTAAATGTTTGAGTCTGATGACTCGAACCAGTTTTTCCTTGGCATAGTCGTTTTGGCCACATAGAAGTGAAGCAGATTCAGAAGTTCCATAGTTATGGGCTTTTGGGCTCATTTGATTATAAATCATATGAGTTATGAATTCTGCTTACCGGATCAAATGACTAAGGCTTCTTTGGCAGAGCTAAAGAGAAGGGCCAGAGGCTTGTTGGGCCTTGCTCATACTGATGTATGTGGCCCGATGAGCATAAATGCCAAAGGAAATCTTCAGTACTTCATTAACTTATTGATGGCTTCAGTAAGTATGGCTGTGTTCATTTGATGAGACACGAGTCGGAATCCTTTGAGGAGTTCCAAAATGAAGTATAGAACCGATTTGACAGAAGTATTGAGATCCTCGATTAGATCGCGGAGGAAAATACTTGAGTCAAGAATTGTGTGATCATCTAAGTGAGTGTGAAGTCATATCACAGCTCTTTTCTCCTGGAAAACATAAATGGTGTTTCTGAGAGAACGAATCGGACCTTATTAGATTTGCTCCGATTAATGATGAGTCACAGGAATCTTCCATCATCCTTTTAAAATACGCTCTAAAATGAACATGTTTGCGGTAAATAAGTTTTCTATCAGAATCAGTGAAAAACACCACATTGGATGTGGACTGGGTGATTTCCAAATATGTTTTTCTGATTAATTGGGATTGCAAGGTTTGTGTAAGGCAGTTGTCAACAAACAAACTTGAACCCAAATCTGATAAGGGTTGCTTCGCCGGTTGTCCTAGGGAAACCGAGGCTTAGTACTTTTGCAGCCAATCCGAGAACAAAGTTTTGTTGTTCGGAACTCTGTTTTTCCAAGAAGAACAGTGGGAGTAAAAGTACAGCTCGAAGAAATTCGAGAAACACAGGAAGCTGTTCAACCTGTTGAGGGAGAGCAGCGGTAGGATCTACAGAGTGCTGTAGAATCTACACCTGTGGAGCCGGAAGTTCGCTGATCCTAATGGATCCGTCACTAACCCGAGAGTGATTTCTCGTGACCGATTGCCATGATCTGATGATCATTGAAAAGTGACGAGCCTGCGAAATTCAAAGAAGCGAAGGTGAGCCCCAACTCCGAAAATTGGCTGGGTATGCATGTTAACTTCACCGATTGAAGCAAACATCTTGGAGTTGGAATCTATGTTCTGTTAAAACGGTCAAAGGCTTTGACTCGATCATGAACGAATAGAAACTGTGCGTTTACAAGTAAACTAGTGGGAGCGTAGTTGCAATTCTCAAAACTGTATGTTTAGAACATACTTAATCTCATAAACGACGTTCCGACGCTAAAGTCTTGTTAAGATTTGGGTCGGAAGTCATATTTAACGAGAGACATGGGAGAAGTCGCGTAAGCTCTTGGAATATGGATCCATTGAGATGAATCAGAAGAGCTAATTGGATCGTGTCAGAATCCTTATGATTATAAGGTACTGGACAGTTCCAATATGCATGATTCCAAGAATGACTTCACACCAAAGGTCTTATGGCAATGATCTTAGCAAGATGAAGTGTCTTGGACACTGGCTGAGCTAGTGTCTATGAGTGTGATTCCTTTTTCTTATGCAATAGAACCCATCATGAATGCCATATTTTGTGCTCGTCTAAATGCAGCTGACGCATAAAGCATGGCGAGAAGATACCAACTTGTTCCGATAAGAGTCACTGAACAGTTGTAAGAAATATCCCCAAGTGTTTGAGAAACATTAAGGATAGGTTCTTGTACAACTGAGAAAAAGACGAATTAGTTATGAGTAGTTATACGGACAAAGATGAATCTCGGTTCCCACCTGGTTATGTCATTTGCCTGTGTAGCGGTGCTGTCTGTTGGAAAGGTTTCCAAGCAGAGGACCGTAGAATAGTGCTTATTAAAGAATAGCGGCGTGGTTTGTTGGAATGGTTCCAAGCAAGAACACCGCAGCATCTCTCACAGCCTAAGCACGAGTTGTATACTGTAGCTGTAGGTACTAGATATCTGAAGACTTGGTCTTGATTCTAGTGGGAGTTAGTTTAGTTATGATGTTCAGATAGATATGATATGGTCATGTTTATGAAAACTGACATCAACATTATTTGACTATTGGATAATTAAATAATGGTCCCAAAATAAGTTTATGTCATATTATAGGTCATCAAGTTGAGGACTTGATCATGAAACCCTATAAGTAACAAATGACATAAATTATGATGTGTCCCTAGTCGAGGTTGTTGAAGTGGGACAACAACAACCGCGAGAGACTAGCTTGTGAGGTGACTGTTGACTAAGTTTCATGGAGTCAATGATATGAGTATCACAGTCAGTCACATAGATATATGTTGGTGAACATATGATCGGACGTGACCCGCTAATAAGAAGTTTCCAGGATAGTTATATTTGTGTCATGAGAGGTTCTCATTACGACTATTGAGTATAGTCCTTAGACCTGAGTTCATCATGCTTTCTTGCATATGAATTGGTGCACCTTGACCTTGTCAAACGTCGACCCGTAACTGGCGGCTATAAAGGCACTGCTCAGGTGTATCATGAAGTGTGTAAAGGAACAGGGATGGAACAAGATGGGATTTGTCCCTCCTGAATAACGGGAGATAAATATCTCAGGGCCTATCGAAGATTTTATGCTGAGAAAATGTGTGGCCGCACTCAAACGAACTGTAGTTCAGTTGTTTGTTTTTGTTCAGTATAGATCAGGAATTCGATAAACATGATATTGGCTTAATAAGAATGACACTAATCTTGTCTTATGCCAAATCGAGATATAGAGACAAAAGGATTGTAGGAATTGATGATTCCAGTACAAGTGGGAGACTGTTGGGATTGTGTCCTGAAATCATACTTGTACTCACTCCTGATAATAGTTGTGTATCGAGATCAATCGTTTGTATAATACTGGTGATTGTAATGCTTTGCTAGAAGCCTCTTGAAATCTGTAAGTTGTAGACTTACTGCCAGTATTATATGATCCTATAGGGTCACACACCTAAGCAATCTGGAAGATAACATATGGGAATAATCATTTTGATAATGATCACGTTGATGTGTATTGGATACACATTGACATAGAGTTTTATGATGTGTGTGTCGATCGATACATGAGTGTGTCGATCGATGCAGGCTTTTCGAGGAGGTGTGTCGATCGACACAGTAAGTGTGTCGATCGATGCATATCGGGTTTCGAAACTGATGTTTCGGATAAATGACGTAAACGAGTCGGGCTTGTCTGACGGTCCGTGATGTCAATTCCAGGTCGATATATAAAGGCTTATATGGTCGACCTGGACCCTAGCCGTCACATTAATTCTCAGAGAGAAAAGCAGAGACATCGAAAACTCATTCCCTGAATCCGGCACTAGCATCCCGGCGTTCCAGGTTGTGTGAGTGTGTGCTTGGTAGAGGTGAAGCACTTGATTCGCTAGATCTCGTTCACCATTCTATTCCGCTGCCAGATCTGAGGTAAGAACGAGGTAGTAGATTCAATCACCTAGACCCTATATCCTAGGAGAATCCAACAAGTGCTACTTGGCTGAAGGAGAGACACATCTGGGTCTACTATGACACACATGAGCAGAAGCATGGTGTGGAGCTTCCTGCTGTCAGTCTGAACAGGGTTGATACATTGGCTGCCTTGAGTTTCGATCCTCCTAGGCGCGATCACCGCAGTGTACCTACGATGGCCCATCCTCTGGGAGAGCCTTCTACACGGGCTTCTTCTTCTGCGCCTGCGCCCGAGCCTGCTGCTACATATGACATTGGTCCTTATCCAGCTCCTTCGGTACCAATGAGTGAGATGTCTGAGAGTGAGTGGAGAGAGCGCCAGTACTACAGAGCATTTGAGATTTCATGCATGGCTGCACTTGCAGGAGACAACCACAGATTCATCAGCCCGTTCCTGTTCGTCGTCGTCGACAGCGTTCTCCGACTCCCGTTACTTCGGGCAGTACTGATCCCTTGGAGGGGAATGATGATGAGAGCGAGTGAGATCAGAGTCCCATTTTCAGACTATCGGTTCTGTTTTTCTTTTTCACTTTTCTTTTGATTTTTCTACTTGATACTTATGTTTGGGATGATGTACTTGATTCTAGACTATATGTTACTTTGATTTTGCTTGTTTGCGATGTTTTCAACTTTCAGGTTTGAGTTTTGAGATTTTTCTCATGGACTAACTGCTGACTGCTAACTGATCTGACGAAATCGCAATGCAACGATCGACACGGTCCTGTGTGTCGATCGATTCAACACAAAAATCGCATTGCAGCGATCGTTGCGGACCTGTGCAACGATCGACTCATAATCGCAATCGCCCTGCAACAATCGTCGCATTTATGCGTAACGATCGATGCAGGTGCGAGAGAGGTAAAATCCGACAGAACCTAACACATCCCTTAAACATTTTCTTTCTTTTCTTACTGATCCTAGGCTTGACACTACTGGGGACAGTGTGTTTCAAGTGTGGGGGAGGTAGCTACTGACGCACGCTTTTGTTTTCTTAGAGTCAGTCCAAAAATTTGTTTTATCGAGTCAAAACAGTTTAAGTAGGAAACAATGAATTTTTGAGAAGTTAACAACACTTGCAGGAACTTAAGTAACCATTGGGATGAGCTTGCAGGATCAATCTATGACTATTAGAAAACCCCAACGCAAATCAGCCTACTGAGGATACCCACATCACTTCAGGTATCAGAGAATCCTTCACTGACTTCACCCTTAATTTTGACTTAATTTTCTCACCTAAGGCCTTGGTATACCTTGAGTCGGATTCCTCTGTTAGTTCTGACACAGCTTGTAAACCTGTCCAAGTAAGGTTCCCTTCTCCCCTTCTCTAAAGTAAAAAAAAAAAGAATAATGAACTGAGGATGAGCTAGTAGCTCCGAAATGGTCACAGGAGTGGTTGAGACCCCTATTACCTCCTGTGCATCCATGGAATGTGTCCAAAGTACACCCCATAACGGGAAGAGCACTGATAAAAAAAAATGATACCCAATGGGGAGTAATCAGTTGCTAAGGAAGGGAAAAGAGAAGAAAGGAACCAGAAAAAGATAGTATGGTGGTCTAGAGCTAACAGAGTAAGAATCCATGTGCCCTTTGATCGATAATCCTTAGGTGAGACCGCACTTAAATGCCTATAGAAGTCAGTAGGGTGAATGTGAATGCTTTGGATTGATTGTGGAGTTTACTCAGGATAGTTGCTAAGTGTGGGGGAAGTATATGTTGGTCTTGATGTCTTGCAGGTGGAATCTTTCAGTGGCTTACTAAGGGGAATCTGAGTAATTTTGCTTCTAAGATGAAAAGAGTTTCTGAAAGTTTTCAAACCTCTTCACCATATCCTAGTTCTCTGTTTTGCTTGAGGGCAAGCAAAGGCTAAGTGTGGGGGAGTTGATATACAATGAATTTTAGGGTTTTAACCATGGTATATGTCTTATTTATCGAGTCTTTTATTATGTTTTGGAGTCTTTTAGGTATGTTTACAAGTCTAGGTACGTTTGGAGCGGATTTGGAGATTATGGCGCATTCTGGAGCTATTTGGAGATTCAACCCGAGAGATAGAGTTCACTGTCCAAACAGAGATTTGCATCGATCGGCACATCTTGTGCATCGATCGATGCACACGCGAATCAGAATTATTCTCGGCGAGTTTAATGAAGAGTTTGGAAATTGCACTTTGGCCCATAAGTTTTTCATAATTACAAAGAAGCCCCAGCCGTGATTGGATCATTATATTAGGGTTTTTAGCCACTTGTTTAGGCTAAGTTTTACATACGCTTACTTACGCTTTCATACTTTGAGCATAGAGATTTTAGAGCTTTTGGGGCTGATCTGAACCTGTACTGCTTTCTGCTTTTGGAGAAGATTTCGAACCCCTTTTATTCTTACTCTCTATTTATGCAATCTATTTATTCTATGAATTCTGTTTCATTAATCATGTCTGAGTAGATTCATAGTTAGGTTTAGGGATTCTCTTAAAGGTTTTCATGACTTGTTAGATTAATTTATCAGTTTAAGATTCATAACTTATTTGTTCTTCAACTTGAATTGTGCTTAATACTAGTTTCTAACCTGATCACTTAGAATATAAACTTTAGGTTATTAAATTGACACGAAAGTGTAATTTAGAATATGATCTATTTAGGTTGAGCAATTGAATTATCCGCAAAGAAATTTGGTTTAATTGAATTGCGAACATATCGAACTTGCACTTAAGGCTAGTTTAATCTGTTAGGAATTGCAAAGAAATTTGGATTTCTGTTATTAGACTTATTGAATTCTCGCAACGAAAGTTGGTTAATTCTATATCTGTGTTTGAGTTCTAGAACCGGACTTAATTTGATCCTGACTGATAGTTAATCTGCTTGTCTGATTTCCTGAGAACTCCCTAGACTTAGCGCTTTAAGTTGATTGCTTACAAACCACTTCTGCTACTGATTTACTTTTCTGGTTGCTATTTAGTTTCTCATTAATTTCTCCTAGCTTAACTTGACAATTCTACAATCTATCGTAAGGTCTAGAGTCTCTGTGGATTTCGATACCCTATATACTATTGTCACGTCTGTGCACTTGCAGTGTAGATCTAGGGATTAAAACTCTGATCGTATCATTAATGAATCCAAGGTCTATATGTCCTATCTATATGCAACACACAATTTAGCCGACTCATAGAGATATCGTGACGACGGATGGATGGACTGACGGAACTCCGACACGAACCCGACGCTAAGCCGAACCTTCCCCGAACTGTTGACTTGTTGTGACCCGACCTTGACCCGAGCGTTGACCTTAGTGATCCCGATCGTACCTTCACACGAGCCTCCGGACCAACCTTATTTTCTCTCTCCTCTTTCTCTCTCTCCTCCGGTTCTCCTCCTTTTCTCTCTCTCCTCTGGTTCTCTTCCCTTTCTCTCTCCTCCGGTTCTCTTCCCTCTCTCTCTCCTCCGGTTCTCTTCCTTCTCTCATCCGGTTCTCCTCCTTCTCTCTCTCCTCCGGTTCTCCTCCTTCTCTCTCTCCTCCGGTTCTCTTCCTTCTCTCCCTCTCTCCTCCTTCTCACGCTTCCTCTTCTCTCTCTCTTCTTCTTCTCTCTCTCTTCTTCTTCTTCTCATGCTTCCTCTTCTCTCTCTCCTCATCTTCTTCTTCTTCTTCTCTCTCTTTTTCTCACGCTTCCTCTTCTCTCTCTTCTTCTTCTTCTTCTTCTTCTTCTTCTTCTTCTTCTTCTTCTTCTTCTTCTTCTTCTTCTTCTTCTTCTTCTTCTTCTTCTTCTTCTTCTTCTTCTTCTTCTTCTTCTTCTTCTTCTTCTTCTTCTTCTTCTTCTCTTCCTCTCCTTCTATCTTTCTCTTCTCTCTTTCTCTTGTTGGTGTTGTGTGTAAAATGAGGGAACAAAGGCCTCCTTAAATAGTACACAAAGTCTTGTAGATGGATGACAAATGCCCCTCCTCTCTCCTCATCTTTTGCCACGAAATCATGCTGATATACAATGTAAATTCATTGTATACTCTCTTCTCTTCTTATCTTTTGCCACATAATCATACAAGGGTGTGAAAGATTCATTTCATCTTCTCCTCCTCTCTCCATGAGCCACGACACCATCCCAAGAATAAGGGGAGATTCAGTGCATTCTTGGGCATCAAGTCTTCTCTTCTCTCCATGCCACGACATCCTTCTCAAGGTGAGGTAAGGTTCATTGCATCTTCCCCTTATTACTTTCTCTCCAAGTTATCATGTTTTCAATGTTCAAGAATCTAAAAGGAATAGGTGGCGCCAGTGAGGAGAATACACTTGTCTCTTGGGAGTTTCTAGAAGATTCATATTCCCGAACCATTCCGACGTACCGATGTTGCTGTTTTCGTGTTTAATACTTTAGAAACTCCTTATATGATTCTATAAATCCACCAAGCCTCATTTTCAGATTCTAGAGGATCTTAAATGAATTTAGAAATTTGAATCACCCCATTTGGATACCCGTAGCTCCGGTTATGAATTTTACAAGATTTTCCGGTTCTATCGGTTTTCATTCTTGATAGTCCGAAAAACTCGTTAAAAGCTCGTACTTGCCACTTCTTGTCTTCTAAATGTTTTCTTTACTTAAAAATAAGAACATTTGGCCCATTTTAGCTTCCCGCTCGTATTTTGGTAAAATTACCAAAATGCCCCTTATCCCTTGGAAATTACAGAAACGCCACTCGTTGACTTCCCGTTGACCATTTCTTGATAAATGGTATTACATTCTTCCCCACTTACAGGAATTCGGTCCCCGAATTCTCTGTTACTATCAAACTTCGAATCGGGACAGAACCCCGTAAGTCGCCACTCTGAAACTGATTCCACTGCTCCAATGCTCGGACTCTAAATCAACTGAACTGTACTTCCGATGCTCACTGACCTCTGAAACACCGTCTTGCACAATTGAGCTCCTCATACTGAAAAACTTGACTCGCGATCGCTCCTTGGTTCTCCTTCTTTGATTGTTTTCACCGAACTTTTGATTCAACTCCGATTCCACAACCACTGATTTCGTCGGAATGACTCATGCTGATTCTTCAAAAATTTTGCGCCAACTGATGATCGTCTTAACCAATATTCCAGGCTTCCCCACTTTTTCTTGACTTCCCAAAATCACGCGACACTGACTCATCCTCCGTTCCCAATACTTGTTCTGCCTTTACTGCTTATCGCTCCCCATCGATATTCTGATCATATCAATGTTCCTCCTTCCAACTAAACTGCCATACTCATGCACGCCTCGAACTTTCTTGATCACAGAACTCCACGCTTCATGGATATCAAAATTGCCTTTCCTCTGGTACCCTTGAACTGATCCAAAACTGATACTGATGCTTTCCAAATCTCTTTACTAACTCATCATACTCATTCGCCTGTCTTCAATCTATCTGCTACTGATACTCACACTCTCACTGGCTCGCTTGCAAGCTCGGTTCAAATGCTTCCTGAAACACCATCTTGTCGATAGGGTTCGGGTTCTGGTTCATGTTCACGTCAAATCGTCCATCATGTCCTACATCAACAACCTCAACAACACTAGAACGGTTAGACCTTTCTAACTTAGTTCTCGATATCACTTCCTTATAGAGATATGGGTATTTAGTCATGTACCCAACGGTCACACGTGGCTAATAAACAATATCTTATAATTCCGCTCAATCTCAAATAAGCTTTCTATAAAAAGCGCTTTCTCAATTCTGAGATTAGTTCTACCTAAGAGGTTCTCTACCTTCCACAAGTCTAACAGATAACGTATCATCTCATCTACACAAGACTAATGGTCTAACACTTACCCAAACGTCTAACACCCTAACCGATTAATCAAAACGATTTGCTAATCAAAACTCAAGAACTACTTTCTAGCAACCTAGAAAATCAAACATAAATGCAGTGCTACTAAACCAAATCAAATCAACCCATGAGCAATGCAATGATACCATCCAACGCTCTAGCAACCTAACGGTCAATCAAATGCAATGATTCAAATTCAACGACTAACAACTTAACGAGCAAACAAATCATCAATTAATTCAACATTCTAACACCCTAACAAGGCAATAAATCACACACAATCAATCAAGCAAATCGGCGATTGCAGTTGTGTCTCAGGGTTCTGATGGAAACCGTCTGTTCGGACCATCATTTGTTTTCACATCGTATCTATATTGCATTCACATCCATCATATGCATGCAACATAACTACTCCGTTACTCAAAACGACAAACCGGAATACTCCACATCCACTACGTAAATAAAACATCTATATACCACATAGAGTTTTAAATACATAAGTATGTCGAAGTCTACATATTACTGGTTACCAATCCGTCCCAAAATAAACACCGCTACACACACCCGAATCGTTAGAGACGAATGCAAGCCGATATACACATCAAAAGTGAGTTAGAACCGTTACTTACCTGCGCCTAATCTAAACTCTCCAACATGAGTGGTACAACTCATGTGGATCCTAACCGGCAGGTGCGCCAGGAGGATGGAACGAGTGTGGTGGTGGTGGCAGAGCTACGCAGTCTCGACCATGACGGGAAAGGAGCACAATGTACTTCTCGGCCGCAAATGAAACATGGCAGGAGTTGTGCTGGTGGTGACGACAACTGATACTCTCGGGCAACAACGGTGGTAATAATGGAATAACATCCGGTGGCGGTGGCTGATATGTTGAGACTCGCGCCTGATTGGATTGGTAAGTTTGACACCAAATGGAATGGTAATGATCGACAAACACACCAATTCTCCTAGGACAACTCTGTTGTATGACTGCACCAAAACACCAAATCATTAGCACAATCCTAATAAAATACCCATTTCCCCGGTTTGACGGACGCGACTCGGATTCATAATGGTTGCATTGTCGACACATTTTGACTCGATAAAACATTGAAAACTTTGAAAAACCGGAATTTTGGAATCCATGACGAACCATGCTCTGATACTACCTTTTGTAACGCCCCCTTCCTGTTTTCCGGTGACCGACGTGCTGACCGGCCAACAATAAAACAAGAACATGACCGATTGAACTCGAGCAGCCATACGAGAAGAGTTTGTCACAATACGAAGCCAGAGACAGTCCGGTTTAAGTCAATAGCTCGAACTAAACCGTCCTTGACTCCATTTACCTCGTTTCCACGATACAAAGCTTTTCAACATGTACTGCTTCCACGAGTTGTGTTCGGTTTGGACTAAACCGTATATCAGGGAATTATTCCGTTTTTTATTACTTTAAAAATTATAAACTTTATTTATAACAATATATGGTCTAATATGTTGGGATTGTGTCCTGAAATCACACTTGTACTCACTCCTGATGATAGTTGTGTGTCGAGATCAGACAATTTGTATAATACTGGGTGGTTGCAATGCTTTGCTAGAAGCCTCTTGCAGTCTGTAAGTTGTAGACTTACTGCCAGTATTGTATGATCCTATAGGGTCACACACCTAAGCAAACTGGAAGCATAAATATGGGAATGATCATTATGGTAATGATCATGTCGATGTGTATTGGATACACATTGATATTGAGTTTATAGTGGTGTGTCGATCGACGCAGTGAGTTTGTCGATCGACACAGATCGGGTTTCGAAACTGACGTTTCGATTTTATGACTTAAACGAATTGGGATTAATCCAATTTCGGTTTAGTCATTCCAGGTCTATATAAAGGCTTATATGGTCGACCTGGAACCCTAGCCGTTCACTTTTCTGTTGCAGAGAAAGCAGAACCACCTAAACTCAGTGATCCCAAAATCCGGCACTAGCATCCCGGCTTTCCAGCTTTGTGTGCGTGTGTATCTGGTAGAGGCGAAGCATCTGAGTCGCTGCTGATCTCGATTACCATTCATTCCGCTGCCATCTCTGAGGTAAACGTGAGATCTCTGATTCAATACTATAACCCTAGATCCTAGGCTTTCCAACAGTGGTATCAGAGCTATTAGGGTTTAATTCATTGAATCAAAAGCATATAATTCGAAAACTGATGTATTTGAATAGATTTATGCTTGCTGTTTCATGTTTTGATCAAGAAAAACTCGGTTTTAGTCTGTGATTTAAAACGATGAACTTGTGTTTTCGCATGGTGTCGATTGACACTAATCTTGTGTCGGTCGACACGCCGCAAAACGCGTATAAAATTTTAGGGTTCCGATCTTAGAGATCGGATTTCCTGATACCCTAATGTGTCGATCGACACACTGGGTGCGTCGGTCGACACAGTTATAATTGGTTGATTTCGGTTAAATTAGATTTACCGGTTATCGACCCGGTTCAATTAGATTGAACCGAAAAATCCAATTTGGTTTTGGTTTGGTCATGTCGAACGACACAGTGATGTGTGTCGATTGACATGGATCATTAAACCGGACCGGTTCAATTAGATTGAGCCGGTTAAGGAAATTCGATCCGGTTTGACCGGTTATCGAAGTCCGGTTTAAATTAGGTTGTGTCGACCGATACAAGGATGTGTCGATCGACACACCACTCGCAGATTTGGTGGTTGGACCTCAAATTGCGAATACCAAATCAAATCTAATTCCCTGTTCTAGATTAACCTGAAGTTAATAAATCTAGATGTTTTAAACAACTTAAAAACTTCTTGGATGCATATTGGATATGCATCAAGATTAAATAGTTCTTTTCTTTAACTAAATATCAAGTGATCTTGATGTCTTGCCCGATCTTGTCTACTGTCAAGACTCGTTTCGTTGTTGGATAGTCTTGGAGTCCTTGGTATCCACAACTACATGAGTAAGGCAGGTGATCATTGATAGACTTGCAGTGCGACTGTCAATGATCACAAGACTGAAGAGATTGGTTTACTTGACTGGGCTATCAGAAGTTATGGGCCCAGAGACATCAGAGTGGATAAGACATGGATTGTCTTATCTGCGACCAAGAGTTGTACTGGGTACAATTAGCAATGATTTGCTTACCTAGATAACTAAAGTTTGGGTGATGGCGAGTCGCCCACTCAAATTTTGGTGAGCTGAGGATCTTGGTTCATTGTATTCATCTGAGGAAACATAGTTTTTGAATATAATGCGAGTTTTCTTATTAGATAAGAATTCTCATTTCCTTGAGCATCATAACTAAAACCTCTACCTCTTTTAATTACAGCTATGTCTGTCCCAACTCACATCAACACTTTCTCGCTACGATCCGTCCTTGAGAAGGACAAGCTTAATGGATCAAATTTCTTGGAATGGTATCGGAACCTGAGAATAGTTCTCAGGAAGGAGAACAAGGAATATGTCCTTACAAGAGTTCTCCCCGAGAGGCCACGTTCCAATACCACGCAGGCAGATAAGAATGCTTGGGATAAGCATTCAGCTGATGTCAAAGACGTTAATTGTCTAATGCTGGTGACTATGAACTCTGAGCTGCATAAGCAATATGAGAACGTATTGTCACCGATTGAGATGATTAACAGCCTGAAAGCATTGTTTCAGGATCAAGCTCGCACAGAGAGATACCAGACGGTTAAATCTCTCATGGATTGCAAGCTGGCTAAGGACAGTCCAGTGAGTCCTCATGTCCTTAAAATGATGGGTTACATTGATAACATGGGGAAACTGGACTGTGCCATTAGCCAGGAGCTAGCCACTGACATGATTCTGCAGTCTTTGCCGTCGTGTTTTGATCAGTTCATCATGAACTACAACATGCAAAACATGACTAAGACAGTCAAAGGTTTAAGAAACCTAGTAAGGATAAGGGAAAAGCTAAAGCTGTCCAGACTGAGAGTCAAGACAAGCCCAAGCCCAAGCCCAAATCCGGGCCTTCTCCTGAGGACAAATGAAACTACTGCAAGCAGCTAGGGCATTGGAAGAGAGACTGCAAGAAGTTCATGAAATATTACAAGAAGCTGGAAAAGACGTATGATGCGTCTGATTCAGGTATTTATGTTATCAAACTTAATGTAATGACTCCTAGTTCTACTTCGTGGGTATTGGATACTGGCTGCGGTGCTCATATTTGTACTAATATGCAGGCACTAAGAAACAGTAGAACGCTGAAGAAAGGACAAGTGGAGCTACGGGTCGGGAATGGAGCTAAAGTTGCTGCACTGGCCGTAGGCACTTATGATTTGTCTTTACCTTCTGGCATGGTTTTAGTATTGAATAATTGCTACTTTGTACCTGCGATTAGCAGAAACATAATTTCAGTTTCCGTTTTGGATTTGGAAGGTTTTGATTTTGCTGTTAAGAATAAAGTTTGTTCTTTTAATCGTGATGGTACGTTTTATGGTAGCGCCCCATTAGAAAATGGGTTATATGTCTTAAATCAAGAAATGCCTGTCTTTAACATAAATACAAAGAGGTTTAAGTCAAATGACGAAAACCCAACTTTCTTATGGCATTGTCGTTTGGGCCACATGAATGAGAAACGCATTAAGAGGCTCCATCGTAATGGGCTTCTGGGCTCATTTGATTTTGAATCATGTGAGAAATGCGAATCTTGCTTGATGGGCAAAATGGCTAGGGTCCCTTTCAACAAACCGAATGAAAGGGCCAGTGATTTATTGGGCCTTATTCATACTGATGTATGTGGGCCGATGAGCACTGTTGCCAGAGGAAATTACAAGTACTTCATTTCCTTTACTGATGACTTCAGTAGGTATGGCTATGTCTATTTGATGAGACATAAGTCAGAATCCTTTGATAGATTCAAGGAGTTCAAGAATGAAGTACATAACCAACTTGGCAAAAGTATCAAAGTTCTGCGGTCGGATCGCGGAGGAGAATACTTGAGTCAAGAGTTCAATGACTATCTGAGCGAGTGTGGAATTGTTTCACAACTCACTCCTCCTGGAACACCCCAATGGAATGGAGTGTCAGAGAGGAGGAATCGAACTTTATTGGATATGGTTTGGTTTATGATGAGTCATTCAGATCTTCCATTATCCTTTTGGGGATATGCTCTAGAAACGTCTGCGTTTACACTAAATAGGGTACCATCTAAATCAGTGGAAAAGACACCACATGAATTGTGGACTGGGAATATTCCAAGTCTGTCTTTCCTGAAGATTTGGGGTTGTAAGGATTATGTCAAATGTTTAATCTCTGACAAGCTCGCACCCAAATCAGATAAATGCTACTTCGTTGGTTATCCTAGGGAAACCAAGGCATACTACTTTTACAACCGATCTGAGAACAAAGTCTTTGTTGCTCGGGACTGTTCTTTTCTTGAGAGGGAGTTTCTTTCTAAGAAAAACAGTGGGAGTAAAGTACATCTCGAAGAAATTCAAGATGCACAGGAGACTGCTCAACCTGCTGAGGAAGAGCAGCAGTTGGATCCACAAAGTTCAGTGGAGCCCACACCTGTGGAGCCTGAAGTTCGCAGATCCGGAAGGATCCGTCACGAACCCGAGAGATATTATGGATTTCTCGTGACCAATTGCAATGATCTGATGATTATTGAAAGTGACGAACCAGCGATCTTCGCGGAAGCAATGATGGACCCGGACTCCGAAAAGTGGATTGGAGCCTCTAAATCCGAAATGGGATCCATGTCAGAAAACCAAGTATGGTCCTTAGTTGATTTACCTAATGGTGCAAAAGCCATTGAGTGTAAATGGATCTTCAAGAAGAAGATTGACGTGGATGGCAATGTCCAAATTTATAAAGCTAGGTTGGTGGCTAAAGGTTTCAAACAGATTCATGGTATTGACTATGATGAAACATATTCCCCAGTCGCTATGCTAAATCCATTCGGATTCTTTTAGCAACTGCCGCTTATTATGATTATGAGATTTGGCAGATGGATGTCAAAACCACCTTCCTGAATGGAATTTTGGAAGAGGATGTGTATATGACACAACCTGAGGGTTTTGTAGATCCTAAGAATGCTGGGAAGGTATGCAAGCTTCATAAATCCATTTATTGATTGAAGCAAGCATCACAGAGTTGGAATCTTCGTTTTGATGAAGCAGTAAAACAATTTGGTTTCATCAAGAACGAAGAAGAACCATGTGTATACAAGAAGACTAGTGGGAGCAGAATTACGTTTCTCGTACTGTATGTCGATGACATACTTCTTCTCGGTAATGACGTTCTGTTGCTTCAGTCTGTTAAGACTTGGCTCGGAAGTTGTTTTTCCATGAAAGACATGGGAGAAGCCGCGTACATCCTTGGAATTAGAATCTACAGAGATAGAGCGAACAAGCTGATTGGATTGTGCCAGGACACTTATATTGATAAGGTGTTGCACAAATTCAAGATGCATGATTCCAAGAAGGGCTTCATACCGATGTCTCATGGCATCAGTCTCAGCAAGAAGCAGTGTCCGGCGACACATACTGAGCGAGAACGCATGGATAGGATTCCTTATGCTTCTGCAATAGGATCTATCATGTATGCCATGCTCTGCACTCGTCCAGATGTAGCTTACGCGTTAAGCATGACGAGTAGATACCAATCTGATCCAGGTGAAGATCACTGGACAGCTGTCAAGAATATTCTCAAATATTTGAGACATACCAAGGATAAGTTATTGGTATATGGAGGAAGTGAAGAGCTTGTAGTGAATGGATTCACTGATGCGAGTTTTCCGACGGACATAGACGATTTCCGATCACAGTCTGGATATGTCTTCTGTCTAAATGGCGGTGCAGCGAGCTGGAAGAGCTCTAAGCAGAATACCGTAGCTGATTCCACGACGGAAGCTGAATATGTTGCTGCTTCAGAAGCGGCAAAGGAAGCTGTTTGGATTAAGAAGTTCATGATTGAACTTGGTGTGGTTCCTAGTATCTTGGAGCCAGTGGCTTTGTTTTGTGATAACAATGGAGCCATTGCTCAGGCGAAAGAACCCAGGTCACACCAGAAGTCCAAACACATAGAGAGGAGATATCACCTGATTCGTGATATCATCAATAGAGGAGAAGTGAAGATCAGTCGAGTTCCGACGGACGAGAATGTCGCTGATCCTCTGACTAAACCACTCTCAAGGCCTAAGCATGAGTATCACACTACTGATATAGGCATTAGATATCTTAAGATGTAATCTTGATTCTAGTGGGAGTTCTTGTGGTTTTATTTTAGTTATATTAAGATGTTCTTGTAAACATACTTTTGGATATGTTTAATGAAATTTGATTTCAGCATTATTTATTGTGATCTAAATGATGGTCCCAAAATAAGTTTATGACATATTATAGGTCATCAAGTTGAGGACTTGATCATGAAACCCTATAAGTTATATATGACATAAATTATGATGTGTCCCTAGTCGAGTTTGTCAAAGTGGGACAATGACAACCGCGAGAGACTAGCTTGTGAGGTGACCGTTGACTAAGTTTCATGGAGTCAGTGATATGAGTATCACAGTCAGTCACATAGATATATGTTGATGAACATATGATCGGACGTGACCCGCTAATGAGAAGTCTCCAAGATAGTTATATCTGTGTCATGAGATATTCTCATTACGACTATAGAGTATAGTCCTTAGACCTGAGTTCATCATGCTTTCTTGCATATGAATTGGTGCACTTTGACCTTGTCAAACGTCGATCCGTAACTGGCGGCTATAACGGCATTGCTTAGGTGTATCATGAAGTGTGTGTAGGAACAAGGATGGAACAAGATGGGATTTTTCCCTCCTGAATAATGGGAGATAAATATCTCAGGGCCTATCGAAGATTTAATACTGAGAGAATGTGTGGCCGCACTCAAACGAACTGTAGTTCAGTTGTTTGTATTGTTCAGTATAGATCAGGAGTTCGATAAACACGATGTTGGCTTAATAAGGATGACACTAATCTTGCCTTATGCCAAATCGAGATATAGAGACAAAAGGATTACAGGAATTGATGGTTCCAGTACAAGTGGGAGATTGTTGGGATTGTGTCCTGAAATCACACTTGTACTCACTCCTGATGATAATTGTGTGTCGAGATCAGACATTTTGTATAATACTGGGTGGTTGCAATGCTTTGCTAGAAGCCTCTTGCAGTCTGTAAGTTGTAGACTTACTGCCAGTATTGTATGATCCTATAGGGTCACACACCTAAGCAAACTGGAAGCATAACTATGGGAATGATCATTATGGTAATGATCATGTCGATGTGTATTGGATACACATTGATATTGAGTTTATAGTGGTGTGTCGATCGACGCAGTGAGTGTGTCGATCGACACAGATCGGGTTTCGAAACTGACGTTTCGATTTTATGACTTAAATGAATTAGGATTAATCCAATTTTGGTTTAGTCATTCCAGGTCTATATAAAGGCTTATATGGTCGACCTGGAACCCTAGCCATTCACTTTTCTGTTGCAGGGAAAGCAGAACCACCTAAACTCAGTGATCCCAAAATCCGGCACTAGCATCCTGGCTTTCCAGCTTTGTGTGCGTGTGTATCTGGTAGAGGCGAAGCATCTGAGTCACTGCTGATCTCGATTACCATTCATTCCGCTGCCATCTCTGAGGTAAACGCGAGATATCTGATTCAAAACTATAACCCTAGATCCTAGGCTTTCCAACATAATACAAATCTTTTAGCGGGATATCCCAACAAAATCTGAAACCGAAAATAAAGTCAAAATGCGTAAACAGTCCGATGCCAAATGCCAACCCGAGACTACTTTGAGTGTCCTACGCGTCCGCCGAGCTACGCCAAACCTGAAAAACAAAAAAAAGTCTAATGAGTAATCTAAGATTACCCAGTGAGACGGCTCCCTACTACAGGCTGCTAACAATCTAATAATCCGCCCAAACCCTAAATAACAATCAAGTACAATAGCTGATCACGTGCTACCAAGACGTGATGAGCTCCACAACACACAAGCATTAAATTAACACACAATAACAGAAAGGTAACCAAGGGAATCGAGAACACTGCGGCACATGCTCTCGATTAGACTCGATCTACACTAAACACATCTCTAACGCAATATCCACACCATGGGCCCCAAACGCGAACTCGTTAACTTTCACGGGAACACTTAGCTACCCCCACGGTAACTAAAACTAACTAAAACCTCCCACGACTCCTAGCCGAAAAACAAGAAGTCCTACGACTAGGACATCGTTCTCTATCCATCGATACACGGTGACTCGGGCTACCCCTAGATAACCAAAGCTTCCATGCAGTCCAGCCCTAGAACGTGACCCCGTATTCTCCAGACCACACACCTACCGGCGTCACTCAGTAGGTTAACACCATAACCAGAATCACCACCCGAAGGCACGTGAACCGGTCATGTAACTACCCGAGGATCCAATCGGGTCGGAAGTATCGGAACGCCATCTCTAGACTTGCGGGATCTAACGCACCCTATAGAGTCCTAATAACAGTAATGTAAACAAGCAGACTCACTGGGACTCTATCACGCAAGACCGACAAGGTCAACATAAATAAATCCAGTCATAACTCCTAATCTATCTCGCAAGTCCTATCACCAACCTCCTCATCACCCGACCTTATTTGGTTTCGTACCGGATTAGGCATCTATCCAAACTTACCCGGTCCCGCACCAGAGTAAGTATCTACCTGTACAATTTACTTGGCCCAACACCGAAGTAGATAAACAATCAAGCAATTAACAGTCTACTCGGCCCAATAACAAAGTAGATACACAATCACACAAACAATAATCACAACACCACACAACTAATTATTTAGGTTTATTTTTTAACCTCAACTCATTCAATCTGCTACCTTGGGACTAGTGGATTACTAATTTCGTAGACGGCTTAATTCACATTTAATTAATCTTATCCCTTAAATTCTTATTCTTAACCTCTTCGATCCGTCAACTTGAGATTAGTAAACTTACTAACCTCCCGACTTCACATTATTATTTAATTAATTCATTTAACCCGATAACCCTGACTATTGACTAATTAACTCACCCGTTATTATATTCTAAGTGTGTTATGTGTTTTAACTGTATTTTAATCAACTCATAATTCCCCATATATAGATTCATTTAGATACATTCTTAAATACTTATATATGCATATACATCTTAGCATGTCATTCTATATGTATGCAACACCAAATCAAGCAATCAAGGAAACTATCAATCAATTACCGATATAAGCTAACTAGCATGCATCTCTTTAACCTAACCATTTAATTAGTTAACCGAGTTATTAATCAACCTAGCCCTTCTAACCAATTCAATCAATCGAGGTATGCAACCTAAATCTAAGGTTAATGAATCCAAGCTCTATATGTCCTATCTTTATGTAACACACAATTTAGCCGACTCACAGTGATATCGTGACGACGGATGGATGGACTGACAGAACTCCAACACGAACCCGACGCTAACCCAAACTTTCCCCGAACCGTTGACTTGCTGTGACCCGACCTTGACCCGAGCGTTGACCTTAGTGATCCCGATCGTACCTTCACATGAGCCTCCAGACCAACCTCATTTTCCCTCTCCTCTTTCTATCCTTCTCTCTCTCCTCCGGTTCTCCTCCTTCTCTCTATCCTCCGGTTCTCTTCCCTCTCTCTCTCCTCCGGTTCTCTTCCCTCTCTCTCCTCTGGTTCTCTTCCTTCTCTCCTCCGGTTCTCCTCCTTCTCTCTCTCCTCCAGTTCTCTTCCTTCTCTCCCTCTCTCCTCCTTCTTCTCACGCTTCCTCTTCTCTCTCTCTTCTTCTTCTTCTCACTCTTCCTCTTCTCTCTCTCTTCTTCTTCTTCTTCTCATGCTTCCTCTTCTCTCTCTCTTCTTCTTCTTCTCACACTTCCTCTTCTTCTCTCTCTCTCTTCTTCTTCTTCACGCTTCTTATTCTCTCTCTCTCTCTCTCTCTCTCTCTCTCTCTCTCTCTCTCTCTCTCTCTCTCTCTCTCTCTCTCTCTCTCTCTCTCTCTCTCTCCTCTCTCTCTCTCTCTCTCTCTCTCTCTCTCTCTCTCTCTCTCTCTCTCTCTCTCTCTCTCTCTCTCTCTCTCTCTCTCTCTCCTCTCTCTCTCTCCTCTCTCTCTCTCTCTCTCTCTCTCTCTCTCTCTCTCTCTCTCTCTCTCTCTCTCTCTCTCTCTCTCTCTCTCTCTCTCTCTCTCTCTCTCTCTCTTCTTCTTCTTATTCTTCTTCTTCTTCTTCTCCTTCTCCATGCTTCTTCTTCTCTTCTTCTCTTTCTCTCTTTCTCTTATTGGTGTTGTGTGTAAAATGAGGGAACAAAGGCCTCCTTAAATAGTACACCAAGTCTTGTAGATGGATGACAAATTTCCCTCCTCTCTCCTCATCTTTTGCCACGAAATCATGCTGAGATACAAGGTAAATTCATTGTATACTCTCTTCTCTTCTTCTCTTTTGCCACATAATCATACAAGGGTGTGAAAGATTCATTTCATCTTCTCCTCCTCTCTCCATGAGCCACGACACCATGCAAAGAATAAGGGGAGATTCAGTGCATTCTTGGGCATCAAGTCTTCTCTTCTCTCCATGCCATGACATCCTTCTCAAGGTGAGGTAAGGTTCATTGCATCTTCCCCTTATTACTTTCTCCCCAAGTTATCATGTTTTCAATGTTCATGAATCTAAAAGGAATAGGTGGCGCCAGTGAGGAGAATACACTTGTCTCTTGGGGTTTTTATTCTGGCCAAGGACATTGCTCCAATCAGTTTCTAGAAGATCCCTATTCCCGAACCATTCCGACGTACTAATGTTGTTGTTTTCGTGTTTAATATTTTAGAAACTCCTTATCTGCTTCTATAAATCCACCAAGCCTCATTTTCAGATTCTAGAGGATCTTAGATGAATTTATAAATTTGAATCACCCCATTTGGATACCCGTAGCTCCGGTTATGAATTTTACAAGATTTTTGGTTCTATCGGTTTTCATTCCCGATAGTCTGAAAAACTCGTTAAAAGCCTGTACTTGCCACTTCTTGTCTTCTAGATGTTTTTTTTTTGCTTAAAAAGAAGAAAATTTGGCCCTTCTTAGCTTCCGGCTCGCATTTTGGTAAAATTACCAAAATGCCGCTCATCCCTTAGAAATTACAGAAATACCCCTCGTTGACTTCCCGTTGACCATTTCTTGATACAGGGTATTACAACTTTGGTTTTTGAAAACCTCCACCATGTGCCATTACCACTGGATTTGTTTCAGAAATGACAGCTTGAGTTTGGAATGCACTCGGATTGGGATTCATTCGCATTGGTCCTCCTACTGCTCTTTGACTTTCATCTTGATCAAGCATATTGTAGATATCATTCAATCATGGTCTCCGCTTCATGTTGAGTATCTGACCACGAATATTGTTAAAACTGTCATTCAATCCCATCAAGAACTGAATAATACGGCTAGTTTCTGCATCTTCAAGCAGTTCTTTAACATGATCACAATCACATTTCTTCACAATGCTAGACTTTGTGTTTCCAAGTTTCTCCCACAAAATCTTCTTCTTGGTAAAGTATGTTGAAAGATCAAGTTCCCCCTGCTTAAGTGTCATCACTGCCTGTTCTAACTGATACTTCCGTGGTAGATTACACACCTTAAACCTCCGAAATAAATTGTCCCACATTTCAACAGCATCTTGATAATACAACATACTATCATATATCTCCTTGCTCACGACATTAAGAATCCACGACTTCACCATACTATTGCATCTACTCCAGATTTTGAAAATAGAATCACTAATCGCAGGCCTAGGTCGGTTGGTAGTCGCAATTTAGCGACTAAAGAGCGACTTTTCCCTATTAGTCGCAAAATCAGTCGCAACTTAGTCGGTAGGTAGTCGCAAAATTTAGCGACTGTAAATTCAGTCGCAATTTGTAGTCGCAAAAAGCATGTTTTCTTGTAGTGAAAACTAATTTTGTTCTTTGCGTCTAGACTTATTCTCATCGCGATAGACCATCTATTGTAATTACTTCCATCAAGAGTATGAGAGACGATAATTAGACCTGGATGATCAGCTGAATGAAGGAAAATGGATTGTGGATACTATCATAAGATTCGTCGAGCTTCGTCTTCGATCCATTTCCTTTTGGAGTTCCAGACTTTCGAAATAGCTCATGGTTCGTCAGGATGAACTGTTCATCAAAAATCGGGAACTCAGGATGAGATTTAGAAACTGAATCACAATCGTCTGATATCGCATTTCTCGTCTTCATTTTTTCCCCTCTCTTCACCATTTTCACCAATTTTGAGCTCGCGGAAGAAAGAACAAATTATTTATCGATGATCAATCGGTGAATCGAAGTATGAATTGAAGAAATAGAGATGATCATTACTGCGAGTCCCGCACATGCCGCATTACCGATTAGGGTTTCATCTCCGTCGTATTTTTGGTTCACGATTGGACCAACCGTCGCAGTGAATATCAAAATGAATGTTCCCACGAACTCAGCACCAAGCTGCATAAAACACACACACACACAAGGTAGCAATGAACAAGTGGAAAGAGGAAATGGAGGTGAGAGAGTGAGAGACGTTTCTTGTTTAGCAAGGAAAGAGAGAAGTGTTTTCTTGAGAGTGGAGATTGTTTTTGTATCGTTTATTTGTTTCGTGATCTATGAAAACTACTGTATATTATAAAGAAGCCGATACAAAATAATTAAATATTTTAGGCTAGTTATAAATGGATTTCCGCCTGACTTAAAATGCTTGAAGAAATTCGTCGACTCCGACTAAAACAGCAGATCGACGAACTGGGGAGGACTAATTGTTGGATATGGGTTTAACACCCATCCGTAAGTTCAGCCCAAGAAGACAAGCCCGCTAAGGAGTCAATGGCCCAAAAGGAAATCAGTCTTCAAGTGCTATAAATATGACTCTTCACTCTTCATTTTAGACATATTGTAACTTGCGAGAGTGCCGAGCTACTCTTATAAAGCTTCGAGCTTAAGCAATATTTAGGGAGCATGTCATTTGACGGACTCCCACCTCATAACCATCATGTTCATTGCTCGGCCTCAGCCTTAAGATTAATAAAAAAACAGTTTCGACCTCATTTAAGTTTATTTCGCACCTCGTAGTTCGGACTTCTCAAATCGTAACCCGACTTTCCGGACTATATCGAAATTCCGTAACAACAAAAGTGAAGAAGAAAGAAAGGAGGAGAAGAGAACGAGAATAAAGAAACTTCAAACCCGTAATGCTGAGTTAGCCATTATTAGACCATATAGAAGAAAGTGAATCACCCAATGATTGTCCCATACCAAAAAGGGCTTTAGCCTTGTTCTTCAACAGCAGAAGAATCTGTTTAAGAATAACTTCGCAAGGCAGAATCAGCCCGTCATGTACCCTGCAATTTCTTTCTCTCCAAATTTCATATAAACATGCTTGCCTTATGTGGTGGCAATTCAGAAAAAAAAAGATGAGGGAATATTGATGCTTCCGCGGTAACTATCACCTATCAAGTCAACCGCTCACATTTTGTTTCTAGCTTGTGACTTTCAAAAACTTAAGACAGTCTCTGTTTAGAAAAAAAAAAAGTTGTGACAAATAATATTTTCGACTATATGTTTACTAACAAGATTTTATTTGGAAAATCAATCGAAGAAATCAAGAAATTGTCAAAAAGGGAGTACAAACAGAAAGATATCATAGCTACAAAAACATTGATGAGCAAAATAACAATAACACAATATGAGCATACTTGGAAGAAATGTCACAAAATATTGTGATCCAACTAAATCATATATTATTGAATACAAGGCAATGTAACAAATACTACAAGTTTTAAATAAGTAATAAATATTCTAAAGTATAATTCTAAATAAATAATTACTCATGGAAACATAGCAACTATCAAAATCAAAAATAAATCAATCTCCATAAATAAAAACAGTATAAAAAACAACCAAAAACAATATAAGACAAAATATTAGACAAAACACTAGTTAAGAAGAAAAAATCAGAGCCGATATATAAAAATACATCAAATTAACGAGTTAAAAAGGTATACTCGTTGGATGCTCAGTCACCATGTCGCATATCCGATACAATCCCAAGAACAAAATATTTTGTTATCATCAAAATACTCTTTGAAAACAACTGGGAACGGACAACGGCGGTCGCATCCGGTGCAAATTGGTCGGGACATAGAACTGTTGAGAAGAACTTGAACCTTTATCCATTCTGTGCCCTCACTTTCATATGAATACTTGGTAAAATAAATGCTGTCTTTGATAGTATTACCAGGTTTCATATAAATGTTTTCCCCAAGTAAACATTCAACATGAAGAGTCGTGCAGCAGTCATTGCATTTGTAAAATCGCAATTCTTTTGTTTGGTCTCCGCGATACTCTCTTTCTTTTATTGCTTCTATTTTCCCTTCGCAAATCTCACACCAATCTGGTTGATCACTTGCCTCCTTCCCATCGCATATTGTTAGAAAATGACTGTCATGCTTATACCTTACCTTGTACGGCAAGGTAGCGCAACGAAAACATATATTGTAATCACATTCAATGGAATAATACTGTTTCCAATCATAGCTTTGGTATTTGCACGTTTGACAACGTGCCTCTTTCTTGGGTTCCAAACGTAGAAATAAAGGATGTTTGTGGCCTTGATATTGAAATGGTTCAGTAATCGAGGCACACCGCAGGTCTAGCCTGAACCTTGTTTTTCCTATCTGAACCTCGTAGAAAAAGCCAGTACCATAATAATGACAAACACTACAACGGAATATACCTTCGTTATTACCAGGTCCAATGGTGGCAACATTTAGTGTAAGAGGATGTGGATGCAAGGGATGTCGTTTCATGCGTGGAGCACTTGCACAACCTTTATGGAGGATGTAGTCGCATTCCATGCATGAATAATATTGACCTTCGTAGATTGGAATGGCACAGCCTCGACAGAACTTACTTTGGTCATAAACTTTGCTGATCTCAAGTCGCAGATTGTGACAATGATAAGGATGGAGAATTATCCCATCAGCTATCCTCTTGAACGGCTCACCATCGTCTATTATATCATCTTCTTCCGGCACTTCATCGAGAAATTTTCCATCCCACACCTTTAGGTCTAAAGAACATTTTGAATGAACAAAATAAGCATCACCTTTACTGCAAGAGTATGCACCATAATTGTTGTCCACATGTTGATGGCAGACTCCGCAAGACAATTTTCCGGATGGAAGAGAAGGGGTAAAGGAGATACGGTGGTTGTGACGAGAGATCCGTATGACATGTGGGAAACCCATACAGCCTTTATGGATTACAAAGACACATTGGATACATATGTATGTGGGATCAAGGCTCTTAATAAGGCCACAAAAATGGCAAACTAAAGAAGCTTGTGTAGGGAAAAAAGTGAGAGGGTGGGGATGGCTTTTTGGATGGTCTAAAACAAAGGGTATCGGCTTTAGCGCACAGACCGGATGAAAACTCAACTCACAGGTAGTACAATGATAGAATATGTCCCATATATTTGTTTTACAACAAAAGCACTGCAAATGACTTGGACGACTGTAAAGTATAAGAGGATGAAAGGGGTGGGAAGGGAGTCTGATTTCGAGTGGAGACTCTACACATTCTTTGTGGAAATGTTTTTCACATTCGAGACAAGCATAATAGCTTGTGCTAAGCATTGCCATTCTGCATGCGCCGCACTTGAATACGTCATAATTAGGTTCTTTATTGTTGCACCAAAAGAGAGGGACTACAGGGAGCTTACAGACATCTACAAGGACGCAATCAAGCAAAGTTTCTTCGTGCTGATCACCGCTTCTTTTTCTGGTGAAGAGAGGAGAACAATTGTGTGGATGAAGCTCTTCACGATTGCCCTCCTTTAGTGTGGACTTATGAAATTTTATACGTGCAAGAGGACAGAAGAAAAGAGGTTCATCTGAGGAGGAGGTTGGATTGTCTGTTTGTGTGAATGTGTGTACCAGATATGAGTTTCCATCCATTTCCACTTTACGAAATACACTGACGGAACTCATGGCTGAGGATTTGGATTTTTCTGATATATCCTTCTTCTCTTTCTCCCCCTTTGTAGATATAGAGCCAGTCATTGTAATATAAAACTTGAGAAAAACAGCTTGCAAGGCCTGGCCTTTTATATATATATTTTTTTGTTTTGTTATAAAAGTCATTCATGATTGATTTCAAATCTTCTTCTTTTTTGAACTATTTGATTTCAAATCTTTGTACAATCTTTTTATTATTATCTTCTTTAGAGAGGAGACCGTCTCTTTCGGATCTTGTTTTGTAAGTTTAATTTTATATGAAAATTGCCCTTTCGAATGGAAGAAACCTTCGGATCCCATCTGGAAACGTGGGAACATGTCAGGACTTATCGTAGGACAATATTTAATGATATATGATATTAATACTACAAAAGTAAACAAAAAACTAAAATCCATATATATATAACTAGATTTTATTATTGATTTATTATCTAAATTTGATTTTACAATATTATACTAATTTTTCTAAGTGGAACAAACCAAAATTTTCTGTATTAAATTGACTAAATAAAACGTTGGCAAAATAAAAAAAATAGACTAACTAGATCATTATATTTTTTTCAGAGTTAGAGCATGTACATCTATGAACCCCTTTGGGATTTTTAACAAATTTTTTAATATTTTTTTTTTGTAGATGGAAAAAAAATCAAAAATCAAAAAAAAAAAAAACCAACGACTACGCGACACGTCAGCGTGAATAGTGAAGAATCAGTTCTTAAATAAGAATCGGTTCCTATGAGAGTTCTTAGGAATAATATTATTTTAATTTTTTTATCTAAGAACTCGGGCTAAGAACCCCTAAAACCCTTGATGTACATGCTCTTATATCCCATAAATCTGTGGAATAAATCTCTCGAATGGACAATTGGAGATTCTATTCGCTTTAGTTTGGGTTATTGATACTTTAGTTTTTCGAATTTTAGAAAATAGATCATACTCGAGATCAAACCATAATTCGGTTTATTTTGGTTTTTGACTTTTTGAATTTTAAGAAATAAATTTATTTGTGATCAACTTATATTTTGTTTTGTTTTTTAACAACAAATATATTAGAAAAGAACATAATTTACTGATTTTAGTTAAAATTATAGATTTTAATATATCTATATATATATATATATATTTAAAATTAAAATTTTAATGAATGTTGGTTAATTTGGTTCCGTTTTACATAGTTCATTTTGGTTCAGATCAAAATCAGTTAATTCAGTGTACGAAATTTATTTCATTCAAGTTGTTTTATTATTAGATTTGGTTTAGATTTAAAAAATTTGGTTCAGCTTGGGAAAAATTGGTCCGGTTCGGCAATTTTGCCCACTCGCAAATCTTATCTTGAATTACTTGTGAACCACTTCCCTTTTTCTATAGAATTAACTCTTTCTCTCACACAAAAGCAATGTTTTTAAAATCGGACCGGCGACTGAACCGGTAAATTTTTTGGATCATGGGTTAATATGATCCGACCGGATTCGGCCGGGTTCGACCAGATTTGATGATAATTTAAAAATAATATATATATAATATGTTATTAATTTCAAACTATCAAATAAATAAAACATTTCAATAATCATAATTTTTAAAAATATGTGTAACAATTATTTAAAAAAAAATACTTCAAAAGTTTAAATGTTAAATCAACAATGTTTCCGACATATTTAAAAGAAGTTGAGATCTAGGTCAAAAGACGTTCTGAAAAACTTTAAATGGATACTTTATCTTCAAAACATATTGTTCACCAACATACAGATCAAGCCTCTTAGATGCATAGTTTTGTTTTTACTTTCTTTGTTATTCGTTTATTAAGAGAAGAGATAATATATAATATCACATTTAATCTTACTTTTTAATAAATATTTAAAACTAATATAGTTATATTTGATTGTCCAGGAAATACAAAGTAATTAACAAAATATAAAATAATTTTTTTTTATAAAACCGGTTTGATACAGTTCAATGGGTTGTCGGTTTCCGTTTTTTGGCGGTCTAGTCTGGTTAAAAATTGGATTGGACCGTCAAAAAACCGGAAATCGACAACCATTAAACCGTATCAAACCGGGTTTTGTGAAAATATGTTAATTTTATATTTTGTTAATTGATTTTTCTTTGTTAAACAATCAAATATAGCTAAATTAGGTTTGAATATTTATTAAAATATAAAATTAAATATGCTAGCATATCTTATCTCGTTATTGATTTAACATTTAAACTTCTATTTTTAAAAAAAAAAAATAATTGTTATACATGTTTTCAAAATTATGATTATATATATATATATATATATATTTTAATTATTATCAAATTCTGTCGAACTCGATTAGATTATATTAATCTATAATTCAAAAATTTTATCGGTTTGGTCACCGATCCGATTTTAAAAACATTGCATAAAAGTCGTCGCTATGATACGTAATTATATGAGAGAATGGGTGCATTTTTCAAAGTGGTTTTCATCAAAACTACAATACTGGCACCAATAAACAAAATTAACAAGAAGGGTATTTTTTATATATAAAAAAACAAATCTCCAAACGCGCTTTTCGATGCAGAATTTAAGACCAAAGAATTACATTACACATTTCAAAATTATGGAGCATGTAATATTCGGCCGTCCAATGAATTCCGCATTGAATAATAAAATGGCTTTTCCTAATTTTTTAATTTTGTTTTTTTAAATAATAAATATATTATATAAATATTTATACATATAAATAAGAAATAATTTTCGGTCAAATCTGAAGTATCAACACAAAACGTTCTAGAGAAGGATAATGTTGACGTAGAATGGTGACATATCAATTCAAAAAATAACTAAAAGGGTTTAGAGTTGAACTTATTTATGGGAATGCCATTAGCTCGATTTATATTCATTTCATTAATTATATTTCTTATAAATATCACAATATCTTTCCGAATATCTTATTAGTTCGATTTTTAAAAAAATATTCTTTTGCATATACCAATCTTGCACTAGAAGATTGTTGGTCTAAAATGAAATCTTATATAAGGTGAGCTTGTTGACCTAGAAGCATAATCGTTTGCATTTTCCATTTTTTCTATAAGTTTTCTCTCTATGTTTTTTTTTGCTATGGCAGTATTCTTCCCGATTATTAAAAGTTTAATCAAATGATTTGTTATCATTCTTATTACTTTTTTCTTCTTCTTTTCGATGTAAAATGTATTTTCATGTTTTTGGTTTTTTATTCTGTTTTATTCTTAGTCAAATGAAAGAAGAAGCTTGGTTATCTCGAGTTTTGGTGAATGATGTGAGGTGAACTAACAAACGTTTGCGACTGAATAAAAAAGTGTGTGAATTTATACTCGAGATCTAAAAGTCCGATGGAAGGTTGTTATACCAAAACGTTGTTAGTTCACCTCACATGTCTCGATTGTCCTAATGAGTCTATAGTCTGAATAAGTATTGTCTATTACTATAGACATGGATTTGGTGGTAAACGATGGATTTGGAAAATACTCTTTTGAGTACCATATAAGGTTTAGTCCCGATAGTCCGAATAATGTTTCGATAATAGTAATCGATTGATAGATGTATTAATCCATCAGTCCGATAAAGTACGATAATATTTGTTGTCAATACGTCCGATTTTTTCGATTAGTCTCGATAGTCCGAATAAGGTTTTTATCATTGCAATCAAGCTTGGTTTATAAACGATGGATTATTTAAATATTTTCTAAAATCCCAAAAGGAGTAAGTGGACTTTAATGGAATGTGCAATTGATTCGTATCGATTTTATGGAAATGTGCAATGGAAAGGTAAAATATTCCAAAAAACCTATAAACTCTTCATTTTCTTCTTCTTTCTCCTCGCTTTCATTCTCTGATATTGCAAAGAGCATACCCACAAAATGAATCCAATTCATGATATTGCTTCTGAAAATACACAATTTCACAAAATTTCTGATATTAGTTATAAGGATACTCGTTGTAATCTTAGAGCGAAGGTTTTGAGGGAGTGGTGTTTTACTCACTATGATGCTCACTTGGAATTAATTTTGTCAGATGAAAAGGTATTCTTCTTCTAATCTATACACATAGTTGTATTTCTTTATAACCCTTTCATCTTTTTTTGTATAGATAACACCCCCAAATCCGAAGGAGTTTTTATTTGGTATTCTTTTTGTAACCTCTGGTTATTCAAAACTCATATTGATATTTTGTTATAATCAACAGAGAAGTCAGATTCAAGCTGTGTCGTATGGAGACAACGTCCGAAAGTTTCTTTTTCTTTTAGAGAAAGAAGGTTGTTGGTTTAATTTTTCTGATTTTACGGTTCCGTTAGGGCCAAAGTATGACAGAGTATGCCCAACTTTTAAGGACATTGTTATCAATGCCGAAACAAAAATCACTCAAAACTTTGATTCTCCAACTTTTGATGATCTCGAGCATCAAACCAATCCAAAGAATTGTTGATGGGACGATTTCAGATAAATATTCAATTGGTAAGTGTTGTTTACAGTTTGTTATTATTATAATATGACGAAAAGAAGAATATCGGATATTGTAAAAATTGTGGTTTTTTGCTTTTACGTTAACTTAGATTTGAATGAATTTTTCCCTATAGATGTTGTTGGGGCTATAACATGGGTTGAAAATCTTGAATGGAAACATGACTCTTCAGAGGCTTGTTCGTATTCACGTACCCTTGCTAAAATCCAATTCACGCTAAGAGATTCCGAGTAAGTTATTCACATGGTTTAAGTATCATAGTTTTATAATCACCTAAACTTTGCTAAATAATGTTGTTGGAATTGAAGTAAAAGAGCTATAGAATGCGTTGCAAAAGGTCTAATTGTTGAGGAGTTGTCCCGGCGTTTTGAACAAGTTCATGACAAGCATTTTTTTGTTTTGCTTCGATTTTTCTGGATCAAAAGATTTAATGGTATGTTGACATGTTTTCAATGAAATATGAGCAATGCATTAATATAGAACAAAGTAATGATAATTTTTTAATTTGTTTGTAGGGAATACATGGCTTAGAGGTAAAGAAGGGCCTTTTTCTATTGACTATCATCGTTTAACTGTGGATGAGTTGAACAAGTTGATGAATATGTATGGATTTGGCTAAATTGTCATATTTAGATTAATATGATTATATAAATTATTAACAACATCTAACATATTTCTCTGTTTGATTTTGTCTAATTACCCTCATCCTCTTTCGACATGGTACCCAAACGAGCATCAGGATCTCGATCTTTATTAAACTCTCCTTCACTCTTATTCTCAACTCTTAAGACCTTATTAAGTTTTAAGTTAAGATTTAAAAAAAACCATTGTAATGATTGCTAACCGTTTGGTTTATATTTTAACGTTATGTCAAACTATTGGTTAACTTCGATTTGAAATCTGTTTACAATATTGCAAGTTAAACAACTTTATTATAAGTTTCAGTTTAATCCAGAAATAATATTGAAGAACTGATTAATATCTTAACAAATGCTTGATATGTCAATATATAAAAATGAATAAATTGGAAAAAGTAAAATAATATTCTAAATTTCGATTAAGTCTATTGTTAAACACAATATCCTTGTGCAATATAACAAAATATTATATGTTAACTTATTAATGAGATAACGATTGTAGTTTACAAATTTAACATAGAATATATTCGAAAATATCGAAAAATTACAAAATATTTTGTATAAATTTAATATCTTAACAAAAACATCTATACATATAAATGCACATACTAAAAGCTTAACAATAATTTAGATTCCATGTATAAAACGAAATTATTGTGAACAATGGAAAAAAAATTCAACATTCATAAAAATTAAAAGGTTGTACATATCCTAATTAAATGTAACGATTGTAGTTTACAAATTAACCAAGAATATATCCCAAAAATCTAAAATATATGACACTTACCAAATATTATTTATAACTTTCATAAATGAGAAAACAAAAACGGTTAATTCGACCCGTGGTTCTCTTAAACCTACATCCTACCTTCTATATATACTAAGAGATTTATCGGGGAACAAGAGTAGTGTTCTATCATTTTCTACGATTTCTACAGCAAAAATGTCGATTTTCACCAGACAAATGTGAAGATACTTTGTTCATGGAGGGTGGTTTTTTCAATGTTCTCAAAGCGATTGTGATGGTTTTAGTTGACTCTGAGGTATTATTCTTAATTTCTAAAACAAATTCTAAACATCGTTATATTGTTTTAACGATTGAACATTTAGAAATGGTAACATTTTTATATCCGTATATATGATACACTCACTAACAAGTTTTTTAATAATGAATAATCAGGGTACAAGAATACATGTAACTCTCGATCAGGACAGTGGCGGACCCACGTTGGGGAATAGGGGGTCATATGACACCGGTTAAATTTATAGTTTAGTGTTTAGGTATAAGATGATAAAGATGTTGCAGCTCATTTGGTTTATTTATCCAACCACTGACCCCGTTAAAGCACTTCGAATCTCTTATATGCATATATTTATAACTTTATTTTTTTTTCTCTTATGTTGGGCTGAAGCCCAAGAGATGAACCTCCTAAATATTGAGCCTCATCAGGACGGTTAGAAAATTCGGCTCTTCAATGTTTGAAGATGAGGCAATTTGTATCGAAAGATATGGATATGTATCATATTCAAATGAATATAAGACTAATTCTCTGTCTTTTAAAATGTCGTTTTTAAATCAGACCAAAATCACATTATGTGAGGACTTTCCTGAAGAGGTGGAAGAGAAGTTGTCATTGGTTTTGATGACATTCTTGCTGGGGATTTTTAGAAAAATGTCTTGATCAGTTAGTTATCTGTAACCTTCTAATTTTAAATAAGAGTTATATTTCTCTATTGTTACATGGTTTTTTAACAATTTTTTTGCAGATATGATTGGTCAAATCGTTGCTTTGTCATCACTAGATAATGTTAAGAAAAAATGGAATAAATACTAAAAGATTAAAACTTGAGCTGAGAAACGATTTATAAGTCTACATATATTATTTTATATTATTTGTATTTGAATTTTATTCATATTATGTTATACCTTGATTTGCAGAGATTTGCGTTTAAAGTGTACATTGTGGGGGTAAATATGCTCAACAAGTGTTCAATTTTAATGCAAATAATGAAGAAGGTGAAATTATCTTTGTCATTAAGTTTGCAAGCTGCAAATCTTATCAAGGTCAATTATTTGTGGTTTAACATTCATATTATGTGTTTATATTTAATTATTTTAAACATAAATATTTTGATATACTAACCATATTTTATTTTTAAAACAAAGATGAATGGTCCATATCCAGCGGATTTAATTCAACCAAAGTTCTGCTAAATCTAAACACGTCGTACGTAAAAAAGTTTCGTTCGAGAAAAAAAATTAATTTTTTAAATATGTTAATATGAACATTTCTTTATATATCTGCAAAAATGATGTTTGTATACTATTTTTCGTTGTAGATTTCCAGCAGATAATCTTATGATTACGAATGGTGAATCTAGTCAAATTTCACTTGCATTGAATTCCACCTTGTATGATGAGTTTTTGTCAAGAAAAACAAGAAACTTAAAATCTTTGAGATTGTAATTGATTATGAGGTAATCATACATTTTCAAAAGCATTATATTTGAAAAACCCACCTAATTATTTTTGGATTTTTCACTGCGTTGTAATTGATGAAGCATGGAAAATGCATTACATGTGACACCATTGAATCAGTTGATTTAAGTCAAAATTGGTACTACCCTGCATGTGCGGTATGCAACAAGAAAGTCTACGATGCAAGTAATGATGTTGATGATGGAAAACCAGTTGAGTTTGATTGTATAACATATAAACAAATTGTTACAAATGTTAACGCAAGATATAGTACAAACATTAAGTTTTCTTTATTGGGATATTATGTATGGACTTAATGTTACTATTCATAGCAGTTTTTCTGGAATTAAATTGTGTAGGTACTATATCGTTCTTCGAGTTAAAGATAATTCTGAAACAGAAACTAAGTTTCTGTTGTTTGATCGACCCGTTGAAAAACTTCTCCGTCTCACTGCAAATGTTGTGGTCAAAGAAATTAATGAGGTATACATCTTTTAAAATATTTTTGTATAGTATGTACTTGTTTGGTTTTTTATTGTATACATTTTATTTATTATTAATGATTATAGTCTGAAGATTCAGCAGTTCTAACACAATGCCTTATCGATTTGATCGGTAAAAAGGTTTCATTCAAAATCACATTATCTGACGACAATAGAAAGAATAAGAACCCAACCATTTGTTGTGAAACATGCTTGGGCTGATCAAGAGAGGGTTAATCAGTTTTTGTCTGAATATGATCATGTATTAACTTGACTAATTATTTATTCATATGATCGAATTGATAATTACTATTCATGTTCTTTTATGTTATTTGATCTGTCTCAGTTCATGCTTGCGAACTCATCTGAAAATTCTAGATCTCTTCCCCTTATGCTCACTAATTCGGGTGAAAGTTATGACTCTTCACTTTCTAACTCGATTACCCCAGTGTCTAAGAAAAGGGATGTTGTAATCAAAAAAAAAGAAGATGACAATTATTCTAGTTCAAAAAATTCAAATTGTCTGACGATGATGAGGAGAGTGAATGATTACCTTAGCTTTGTGTTTACATGCAATCCTTTTGAAATTTATGTGGTTTTATGGTTGTTCTTTTCCCAGAATTTATAAGATGCTTTGTTGGATTTCTTAATTTTATTATTTGTTGAATTTTTAATCTAGACCATATTCTCTTATCGGTATTATTTTTTAATCTGATTTTGACTACGTGTTTTGTTATATCTCTTACTGAATTCATGTCTTTTGTTTATTCGTCTAGCTTGATTATTTTATTTGTGTATCCATTTTATCATTCGATAAAATAAATTGTAATAATATTAAGAGAGTACGAAATTTAAATTTACAAAGGGAAGAGAGACAATATATGAACTCATTGTTAGAAGCCTGACACTCAAATCCATTGCCTCGCCCATTGGTCAATAACTCACCGCACACTTCTGAGTTGATAACTCTGACAACATCTGGAGACCATAAAATATAAGTATTATAACATTAGATTATTTTTTATTATTATTTCCATATATTAAATTATATATATTCAGCTTATATGTAATCATACCATTTGTGTATTCGATTTTCCAAAACCTTAGTACACATTCGATTAGGTTTCCACCGAAAATATCTCAGTCACTATAGAGTTTTGTTGCAACGTCCCCCAAAACCAAGCATTCTATCATGTCTCTCCTGAAAAATTTCTTATATTATAAATATCTATAAACAATAATTACATATTACAGTGAAAAATAAATAAAGGCAGATGTTACTTATCATTGATAAGATCAAATGTGAAATAGGAGTGATCATATACAACTCGGGTTGGGTCTGGCATGTGAAGATGACCGATGTTTGATATTGTTCCTAAAAGGTCTAGATAGAGAAATATGTTTGTAAGAAAATATAATATCTTATGTTATTTTTATAATAAATTTAAAGAAACTTACCAACATAATATTGATCAGGGGTCTCCCTTTTCAAGATATAATCGATCTTGGATAAATAAAAAAAATATGACTCATTTCTATAACGTGTGACTCTAATCTCTGTTGAGTTATTAAACTTCAAACAGTAAGTGTGTTTGGTTGCCCTGTATTTTTGTGTTTGAGCAACTACGTTAAACGATTTTATAACAATCCAGTGGTCTTTGTGAACTTGACCTCTAAACTTATTGGTTAGTTCCCGACCCCTTATTGTTGCTTGAATTTTGTTACTCTGCATATTATGAAGTCAAAAACGGGACAATTGTTTATAAAGTTTTTTTTAAAGAGCTTTCAATATCAAATTACGAGAGAGTTGTAACTAAAATATGGTATATTCATATTGAATATCTGGTCATCACAGAGTATGAGGTGGATTCAGTGACCGTTAGCTGATTTGCCTTTGGTCCATTTTGAAGAATCTTAACGCGTATTCTCCAGTAATCACGCAATGTATTGAGGGCGCTTACTTTTGTGAAAGAGGTCATTGTTTTTTAATGTGAAAATATGATTTTTTGAGAGTTTTTCTTGCAAATAATAAAAACTGAAGTGATTGAATATATGTAAGAAAAAAACGAATGATATTCAACAATTGTCTTTTATAATAGTTTTGATCGGAGTGTTTGGTAGAATGCATTTAATTGGCGATTTTGATCTGAATTTATATTGTTAGTGATAACCAGTTACATTACATGCAGTTATAGGATAATGTGTTACTTATTAATGTTATATGTATGACTGTACATATATTTATTAGACATATTATGTAACTAATCGAAAATTCTTTAATTTTAGGTTTTCCATGGCATATTTGGTTTTGTAATATAAATTTTCAAGAATGATATGTACCAAAAAATAAAATAAAACTATTATTTATCATGTGCTATATTAAAAATTGTTTAAAACATTTTAACACTATTATAAATAGGATTCTAATGTAGTATTTTAATTTTAAGATATATTTAATGTAAATATATAAATTAGAAGTGATTGACATCAACCTACATTCCTATTTTTTCTAATATAGTTAATGCATTAGATTGACATGTACCCACCGAATTAATTGATATGAAATTGTTATCTTAATTGACCAATAGATATTTAATTTTCTTAATACATAATAGTCCATTTTTATGCTAGGGTTTACATATTACTCGGTGACTGACTTATAATAAATACTATGTATCACACATACTGATATTCTCGATAAAACTATTTATTTTCAAATCAAATTATAGTACATAAATTTTAAAATTTTGAGTTTAGACAAAATAAAATAAAAAGTGTATCATGACTTCCTAAGATCGTGGTGGATATTTATTTTAAACCCTAGGCCAATACGAAACGTATCCGACTTTAACTTACTTTCCGTCTTTCGCTTGTTCTCTCTACGAAAATTTCTTGGAAAAAACTATGGCCCAATGGCAATACCAATTCCTTTCAGAGATCAACAAGTCGACGACCAAATGGAGTTTGAGATTGAAGGTCCTTCGATCTTGGATGTTTCAAGAAGTCTTAACCGGCAAAACCATCAAACTACTTTTGGTGGATGAAAATGTTCCTTTTAATATTATAACTATAAGTTTACATATTTGTATTTTAATAATAGTTAGATAACCTTTGTTCCTACGCTGTATTAAGTTTTTTTGTATGATTCACTATAACAATAGGGTCAAAGGATAGAAGGACAACTATGGGGTGATTTTGTTGAAATTTTCGATTGGCTGTTGGAATCTGAAGGCCACTGGGTTCAATGGGATAACGTTATTATCCTTGATAGGCCAATGTTAGGCCGCTTGACAGATAGTTCATTCTCTTTATGTCGAACCAGTTCGAGTATAATCTGGAGAATTTCATTCCCTAATGGCGAGCACTACTTTGACTTAAAGCATATACATGGCGTTTCAAACGGCACTATAACTAGCACTTATCCAATCGGTATAATTTTTGTTTTAAGGTTATAATATGTTATGGGAATTTATTATTTATTAGAGTTATTTATGGATTTGTTTGGGTTTTTTTAGATATAGATTTGATTGGTGTTGTTCTTAGAATTGATGGTTTCGAACGAAATCCAGTTGTTCATACAAATGATCGGGAAACTTATTTCTGGAGGCGTCTTCGAGTAAAATTCCCAATTAGAGATTTGGAGTAAGTATAACTTCCATTTATTTTATGTAGAATATTCTTAGAATATCTGAAAGCTTATTTGTAGTTAATATTCGCAAAAACAATTCATTGGATTGTGTGATCAATGGTGATCTTGTTGTTAGGTTGGTGACGGCATGGGCCAAAAGTTTGAATGAGATATTGTTCTGTTTATTCCAATGCTTTAATATCGTTAAAGACAGTTGTGGTATGATGAAATTTCAAACCGTTTCTAAATTTGTTTCAGTTACTGTAAAATGACAAATAATTAAAATTACTTTTCGGTTAGGGTTGGTGAGCTTGGAGGCTATTCAACGAGTTTCTAAGATACACTTTGAAGCATATGAAGTTGAAGAATCCGTGATTTAGTCTAGATGTATTTATAGAACACCTCCTAATTTGATTAGGGAAAATGCCAAAAAATACCCGAACTATTTCATTCTGGCCAAAAAATATCTGGACTACAGAGCTGACCAAAAAGTACCTCAACTTTTATTGACTTTTTCGAAAATACCCAAACTTATGGTTGACCTGGCCAAAACAGCACACCGTTATCTCATTTGTTAAGATGAAACAACGAATCGTTAACGATTCCGTTAAAACAAAACGACGTCGTTATATCCAAAGTTTTTGTTTGGGAAAATTACCAAAAAATACCAGAACTTTTTAATTTTTGCTAAACAATACATGAACTTTTTAAGTTTTGGCCAAAAATACCTAAACTATAGAGCTAGCCAAAAAATACAAACCAAAAAAAAAAAAAGTTTGAAAATAATTTTACACCATAAGACGTCGAACTCATGTTGCATTGAAAGTGTGCTTTACCACTAGGCTATCTCGATAATTCGAGTATTATTTAAAACAAATAATATATAAACTTAACTGTTCAAATCATATATATAATGACCCAATTAACTAAACCCGAAATTAATGAGATCTTCCGGTATACTTCCCAGTCGACTGTAATACCCTGTCTCGAGATATGGTCAACGAGCAATTCAAATGTCAATGGAAAGTCATTAGAGGTCATTTGTGCAATTTTCAGAAAGAATACCGAATCGAAAGATATGGTCAACGAGCAATTAAAATGTCAATGGAAAGTCATTAGAGGTCATTTGTGCAATTTTCATAAAGAAGACCGAGAGTTTTGATGGTCCAAGTCTCTCTTTTTATTTAAAGAAGTTATTCAAAAGACAGAGAATGCAGAAAACAGAAGTTCTCATTAATTTCGGGTTTAGTTAATTGGGTTCTTATTTATATTTGAACTATTAAGTTTATATGTTAGTTGTTTTAAATAATACTTGAATTATCAAGATAGCCTAGTGGTAAAGCACACTTTCAATGCAACATGAGTTCGAAGTCTTATGGTGTGAAATTATTTTCAAACTTAATTTTTTTGGTTTATATTTTTTTTGCTGGCTTTATAGTTTAGGTATTTTTTGGCCAAAACTAAAAAAGTTTAGGTATCGTTTGGCAAAAACTAAAACGTTCAGGTATTTTTTGGTAATTTTTCCCAACAAAAACTTTGGATAAAATGACGTCGTTTTGTCTTAACGGAACCGTTAACTATTCGTCGTTTCATCTTAACAGATGAGATAACGATGTGCTGTTCTGGCCAAGTCAACCATAAGTTTGAGTATTTTCGAAAAAGTCAATCAAAGTTGAGGTATTTTTTGGTCAGCTCTGTAGTTCATATATTTTTTGGTAAGAATGAAATAGTTCGGGTATTTTTGGCATTTTTTCCCAATTTGATTATATAGATGTTTACGTTTTTTTGAGGATCTTATGTTTTAATTTTCGATATGGTTTTTTCCTTCATGTACCCTAAGTCTCCTCTATATTAAGAGTTATTTTGGACCAACTTATTTATGTATTTCCTTTTGTTTCGGAGTAGCATTATCTTTAAGTACGTTAGAAATTTACACTTTAAACATGAGGAACTTTGTTTATGTTTTTTTAACAAATTGTGTATCTTGATTTTGAACATGTTTTTATGATTTCTTTAGTAGATTTTTTTAGATTCCCAATTTCATAGGTGATTATGACCTTTACTATAGCCGCAACTTCCGATGACGTTTAACGACATTATTGCAGAAACATAAAGTGAAATATGATTTTATAAATTTAGTTAACTCATGTACATAGTTTATTTGTAACATTGTTGGAGTAACTTTCCGATAATTTTTCATAGTTGTGTACCTTAATATAAATGTATCGTATATCATCTGAATTAAACGAAAATGAATTAATCAATTACATATAAAATCTATTATTTAAATTTAACCATGTATATCCCGAATCACAACTATTAGATACGGTATCTATAAATAATAAAACTGTTACACATCTTTTGTTAAGATCACATTTAAGAAACTTTAAATAAGTAATATATACATTAATATGTTGTCACTTACCAATTTAATTAGTTAAATTCAATACGGTGCCTTTTGTTGAAAACCATATTGTCATCTATAATTCTTTATATATACAATTGTAAAATACCCTAATGTGCATATCATCAGCTCTCAAAAAAAAAAAAAATTCCCAAAACTATTTCGTCTTGATTTGTGAGAAATCTTCTTAATGTCGAATTTTGTTCCATTAAAAGAATTATCCTTCCAAAAAGTTAACTCTACTATTTGTGTCACTATTGTGCATAAATGAATTACATATGTTGCTACGAAGCAAACCTATTTCTTGATTTTTGCAGATGAATCTGTAAGTTATTTTCAAAGTGATAAGAGTATTTTATAATAGTAATAAATAAAGTTTTGGCACATAATATATTATAAGGATTAAATCATACAAATATAATATGTTATTGTAATCGTTGTGTTAACTTTTGATTCAATTTGTCTTTCTCAGGGCTGTAAGATGGAAGTTAAATTGAATACCCAACCAAACTACAACATGAAATGTTGTTAACCAAAGGCATCGAATCATTCTGCCTTTCCAAGTTTTTAATTCAGCCGCAAATGGGTATCAATCGTACAACTAAACATCCAATTAAGGTTGTTTCCAAACATGAAACTCTGATGACCCCGATTGATGGTTTGACCAAAGATTATTTAGTGAATTCACAAAATTTGAAGAAATTCAATCAAAGGATAACACATACTTGATCGGTGAGCCATTCATAGCATTTTTCGAATATATATTTGATACAATATGATTTACTATTAAAATTCATCTTTAATATCAAATGGATATAATTGGCTTAATCCGAGGAGTTGAAGATTTGGAAGTCATTCATAAAACTGGTTCAAATCTATTTAAGATTAAATTTCAACTTATTGATGAAAGGTATTTATTAATCTCTAATCATATAAGCTACGTTTTTTTTTTTTATCTAATTATTACACAATATTTTCATTGCTTTTTGTGTAGTAGCAATATCATTTCATGCGTTCTGTTTGGTAACCATGCAAAGCGGTTGTATAGGGCAATCAAACCTGGATCTGATTATATCCAATGTTGTGTTATGCGTTTCTGTAAGATTGACGGCATCCCATGTTATTTTACCCTAAACTTTGTCATTATTATGTAATGTATGTGTTAGTTACTTGCAACTCAGCACTAATTATATTAAAATTATACACATTAATAATAGGGAAAAAGTTGGTCACATCTGTTGACGAGATAACTGAAGTGTTGATTGACAATGATATTTTGGACATTAAGAAGTGGAAATATTATATGTAAGTTTTAATTAAATCATTCATACAAATATTAATCACCAGTGTATAAATTTGCTGAATAATTATTTATTTTCGATCAATTGCAGGTATAAGTGGCATCTCTAAAGAATTAAAGGAATAATAATAAGTGCATTATTGGAGAAGAGAATAATTTACGATGGTATTTTGTTGTTTTATATTTTATTTGGCTGTAATGACTATTTGATTTGATTTTTATCATTTAGTGTTTTAACAATTTTCTTTCATTATAAATGCTCTACAACAAAATATCCTTATGAATGTACATTCAAAATCGAGGGCATAGAAGAAACGAACTGTAAATATTTTATGTCCTTAATATTGTTTTTGAAAATTATATATAACGATCACTGTTTTCTTTTATATATTACAATATTCTTCACATATTCCTTTGTTATAATACATATAAATATATGTAAATGAATAATGTAACGTATACATTTTAAGATAAAATCAATCACTTTAAATATAAAAATATATTTCAAACTCCGTTAACCATTAACATCTCCAAAAAAATATGTATAGATATGGATCTAAATGTAGATTCGGATACACTAATATTTACTAAAATTATTAACTTTCTGAAAGTTCTCAACAAACTTTTCTACAGCAGATATTTTGTTATATATTTATTGATAAACAAAAATATCTTTTCTTATAGATGAGGAAATATTCTATAATATATTAATATTTTACATTACTAACCTAGATCTAACGCAACAAAAAATCTATATATATATATATAAGTTATAAGTTAAAAATCACAAGTATGATATCATGGATTCAAAAAGCTTGGATGTTCATAATAACAGGAAATTAATAAATATTTCTGATTTACAGTTTTTTTATAAATGGCGAATCAAAGTTCAAATTCTTAAAAAGTGGAACAAGTTTATTTCCCATTAGTTCCAACGACCGATCTCATATTGGTAGACGAACGGGTTGGTGTTCAAATTGAGTCAACTAATCTATATTCAGTTGTTAAAAGTCATTGCAAACTATATTTGTTTTACGTCTCTTTATTCTTATTAAATTTCCTTGTAGGGTTCTAGAATTCATGCAATAATTCCTCAGAGGTTATGGCAACCATCTTGGACGAGTATTATTATTGAAGATACTACAGTAATCATTGAAATGTTTAAGGTTCGTTTATGTACGAGTTATCTTCGCGAAACCCCTCATCCTCGGGAAATTTTGTTTACTGAGGAAACATCGCTAAAGAGGGTTGACGGTGGGGTTGATATCTTTTACTTCCATTTTGTCCCATTCAGTAAAAAAATTTATGGACGAACACAAAATTAATACATGTCTTGGTAATGTTGTTTTCAATGTTTATTTTTATAAATATCATTCTTTAATTAATTCGTACCGAATTATAAAATAATTTTTATATTTTTTTGGTTAGACGTCTTTGGAAGAGTTATTAATGTTGGTGTCCTGCAAACATGGTATCTTGACTCAACACAATATAATTGGAAAAATGTTCATTTTAATTTGATGGATAGCAAGTTAGATACATAAGTGCTTATTTTATATGTTTATGAGTATATAACATTTTAATTAGTTCATTGCTCTATTATATTCTAATGTTAATATCATGACCTTGATTACAGAGGTGATATTTTACCTTGCAAACTGACTGATACTTATGCATGTGCTTTTGCTACCGATTTTTCAATCAATTGGGCTAACTGCAAACATGATTTTCCAATAATGTGTGTCATACAATTTGGGCTTCTTGATTTGCATAAAGGTAATTACTCAATTCATTAGTATAATAATTATTATTAAATAAAAAAATTATAGAAACCTTCCTAATTCGGTTTATATATTTCGACATTTGTGAATAGGTTAATACACATGTGAACTAGCTCATTGGTCCAGAATTTTTATAGATTCTCAAGATGTCGATGTTCAAGGAATGAAGAGAGAAATTATTAGCAAGAATATTTAATATTCTGAATTTTATATTTTGTTTAGAATATTCTTATATATTGTGTGAATTATTTGTTAAGCAAGTTATGCAGTTTGTTCAGAATATGCTTATCTATTGTGCTATGCATAGAATCAAAAGGAGTGAAAAAAATAGAGCTAAACTAATTCGTAAAGAAAAGTCCTTCGTTTTATTTATCCTCAAAAATTGATATTACAAGTCGAACTAAAAATAATAAATAGAGCTAAACTAATTTCTTGAAAAACAAGTTTGTCCAAGCCGAACCTTGAGTTGTGATATCGGTTTCTTTCTGCCAGAAACAGAACCGCTTTCTCGAAGAGTCATGTTAGTCTTCTCCCAGCAAGGCCGTCGATGAGACAGGAGCTGTTATGAAATCAACACTGGAACCAATGTTCTCCTCAAGATAAAGAAACCCAAAGGAATCGATCTCAAACAATCATCTCGCCGCCGAGTTGCCTTTCTTGAAAGACAATTTCGTCGTTTGATCTCGCAAGACTCTTCCTTGATATTCAGCTGCACAGATTGGAACCGTGGTGAAATCCAGACTGGTCAGAGGATCTTCTTGGGGTAAAATGAATTCTGAAGCGCTGGCATAACGATTCCAAAACGGCCATCTTGCCACCAACCGAGCTCCGCTGAACAGCTTGCTTAAAGAGCAATCTGTTCCACGTCTTCCGGGACGGGTCCACTCCGCTGTACAATCGGTTGCTCTAAAACAAAAAAAAAATTATCATGGTTTCGATATTCGAACATGCAAACTAAAAAAAGAAGAAGTAACTTACGCGGAAGGAACCTGATCTCGGAAATAGCAGACCAAAGCATGTTACTGAAATTAACGACACATCAAATCAATCCAAATGAAGGATATGAGCGTCGCCCTTAAGTTGGGAAGGGCGACAAACGGAAGGAACCATCGGCACAAATCTATTTACGGACGAGTTACCCCTTAGCGAAAAGAGCATAAGTTCATCGACGAGCTTGATCAGGCATGACTCTGGAGGTCGACACAAATCCAAACACAAGAAAAACGAATAACATGTCTGCATGTTTAAGGAAGGAATGAAGATAAAAGACAGAAAATGAATCGAAGCTTTGGTAGAAGCAATGGAGTGGGAAGAAGTGATTATGGTGAATAATAATGAAAGGAGGGGCTGTATTTTAAGCAGAAGAAAAGAAGGTTATCGAAGCGACGATACGGTTATCAATTCTGATTTAAAGCGACACGACATTCCAGGCACGCAGAGCACATTCATTGGTGGAAGAAGAGGCGCCTTAAATGACCCCGGAAAATTCTTAATATACAAATATATAACCAAAAATATGTCCAAAAAATAACGAATGTTTATCTACGGCTGTTAATTTTCCATACATACAATGCTATAATGTATTTTTGTATGTGTATATAAATATTATTTTATGCATCCGAATGTAACAATTCCGATGTGCATATAAAATGATGAATTAAATCTTATACCATCTCGACCAGAAAAAAAAAACAAAAACCATGTATTGTCTTGCCACTAACCGAAAAATACACATAAATTAACTAACAAATAGAATAATACCCGCACATGTGTGCGGATCGATCACCTAATATATATATGAGATGATTACATCTATAGGCACATGTAAAAGATTTTATTACATTTTAGGACACTTAGTCCACTTTAGGCATTTGAAATTTCACCTTTAACCCTCACTAACTTAACATTTCTAATTATATCCTAATTAATTACCCTCCATCTAATTATCTTCATTTCTCTTTCTCACTCTCTTTTCTCTCCATCTCTCCCTCTCTCTTTCTTTTTTCTTTTGTTTCTCTTTCTCTTTCTTCACTCTCTTCTCTTTCTTATTTCTCTCTCATTTCTTTTTGTTTTTCTAAATAATAAATGTTTTTTAAATTATAAACTATATTATTTTTTTACATTATAACACTCATTTTGATATATTTTTATAATTTTTGGATCAGATCTTGTGGACGTTAAAGAATTATAGTATGAATGGTACATATGAATCAGATCTGATGGATAAGTATAAAGTGTATTATTTTCTCTGTCCATGTCCACATGTATTCACGTTAGAAAAACTATGATAAACAATGTACACCATTATACAAATCATTACTGTATTAGTCTATATTCATATAATCTACAATCATTCTATATTTGTTTATTTCCCATGTCCATGCCAACATGTTTCTACAAATGTGTACACACTTTCAAATATTATATTGTAAAATAAGCATACGATAAAATGGACATATCATGGAGAAGTAGTTATGGTGTGGAATGAGCATTTCTGAGACCGTGGAAAAAAAATGTTGTCCACAGTAATTTATAAAATGGTGTTCATATCGATTGTAAAATGGTGTACATGTCTAAACAGTTCATGTTCACATAATTTACCTTCACTCAATATGTTTTTTTTTTCATCCATGTCAACACGTTTCTGTGTACATTTGTATGTGGACACTTTTTCACTGTACATTTATATGTTTTCTCATTATTATTTTTCAAATATATGGATGATACATATGTTTTTGATGTATTATCCACTATATATAAGATCTTTTCTAATTTCTAAATAATATCGAGAGTTGTTCATAAATAGTGTCCACATCGATTTATAAAATAATGTTCACGTTGATTATAAAATAATATCAACGTCGATTTGTCCATAAACACTTGTTAATTCTTTATGTGTACAAATTATATGTACCATTCAACTCACATTTTTTAACGTCCACAAGATATATTCCAAAACTTACAAAAATGTATCAAAATGGATGTCATAATATATATAATTTTTTTAACTTATAGTAAAAACAAAAGTTAAATTATTTTTCTCAAAAGATTTAAAAATTGAAAGAAAGATGAGAGGGGAGAGAGAAATTAAAAAAAGATAAAAATTAGAAAAACTAGTAAAATGACGTGAGAAAGAGAGGGAGATAGAGAGAAAATTTTAATTTTTCTAGTTTTGTCATCAACCACATGATTCTTTGATTCTTTTTAGATCTAATGCTGCATATTAATTTTCCACACAAAAATGTCTTTGCTTCTATTTTTTAGGCGAAAACAACTGGTTAGAAGGGTAAGTTTGGAATTAATGGCCCTGAAAAAGTGTACAGTACAAAAGTGCTTCTTCTTGTAATAAACACTATGGGAAGTGCCACATAATATGAAAGCCTCATATATGATATATATATATATATATATATATATATATATATATATATATATTGCACACGAAACTTTTTTCTCATATCACGATCAAACACACAAAAATATTCATACAATTCCATATAATATAAAATAGTTAAGATATAGTTAGAAATAAAATTAATAATATAATTACTTTAAATTAAGTTAAAGTATAAATAGTAATTCAGTTTAGTAAACTTTAACAAATGTTATAAGAGTATATTAAATTATCAAATAACTATTAAAATTATAGTTTAGTTAATATAAATTACAAAAAATTATAGTTAAGTTGATGTATAATATACGGTAAATCTGATATATATATACACTACATATGTTAAATAATGCTATATATAGATATCAATTGTTATAATAATATAATTTGATAAGCTTTAGTAAATTTTAGTTTAAATTCTGTAAATTAACTATTGTAAATCAAAATCTTCTACCATATAAAAAGATTGATGTCTATTCCCATTTAAATTTATAAATATTACCTATATATCATGTGTCGTGTGAAATATAATTATTCCTTTACAAAATATAGTTAATTTGTTTCATATAAATTGAATTAAATGTATGTATAGTAATATAATTAATACTAAGTTTTAGCAAATCTTATAAAGATATTTTCAATTAAAATTTCAAAAATTACAGCTTAGTAAATTTAACGTATACGGTAATATAATTTATTTTATAGTTTATATTTGATGTCTAAATTTATGCAGAAACCAAACTGTAATTATATTAAATTAAAAATGAAAAAAAATATTTTAAAATGTAACATTTATAATACATATAAATATGATACAAATATAATTATAACAATATTATATATGTATAATAGTTTTTTCAAATAGTAGAATATATAGTAATACTACCATTGTTACACACAATATAATTACAAATAAACTAATTAACAGTTTATTATATTAATTTTTGAAAAATACAAAATTTATTGTTGAAATTTATTGAACGTAGACATTTCAGCTAATCGTCAAATGAACACAAATTATGCAAGACCACAAGTTCTAATCGTCCCACAGAAGTTTCAACTCCTTCCACAGAAACAACTGTCAGAGTAAGTACTAATTAACCTTATTTTAAATAGTAATTAAATTTAATATAATAATTAATATTGTAATTTAATTTTTTTTAGAATAAAGATAAATAAAAATGGTCCTACATACAAGAAAAGACATTGATTCAATAGTTCGATGAAACAGTTAATTATACTCCAAAAATCCTACATCCATTGATAAAGAATATATGGTTGAAATTTTTAATTGTGCGTGCAACATGAATATAACTTATGGTTTCTTCAAAAATAAGCTTGATGAATTAAAAAAAAAAATATACAATTGTGGAAAGATCTTATGAATTCTACTGGTATCTCGGTTAATCATGATACATATATGATATATGCATTTGATGCATGGTGGAAAGAACGTCAATTGGTAGTGTACACACACATCTTATATATATATATATATATATATATATATATTAACATTTAAGTATAAGATAATATGATGATTTTAAATTAATAGGAATGTAAAATAACAAAAGACTTGAACCGAAAGTCGTCATACATATATATATATTAACATTTAGGTATAAGATAATCTGATGATTTTAAATTAATAGGGATGTAAAATAACAAAAGACCCGAAAGCCGTCAGAATTTTTGGGATGTGATGGTACGATGGCTTGCATTACATGATGTTCAATCATAATCTCTACACTCGGCACGACAAATTAAGAAGAGAAGAGATGATCAATACATATGCAGTTTATAAAAAAATGATAGATCAAACACTGATAGTGGTTACATACCAGAAACACAAGTTTCTGAGACGCAAGGAGATGAAAAAGTATATCGTGTTATAATTGATGACGACGAAGTAGGTCAAAATTCGGTTCACAGAGGCTAGCAATGGGGGAGGCTAAATTTGCAGTCAAGCACTAGACATGGAAGCAATTCACAAATATCAGGTGTAAACTCACATCTTCCTATTGGGAGTGGTTCACGAGGAAGTCGAAGAAGACAATCCTTTGAAACAACCATACAAGACACCATCTCTGGATTTACAGAATTTCAACGACAAAGTTTGCAACAACTTCGTCAAGGTGATTTTGACCAAGATGACTATGATGAATGGAAAAAGGCAGAAGAATTATTTCTTGCTCTAGAAGTTCCGAAAAAAATCCTACTACAGGTGCCGCGACAACCTTTACCAAGTCCGAACGATTGTCGATCCCCAGATTCGCTAGGTCTGCAATATTCACCCTAGCCCACAAGCACAAATCCTTCTTTTGGAACGAGATTTCATTGTTTCTTCTTTGGAAACTCCAAGTTGTTTAGCTCTCATTCTTCCTTCCGGATCACTCAATCGTCCAAGTGCTGAGGGGTTCCTCCAGCTTCGCTGAAGAAGCTAGGTTCCTCCAAAGCCATTGTAGCACTAGGTGCTTACCCATAAGCAGAAGTTGCCCTTGAATGTGCATCAAATCAAGAATTTATTGGACATGTCTTAATAAACTTAAGGAGTTGAGATTTTGGCATAAATATTTCCTTGATATAGCTGGAAGCATCAATGAAGATAAGTTACAATTGCTAGAAGCTATGACTGGTGTTTCACATAACATCAAAGATTTTCCAAATAGTTAGGTCTGAACCAGTCATTATAGCCTTCCGGTTTTCAACAGAGGGGTACACCATCAAATGTTCAACAATAGGGCACATCACCAAATGCTCAACAATGGGGTAAACCACCAAATGCACATTTAAATGAAGATTATCAAAATCAGTCAGAAGACAAAGATTAGTTTCTGATAGTTGTGAGAAAATTATTCTATTTGATGTAATAAAATTATTTATATTTTGGTTAATTTATTCCAGCATTTTAATTTAATTCGTTTTAGTAAAATTTGTATTTTCTTATGATGTGTTTTACTTGAATTTAAAATTCCAGACTTTCGTATATGTCAATTGAGATAAAAAAGCATCAACAACCTAAGCTACGAAGAGAAGATTGAATTGTGGAATATGCAAAAATGAGTAGTTTGTGGAGTCAATAACTAACCCAACATTGAGTTAGTACTATCGATATTTTAAAAGACCACCAATTCAAACAGATGCAGGTTTGGGATGGAGAAATATTTGACGTCGACTACAACAAGATGATGTTGCTTATCTTTAGTTACTACAAATGTTATTGTCATGCTTCACAACATTGTGTGATACACTACAAAAAAATTATGGTCTACAACCAACATTAAATGTAAGCATTGGAGAAAGTGTTGCCATGTTTCTATAGATATGTGGCCACAATGAAGTTCAAAGAGATGTTGGTTTGAGATTTGACCAAAATCAGGAGACTATTCAGAGAAAATTTATCGAAGTTCTTATGGCGACTGAACTACTCTCATGTGATTATATTAGAACTCCAACAAGACAGGAGTTATACTGAAAACCTGAAAGACTTCAAGCAAATCAGACATATTATCCGTTTTTAGTGGATTCATTGGAGTTATGGATGGGACACATATATGTGTAAAAGTGAAGTCTGAGTTACAAAGAATGTATTGGAATTAACATGATTATGCATCATTTAATATCATGGCAATATGTGATTTGAATATGTTATTCACATATATTTGGAATGGAGCTCTATGATCATGTCACGTGTAATATCTCGTCTGTGAAAAAAGAAAATATTATTTTTAAAAATAATATTTTAAACGGAAAAATATTTATTTATTTAAAATAAATAATTCCAGAGTGTATTTTTGGGGAATTATTACACTTGGTAATATTTTTCTAAAAATAAACTTTTCGGGAACCGAAAATACGAAGCAAATTAGAGGAGTCGAAACGACATCAAAAGTGAACGGAATTTGACTAAATTTTAACCAAAGCTCAAGGACATATTGGAGAAATATTGGTTAATATAAAATTAAGAAAATCATTCACATGATTATTGGTGAATTAAGAGTTTAATTGGATGAGCGGCACATGTGGACTAGTGGTGCTCTATCTCTGATGTCAATACCCACCTTTGTGGAGGTCAAAGGATCGACTCCACTCATCCTCTATATGTGAGGAGTTCCTCCTAATGTGAAGTATAGGGCTAATGGGCGGACCGTTGTAGCCCAAAACCAATTGACAAAAAAAAACTTAATTGGATAATAAAGCAACAATAAAGTATTTTCTCATCAAATAAATTATGGTTAATAGAGATGAAGATTTAGTCACTAAATAAGGATTAATTAACTTAATTGATGCTTGATTTTAAAGAAAAGACATGGCCATTAGGAGAAGAAGAATAATTTGTGTTTAAATACACACATGTTTTACAACATGTGAAGTAATGTGGCAAGAAATTATTGGTCTTTATGCATGCAAAATCCCTCTTCTAAAAGCCTATCACGTGGAGAAGAGAAGAGATAAGCAAAGGGATTCAATGTATTTGATATTTTTACCTGGTGAAATGAATCCATGATCACTCTTAGGATCATTTTCGTGGCATAAGGAAAGAAGGAGAAGGTGACATCTAAGGAGGGTCATGTGTCATCATGGAAGGTTGCATGAAGGCTGGGCTATGACTATAAAAGGTAGGTTTCACCATTTTCATTCGTCATCAACAAGAGAGAGAGAGAGAGAGAGAGAGAGAGAGAGAGAGAGAGAGAGAGAGAGAGAGAGAGAGAGAGAGAGAGAGAGAGAGAGAGAGAGAGAGAGAGGAGAGAGGAGAGAGAGAGAGAGAGAGAGAGAGAGAGAGAGAGAGAGAGAGAGAGAGAGAGAGAGAGAGAGAGAGACGAGAAAAAGAGAAAAATTGACGAAAGAAGATACATTAGAATATCTTCGGTAATCTTTTCGACATCTCGTTTTTCTAAAACTATTTTCTCTTTAGAGTTAAGAAAAAGGATAGATATAGTTAGGTTTTTTCTATGGTGTGGAGGTTCAAGTTCGGGTTACGTCAAAAGAGTTGTCGGGGGTTGGGTTCGAGGTTCGGGTAGTGTTTGGTCCAAAGACGTTTTAATCACATTAGCCTTCCAGCCGAAAATCATTGTGAGTTGGTAATGCTTTATTGATTCTTGCATTAGGTTAGACAGAGTCTGCATATAGACCCAAGAATACATACCCTAAGTCCGTATGAATGTAGCCTTGAGATGAAAATAGACTTAGAGCGGAATATGAAGTATGAAATTAAGAAATTAATAACCGGATTAGGTATACATATATTGCACGACCCGTCTAAATGAATTAGTGTGAAATAGGTTATTTAAAAAAAATAGACTTACATTAACCAGATATGATTAAATGCATTGCTCGTTTAATTGTCGAAAGGTATGTTGTTTGTGTGAATTCAAAGTTAGTATTAATATTGAATTTGGCTTAAATAATAACTTAAAAATGTATAATTTAGCTTAAATTTGTTTGTTCGAATATAGAATATGAAATAAATTTGTGTTGAAATATGAATTAACTCGTAAATATCCTTAACAGACATGTCCGTAAACGTATAACTAACAGACAATAAATTAATATATGATTTAGACTAATTTTGTTAGTTGAAGTATAAAATTTAAAATAAGTGTATTAAATTATATTTTTACATAGGTCATAAATGCATATATTAATATGTATCTCGAATTGTATTGAAATATGAATCGGATGATTTCCCCTCACACCTCCAACAAACTAATTTCATACATAAACCAACTAAACTATTGAAGATTTTAGAAAAAGGCTGAAAATTACATATTTTACACATGCTTCTCCAACTTGTACCTTTCTCTTGCAAAATTTTGAGAGGAAGAAGAGAGAGAAAACTACTCTCAGAAGCCTTTTTATCAGAAAAACAGTTTTTTTGTCAACATGGCTTTGCATTAGTCCAATAAAAGCAAAGGTCCAACAAGGATAATACAAATTTCGGCCCATACAGAGAAAATAAAAGAGGCCCAACAACAGCCCGATCAGAAAGGATAAGGCTAGACGAGCCACGTGTCCGCACGAGATGAAAGTCGGCATGCAACCACCGCTCGGGTGAGTTCTGAGAATCCACCGGGAAAGCACGGCAACACCATCGCTCTGCATCATTAGATACCCAAGTTGCCGATCAGCCCAATCCGTTGAAGACACCGCCGAAGATGAGACGCTTGAAGAAGAAACGCAGCTTCATCTGTCTAACCGGAAACTCTACGCCACGAAAGCTCCGCCGCCGGCCAAATACAAGAGAGATGGCCATTAAACTCCCAAAGCCTGAGGTGGGACATAGCTGCGAAGATATGACTCCGAGATCGAAAAGACTCCGAGGAAGAAAGCAAAGAACACGGTCGGCGCGACGGGAAGATAAGACAGGAAGGGAGATCGCGAGAGCTCCGATATTAATCGGAAAAGGCTCAGATGGGAGCAATCCGGTGAGCAAAGCCGGAACCTTATTCAAACACAAACAACCGATCAGAGATTAAGAAAGTAGTTGAGAAAAACAAGTGAATCTTGTCTTGATCGGACAAAACACAAAGTATAAACAAGTAATAGAAATGAAGATTTAGTCACTAAATAAGAAAGAGAGTCGAGAAAAGAGAAAAAGTGACGAAAGAAGATACATTAGAATATCTTCGGTAATCTTTTCGACATCTCGTTTTTCTAAAACTATTTTCTCTTTAGAGTTAAGAAAAAGGATAGATGTAGTTAGGTTTTTTCTATGGTGTGGAGGTTCAAGTTCGGGTTACGTCAAAAGAGTTGTCGGGGGTTGGGTTCGAGGTTCGGGTAGTGTTTGGTCCAAAGACGTTTTAATCACATTAGCCTTCCAGCCGAAAAGCATTGTGAGTTGGTAATGCTTTATTGATTCTTGCATTAGGTTAGACAGAGTCTGCATATAGACCCAAGAACACATACCCTAAGTCCGTATGAATGTAGCCTTGAGATGAAAATAGACTTAGAGCGGAATATGAAGTATGAAATTAAGAAATTAATAACCGGATTAGGTATACAGATATTGCACGACCCGTCTAAATGAATTAGACCCGTCTAAATGAATTAGTGTGAAATAGGTTATTTAAAAAAAATAGACTTACATTAACCAGATATGATTAAATGCATTGCTCGTTTAATTGTCGAAAGGTATGTTGTTTGTGTGAATTCAAAGTTAGTATTAATAATGAAGTTAATCGTCAAATTAATTAATTAACTAAATGAATTGGGAAATTAGTAATCATATAAACCAATTATGAAAACTATATTAATAATGAATTTAATTAAAGAAATTAATTAATTTAATTGAGATAATTAATTATAATAGTGGAACTAATGGTGTAAATTAATTAATGGAATTGTTGTTTTGTTGTTTATCTATTCCGGTGTTGCGCCGGATAGGTTGGGTAAGGTTATGGTTCTGATAGTGAATTTAGTGGTGGTGTTGAGACGTTAGGATTTTCGGGATAATTTATGAGTATAGTCATAAATTTACTTATTGACCTTATTAGTCTTATTTATGTTTTATTGAGTCATGTAGAGTCTCAGTGAGTTTGTTTGTCTTCGTTACTTTTTGAATCCACGTATGGTTCATAAAGGTTGTTAGGAATTGTTTAGGGTGCGATAGATCCCACAAATTGTGTGTGAGACATACTGGTACTTCCTTCTTGATGGATCCTCGGGAATCCTGGTATAATTCACGTACCCTCGCGATCAGGTCCTGACGGGCGTTAACCTATGTGGGTGAAGCAGGTAGATGTCGGAGTTTGGAGACACAAGATCATGGCATGGGGCAGAGCACGATGGAATCTCTGGTTGTCACCGCGTATCGAATGACAGAGAACGGTGTCTTATATGTAGTACTTTGTGTTCTCAAGTAGGAGTCTTGGATGTTCTACTCGTATGCAGTTTGGGTTACGAGCTAGGTGTTCCAGAGGAAGTTACCGAGTTCGCGATAGGGGGCCCATGGTGTTAGAGAACAATATATAAGGAATTTAGATCGAGTATAATCGAGGGCATATGGTGCAGTGTCATCGGTTTCCATCTCTCGTGCTTTGTTATTAGCTTGTTATATGTTATTTCACGTACACATAACATGTAACCAATTTGTGTTTATTTTACTGTTTCTTCGGCTACTAATTGTTATTTTGGGTTTCTGGGTTTGGGTTTAGCCTTTTTAAAGGGAGCTAATTCACTGGGCAATATTAGTTTACTCACCCAACTCTTTTATTTTGCAGAAACTCTAGTGGGAGACCGGATAGTGGAAGCTTGTCGTTATGCCAACCGGAGTATATTTCAATGCCTTTGTAAAGTGGTATTTGGAATTCCGCACTTGTATTTTATTAGATTGTATCAAACATTTATTTCTACGAAATAAAATTATTATTTATATTCACAATGTGAGAACTCTGATATTAAACTATTCTGGTATAAACCAGATCGCAGATGCGGTACGGGTTTCAAAGCTTTTAGCCGTCGAAGCAAGGAAAACAAAACGATGTTAGGGATGGATCGGCTAGGGCTTTTGAATCTGGCTGAATTGTCTCTGGTTTCGTACGTAACGACTCCCTCCCACTTGACTGTAGAAGTTAGAACGATCATGTTCTTGTTTGATTGTTGGTCGGACATATCGTCGGTCAGCGGAAAAACGGGAAGGGGTTTTACATCACGATAAAGTTGTTCTGGCAATGGCACAACAAAACGATCCTGAGTTTCCTTTGCCTCCACGAGAGAAGTATTATCTTGTTGGTTCTGGCTATTAAAAAAAAAAAAAAAATTGGCTCCCTATAGATCATCACGAAACGGAAATATAAGATATCATATGTCCTAATTCAACTTTGTCATGCTCCTAGGAATAAACATGAACTATTCAATTGATATGATGCGTCTTTGCGTTCTGTAATTGAGAGAACGTTCAAAGTTAGAAGAAAGTGGAGAATTTTTTTTTACTTTTCCAAGATATGATATAAACGTACAAAAAGAGTGGTAATAACTATAAAAAAATTAAATAATTTTATCAAAATCTCAAACCTTTAAACATACAGATTTTGCAAATATAATGCCAGAGACGGGAAAGAACAATAGAGATTTGGTGATATAGAAACAGTCAAGGTAGCAGGTGGAGAACAAATGACGCAAATAAAAAATAATATTGCAAATATATTATAGGAATATCAAAGTACTTGATAGTACTTTTCTATTATTTTGTATTCGTTTTTTTTTTTTTGCTATTTAACGCTTTATTTAATATATTTGTTTCTACATTATTTAATTATAATTTACATTCCTCACTGCTTGTTGTTTTTTACCAATCAAACGTCTATATCACAGAATATTTTTTATTAATCAAGCATTATTCCACATTGTTTATTATACAAAAATTGTATATATCATGTATAATGCACATATGCACTCTAAAATCGTTTTTCTCTCATATCCAAATACGTTGTCACCATTCAGATTATATATGTTTACAATTATTAAACAAAAAGTTGCAATCAATATTGTCAAACAAAAAAAGTTATGTTTACTACTCACACTTGACGATATTAATTGTCACAACGAATTAACTTCCTTTTTTTAGGCAAGAGCTTACGAGTCAACTTCTTTAAATATGAATGCATATACAGCTAACTTTGGCTGTTATGTTTTTTTGTCCTATTATTTTGTAATTAGTTTTGGTCAAAGACAATGTCTTTATTTTCTTTGTTATAGAAAGTCGTTACAATTTGGTCAAGTAAGTCCTATACCGAAACGAACTTTTACAGTGTGGTTAGCGTGCCTAGATAGAACAACATGTCCATATACAGGTACGATCATGGGCGCCTCTCACCTGTAAACTACTTCTAGTCTTCTTGGCATTTTGGAGCAAATTACCTACCTATTAATAGCCAGGCCTGGCCCTGAAAAGTTAATGGTTGGAAGCAGCAAAAAAAAAAATTTGGGCTTAAAATAATAACTTAAAAAAATAGAAAAAAAAAATTAAACACATGGTTAAACAGAATATGAAATAAATTTGGCTTAAATAATAACTTAAAAAATGTATAATTTAGCTTAAATTTGTTTGTTCGAATATAGAATATAAAATAAATTTGTGTTGAAATATGAATTAACTCGTAAATATCCTTAACAGACATGTCCGTAAACGTATAACTAACAGACAATAAATTAATATATGATTTAGACTAATTTTGTTAGTTAAAGTATAAAATTTAAAATAAGTGTATTAAATTATATTTTTACATAGGTCATAAATGCATATATTAATATGTATCTCGAATTGTATTGAAATATGAATTGGATGATTTCCCCTCACACCTCCAACAAACTAATTTCATACATAAACCAACTAAGCTATTGAAGATTTTAGAAAAAGGCTGAAAATTACAAATTTTACACATGCTTCTCCAACTTGTACCTTTCTCTTGCAAAATTTTGAGAGGAAGAAGAGAGAGAAAACTACTCTCAGAAACCTTTTTATCAGAAAAACAGTTTTTTTTTTGTCAACATGGCTTTGCATTAGTCTAATAAAAGCAAAGGTCCAACAAGGATAATACAAATTTTGGCCCATACAGAGAAAATAAAAGAGGCCCAACAACAGCCCGATCAGAAAGGATAAGGCTAGACGAGCCACGTGTCCGCACGAGATGAAAGTCGGCATGCAACCACCGCTCGGGTGAGTTCTGAGAATCCACCGGGAAAGCACGGCAACACCATCGCTCTGCATCATTAGATACCCAAGTTGCCGATCAGCCCAATCCGTTGAAGACACCGCCGAAGATGAGACGCTTGAAGAAGAAACGCAGCTTCATCTGTCTAACCGGAAACTCTACGCCACGAAAGCTCCGCCGCCGGCCAAATACAAGAGAGATGGCCATTAAACTCCCAAAGCCTGAGGTGGGACATAGCTGCGAAGATATGACTCCGAGATCGAAAAGACTCCGAGGAAGAAAGCAAAGAACATGGTCGGCGCGACGGGAAGATAAGCCAGGAAGGGAGATCGCGAGAGCTCCGATATTAATCGGAAAAGGCTCAGATGGGAGCAATCCGGTGAGCAAAGCCGGAATCTTATTCAAACACAAACAACCGATCAGAGATTAAGAAAGTAGTTGAGAAAAACAAGTGAATCTTGTCTTGATCGGAAAAAACACAAAGTATAAACAAGAATTTCCAGTGAGCCGGATATTTCAAACCAAAACCAACGCCGTTGTGATTACCGAGCTGGTCACAGAGGTTTGAATGCGCGTCTCGCTCGGGAGAGTTGACGTGCTCGGGTCCGAGGGTTAAGTTTTATCTTTAGAAAAGAACTTACTAGGTTCGACAATGAATCAGTAGAGAAATGTTCGGTGATTAATGAAGAGAGTGAGCTGCTCGGTAACGAGCGTATTATATTGAGAGGTCCCGAGCTGTCGAAAGACAAGCTCGGTTTTACAATTCGGGAAATTAACTCTAGAGAGAGAAAGTAGTAAGAAGTGCACAAATCCCAAAAAAGTTACGTTAATGTACAGTGACGACTCCTATTTATAATAAAATGTAGTCGTACTTTTTACAGGCCGTTGACTACTTGACGAGCTCGTGCGGATGGGCCGTACTTGGTGACGAGATTGGCCATTAGTGGAGCCGAGCTGACTTGCTGTCATGGGCTGAGCCGAGCCGAGCCGATAGTGGTGGGCTCGGCGTACATGCGTGTGTTCGGCCCCTTATTGCTTGTTGGGTCTTTTTGCTTCTGTTGGGACGACCTTTGTACAGAGAACATGTATTAGGCCTTCTAAGTGGATGGGGTGCTAAACCCATATATAACAGTAACCCCCCCCCCCAATTCGTCGATCTTCATGATATTTTGAAGTCGGCGGATTTGATGAGTGTTTAGTTGGGCCGATATCTGTTCGGTGTAGATCTGGTCGGCCTGTTTGATTTGCTCGCTTTGTCGCTTTTGTCTCGGGAATCTCAACAGGTTTCTTGGGAAACTGCTGGATACTGAAGGGTCGTGTCGACGTAATGATGGCGCCTATAACTGCTGGAAACTGAAGAGTTGCGTAGGTGTGATGATTGCGCTTCCCTTGCAAGCTTCCCGCTTATAAATACCTTGCTCCGCTTCTTCATTTTCATTTCTCTTCTTCAGCGCAGGTATTTTGCTCTCCCTTCTCTCTAGATTCTATTCTCTCTCTAGCTGTTGTTGTTGTATTAGTTAGTAGTCATGAGAATTGATTCTCATTCAGAGTCATCCACCGATCGGGATCTCCATTCGGTAAGGTTATCTGAGGGTAACTCTACTCAATCCAGTTTGTCCGTTGCGCAACAGAGTTCTTCGTCGGACTCGGCACGAACAGAAGTTATTTTCCAAAGTCCTGGAAGTAATCGAGCTCGGGCCTCTTCGGCTTCGGGTAGCTTACAAAGTTTTCGAGTTCCATATCTGATAGATTCGGAAGACGACGGTGCTCGGCCTTGGTTGCCTTCGTCGGGTCAGCATTTAAGTTGCCTTCCAGTGAAGGCAGAGGCCGTGTACATGGTAGATCAAGCGATGCTCGCTTCTTTGCCGCCGGCGCCGAGTAAGCCTAAGAAAGCTCGGAAGAGGGCGAATCGGGAGGCTTTGGGTGACCCAGGAAAGAAAACGCATCCCTTGCGTCCCATTCTGCCGACGAAGTGCACGGATGATGACTTGAAGTGGCTTTCGGACAATTGTGCTTCCAGAGGTGCTGGTCGGCTCGAGCTTCGCAGACCCGAGCAACATGAAAGACCATGGGACTGTCTGGAGGGATGGGTGTGCTTATATGACTTTTGGTTTAGGCATATCCATCTAAGGTTTTCGTTACCGAGGTTGCTCGTTGCCTACTGCGAAGAAAGGAGGATTGCTCTGTCCCAGCTTTGTCCGGCGGCTGTTCAGAACCTAGTTGGTTCCATGATTCTGGCCGCCGAGTGTGGTATTGAGATGACTCTTCGGTTTTTTGAGGAGATTTCGTCAATTTCGACGAATCCAATGACCGTGGGGACTCACTATGTGTGCATGAGGACCCGTTTTGATCAGAAGGTTGTCATCGGGAAACCATTCAAAGTTGATGACTGGCAGGATCGTTACTTCTATGCTCGGGTCAATTCAGCTTCGGTTCCTGATCTGGAGAGGCCATATAGGACTCAGTGGAATAATCTTCATGGTAAACATCTTTGCTTTGCTCGTTCCTCTAAATAGACTAACTCATGCTCGTTTCTCTTTTTTGTAGATCGTCATCCTTTCGCTCTCCCGCCACCAGATAACTTCTTGGAGAATCTTAGGAAGCTCGTTGCTCGGGGAATTCAGACGTGGCCGGACGTTCACGCTAGTCGGGTTAGACGAGCTTTTGAGTGTCTTGACAGAGGTACATTCCCTTTCTTCTTTCTTTGGTTTGTTTTGCCTCTCTTGATCTCGATCTCTTTTGTAGGTTGTCATCTTCGTTCGATCGAATCATTGACCGAGCATAACAATCGGCCGTTTGTTCATTAAACGAAAGGAGGCAAGCAAGTGGAAGAGATTGGTCAAATGGAGCTCAAAGTTTTGGACTACGTCGGGGAGAATCTCACCAATCGTCAGGAGAATCCCATCGTAGCGCAGGAGAATCTCTCCGGACCGCAGGTAAATCCCGTCGACCTGGATCATAACCGACCATTTTCCCCATGGATTGGGCCGGTTCTTCCTGGGATGGTTTTTGTAGATGAGTATCATCGGGATTTATTTCATCAGGTGTGCGTTGCGATGGAGGCCGTTGACGCTCAGAAGAAGAAAAAGAAGAAGAAGAGGTCACGGACCGGGAATGCAATTGCCACCGAGCCGGAAATTCCTCATGTTCCCGAACAGGGTCGGGAGACCGAGGATACCGCGAAGGTGCCTCCTTTGGAGAGGAAGAAGAAGAAAAGCAGGACGGTTGCTGCTGCGGTGGAGGTTGGTGATCAGACGATCGAAGCTTACGAGCATCCTGATATTGGAGGGATGGATCTGGTGGTTCATCCCGAGACTGTTGATGCTCGGGTTGAAACTTCTGAGCGCCTTGGTGCTGATGAGACGGCTCATTTGGAGATTCAATAGGACCATGCCACTGATCAGGACGAAGCGGATGGTCGGGAAGGGAATGAGATTGTTGAGCCTCAAAACGAAATGGTCGGTCCGGGCGGAGATGAAGTTGTTGGGCTTCATTTCCTGGGGGGCCAGAGTGAGGGCGTGGTTACGGACTACGGCTTTTCCATGAAGTATGAAGGCTCGAGGTCAATCATCCGTGATGGGATGGCCTGCGCGGACTTGTTCCGGATGCTGAGGGATAGTCCGCCGAGACAACTTCCCTTAGTTGATCACACACACTTTGCGAAATAAAAAAGGCGGCGGCAAAGGATTTGATTAGGGTAAAGCTTTGCTCGTCCTTCTTTCCTTTTTCATGATTGCTTAGTTTTGATTTGGTGTCTTTTTGTTTCAGGGCCTTGCCAACTATAATCTGCTCTTTGAAGAGTATGAGAAGAGACAGATTGATCTCGAGAGGCTGATCAGCGGGCTGAAGAGGGATCTTGCAAAAGCTGAAAGGGTCATTACCGAGCTTGAAGGGTACCGCGAGGCGGCGGCTGTTACGGAGGCGCTTCGCTCGTCTCTCAAGGTCGAAGAAGAGAAGGTGTCTGTTCTGGAGAAGAAGGTTGCTGATCTTTCTACCGAAAATGCTCAGTTGGATACCGAGAATAGGCAGTGCCTAACTGATTGCTCGAACGCTCAGGCTGAGGCTGATGAGCTGATTGTTCGGGTGGCGAATCTTGAGGGCAAGTTGGAGTCGGAGTGTGCTCGTCTTAAAGCTTCCAGTCTCAAGGAAAAGGAGCACATATCGAACAAGGCACAGGCTCGGCTTTCAAAGATTAAGAAGGCCAATGAAGAGAAGGAGCTCGGGAGGAGAAAATAGATAACCATGAACCAGGCCGCCGCTGTTGCCGCCATGCTGAGGGCGCTCGTTGAAGAAGGTTTTCACATCCCTGCCGAGAAAATAACTAGAGCTGATTCCGACTTCGCTCATCTTAAGCAAAAGCTGATCGAGGTTCGGTATACGGACTTGGTCGATGATGACTTTGTCATGACTCCTCTTAACAGCCCAAATCTAACCGAGGAAAATTTGGCGGTGCTCGTTCAGGATCAGCACGGCTCAAACCAAGCGATTGTGACTCCGGCGGTGGTGGATAACCTTCGAGATGCAGGGGATCGGGCCGAGGATCGCTCTACCGAGGCTTCTTAGTTTAGCCTTTTCTTCTTCTTTTTTTTGTTGTAATCGGGCTTGTGCCTTGTGTACGTCAGTACTAGTTCGGGTTTTATATGAACATGTTTTGTTTTTCCCCTCCCTTTTTTGATATATAAATTTGGACTGTTTATCCGTTTGCGACTTGCTCGGGTCTTTCCGCGTACTTAATATTTTTATTTCGCGTACTTGATCCTAGCAGTGCGTCTCAATTGTTATGCTCGGATTAAGTTAGATAGTTAATGAGGACCGAGTAGGGTGCTCGGCTTACCCCGTAGGACGGACCAGGACAGTTATGCGAAACTGGATTCGGCTTATTTTTTCTGTCAGTCGTCCTTATGCGGGAACTGGGCCCGGCTTACTTGGTTGTGTGGGATTTGAGGCTATGCTCGTTATCCCACGGGTCGGGTGCGAGTAAGTGCTCGGCTTACCCCTAAGGTCTGATCGGGACATTATGCAAAAACTAGGTTCGGCTTATTTCCTGTCGATCAGCCTTGTGCGGAAACTGGGCTCGGCTTGTGATGTATCGAGCATTTGGCCAGAATGTCGATTTGTTCAGGTAACTGAGACAAGTAATACTTAATAAAATTTTATTATTGATATAGCTGAGCCTCGTGAGAGGTTGCCTATGTACCCCGAAAGGGGATCAAGCCGATTGTAGTTCACTTTACATATTACTCGAACTCGTGTGTAGCGAGCTCGGTTTGGAGCGAGATGCTCGTTTTTTTTTTTAGCGCGATGCTCAGCTTTTCTTTTGTGAGCGAGATGCTTGTTTTTTTTTTTTTTTTGCTCGGGGTTGCCTGCTGCGTAGCCTTTTCTCTTTTGCTCGGTTGGTCTTAGTAGTAGTAGCGTTTGAGTTTGTTGGCGTTCCACGAGCGTGGGATGGCTTCTCCTTTCATCGTGACGAGCTCGTAAACTCCAGGCTTCACTACTTTGAAAATGATGTAAGGGCCTTCCCAGTTGGCTCCGAGTTTTCATGCTCGGTACTCGCGAGTATTTTCGAATACTTTCCGGAGGACGAGGTCGCCTTCGACGAAGCGTCGGCCCTTAAGCTTCTTGTTGTAGTGTCGGGTGATCTGCTGCTGGTAGTTTTGTAGACGTAGCAGTGCTCGGTCTCGTAGCTCTTCCACTTGGTCGAGGCAGTCGATGATCATATTATTTTTGAGCTCTTCGTGCTCGGGCGAAATGCTTAAACGGATCGTCGGGACGCACATTTCCGCGGGGGACATTGCCTCCATTCCGTAGGAGAGTGAAAAAGGAGTTTGGCTTGTTGATGTTCGTGGTGTTGTTCGGTGAGACCAGAGAATGCCATCGAGCTCGTCGTCCCAAAGGCCTTTTTTGCTTTCCATTCGTTTCTTGAGACCGTCGATGATTGTTTTATTGGTTGCCTCGGCTTGACCGTTGCCTTGGGGGTACCTCGGCGTGGATTTGCTCAGGCGAATTTTCCATCTTGCGCAGAACCCCTCGAACATGTTAGAGATGAATTGAGATCCGTTGTCGGTTACGATCTCATACGGGACACCGTGGCGACAGATTATGTATTTCCAGACGAATTTCTTTACATCAAGATCGTGAATCTCCGAGTAGGACTCCGCTTTGACCCATTTCGTGAAGTAATCGGTCATTATCAGGATATATTTCTTTTGGTGCGAGGCCGGGAGGGGCCCGACATTGTCCATCGCCCACCGCATGAAGGGGTAAGGCGTAGCTGCAGTGGTTAAGGGCTCGGCGGGCTGGTGTATGCTCGGTGCATGCCTCTGGCATTTCTCGCATCGGGCCACGTAACTTTCGCAATCGGCGACCATGGTCGGCCAGAAATAACCATGTCGTTTGATCTTTGCGGCTAATGCTCGGCCACTTGTGTGATTTTTGCCTGCTCCCTCGTGAGTTTTCTCGGTGACCCACTGGATTTTCTGCCCGTTTATGCACCGTAAGAGGGCCTTGGACGCGCTCCATCGAAATAGCTTGTCCTTCATCATTACATATTGCGCGCAAAGGGCTTTTAGTCGGCGGGCTGCCCAGCGATCCTCGGGGACCTTCCCGTTCAGTATGTATTCTCTGATTTCGTTTCTCCAGTCGAAGGCATCTGCGGGTTCGGGGTTGGCGTCCTTGATGACTTCCTCGTTGCTTTTATAAGCATCGTCCATTCCCTCATCTTCCTCGGTGATGAGTAGTACGTCCTCGTCTGGTGCAATGCTCGGTCGGGCTATGCATTCGACTGGAATGATTCGGTGGAGGTCGGGGTCGGAAGTCGAGGCTAGAGCGGCCAATGCGTCTGCGGAGGAGTTGTCACTTCGAGGGATCTTTGTCAGCGTGACCGACCCAATTCGTGCGACGATTTCCTTGACGAGTTTCAGGTATGCGTCCATGCGCTCGTTTTTTGCTTCGTATTCTCCGTTAAATTGGTTCACCACGAGTTGTGAGTCGGCGAACACGTCCACTTGTTTTGCCCCTACTACTTCGGCCAGTCGCAGTCCTGCGAGCAGTGCTTCGTATTCGGCCTCATTGTTAGTGTTGGGATAGTGTCCTGAAATCACACTTGTACTCACTCCTGTGATAGTTGTGTGTCGAGTTCAGACATTCGTATAATACTGGGTGTTTGCAATGCTTTGCTAGAAGCCTCTTGCAATCTGTAGGTCGTGGACCTACTGCCAGTATTATATGATCCTATAGGGTCACACACCTAAGCGAACTGGAAGCTACGACATGGGAATGATCATTGTGGCAATGATCATATTATGTGTATTGAAATACACATAAGAATCGATATAATGGTGTTGTGTCGATCGACACAGCTTGTGTGTCGGTCGACACAGTTTGGATTTTCCGAACAGGCTTTTCGGGTTATGGCTTAATTGAGTCTGGCCCGTTAAGCACGTTTAGGTCGAATAAGACTCAAAAGTTTCGACCTAAAACAGTGAGCCGTCCAGTTTTCTTGAGAGAAACACTAGACACACCAGAACCCATCGATCCCATTGATCCGGCACTAGCATCCCGTTTCCAGCGAGCGTGCGTGTGTATCTGGTAGAGGCAAGGCGTCTGCGTTGCTCCACTGATCTCGTTCACCATCTTCTTCCGCTGCCAAAGGTAAGAACGAGGTTGGTTTTATCATTCAATATATCAAACCCTTAGATCCATCGGGATCCAACAGTGGTATCAGAGCTGCTTAGGGTTTAGCTATTGAATTTGATGCAAAATAATTCGAATCCTGATGTTGTTGAATTGATTTTTGCATGTTCAAATCGTGTTTTCATGTTATATTCTCGGTTTTGTTCCTGTTGAAAAGACGAAGAATTGATGAAAACGCACTGTGTCGATCGACACAAAGCGTGTGTCGGTCGACACGACGCGGCGCAAATATAAAATTTTAGGGTTTGTCGCAGGGTGTCGATCGACACAAAGCGTGTGTCGGTCGACACAGAGCGAAAACTCGCGAATAAAATTTTAGGGTTTGTCGCACAGTATCGATCGACACAAAGCGTGTGTCGGTCGATACAAAGCGAAAATCCGCAAATAATTCTAGGGTTTCGATCTGAGATCGAATACCCGTAATCGTGTTGCGTCGATCGATACACTGGGTGTGTCGGTCGACACAGATAATGCGATCAGATAGATCGGTTCAATTGGATTGGACCGGTTATCTAGCTCGGTTAATTTTATTAACCAAATTGATTCTGGTTTGGTCATATCGATCGACACACAGTGTGTGACGATCGACATAGACCATTAAACCGAACTGGTTCAATTGAATTGAATCGGTTAAGTAAATTCGATTCGGTTAGACCGGTTATCGAAGAGCGGTTTAAATTTGATTGCATCGATCGATACCAATGGTTGGCGTCGATCGATACAATGCTCGCAGACATGCTAGTTGGACTACATATTTGCATATACCAGAACAATTTAATCCTAAAAGTTGTAGATGAATCTAAACTAAATAAACTGAATGTTTTAAATAAATAAATCCTTGAATGTATATTGGATATGCATCAAGATAAATCGGTTCTTTTCCTCAACTAAATATCAAGTGATCTTGATGTCTTGCCCGATCTTGTCTACTGTCAAGACTCGTTTCGCTGATTGGATAGTCTTGGAGTCCTTGGTATCCACAGCTACATGAGTAAGGCAGGTGATCATTGATAGACTTGCAGTGCGACTGTCAATGATCACAAGACCGAAGAGATTGGTTTACTTGACTGGGCCATCAGAAGTTCTGGGCCCAGAGACATCGGAGTGGATATGACATGGATTGTCTTATCTGCGACCAAGAGTTGTACTGGGTACAATTAGCAATGATTTGCTTACCTGGATGACTAAAGTTTGGGTGATGGCGAGTCGTCCACTCGAATTTTGGTGATCTGAGGATCTTGGTTCATTGTATTCATATGAGGAAACATAGTTATGAATACAATGCGAGTTTTCTTATTAGATAAGATTTCTCATTTCCTTGAGCATTATAACTAAAACCTTTACCTTTTTTTAAATTGCAGCTATGTCTGTCTCAAATCACATCAACACTTTCTCACTAAGATCCGTCCTTGAGAAGGACAAGTTAAATGGATCTAATTTCTTGGAATGGTATCGGAACCTGAGAATAGTTCTCAGGCAGGAGAACAAGGAATATGTCCTTGAAAGAGTTCTCCCCGAGGCCACGTTCCAATGCTACGCAGACAGAAAAGAATGCTTAGGATAAGCATTCAGCGGATGTCAAAGATGTTACTTGTCTAATGCTGGTGACCATGAACTCTGAGCTGCAGAAGCAATATGAGAACGTGTTGTCACCCATTGAGATGATTAACAGCCTGAAAGCTTTGTTTCAGGAGCAAGCTCGCACAGAGAGATACCAGATGGTTAAATCTCTCAGGGATTGCAAGCTGGCTAAGGATAGTCCAGTAAGTCCTCATGTCCTTAAAATGATGGGTTACATTGATAACCTGGGGAAACTGGACTGTGCCATTAGCCAGGAGCTGGCCACTGACATGATTCTGCAGTCATTGCCGTCGTGTTTTGATCAGTTCATTATGAACTACAACATGCAAAACATGACTAAGACATTGACTGAGTTGCACGGTATGCTGAAGACAGTAGAACCGAATCTCAAGAAGGCTACACCCAGTGTCCTGATGGTACAAGGGGGTAAAAGGTTTAAGAAACCTAAGAAGGATAAGGGAAAGGCCCAGGTTGTCGAGACTGAAAGTCAAGACAAGCCCAAGCCCAAGCCCAAATCCGGGCCTTCTGCTGAGGATAAGTGCAACTACTGCAAGAAGTTGGGGCATTGGAAAAGAGACTGCAAGAAGTTCAAGGAAGATTACAAGAAACTGAAGAAGACGTATGATGCGTCTGACTCAGGTATTTATGTTATCGAACTTAATGTTATATCTTCTAGTTCTACTTCGTGGGTATTGGATACCGGCTGCGGTGCTCACATTTGTACTGATGTGCAGGCACTAAGAAACAGTAGAACGCTGAAGAAAGGACAAGTGGAGCTACGAGTCGGGAATGGAGCTAAGGTTGCTACACTGGCCGTAGGCACCTATGAATTGTCTTTACCTTCGGGCATGATTTTAGCTTTGAATAATTGCTACTTTGTACCTGCGATAAGCAGAAACATAATTTCAGTTTCCGTTTTGGATTTGGAAGGTTTTGATTTTGCTGTTAAGAATAAAGTTTGTTCTTTTAATCGTGATGGTACATTTTATGGTAGCGCCCCATTAGAAAATGGGTTATATGTTTTGAATCAAGAAATGCCTGTCTTTAACATAAATACAAAGCGGTTTAAGTCAAATGACGAAAACCCGACTTTCTTATGGCATTGTCGTTTGGGCCATATCAATGAGAAACGCATCCAAAGGCTCCATCGAAATGGGCTTCTGGGCTCATTTGATTTTGAATCATGTGAGAAATGCGAATCTTGCTTGGTAGGCAAAATGGCTAGAGCCCCTTTCAACAAACCAAATGAAAGGGCCAGTGATTTGTTGGGCCTTGTTCATACTGATGTATGTGGGCCGATGAGTACTGTTGCCAGAGGAAATTTCAAGTACTTCATTACCTTCACTGATGATTTTAGTAGGTATGGCTATGTCTACTTGATGAGACACAAGTCAGAATCCTTTGATAGATTCAAGGAATTCAAGAATGAAGTACAGAACCAACTTGGCAAGAGTATCAAAATTCTGCGATCGGATCGCGGAGGAGAATACTTAAGCCAAGAGTTCAGCGACTATCTGAGCGAGTGTGGAATTGTTTCACAACTCACTCCTCCTGGAACACCTCAATGGAATGGAGTGTCAGAGAGGAGAAATCGAACCTTATTAGATATGGTTCGGTCTATGATGAGTCATACTAATCTTCCATTATCCTTTTGGGGATACGCTCTAGAAACGTCTGCGTTTACACTAAATAGGGTGCCATCTAAATCAGTGGATAAGACGCCACATGAATTGTGGACTGGGAAAATTCCTAATCTGTCTTTCCTGAAGATTTGGGGTTGTGAGGCTTATGTCAAACGTTTAATCTCTGACAAGCTTGCACCCAAATCAGATAAGTGCTACTTCGTTGGTTATCCTAGGGAAACCAAGGCATACTACTTTTACAACCAATCTGAGAACAAAGTATTTGTTGCTCGGGACTGTTCTTTTCTTGAGAGGGAGTTTCTCTCTAAGAAAAACAGTGGGAGTAAAGTACATCTTGAAGAAATTCAAGATGCACAGGAAACTGCTCAACCTGTTGAGGAAGAGCAGCAGTTGGACCCACAAAGTTCTGTGGAACCGGCGCCTGTGGAGCCTGAAGTTCGCAGATCCGGAAGGATCCGTCACGAACCCGAGAGATACTACGGATTCCTCGTAACCGACTCAAATGATCTGATGATCATTGATAGTGACGAACCAGCGACCTTCACGGAAGCTATGATGGGCCCGGACTCCGAAAAGTGGCTTGGAGCCTCTAAATCTGAAATGGCATCCATGTCAGAAAACCAAGTATGGTCCTTGGTCAATTTACCTAATGGTGTAAAAGCCATTGAGTGTAAATGGATCTTCAAGAAGAAGATTGACGTGGATGGCAATGTACAGATTTACAAAGCGAGATTGGTGGCTAAAGGTTTCAAACAAATTCATGGTATTGACTATGATGAAACCTATTCCCCAGTGGCTATGCTTAAATCTATTCGGATTCTTCTAGCGATTGCCGCTCATTATGATTATGAGATTTGGAAAATGGATGTCAAAACCGCATTCCTGAATGGTATTCTGGAAGAGGATGTGTACATGACACAACCTGAAGGTTTTGTCGATCCAAAGAACGCTAAGAAGGTATGCAAACTTCATAAATCCATTTATGGATTGAAGCAAGCATCACGGAGTTGGAATCTTCGTTTTGATAAAGCAGTAAAGAAATTTGGCTTTATCAAGAACGAAGAGGAAGCATGTGTATACAAGAAGACTAGTGGGAGCAAAATAGCAATTCTTGTGCTGTATGTCGATGACATACTCCTCCTCGGTAATGACGTTCCGTTGCTTCAGTCTATCAAGACTTGGCTTGGAAGTTGTTTTTCCATGAAAGACATGGGAGAAGCCGCGTACATTCTTGGAATCAGAATCTACAGAGATAGAACAAACAAGCTTATTGGATTGTGCCAGGACACTTATATCGATAAGGTGTTGCACAGATTCAATATGCATGATTCCAAGAAGGGCTTCATACCAATGTCTCATGGCATAAGTCTCAGCACGAAGCAGTGTCCGGCGACACATGCTGATCGAGAACGCATGAATAGGATTCCTTATGCTTCTGCAATAGGATCTATTATGTATGCCATGCTCTGCACTCGTCCAGATGTAGCTTACGCGTTAAGCATGACGAGCCGATACCAATCTGATCCAGGTGAGGAACACTGGACAGCTGTCAAGAATATTCTCAAGTATTTGAGACATACTAAGGATAAATTCCTTGTGTATGGAGGAAGTGATGAACTTGTGGTGAATGGATTCACTGATGCGAGTTTTCAGACAGACAGAGACGATTTCCGATCACAATCTGGATTTGTCTTCTGTCTAAATGGCGGTGCGGTGAGCTGGAAGAGCTCTAAGCAGAATACCGTAGCTGATTCCACAACGGAAGCTGAATATGTTGCTGCCTCAGAAGCGGCAAAGGAAGCTGTTTGGATCAAGAAGTTCATGACTGAACTTGGTGTGGTTCCTAGTATCTTGGAGCCAGTGGCTTTATTCTGCGATAACAATGGAGCCATTGCTCAGGCGAAAGAACCCAGGTCACACCAGAAGTCCAAACACGTTGAGAGGAAATATCATTTGATTCGTGATATTGTCAATAGAGGTGATGTGAAGATCAGCCGAGTTCCGACAGATGAGAACGTCGCTGATCCTCTGACCAAGTCACTCCCAAGGCCTAAGCATGAGAGTCATACGACTGTTGTAGGCATTAGAGATCTTATGATGTAATCTTGATTCTAGTGGGAGTTTTTGGTTATATTTTAAGTTATAATAAGACGCTCTTGTAAACATTCTTTGGAAGTGTTTTAATGAAATTTGATTTCAACATTATTTATATTGTGATCTAAATAATGGTCCCAAATAAGTTTATGACATATTATAGGTCATCAAGTTGAGGACTTGATCATGAAACCCTATAAGTTAATAAATTATTTTTGTCCCTAGTCGAGGTTGTAGAATTGGGACACTAACAACCGATAGAGACTAGATTGTGAGGTGACTGTTGGCTAAGTTTCATGGAGCCAATGATATGATTATCGCAGTCAATCACATAGATATATGTTAGTGAACATATGATCGGACATGACCCGCTAATGAGAAGTCTACAAGATAGTTATATCTGTGTCATAAGAGATTCTCATTACGACTATAGAGTATAGTCCTTAGACCTGAGTTCATCATGCTTTCTTGCATATGAATTGGTACACTTTGACCTTGTCAAACGTCGACCCGTAACTGGCGACTATAACGGCACTGTTCGGGTGTATCATGAAGTACGCATTGAAACAGGGATGGAACAAGAAGGGATTTGTCCCTCCTGTATAACGGGAGATAAATATCTCAGGGCCTATCGAAGATTAATTACTGAGAAAAATGTGTGGCCGCACTCAAACGAACTGTAGTTCAGTTGTTTGTAATGTTCAGTATGAGATCAGGAGTTCGATAAACACGATGTTGGCTTAATAAGGATGACACAAATCTTGCCTTATGCCAAATCGAGATATAGAGACAAAAGGATTATAGGAATTGATGATTCCAGTACAAGTGGGAGATTGTTGGGATAGTGTCCTGAAATCACACTTGTACTCACTCTTGTGATAGTTGTGTGTCGAGATCAGACATTCGTATAATACTGGGTGTTTGCAATGCTTTGCTAGAAGCCTCTTGCAATCTGTAGGTCGTGGACCTACTGCCAGTATTATATGATCCTATATGGTCACACACCTAAGCGAACTGGAAGCTACGACATGGGAATGATCATTGTGGTAATGATCATATTATGTGTATTGAAATACACATGAGAATCGATATAATGGTGTTGTGTCGATCGACACAGCTTGTGTGTCGGTCGACACAGTTTGGATTTTCCGAACAGGCTTTTCGGGTTATGGCTTAATTGAGTCTGGCCCGTTAAGCACGTTTAGGTCGAATAAGACTCAAAAGTTTCGACCTAAAACAGTGAGCCATCCAGTTTTCTTGAGAGAAACACTAGACACACCAGAACCCATCGATCCCATTGATCCGGCACTAGCATCCCGTTTCCAGCGAGCGTGCGTGTGTATCTGGTAGAGGCAAGGCGTCTGCGTTGCTCCACTGATCTCGTTCACCATCTTCTTCCGCTGCCAAAGGTAAGAACGAGGTTGGTTTTATCATTCAATATATCAAACCCTTAGATCCATCGGGATCCAACAGTTAGAGGCTGGGAACGCCAGTTGGAAGGATTGCTCGATTAGCTCGCCGGTCGGGGATGTTAGCTTGACTCCAACTCCCGAACCATTTCTTGATGAAGAACCATCCACGAACAGAATCCATTTCTCCTTAGGGGCTTGACCCTCAGCTATGGTGAGCTCGGGTGGTAATTCGATTAGGAAAACTGCTAGGACCTGGGACTTGGCGCTGGTTTTTGGTTTGTATTCGATGTCGTACTCGCTTAGTTCGACTGCCCATTTGGCGATTCTTCCTGATTGGCTCGGGCTATGCAGGATCGTTCTGATTGGTTGATTCGTGAGCACCACCACCGAATGCGATTGAAAATAAGGGCGAAGCTTCCTTGCCGAGACGACGACGGCTAATGCGAGTTTTTCGAGCGTGTTGTAGCGTGTTTCTGCGTCGTCGAAGCTCCTGCTCGTATAGAAGATGGGCTTCTGGTCGCCTCGGTCTTCCCAGACGAGCATGCTTCTTACTGCCAAAGTTGACACGGAGATGTACAGGTATAGCGTTTCTCCCTCTTCGGGTTTGGCCAGAATCGGTGGGGTGGAGAGGTAGGTTTTTAGCTGTTGAAACGCGTCTTCGCATTTGGCGTCCCACTCGAATTTCTTGTTTGCTCGGAGGAGATTGTAGAATTGGAGACACTTGTCAGTTGACCGTGAGATGAACCTGTTCAAAGCCGCGACGCGTCCGGTTAAACGTTGGACTTCTCGGGTATTTTTTGGGGAAGGGAGCTCGGTGATCGTCGTTATCTTCTTTGGGTTTGCTTCGATTCCTCTTTGTGTGACGATGTAGCCGAGGAATACCCAAAACATGTTGCCAAATGATCGATATGATCGTCTGCCGAGGTGGATTTAACGAGCATATCATCGATGTAGACCTCCATTGTTTTGCCGAGTTGGTAAGCGAACATGCGATTGACTAGGCGCTGATAAGTTGCTCATGCGTTTTTGAGCCCGAACGGCATAACCTTGTAACAATAAGTACCGCGGTCGGTGATAAAGGAGGTTTTTTCTCGATCATCGGGGTGCATCATGATCTGATTGTACCCTGCGAAGGCATCCATAAACGACAGTAGGTCGTGGCCGGTGGTTGCTTCAACGAGCCGGTCGATATGCGGAAGTGGGAAGCTATATTTGGGACACGCTTTATTTAGATCGGTAAAATCTACGCACACCCGCCACTTGCCGTTCTTCTTTTTCACCACGACGGGGATCGCCAGCCAGTCTGGATATTTTACTTCGGTGATCGAACCTGCCTTTGAAAGTCGTTCTACCTCATCGTCGACAGCCTTGGCGCGCTCGGGACCGAGCTTCCTTCTCTTTTGTTTGACCGGTTTGAAGATTGGGTCGACGTGCAGTTCGTGGCATGCGATGGACGGGTCAACTCCGGTCATATCATCGGTGGTCCAGGCGAAAGTTGTGGCGTTTTCCTTGAGAAACTCCACGAGTTTATCCCGCAGGTCTTCGCGAAGATCGGCTCCTATTCCAACACAACGCTTGGGATCTTTTATGTCGATGTTGACTTGTATCACTACATCTTTCTGCGATCGATCAGGCGGTGGTAGCTCGATTCGAGGTTCTGCGACTAGATAGGCTTGCGACCTGCGGCGCATCTTGTGCTCGATGCGGAAGCATGTTCGGGATATCTTTTGATCTCCTCGTAGTGTAAACACGCCGAACAGGGTGGGGAACTTGACGCATTGGTGATACGTGGATGGGACTGCTCTCATCTCATGGATCCAAGGCGTACCGAGAATGACGTTATGGATGGCCGGATGGTCAACGACCACGAATTTAATCAGCTTGGTGATTCGGCCGACGTAGACGGGGAGTCTGATTGTCCCGATCGTGTTGATCGAATCACCCGAGAAGCCGGTTAGTGGTTTTGTTGATGGATTGATATGGTAGTCGCTGAGTTCCATTCGTTGTAATGCTTCCCTACAGATCAGATCTAACGAACTTCCAGTGTCGATCATGATCTTCTCGACTTCGCAATCGCCTATTCGCATAGCGACGACGAGTGGGTCATTATGTGGTCGGTCTATGCCCTCAGCGTCTTGTTCAGCGAAACTGATTTCGCCGCCGATTCTGAGCTTGTCGCTGGCGTTTCGTCGGTAATGCTGGGAGGCCATGGCTCGACGTTCATACTCCTTGATCGAGCGGACTGAGTCGTTAACCATTGGCAGTCCTCCCATTATCATGTTTATGCGTCTTCTCGGCGGAGGTGTTCCTTCTTTATCATCTTCGTCGCGACCCCGCTTGTTGACGGCCGCTGTGTTTGCGTATATCTGCTCGACTTCCTCGGCAAAGGCCACTTGCCTCTTTCTTTCTTCTTGAACGAGCTTGAAGCGTTCGGCCTCGTTTTTTGGCTGTGCTACCTGATTGACGTGCTTCGAGGATGGTTGGTTGCGGTTTAGGACCAACTACTTGCCGTCTTTCTGGTAGTCAGCGTAGAGGAGGGCTTGAAGGTTTCTGCAGTCCTCGGTGTTGTGGCCCGCCCGCTGATGATACTCGCAAAATAGCTTGCTTCTGTCGCTTCCTCGGACGGGTTTGTTCCATGGCTTGTTTTGATTTTGACCTTGGTAGCCTTGAGATGGTCGGTCTTGCTGATAATTCTGGGGTCAGTCGGTTCGCTCTTGGCGGTGACCTTGGTAGGGGCGTTCCTCGTCCTGTTGATTGTCCTGTGACTGATCGCTGACGTAATATGACGATTTTCCCTTCCTTGCGATTTCTTCCTCTTTGGTTTTCTTATAATCCTAGTCGTAGTGTTGGCGTGGTTCGTACTGATCGATACTCTTCTCGGGTTTTTCTTTTGACGTCGAACTCTTCGGGCCGAACTTCTTTTCTAGGGTTTCTTTTTCTTCTTCGAGATCGATGAAGATTGATGCTCGGTGAAGGGCGTCTTCGAGCGAACTTGGCTTGTTCTTTTTTAGCTCTTCTCGGAAGTTTGATTCGTACCACAGACCGTTTCGGAGAGCGGGTAAGCCTTCACTGTCAATGATTGTGAGTTTGGCGATTACGCTCTTAAAACAGGTTATGTAAGATCGAAGACTTTTCTTCTGTCCTTGGGTAATAGCCCATAGGTCGGCGTTGGACACTTCCTCCTGTATGTACATTGAGTAATGTTTTACGAAAGCATGCGTCAGATCGTCGTATCCGTCTATCGCGTTTGGTTCCAGACGAGAGAACCATAAAGGAATTTCTAGCAGTTCCTAATCCAATTAGGCAACCCTGGTCTGAATTCCAAGCCTAGGATCTAGGGTTCATGTAATTGAATATATGGGATCTCACAATTACCTGGTGATTAGCAGCGGAAGATTTGCAGATAATCGAGATCTAGAGCGCCTCAAATGCTGCGCCTCTACTGGTATCCACACGCACACAAACTGGACAGCAGGGATGCTAGTGCCTATAGAGATCCAATCTCTTCAGAGGTTTCTATTCAAGTTCTGGTGGCTGTGAATTAGGTTCGGGACTAGTTTAGGTCGACCATATATCTTATATATGTCGGCTTAAACCACAACGGAATTAGCCAACGATTAAACCGAATTAATCTGATTAATCCGCGAGTGCATCGATCGATGCACTCTCTGCAACGATCGATGCTGTCCCAGAACATTGATATCGAATGCATATCAAATATGCATTCACCAGATCATTACATTAATGATCAACCTCGTCTTTAACGTCCAGTTTGCTTAGGTGTGTGACCCTGTAGGATCATATAACACTAGCGATGAGTTCTAAACTCATTGATCATAAGTGGCTTCTAGCAAAGCATTATGACTACCTAGTATTATATGATTGTCTCATCTCGACAATACAACTATCACTTAGAGTAAGTACAATAGATTTCAGGACATTCCCAACAATCTCCCACTTGTACTGGAATCATCTATTCCTTCAATCCCTTCGTCACTATATCTCGATCTAGCATAAGGCAAGAACCGTGTCATCCTTATTGAGCCAAGATCATGTTCATCGAACTCCGATTTATACTGACAAGACAAACGACTGACAATCACCTCGTTTGAGTGTGGCCACACATTTCTCAGTATCAAATCTTCGATGGGCCCTGAGATATTTATCTCCTGTTATATAGGAGGGACAAATCCCATCTTGTTCCATCCCTGTCTCTTCACACGCTTCATGATACGCCCAATCAATGCCTTTATAGTCACCAGTTACGGCTGACGTTTGACAAGGTTAAAGCGGACCAATTCACATGTAAGAAAACATGATGAACTCAGGTCTAAGGACTATACTCTATAGTCGTAATGAAAACTCTCATGACACTTATATAACTATCTCGTAGAGTTCTCATCAGTGGGTCATGTCCGATCCTGTGTTCTCCAACACATATCTATGTGATTGACTTTAATACTCTTATTAATGACTCCATGAAACTTAGTCATCAGTCACCTCACATGCTAGTCTCACGCGGTTGTTAATGTCCCACTTTAACAACCTCGACCAGGGACCAACATAATTTATGTCATTTATTATCTATAGGGTTTCATGATCAAGTCACATACTTGATGACCTATAAAATGTCATAAATTACTTTGGGACTATTATTTAATAACCATTATTAAATAATACAGATGTCAGATTTCAATAACATAATCAAATTATGTTTATACGAACATCATATCATAACTAAAATTAGTAACAATGACTCCCACTAAAATTAAGATCACATCTTAAGACATCTAATGCCTTTAGCAGTAGCCTGACCCTCATTCGCCCTTGCTCAGCGTGTGTCGAAAGACACTGCGTCTTGCTAAGAGTAATACCAAGAGTCATTTGCACAAAGCCCTTCTTGGAATCATGCATACTGGATCTGTGCAAGGCCTTATCACATAAGTATCTTGACACATTCCATTTAGCTTATCCAATCTATCTCTATAGATTCTTATTCCAAGAATGTATATGGTTTCTCCCATAATTTTGTCGAAAAACAACCTTTTGAATCAAGTCTTAATAGACTGTAAACAATGGAACTTCATTTCCGAGGAGTAGTATGTTATCAACATACAATACTAGAAATGCAACTGCGCTCCCACTAGTCATCTTGTAAACATTCGGTTCCTCTTCATTTCTGATAAAATCAAACATTTTGATTACTTTATCAAAACGAAGATTCCAACTCCGAGATGCTTGCTTCTATCCATAAATGAATCGATGAAGCTTGCATATCTTCCTAGCTTCATTAGGATCAATGAAAACTTCAGATTATGTCATGTACACATTCTTTTCTAGAATTCCATTAAGGAAAACTGTTTTCACATCCATCTGCCAGATCTCATAACCATTATGAGTGGCGGTTGCTAGGGGAATCCGAATGGACATAAGCATGGTGTCTGGGAATAGGTTTCTTCACAGTTAATACCATGAATTTACTTGAAACCTTTTCCACCAATCCAGCTTTGGACATCGCCATTCCGGATTCAGCGGCTTTTAGCCACTTTCAGAGTCAAGGCCCATCATTGCTACTTTAAAATTCGCAGGCCCGTCACTTTCAATGATCAGTAGATCACGGCAATTGGTTACGAGAAATCCATATTTCTCGGGTTCGTGACGGATCCTTTCGGATCTGCGAGCTTCAGTTTTCTGTAAGAGTCGCGCACACATATCTCATATGTATACTTTTACCACGACCTAATTAACCAAGATTTAAACCGTAGTTAATTAAGTCATAAACCAAAATCAACATTTGGTTCGCGATCTGTGTCGATCGATGCAACTTTTGTGTCGATCGACACTTCTTCAGAAACTCGCCATTTAAATGTATATCGAATATACATTCACCAGATCCCTTTTAAACTCTAGGCACCACAGGTGCAGGTTCTACAACTCTTTGTAGATCCAACTGCTGCTCTTCCTCATCAGGTTGAGCAGTCTCCTGTGATTTTTCGAATTTCTTCGAGTTGTACTTTTACTCCCATTGTTCTTCTTGGAAAGAAAGTCTTTCTCAAGAAAACATAGTTCCGAGCAACAAACAATTTGTTCTCGAACTGGTTGTAAAAGTAACATGCCTTGGTTTTGTTAGGACAACCAATGAAGTAGCACTTATCAGATTTGGGTGTGAGCTTATCAGAGATTAAACGTTTTATATAAGTCTCGCAACTCCAAATCTCCATGATGGATAAATCAGGAACATTTACATTCCACATCTCATGCGGTATCTCTGTAACTGATTTTGATGGAACTCTATTTAAAGTAAACTCAGACATTTTAGAGCGTGTTCTTAGAAAGATAATGTAAGATCTAAGTGACTCATCATTGATCGAACCATATCTAATAAAGTCCGATACAGGAGGAGTGAATTGTGAAACATTTTCACAATCTCTCAGATGATCACTAAATTCTTGACCTAAGTATTCACCTCCATGATCTCATCGTAGAGGTTTAATACCTTTGCCAAATTGATTTTGTACTTCATTTTGGAACTCTTTGAACTTTTCAAAGATTCTGACTTATGCCTTATAAATAAGGCATAACCGTACCTTCTTAAATATCAGTAAAGGTAATGAAGTACTGAAAATTTCCTCTAGCATTTGCGCTTATCGGGCCATGTACATCCGTATGTATAAAGCCCAATAATCCTCTGGCCCATTCATTTTATCCGTTCGTTCGCAACCTGTATCGATCGTTGCATACATGCATCGATCGACACTACCTTTGTTGAAAAGGGCCTCTGACGTTTTCCAATAAACAAGATTCACTTTACTCATTTTGATTCATAATCAAATGAGCCCAAAAGCCCATCACTATGGAGCTTCTGAATCTGTTTCTCATTTATTTGGCCCAAAACGACAATGCTAGAAAGAAGTTTGATTCGTATCATTTGACTTGAATCTCTTGGTATTTATGTTATAGTTAGGCACATTCTTGTTTAGAACATAAATTCCATTCTCTAATGGATTGCTACTATAAAATATATCATTGTAATCAATTGAATAACACTTATTCTTGATTTGAGAACTGATATCCTTCCATATCCAAACAAGGATTAGAAATAATCTTTCTGCTCATAGCAGTTACATAGTAGCAGTTTCAAGTTCAAAACATGCCATAAAAGGAAAAACAAATGAAATACTCCTACGGTTAATGCAGCAACTCTTGCTCCATTCACACTCATAGGTCCACTTGTCCTTTCTCTATAGTCCTACTTTTGCTCAGGCCCTGCACATTTTCACAAAATATGAGTACCACAGCTGGTATCCAATACCCAACAAGTAGGATTATAAGAAGTAACATTTACTTTTATAACATAATACCTGAAGAAGAAGTCTCGTACGTCTTCTTCAGATTCTCATAATCTTCCAAGAATTTATTGCAGTTTCTTTTCAAATGCCCATAACCATTACAATAACGGCACTTAACATCTTCAGAAGGACTGGTTTTAACCTTAGGAACATGGCCAGACTCGCTTGGATTCACAATCGAGCTCGTCTTGCCATCACCTTTGTTCTTACCAAGTTTCTTAAACTTATTACCCTTTTGTACCATAAGGACATTTGGGGTGTCCTTCTTGATGTTAGGTTCAGCAGTCTTAAGCATCCCATGCAATTCAGTCAACGTCTTCGTCAAGTTGTTCATGTTATAGTTCATAACAAATTGATCATAGCTTGACGGCAGTGACTGTAGAATGATGTCAGTAGCCAACTCTTGGCTAATGTGACAATCCAGTTTCCCCAAGTTATCAATATAACCCATCATCTTAATGACATGAGGACTAACTGGTTCGCCCTTTGGTAGCTTGCACTCAATCAGAGATCTAACCGTCTGGTATCTCTGAGTTCGTGCCTGCTCCTGAAACATACTTTTCAGGCCAGTGATCATCTGCATTGTGATATATCATGGTTTTTACTAGTTTTAGGCCATGATATAAGTATGTTTTTAGTGTCTTTTGTGTTATTTTAGAGTCTTTTACAGGTATAATCAGGTTGGGAGCTAAATTGGAGATTATGGAGCATTTTGGAGATTTTTGGAGTGATTGGCCGAGAGATAGAGTTCACTGTCCGAAACAGAGAAAGGTATCGATCGTTGCACTTTAGCAACGATCGTTGCACCAGCGAGATGGGCCAAAAACTCGGCGGTTTAGAAGAATCAAGATATTGCACTTTGATCCAGAAGTTCCTGATATTTACAAAGAAGCCCCTGGCCGAGATTATGCCTATATAATAGAGTTTTTAGAGTTTTTATTAGGAGACGCTTTTTACTTTTTACCATATACTTTATAATTAAGAGCAGAGGATTTTTAGAGCTTTTTGGGGCTGATCTGAACCTGATTCATCATCTGTATTTGGAGAAGATTTCGAACCCCTTTTACTCTTATTCTTTTATGCAATTTACTTATCATATGATCATGTTTTCATTATCTATGTCTGAGTAGATTCCTAGTTAGGCTTAGGGTTTCTCACATAGGATTTCATGACTTGCTAGACTTGTTCAATTTCAGTTAAGGATTCAAACTATATCTGTTCTTCAATTTAATTGTGCTTAAAGCTAGTTCTAACCTGATCAATTAGAATCTAGATCTTAGGTTGCTAAATACGTCACGGAAGTGGGGTTTAGGAATCTGAACTAATTAAATTGGGCAATTAAACTTTGCGCAAACGGAAGTTTGGTTTAGGATAATTGTGAACATATCAAACTTGGACTTATTGCTAGTTTAATCTGTTAGTTCTCGCAAACGGAAGTTTGGTTTGCTGCACTTAGACTTAGAGAATTATCGCAAAGGAATTTGGTTAATTCTATATCTGTGTTTTGAGTTCTAGAACTGTGCTTAATTAGATCCTTGCTGAATGAACTGTCTGTTAGTCTGATTTCCTGAGAATACCCTAGGTTTGACGCTTTTAATTACTTGCTTTCACAACCAATAATCTCTGCTACTGATTTACTTTCTTGCACTATTTTCGATACAATCACATTGCTTATTTCTAGTATTCGTTCCCTACGGTTTGATTCTCTTGAGACCAAGTGTCCCTGTGGATTCGATAACCCTATATACTACTTTGACATTGCTGTACACTTGCAGTTTAGTATAGGGATTAAAACTCGACCTATCAAGTTTTTGGCGCCGTTGCCGGGGACTCTTTGAGTCTTCGATAGGACCGAACTTAGGGCTTTACTAGAAATTTTTCGTTTTTCGTTTTTGTTTTTCGTTTTTTATTATTTTTGCTGACTTTTTCTCTGTTTCTCTCTGTCGCAGGTACGAATTTCGCCTTGCATCGATCGTTGCACCCTTTTGCATCGATCGTCACTGAGCGATTTGAGATTGAATCGATCGTTGCACTGATAGCATCGATCGTTGCTGGACGATTACAGACAGTTTATGCCAACGCAGAACACTCGAAGTAATCCGAACTCGAGCTTAGTTAATCTCAATCTAGAGGAACTTGGACGTCTAGAGAGGACTATCAGAAGAGAAAAGAGAGAGAGAATGGTTCGAGAACGTCTGATCTTGATACCAGATGCTGAAGGTACCCTGAGGGACCAAGATAACAACCCGTACAATGCTGCTGGGCATCGGGTTGATGCTGAGGGAAATGTAATCCCTGACCCCCCTGAACCTGAGCAACAACCGCAAGATCAAGCTCAAGGTAGAGAGATGGTAGTTCATGAGAGGACACTAGCTGATTACAATAGACCTGATGAGTTTCATGCAAACCGAGCAGCTCTAGTGCTTCCTGCCTTCGAGAGGAATGATTTTGAGGTAAAAACCATCTACTACCAACTGATGAGACAGATTGCTTTTCATGGTCTTCAATCAGAGCAGCCTATGGATCACATTGACAAGTTTGAGGACATAGTCACTGGCATGAAGTATGAAGGAGTATGCCCGGACTATCTGTTCCTTAAGCTATTTCCGCACAGTCTTGCTGGAGACGCTAGTGCATGGCTGAGACAACTGGCACCTGGTCAGTATACTACTTGGACAGCCTTAAAGAGTGAGTTCCTGCGTCACTTTTATGATGATGCACGCTCGGATCAGTCCAGACAGGACATACTCACCTTTTCCCAAGGAGCTGTGGAGCCCTTGAAGACTGCCTGGATGAGATTTAAGCAGTATCAGCGTGACTGTCCACACCATGGATTCACAGAAGTACAGCTGATTGGTATTTTCTTCAGAGGCATAGATCTCCCTTATCAGACTGCTCTGGATAATTCCAGTGATGCTAATTTCAGCACCAGAACTCCTACACAAGCTAAACGGTTGATAGAGAACCTGATTGGCAGCAACAGTTGCAAAACAATGGATGAAAGGAGGAAGAGATCTGGTGGAACCGTAGAGAATTCTGATATGGCTAACATAAGATCCAGATTGGACACAGTTTACAATCTTCTGACAAGTAAGAAAGCTGTCCACTTTGCCCAAGATGTAGAGGTGATTCAAACTGAGGTGGACACTCAGGAAGAAGATGTGAATTTCATAGGAGGTTCCGGTTTCCAAGGTAATAGATTCAACAATCAACAGGGGAACAGATTCTCAAATGGAGGACAATCTGGTGGTTTTCAGAAGACCTATGGACAAGGTACTCAGAGAGCCTATGGATCTACATCTTATCATACTCCTCCTGCACCTACAGCCCATGAGAGCAAAATAGAAGCTATGATGGAGCAACTGATGGAAAGTCAAACCAAGCTTTCTGTAGACAACAACAAGAAGCTGGACGCTGTCTATCAGGACCTCAATGGGAAGTTTGAGACATTGAGCACTCACATGAAGCAGTTGGACACTCAGGTAAATCAGATGTCCAGCTCACTGAAAGGAAAAGGAGTTGCAGACACTCATATTAAGGCCTGTTCTGTACTGATTAATGATGGATCTTATCTAGGGGAGAAATTTGAGCTAAGTACAGCTGAGTTGGTGACTGAGGAAGAATTTTCGGATTTCTGTGAAAAACTCTCGGGTGGAAGTTGTGATGATCGCGATGCAACGATCGTTTCACATCTGGCATCGATCGATGCAGGTCGTGAACAAGCAGAGAATCCGTGGGATGAAAATGAGATTGATGCAGAACTAGCCCGCCTATTCCCTGATACATCTGAAATCACTCCAGAAGATGTTTATGCACGAGCTATTTGGCACTGTCCCAAGGTGTCTGAAGTGATTAAACAAGAGATTGAAGAGCTGAAAAGGCTAGAAAAGAGTAGTGAAGACTTGGAAGAAATTCCATCATCTGATGATCCACTTTATCATCCATGTGTTCAGAAATATTTGAACAAGATGTTGCCATTAGATGAAGAGCTGAGAGAATGGGTTATAGTAGTTCCTCAGCATATTAGTGATGTTCTGTTAACTAAGGTCCCAAAGAAACTGCTTGATCCTGGAGTCTTTGTACTTGATTGTTCTATCTTTGAAGATAGTTTTAGGCGTTCTCTGTGTGATTTAGGAGCTGCTGGGAGCATAATGCCTTACACTGTGGCAGAGAAGCTGGGTATGTTGGATTTTGCTCCTACTAGGACACGTCTTATCCTAGCTGATCAGTCCATGCGAGTTCCTGAAGGGCTCCTTATGGATATTCCGGTAAGAGTTGGAAATTACTTAGTTCCAACGGACTTCCTTGTGCTGAAATATGCCTGCGATCCGGATGAAGCTTTATTACTTGGGAGACCATTCTTGGCTACAGCAGGAGCTGTGATTGATGTTAGACAGAGTCTAATAGACCTCCACCTGGGAGATGAGACACTGCGATATGAGATGGAGAAGCTGCGGAAGCCACTGATAGATGGACAGACTTTCAAGATCTTGGAAGCAGATGATGAGCAGCTGAATGAGACTGTGATAATAGATCCTGGAGCGCATTTTACTCCATCTTTTCTTGGACTGAAGCATTCTGCAACAGCCTATTCTCCGCCATGGATGAGGAGACTTGAACAGAGACAGAAAAAGTCTCTGTCAGGATCTTCCGGAGCCTGAAAGATCTTGCGCGTCCGGTCAAGCTATTGACCTTAAACAAGCGCTGGGTGGGAGGCAACCCACCATTAGGTACTAGTGTTTTTCTTTTTAATTTTTGGTGTTTTTGTTAGGATTTTACGTTTGTTTTTGTTTCTGGTGCAGTCATGTTTGCAGGTCTCGGATTAAATCGCAGTGCAGCGATCGATGCATTTCTGCATCGATCGTCACAACACGAAAGGAATCGCATTGCAGCGATCGTTGCGGTCCTGAGCAACGATCAACCATACACGAAAAATCGCCAAGTAACGGTCGATGCACATAGTGCAACGGTCGTTGCTCGTGCGACAGAGGTAACCCGACAGACATTAACTCACCTTTTCAATTTATTTTTACCTTCTTTTTACCGATCCTTCGCTGGACACTACTGGGGACAGTGTGTCTTAAGTGTGGGGGAGGTGCTACTGACGTTTATCTTTCTGTTTTCTTAAGAGTCAGTCCGTTTTTCAAAATTTTTTGTTTTATTGAGTCAAAATTGTTTAAGTAAGAAACTATGATTTTCTGAGGAGATTTACAAGACTTGCAGGAACTTAAGTAACCATTGGGATGAAGTTGCAGGATCTATCTCTGACTATTAGAAAACCCCATCACAGATCAACCTACTGGGAACACCCACATCACTTCAGGTATCAGAGGATCCTTTTACTGACTTCACCCCTAATACTGACTTAGATTTTCTCACCTAAGGGCTTGGTATACTTTATGTCGGATTCCCTGTTAGTTCTGACACAGCCTGTAAACCTGTCCTATTTAGTCCCCTTCTCCCCTTCTATAAAGTAAAAAAAAAAAATAATAATAAACTGAGGATGAGTTAGTAACTCCGAAGTGGTCATGAGAATAGTAGCAAACACTATTATCTCTCATGTGATCCATGGAATGTGTCCAAAGTACACCCCATAACGGGAAGAACACTGATAAAAAAAATAAAATGATACCCAGTGGGGAAAAATCAGTTGTTAAAGAAGGGAAAGAGAAGAAAGGGACTAGAGAAAGATAGTATGGTGGTCTAGAGCTGATTAGGTAAGAATCCATGTGCCTTTAGATCGATACTCCTTAGGTGAGACCGCACTTAAATACTTGCAGAAGTCAGTAGGGAGAATTTGAATGCTTGAATGTGATTGTGGAGTTTACCTAGGACAGTTGCTAAGTGTGGGGGAAGTACATGTTGGTCTTGATATCCTGTGATTGATTCTTTCAGTGGTTTACTAAGGGGAATCTGAGTATTGTAGCTTCTAAGATGAAATGAGTTTCTGAAGAGTTTTCAAACCTCTTCACCATGTTTTAGTTCTATGTTTTGCTTGAGGGCAAGCAAAGGCTAAGTGTGGGGGAGTTGATATATCATGGTTTTTACTAGTTTTAGGCCATGATATAAGTATGTTTTTAGTGTCTTTTGTGTTATTTTAGAGTCTTTTACAGGTATAATCAGGTTGGGAGCTAAATTGGAGATTATGGAACATTTTGGAGATTTTTGGAGTGATTGGCCGAGAGATAGAGTTCACTGTCCGAAACAGAGAAAGGTATCGATCGTTGCACTTTAGCAACGATCGTTGCACCAGCGAGATGGGCCAAAAACTCGGCGGTTTAGAAGAATCAAGATATTGCACTTTGATCCAGAAGTTCCTGATATTTACAAAGAAGCCCCTGGCCGAGATTATGCCTATATAATAGAGTTTTTAGAGTTTTTATTAGGAGACGCTTTTTACTTTTTACCATATACTTTATAATTAAGAGCAGAGGATTTTTAGAGCTTTTTGGGGCTGATCTGAACCTGATTCATCATCTGTATTTGGAGAAGATTTCGAACCCCTTTTACTCTTATTCTTTTATGCAATTTACTTATCATATGATCATGTTTTCATTATCTATGTCTGAGTAGATTCCTAGTTAGGCTTAGGGTTTCTCACATAGGATTTCATGACTTGCTAGACTTGTTCAATTTCAGTTAAGGATTCAAACTATATCTGTTCTTCAATTTAATTGTGCTTAAAGCTAGTTCTAACCTGATCAATTAGAATCTAGATCTTAGGTTGCTAAATACGTCACGGAAGTGGGGTTTAGGAATCTGAACTAATTAAATTGGGCAATTAAACTTTGTGCAAACGGAAGTTTGGTTTAGGATAATTGTGAACATATCAAACTTGGACTTATTGCTAGTTTAATCTGTTAGTTCTCGCAAACGGAAGTTTGGTTTGCTGCACTTAGACTTAGAGAATTATCGCAAAGGAATTTGGTTAATTCTATATCTGTGTTTTGAGTTCTAGAACTGTGCTTAATTAGATCCTTGCTGAATGAACTGTCTGTTAGTCTGATTTCCTGAGAATACCCTAGGTTTGACGCTTTTAATTACTTGCTTTCACAACCAATAATCTCTGCTACTGATTTACTTTCTTGCACTATTTTCGATACAATCACATTGCTTATTTCTAGTATTCGTTCCCTACGGTTTGATTCTCTTGAGACCAAGTGTCCCTGTGGATTCGATAACCCTATATACTACTTTGACATTGCTGTACACTTGCAGTTTAGTATAGGGATTAAAACTCGACCTATCACATTGGCGACTCCACGTACTCATATTGCTTCTGCAATTCCGAGTTCATGGTAGCCAACATGAGACAACTCACATCCACCGCATCATTAGAATGCTTATCCCAAGCATCCTTATCTGACTGCCAGGCATTGGCTCGGTACTTCTTGGGGAGAACTTTCTCAAGGACATAGTCCTTTTTCTCCTGTTTGAGAACAATTCTCAAGTTCCGATACCATTCAAGAAAGTTGGATCCATTTAACTTGTCCTTCTCAAGGACGGATCGCAGGGAGAAATTGTTACAATGGTTTGTGCTAGACATAGCTGGAAAAATAAGGGAGGTTTAGTTATGATGTTCAAGAAATGAGAAGTCTTAACTATTAAGAAAACTCGCATTATATTCAAACAATGTTTCCTCAGATGAATATAATGATCCAAGACCCATACTTCACTAAACTTGAGTGAGCCACTGGCTATCACCCAAATTTTAGCTATCTAGGTAAGCAACAACTTTGCTAGTTATATCCAATATAACTCCTGGTTGTGGATCGACATCTTATGTCCAATCCACCTGATGTCTCTAGGCCCAAAACGATTTTGATAGCCCAGTCAAGTAAACCAATCTCTTAAGTCATGTAATTGTTGACGCCTTGCACTGCAAGCCCATCAACACGATTACTTCCAGCCTTACTCATGTAATTGTGGATACCTTGCACTGCAAGCCTATCACTCAATGAAACGAGTCTTGACAGTTGACAAGATTGGAAAGACATCAAGTATCACTTGATATTTGATTGAGGAACAGAACTATTTAAAACGTTCAGTTTTATCATGTTTTAATTCTTCTAATTAATTGATTTATCTTGCTTTGGTTCTGTGATTTTAGGTTCCATAACCTAAACCATCAAATCTGATGTCGACCGACACTACTATAGTATCGATTGATGCAGAATAACCAAAAGCAATCCGCGATAACCGATCAATCCAATTGATCCGGTTTTGAATACCGGTCAGCGTCAATCGATGCTACATTAGCATCGGTCGATGCCAACCTCATCAAACTAATCGCAATTAAACCATTCACAGTGTTCGACCATCTTTAACCAAGCTCGATAACCGGTCCAATCCAATTGAACCGATTTATCAATCTCGCGAGGTTTGCGTCGACCGACACAACATTTGTGTCGATCGACACTAGGCGAAAACTGAGTTTTATTCGGGTTTTCGCCCTGTGTCGATCGATACCGGATTGGCAACGATCGACACCATGCGAAAAACCCTAAATTTTAATCGGGCTTTCGCCCTGCATCGATCGATGCCGGATTGGCATCGATCGACACCATGCGAGAAAACTCTTAAACGTTTTCGAACAGAACCCTAAACTGGTTATCCGGAAAACGAATTTTAGCAAGTTTGTATCAACCATACACAGATTCAGATTCAACCAATCTAATCAACATGCTACAGATTCAATGGAACCCTAAAGCTCTGATACCACTGTAGGAATTTCTAGCAGTTCCTAATCCAATTAGGCAACCCTGGTCTGAATTCCAAGCCTAGGATCTAGGGTTCATGTAATTGAATCTATGGGATCTCACAATTACCTGGTGATTTGCAGCGGAAGTATTAGCAGATAATCGAGATCTAGAGCGCCTCAAATGCTGCGCCTCTACTGGTATCCACACGCACACAAACTGAACAACATGGATGCTAGTGCCTATAGAGATCCAATCTCTTCAGAGGTTTCTATTCAAGTTCTGGTGGCTGTGAATTAGGTTAGGAACTAGTTTAGGTCGACCATATATCTTATATATGTCGGCTTAAACCACAACAGAATTAACCAACGATTAAACCGAATTAATCTGATTAATCCGCGAGTGCATCGATCGATGCACTCTCTGCAACGATCGATGCTGTCCCAGAACATTGATATCGAATGCATATCAAATATGCATTCACCAGATCATTACATTAATGATCAACCTCGTCTTTAACGTCCAGTTTGCTTAGGTGTGTGACCCTGTAGGATCATATAACACTAGCAATGAGTTCTAAACTCATTGATCATAAGTGGCTTCTAGCAAAGCATTATGACTACCTAGTATTATATGATTGTCTCATCTCGATAATACAACTATCACTTAGAGTAAGTACAATAGATTTCAGGACATTCCCAACAAACCAATCCAGCGCTGACCAGGTCAAGTGCTCTACGAACAGCTGGCAGTAACCCGCATCTCGCTGACCAAGGCTGAAGTGAGTTCGTCCCATCGCTATTCGGAAGGCCGTCAGGAATTGCGTTGGGTCGGTCTTTCCGTCATATGTCATCATTTTGATCTTGACCCTAGAAGTTGGATGCTCGGTTTGAGTGTTCATGAGTCGTTGGGTAAAAGAGGTGTTTTGAGTTTCTTCTATCACGCGGTCGATCTCTGGTGCCGAGCTGATAGCTTGATGGACCTTTGATGTCATATTTTTAAGCATTAACTTTAGGACCTCGATTTCATTATCCCTGAGTGCATCCTGTGTTAAGTTGTTTAAGACTCCATCGGTGGCAGGTTCTTCGACGTCCTCGGTTTGCTGTGTGACTGTTCGACTCCTTGGATTCGGAGGGGTTATGTTATCGAACAATGCTCGGTTGAGGCGAGTCCGAGGAGCGGAGTCCTGCTGGCTTGCCATCCGTAGATCGTTGATTTGACCTTGGCATATTGCATGCGCTGTTGCGAGCTGGTCGAATCGGGCGTTGCTTCCTTGAGATAGCTCGGAGATTTGTGTTATGAGAGTTTTGAGCAGGACAGAAGTGTTCTGCTCGGTTTGTTGGTCATTTGATTCTGTCCGAGGCTGTTCGATGTTAGGAGATTGTTGCTCGGCGCCCGCCGGCTGGATGATCGGCTCCACAACTTGGGAGACGTGTTGAGGCTGAGGTTGGCCCCCTCCTTGAGAAGAGTTCGCTCCCGAGGTGGACTTTTCTGTCACGAGGATGAAGTCACGGTTCGGTGGTTGTCCTGTCATTGTTGATCATTTCGGTTAGTGAAGAAAAACTTAAGTTTCCCACAGACGGCGCCAATTGTGATTACCGAGCTGGTCACAGAGGTTTGAATGCGCGTCTCGCTCGGGAGAGTTGACGTGCTCGGGTCCGAGGGTTAAGGTTTATCTTTAGAAAAGAACTGACTAGGTTCGGCAATGAATCAGGAGAGAAATGTTCGGTGATTAATGAAGAGAGTGAGCTGCTCGGTAACGAGCGTATTATATTGAGAGGTCCCGAGCTGTCGAAAGACAATCTCGGTTTTACAATTCGGGAAATTAACTCTAGAGAGAGAAAGTAGTAAGAAGTGCACAAATCCCAAAAAAGTTACGTTAATGTACAGTGACGACTCCTATTTATAGTAAAATATAGTTGTACTTTTTACAGGTCGTTGACTACTTGTCGAGCTCGTGCGGATGGGCCGTACTGGGTGATGAGATGGGCCGAGCCGTACATTCCTTTGGCAATTAGTGGAGCCGAGCTGATTTGCTGTCATGGGCTGAGCCGAGCCGAGCCGATAGTGGTGGGCTCGGCGTACATGCGTGTGTTCGGCCCCTTATTGCTTGTTGGGCCGTTTTGCTTCTGTTGGGCCGACCTTTATACAGAGAACATGTATTGGGCTTTCTAAGTGGATGGGGTGCTAAACCCATATATAACAGCCGTTAAACTCGAATCGATTGCATCTCCCTCTGAAAGATCTAATCGGAGAAGAGGGAAAGATGAAACGAAGTCGAGAGAGAAAGTCTCTCTCTAAAAGAAGAGAGAGAGAGAGAGAGAGAGAGAGAGAGAGAGAGAGAGAGAGAGAGAGAGAGAGAGAGAGAGAGAGAGAGAGAGAGAGAGAGAGAGAGAGAGAGAGAGAGAGATGAGGCCTAGTGTGAGTATCGAGACCTATAATTCCCACATGGGTAAGCTCGGCGCCTCGGCCCATACGGTAAACCCCATATCCATTTCTTTAACCCGGTTCGATATCTCTTGAACCCGATCTAGGATCCTAATTTAGATTGGGTCTAAAACTAGAAAAACAAAAAGAATTCATCGAAAGAGACCAGAGGGAGAGAGAGAGAGACAACAATGGCGCCTTCGTCGTCGAGCGGTTTGACCTTCAAGCTCCATCCTCTGGTAATCGTCAACATATCGGATCACTACACTAGGGTCAAGACTCAGCTTAATCCTCCGGCTTCAGTCTGCGCAAGCGGGAATGGCTCCAACAACGGCGAAGCAATGTTGCAGCAGAACCCTAGGGTTTACGGATGTGTGATCGGTGTCCAGAGAGGCCGCACTGTAGAGATCTTCAACAGCTTCGAGCTTTTATTTGATCCTTCGACTCTAACCCTCGATAGATCCTTCCTCGAGAAGAAGCAAGAGCTCTGTAAGCTCACACTCTGTGCCTTTTTCGTCTCAATTATTGTTGAAATCAAAAAGTCTAAAATTGTAAAGTTAGGGTTTTTTCTTCTTCTTCATTGTTTTTTAGAATGTGAATCGTGCTTGATTTCTTCTCTTGTCCTTTGAAAATTTATGGGTTTTGATTGATTCGTCTGGTTTTGTTGTTTTATCAGACAAGAAAGTGTTCCCTGACTTCTACATTTTGGGATGGTACTCTACGGGGAATGACGCTGAGGAATCTGATATGCGTATCCACAAAGCCGTGAGTTCAGTGCCCTCTATAAGTGTTTTGTACGATTAAGATGTGCCCTCACTCTACTGAAAAGTGTGTGGTTTTCGTGTCTGCTCATGTTGGCAGTTGATGGATATCAATGAATCTCCTGTTTATGTGCTTCTAAACCCGGCAATCAACCACGCACAGAAGGATCTCCCAGTGACTATTTATGAAAGTGGTATATTTTCAGTTACTCCTCTTCCTTTATTGGTTTAGAAATTACAGTGACGTGATTATGTAATGGCACATTGTTCTGTGACTACATATTATTTTTTTCCGATATGTTAGCTTGTTAGTGTAGGTGTATGTGTATTTCAGAGTTACTTCATCTTTATTGAATTCCAGATTTAAGTTCCTAATTTTTCTATTTTTTATATGGACTGGAAGAGTTACATGTCATTGATGGAATCCCACAACTAATTTTTGCTCATACAAGCTACACGATCGAGGTATGTGCTTAAGTTTAATTCTGTAAGTATTCTATGATATGAAAGTGGAACTTGACTAAAATTCTTGAGATGTTAACCCAAACAGACAGTTGAAGCTGAACGGATATCAGTCGATCATGTTGCACATCTGAAACCATCTGATGGAGGCTCAGCAGCAACCCAGTGTGAGCCTTATGTCTCTCCTACTTATCGTAATCCATTTCTTTCAGTCGCACACCAGAGTTTGACTGATTACTTGTTAATTTGCAGTGGCTGCTCATCTTACTGGGATACATAGTGCCATCAAAATGCTTAATAGTAGAATCAGAGTGCTCCACCAATATCTTGCCGCAATGCAGAAAGGTATCTTCTATTCTTTCCCAAATGGAGTTCCTATACTCATCACTGTGGTTTTCTGTCACTAGTCCATGATTCTAGATGAAAGATTGGGAAAAGTTGTGTAGTTTAGTGCTTTAGGTGCCAAGGATAATGACTCGTGGGATCTTATTTGTAGGTGATATTCCTTGTGATTACTCACTTCTGAGACAAGTATCTAGCCTGCTAAGAAGGTTACCTGCCATGGAATCAGAGAAGTTTCAAGATAACTTTTTGATGGTGAGTTAGCTTTGCATCATATTCTTTCTGAGAATAGCCTCTCAAACTTATGTCATTCTCTCCGTTCGCAGGAGTACAACGACAAATTACTAGTAACTTACCTAGCAATGATTACAAATTGTTCCAGGTTTGTAACATTCTAATATAAAGTATTCGACTGCAGAGTAGTAGGTCATGCCAAAACATGACAATCATGCTAGGCCTTTATGTTCTGTGAAAAGTATAATTATCATCGGACTGATGACTCTGTTTCTCCTTTTTGTTCAATCTGCAGCACCATGAACGAGATGGTAGACAAATTCAACACTGCGTATGACAGAAACACTCGAAGAGGTGGAAGAACTGCGTTCATGTAAAGATTCTTTCCAGCGATTTGAGTTCAAAAACATCTTCTTTTTGGTTCCTGAGAACTTTGTTTGCCTTTGCCTCGGGGATAATTAACTCAATAAAGTTTCAGAGACCAAACAAGGCGAGGAAATGAGACTTGTCTTCTTCGTCAGTGTTTTTATCCATGTAAGAAGCTCCAGCTTCTCTGTGAAAACTCTTGTTTGATCTTTAGCAAGCTCCTATTGTTAGTAAAAAGATTTTACGATTTGAAAGCTTTTTAGGCTTTTGTTACATCTATCAGGCGGCCTTAGAATTGGGCTTATGTCCTTTCTTCTGTTGCATTTGCCCACGTGTGTGCACGTGCCTAACATAGCTACCTGTTTTGATCTTCTATCGTTTACGTGTTACTCTCTACTTAAAAAGGAAAGTTACCCAAATAAATGTTAGGAGGAGAAACAAGATGCAGGAGAAACATGTCAATACGGTATGGTAGGATACGCTAATATTGTACAGTGTTTGCTGCAGAATCAAGAAAACTAATCAACATTTTGGGCAGATTGGTTATATTTTTTAGTCGAACTTTTTTTTTTTTTAGTCGAACGATTGGTTATATTATATATTTGCTGTAGAATCAAGAAAAAGAATTAGTTCCAAAAAAAAAAACAACGTTTTCTTCTAAACCTTGCCATATATGTTTGTCTAATAGATTTTTCCTCTTTTTTTTCCCTCATCTCTTGCTAGATTGTATTACTTTTTTTTTTGTTAAACTAGATTGTATAATTTAATAAGATAAAACAGCCAATAAAAGACAGAAAAAGACAAAACAAAGGAATGAAAATAGAAATAGCCTTTACCTTCCTCCCAAAGTTTGAAACCAATAAATTAAAGATGAAACATAAATTAAAAGTTATTACCAAATGCAAAAGAAAAAGAGAGTAACACTTCAAATCTGAGGTAATCTACTCATTATCTGGTTATATACCGATTGTCCTGTTTCCGAAACCGGTTCAACCTTTGGCTCCATTCCTCCTCCTCTATGCATCATCGATTCACTCATCCCAACCGGTTGAGTCATATACGGATGAGGCAAAACCGGTAATTTCCCTTGACCAAACGTTAGACCAGGTAATGAAAGATTAGCCAAACCGGCTTGTCCTAGACCGAACGAGTAACCGGAAGGAGGACCCAAATGCGGCTGGAAGCTAAAAGGACGGCCAAACGGAGATTGATTGTTCGCCTTCAGTTGCTGTCTGTCGAATCTCCCACGTGTCGGCTCTGAGTGATGTCCGTTTTGGTAATGGTGGGTTTGAGCGGCTGAGACACCGCTGTTACCGTTTCCACCGCCTGAACCACCTCCTCCGCCGTGGCTGCTGTTGCGTGCGGCGGGGACGTCGTGGTTGTGTTTGCCTTCGTAAGTAGTTATAACCGATTTGAGATCATGAGAAGCTCTCTCTACATGTTTTCTCACTGTACATCCAGGAGCTGTGCATTTGTAGTAACTCCTGCAAACACACAACAGATGCTTGAGTGTGATTCCGCTTTAGTAAGAAGAGAGGAGAAATAACAAGAACCTGGGATTTGGATTTCCTTTGACAACTTTCTGACCATATTTTCTCCAACGATAGCCATCATCAAGAATGTCAACATCACTCGTTGTCTGCACAACGACTCTTGGCTCACGTATAGCTCTTGTTGCTCCACTCATCTCTGCTGCATAAACTTCAAGTTTCCTGTCAACCATAACGTTTTCGAGTCAAAATAAGCCACACATTTACTAATTGATCAGTGTTTAAACTCGCTAAAAACCTTCTTTTCGATTCGGATTCATCTCCTTCTCCTCCGGCACCTCCATCATAGCCCAAAGAAACACTCCCATGAGTCCCTCGATCATCTTCATCTTCATCATTAGAAAAAGTCGATGAAGCATCGACAACAACCACACCACCATTACCATCACCTGACTCATATTGACCTACTCCAGTTTGAGATCCAGATTGGTTTCCATATTCGAACCCCTCTTCGATATTGTTCTCATTGCTCCCAACTTGTGGTTGAGTGTTATTACTGTTAACCCACGTTGCAGCGGAATCTCTCTGCTGCTGTTGTTGTTGTTCAGCTTGTTCAGTTCCATCTACTTGCATTCCAGAGCGGCGATTAGGTGGAGGTTTGGAGTGATTATGAGCTCCTTTGTATATAATCTCAGTAATGTGACCTTCTCTTGATCTCTCAACTTTCTTCTTCACCTGACAACTCGGATTTGTGCACTTGTAATAACTTCGTGGATACTCACTTCCTTTAACTAACTTTTGTCCGTACTTCCTCCAGTTATATCCATCATCTGCAGGTGCACCTCCAACGATCGAATCACCACGTCTTTGCTCTTCTCCTTCCTCTTCTTCTTCTTCTTGATGATCAACGGACTCAAGAACAGTGGCATCAGACGTCTTCCTCTTCTGGCCACTTTGTTCAGTTTCAATCCCGTAAAGATTAGAGCTTTCTATGTTTTGAGAACCAAGTTTTACATCTCCTTCTGGGGACTGATGAGAAGATCTGTTGTTGTAGTTACCATAATCAACTGGCATAATCTCCGTTGTACCTTGTAAGAAAGAGGAAGAGGATCTTGAAACAGGTTGGAAGGTGAATGATGCTCCAATGCCATCAAAGAACTCCTCTTTCGCTTTATCAGAAGACAATCCATTACTGTTAACACCGGGAAGATATGGAATTTTCCCAGTAGTTGGAGACGGTTGAGCCTGCAAGGTCACAAAGATTTTCAGAAAAAAAAACTCCACAATAACATAGAAAGGAAACAACTTAGACCTTACCAATGGGTTAGAATAGAAAACCGGAGATTCTAAGAGTGTTGCAGGGCTAAGGCCAGGAGAAGAGATGGTTAAGCAAGGAGACCGAAAACTAGAGTCGATGGAAAAGTCGGTGTTTAACTTGGGAGTATTAAATCCAGCACGAGCAGCGATTCTTTCTCCTAAACCACCTCTTGAAATGTTGTTGGTCTGACAAGCATCCTTGTTATTATTACCAGTAGTGTCTTCTTCTAAACCAGTAACTTGACCATGATTTAAAGATAGCTCTCTTTCAAGAACACGTTTTGAGCTCTTCTCTTCTCCAATTGCCGAGGAGAACGGACTACGAGGCACCCATTCTCCCATTACAGCAACGTTTTCATCAAAACCAGCCATTTAAGATCCAAGAAGTTGACTGAGTCTTTGCTCAAAATGAGACGAAACTCCTGAAACATTAAAAGACAGATACAATCAGAGACCTCAGAATCTATTGAAGACATGCGCATAATAAAACTTCTAGTATTGAACAATATTAATCTATCAATCAAAGGGCTCATCTTTTAGTTTCTCATGCTCTGTCATTACTTACTCCTTTTGCTGAATTTCAATCAATGCCTGCGTGGCTTGCTGAATTGTTGTAAAACTCTTTTCTTTAATCAATTATTCATCAGTCGGAAAAAAAAAGTAACACAAATGATTATTTGAGACAATTGTAAGTGGACTAGTGTGAGCTTAAAAACTCAGGAGATGTAAGTTGTTTTTGGGGTCTAAAGATTTTCAAAGTTTTTAACTTTTTCAGAGTCGACAAAAAAAAACAAAATGTAAGAAAATGATGAATTTTAACAACAGGATATTTTTTTTCTCTTACACACGCTAATCAACTTTTATGGAACTATTTGATTTTACATTATAACGAAATTACCTTGAGAAACTTTTGGAAACATAAGAAACAAATGATCGAATCACGCGGATATTAAAAAGAGAAACAGAACAATAAGACAACGTAAAACCTGTCTCAATAAAACAATAAGACAACGTCGAATTATAGCTTAAACCAGACGGTAAGCAAAAACTTGAAGTGATTATACAAATCATGGTTTTTTTATTTATAAAATTTCATATCCAGAATTAAAGTTAAAGATAAAATGTTTAAAACGTAAGAAAAGACAAATCCCAATATGAAAGAAAAAAAACAAATCGGAAAAGGCAAAATCGATGGAGACCATTTACCTGATTGATTGAAGAAGACGAACCACAAACACCGTCACAGCCGTCGTAGCCGCAAACGGAAATCGCCAGTTCCGCCGCTAACATCCAACGGAGTCTCTGATCCGGCACAAAAAAACAAAACCCACCCGACCCGGATCCGAATTTAGCACTGTATTAAGAAATATATTTTCCTATTCCCTTCTGTGTTCTTCTGGGTTTCACAACAAACCCAGAAAACAAAATATTCCAATTTCCGGTAAAGCTTGTCTCTCCTAAACGAGAAAATGATATGATTAGATTAATCACTGTGACTTACTCACCATCGTTTACGACCAAAACAAAAAGAATCAACTTTTCGTATGTTATGCTTTGAATTTCAAAACTATAGAGGGAAAAATCGGCTTATGGGCGAGAACACGAATCTTTGAAAGAGAGAGAGAGAATTATGAAACCATTGCGATCGTTTTTGTTGTTGTGACTGTTACTGAGAAGAAGGAGGAGGAATAAAGTTTTGTTTTTGCAGAGAAATGGAGAATGGTGAAGATGGTGACTCGCGTTCTAACATACACAAGGAGCGTTTTTCTCTATAATAAATTCTCCTGTCAAAACACGCCACGTGGAATAATCAAGGTAAATAAGAATAAAATCGTCGGCTGATTGGTGCGATGTACCGTGAGGCGTAACGCAGGTGATCTCTAAAGAATTATCTGCCAACTTTTCAGATTTATTTCCCTTCTAAATTCATTTTTTGTGGGTTGGTTATTAATGGTAATACAATTAATTTACTTTCCTTTTCTGCCACATGTGTAATTAAGAGAAAAACTTAATTACTCTATTACAGTGAACATAGTCTGATTCACATGAAATTCCAAAAACTGTTTGAAGAGAAAAACTGAATTATCTTTTTTTTGTGGACGAGAGCAAACAAAAGTTAAAAATAAAACAGGCTGTTGCGTTTTACTATAAAGGGTCACATTGGTTAGAAAATTATGGAACGGAAAATCTAATCTGCAGGCTATTTATAGTCTTACTCTTACGTATGTAAGTAACTAGCTAATGTTAGATAAATTCAGTAAACCATTGTCACCCCAGAGGTTCTTCTACTGTTGTGGTATTTTTTTTTATTCGTCTTAAGAGTTTGTATGAAACATAAATTAAAACATATAACGAGTCTAAATAAACCCAAAACTAAATCCAAAATATTATCGGAAGATAAAAAAGAAAGAAATAATAAATATTGGGGTCAAACCCCAATAAACAGAAAGTCATAAAAATAACAACAAAGCAAAGAGCCAAAGACTAATACAAGGTTAATCTATATAGAAATTAAAGATTTTACCAATCAAATTGAACCGCTGACCAAAACTGAACTCAACTAATACTAGCATGATTCATCCACACCATGTGCGAACACAAAATATTATTAGCACATAATTTTTTAAACTTTTAATTTAACTACAATAATATTATAAAAAATGTATATTAGACTATTTGCAATTAAATATATATATATTATATTTAAACTTATTATAAAATTTTATAGTTTATTCTAAAAAACTAATAGCAAGAAAATAAATTATATATATGTACTAACATCAATATATAATTTTTTATTAAATTTTTTTATCGTTTATATATAAATTTATATAAATATTTTAAATTTACTATATATATTTATATTGTTTATAAACAATCATATTTATTAATATTTAAAAAAATTCATAAATATTTTCATATTTATCATCTTATTTTTTAATTTTATCCAAGATTACATTACGTATATCTCATAAATAAAATTTAAAATATAAAATAATTATATGTTTATAAATATTATAATTTTTATTATATTATTTTATCGTTTATATTCATCCAAATTTAAAATTTATATAATTAATACAAATTCACTATATAAATATGTATTATTTACGACAGTCATAGTTATCAATATTTAAAATTTATAATTCAAAATTATTTTTCGTATCTATTATCTTATATTTTTATTTTCTTATCTAGATGATATAATATATATATATAGAGAATAAAATAAAAATTAATATAATAAATAAAAATATAAATATAAAGTAAGGTTAATATTATAAATAACCGAATTTCATTAATGGTAAATTAGTAATCAACCATTTTGAAAGTGAATATAAAACCAAAAGCATTTCCCAATTAATATAAAGATTGGAGTCAAAACCCAATAAACGGAAATCATAAAAACAACAGCGAAGCAAAGACTAATACAAGGTTAATATATATAGAAATTAAAAATTTCACCAATCAAATTGAACCGCTGACCAAAACTGAGCTCAACAATGCTCTTATATACTAGTTGTGGTCAATATACATTACAATTTTTCAAAACTGTAACAACTTTAAAAAAGATCATTGTCACAAATGTTGGTTTGCTAGTAATTTACTATTCTGGAATTAATAATTAGCAACTCCAACTTTTATCCTGTCAATATGTTTTTTTACTGTTTAATGCTAGCTTTATATTACTCGGTCTATGTAGATGATAATTAACAATTTAATCATGGATTAATACTAGAAAATCTGTCACTTGTTACATCTATATATATATATATATATATATATATATATATATATATATTTTAAATTGTTACCTTTTTATATTGACAACCAAAAATCTAAAATGTGTCTGTGTCAGTCAGTTACAACAATGAGCCATTAAAAAAAAGTTGAAAAAAGCTCAGAATTGGGGTGAACTAAAAACCCTACTTTTCTCTCTTTTATTCTCTTCCAACTCGCCCATCGACAACTTCTTCTAGATCCACAACTGTGTTCTCCGGCGACAGTGGCTTCCTCAGCACCGGCGCCGGAGCCCCCTTTCCCCCTCTATAATTAGTGCTTTGTTTGTGTTGTGTTTGGGTCTCTAATGATGCTGTAGGTTCGCGATGGGTCGTCTCGCTATGGTTCTCTAGCGCAGGCGGCGCGGTCACTGCGGCGTTGCGGTGGCTGCGGTGGAGGTGAGGCTCGGCGCGTCTTCTCTATTGGTCTCTGCCTCTCCCGACTCGTCCTCGGCCGAGATATTTGGTCCTCTGCTTTCCTCCGAAGATTTTATCTCTCCATCGGTGTCCCCGGCGATTTTATCTCTCCATCGGTGTCCCCGGCGTGTTCTCTTCCAAGCGACTCGTGCTCGACGGCGTGCGGTGGTGGGGAGGCTCTCCTTCTCCCTCCGGATTTTGGTCTCTCGTGGCTGGGAAATCGCTTTTGTATCTCCTCAGCAGTGGGTGGCGGCTATGGCTGCTCGGTACGACTGACCTTGGCGCCGGCAACGTGACATTGAGGACGTGTCCTTTGTCCGGTTAAAGAGTCGGCGGCAGATCGGGTAGTGTGGCGGGCCTCGTCGAGGTGGCTCGCGGGTTCTAGCGGAAGACAAATCTACTACCGGAGGTTCTCAGTTGTAGTTTAGACGGGTGACTCGCCGGCTCCTCTGCCCCTTTACGCGGTGTCTCCGGTTCCGTCCTCCACAGGGTGACCTGAGATTCTTTCGGCAGTGTTTTGTCACTTCTTCGAGCATGTTGGGCGTTTTTGTTTTGTGTTTGTACTCGGGTTAGCTCTAGTATAAACCGGTGTTCTTGGTGGGACGGAACAAAACTTGAGATGTAGAGGAGCCGGGTTCTTATGACGGTTAATATGTATCTGTGAAGGTTGTTTTTGAGAAATTCGTTCGATGGGAAATGCTAATTAGAGGTGACACTTCGACAGTCCGCTTGGGCTCCCTGGTCGACAAGTGCATGTTAGTTCGTCATGAATCCCAGGGATCTCGTTAGTTTACGGAGAAGCTGTAGATATCTCTCTCACGAGGTTTGAGGGCTGACCTTAGGAGTATGCTCGTGGCAACAAAGATGTGAACTCTAATTTTTCTGAACTATCACAAAAACAGGGTGGTCAATGATTTATTGTCTGCTCTCTCATCTAGTTTCGTTTTGGTTTTAGTTTCTTTGCTCGAGACAACCATTAGCTTCTCGTCTCTCTCAGTTCAAGTTGTTGCGTTACGCAACTTGCGTAGTTTTTGTAGTTTTATTTCTTTTTTTTCTGTATTTTTTGTATTCCATGTACTTCTGTAAAAAAATGAGCCATTAAAATCAATTATATTTTATATATGAGTTATATAAAATATCTTGTGATTTATATGAGTTATAAAATCAATTATATTTTATAAATGAGCCATTAAAATCAATTATCTTGTGATTTAATTAGTTGTTTACATACTCAAATCATCGTTTACTTTTTTTTCTTGAACTAAATCATCGTTTACTTGAAATTCAAACTAGTAGAATATATGAAAATAAAGACGCAATATATATAGATCGACATGGCAACCAAATCTTTCGACCTCAATCAGTAAGACGTATAACTGTTTTATTTTGAATTTGACATGCATGTTCTCATACATGCATGATGCATGTGCATTTTTTTCTTTTTCATATTGGCTGTTTTACATGCATGCATGTGACTTACACGAGACCTTTTAGATGAAACGTTTGAACCTAAATTACATTAATGTGGCCGAGAGAGATTTACTCGATCCATTGTAAATTTCAGACGCTGCTTATATTTTTTTTTGTTGAAAAAAAAATACGCTGTTTAATTTTTCTTTTTTAATAATATATGGTAAATTCTATGGAAGAATTCAAAATAATTAATTTTTAGGTGATGGACAATCACAAATAAACCCTTTATTTTGATATGTAAATGGACGGAAATGAAAACTTATATTTGTGTGAATATATTAAAACAATGTATTTTAATTTTGTACAATAAGTGGATCAAATTTGAAGTATGTTGACCATATCGAACTTTAGCTTAGTGCTGAAAATGCTTTTGCACCAAATTCAGAGTGAAAAATAAAAATGTACATTAAAATTAAGATTTTCATTTTTTTGTTAAAATGGGCTAAAACTTTTTTATAGTTTTGTAGTTTGGGCTTTTTAGCATTAGGTTCTTAATGTTTCCGAGATGGATTGACGTCTCAAACCCGTCTCTTTACCACTATATTTTAGGGTCTCGAATGTTGCTTAATTACTTACTTGTATAGAGAAGAAAATATAGTTAATGTTCTTATTTACATAATTTATGTTACTATATATATTACTATATATATATATATATATATATATCTAATATTCCTAGTAATAAAGCATCAAGCAAAACTAGAAAAAGAAAATCATTAAACGAACCAAACAAATCCGAACAAGATTTTTTTACAAAAAATATTTAAGACAAGCTTTTTTTTTTTTTACAACAATCTAAGAAAAAAATATTTAGTGATCAATATTTATGTTGGTGGTTCCAAATCAATATAAATATTGTTTGGCTGTCTGATACATGTTTTATGTGTTAATCTATCTGATGTCAAATTCTTCGTGTGTAGGATGGGTTTGAGGTCGATTGTCGTGAGGAACTTCTTCCTTCGTGCAAACCCCTCCAAATGAATCATGAAAGCGGATCATTCTTCTAGTTATGACATTATCTTAATCAAATATGAACAGTGTTGCAAACGTTATATGTTTTTGTTAGAAAAACTTCATACATTCTATATCCCAAATCAAGGTTTCAAATTCTGCATAAAGTAGAGACAAACTTGCCCATAGGTTCACAACTCCCATCATAACATTTATCCCTCCCTAGCTCATAGGATCTATACAAACCTTTTCCAAAAATAACTTCTCTTCTTTCCAAGATCCATCAACAAAACACCATTGATAATGTTTTATATATTAATTTCGTAGAGTGATTAGTTCCTATGGTGTTCCGACGTTTCTTTTGTGTTTAGCAATTTAACATTTTTCCATGTTGCACACTCCGTTTACGCTAATCTTAGTGTATCTTAGGCTCTTATCAAATTGATTGTAGACCATATCATTTCTATTTTTCCATATTTACTATAATAACCATGGAAAAATATTATTTGTATCATTAGATGGTAACCTCAAAAACAAGAAATCCATATTCGTATAAACCGATACTAAAGGGAAATATGATGGGTTTGATGGAATGTTTGATAATGCCCATGTCTGTAAAGGTGGAAGACATTCATGTTGGAATTGTGTCCAGCAATCTCTGTACTGTCTCTATAACGTAAGAGTATGTCAGTGATCAGACATAAGTCATACAATACTGGGGGTCATGATGGCTTGCTAGAGTCCGCTCATGATCTATAAGTCTTGGACTTATTGCCTTTATTGTATGATCCCATATGGGTCACACGCTTAAGCTAGCAGGAAATAATGTTGGAACGGCATAGCAGAAGTACGACAAAAGTGCTAGGCATTTGTCGTACTAAGAGAGAAAGATTAATGGGTCTGATTAAATGGGATTTAATCAGATTGGGCCCAAAAGCCCAAAAGGGAAAGAGAAGGCTTTTAATGACTAAAAGCCAAAGTCTCTTTCTCCTAACCCTAACCCAGCCGCGAAAACTCTCTCTCTCTGGCGCCTCCCTCAGCTCGGTCTAGCAGCCAGTTTCCTGTGATTGCGTGTGTGAGCCTTTGGAGGATTCATCCCTTGGTGTATCTCCCTGATCTCTGACCTGTTCATCAATTCCGCTGCAACAAACAGGTAAAAGGTGAGATCATATTGTTTCTAAATAAGAACACCTAGATCTGATGCATGTTTAGGTTGATATCAATATGAGAATTGAATCAGGATCAACCGAACAATCCAACAGTGGTATCAGAGCCATTGGTTCTTAGGTTTCTTGTTTTAGATTCATTGTTTAGGTTGTTTAATCTGTTTAGAATTGTTTTTGAATCTATTACTGATAAGATAAAACAGTTAAGAATCAGAATTGAACTCTAAACACACAAGAAAAATCGCAAAACATGAGCTATATGACTCAGATTTGCGATCGGATTGGATCGGCATGGCCGGTTGGTCGGATTGGACCGGTCGGACGCGGATCGGACGGATGGATCGAGTCGATCGCGTCGTCCCGATCGCTTCCCGGCTGTCGCGCGCGTCACGTCCCGATCGCTCGGCGATCGTGGAGCGACCGTGCGTCCCGACCGTCCCACCCGAGCGTCCCAAACCTGCCCGGCTGTCGCATCCCGTCCGGAGCTGCACGTCGTCTCGATCTCGGATCGTTGCACGGCTTGCGGCTGGACAATGGTCGCGAAGCTAGGGCTGACGTGATCGTCACGGTTCGTTTTGGCGGTTCGGTTTAAGTTTTAATTAAAATTAAATCGTCCTGGTTTAATAAACAGATTTGATAAGTTTATTAAGTCTGGTTAAACCAGGATAAGAAATCCAATGTCGAAAGAATTATTGGATTTAGTGCCTAAACCAGGAATTTCTAATTTGATTTGGTTGGACCAAATAAATTGAGAAATTCCGGTTTAGTAAATAACCGGTTGACAATTGTGGTCATCGTAGTAATTAAAACTTGGTTAGACCAGTTTTAATGAACCAGATCGGTTATGTCAATTAATTGGACAATTGGGTCATGTCTTGGACATGGACCAATTCTTGGGCCTCGGGCCAAGAAGTTAAAACAATTGGGCCAGTTAATTGAGTCTTTATTCAGATCAATTTAAAATCTATTTTATATAATTATAAAGTCGGTTTTAAATTAAAGTTTCCGAAATTTTATAATTAGAAAGTTTCTTAAAATAGAAGTTTCTGAATTTGCGGGTTTTGGATTTTAAAGAAGTTTCTAAAGTTAGAAAGTTTCCGGTTTTAGAAAGTTTCCAATCTTAGAAAGTTTCCAAAAATAGTAGGTTTCCATAAATAGAAAGTTTCCCGAAATAGTAATCTTCTATTTTGGGAATAATTTTAATAAACCTACGAACCTCAAATAATATCAAGCGTTGGATGTCTTGTCCAGGCTATGTCAGCTGTCAAAGCCCATTCAATTGCATTCATGGCCTTACAGTGTGAGGATGTCTGCTTTTGCGTGGGTAAGACGGTTTGTGATTCATAAATGTCATTGGGAGTCCCAGACATTAATGATTACATGACTGTATAGTCCGGTTTTCTTGACTAGGCCATCGGGAGTCCCGGGCCTTGAGACATCAGAGTGGATTGGGCCTCGGGCCCAGATTCACAACCAAGAGTTATATCACGGATATAATTAGCCGATATAGGGCTTACCGATATAAGCTAAGGTTGGGTGACGGCCAGTGGCCCACTTTGATCTTAGTTATATGTGGATCTTGGAATCATTATATTCTATTGAGGGTAACTTATGTTATTGAATATAATGCATGATTAATCATATTATAATTTAATACGAGATTAATCATTTTGAACATATAACTAATAACCTTTTTATTTATATATTTCAGATATGACTACTACAAGCACACAAAACACATTCTCGATCCGGTCTGTTCTCGAGAAGGAGAAGCTGACTGGAACGAACTTCCTGACATGGTCAAGGAACTTGAGGCTGGTCCTCAAGCAGGAGAAGAAGGATTACGTCCTTCGAGATCCCCTCCCCGAGAGGCCTCTTGCCAATGCTGCCAGGACTCTGCACAATGCTTGGGAAAAGCATTCGTCAGATGAAAATGATGTTTATTGCCTGATGTTGGTGACAATGACTCCTGAGCTGCAAAAACAGTTCGAAAGTGTATTGTCTCCAATCGAGATCATGGCAAGCCTGAAATCGCTTTTTCAGGAGCAGGCTAGGACCGAGAGGTTCCAGACAGTTAAGAACCTCTTGGACTGTAAGTTGGCTGCGAATGCGGCAGTGAGTCCTCATGTGTTGAAGATGATGGGTTATCTCGATCATCTTCACAAACTCGACTGCCCAATCAGCCAAGAACTTGCCTGCGACATCATTCTGCAGTCTTTACCTGCAAGCTATGATCAGTTCATTCTGAACTTTAACATGCATGGCTTGAGTAAGACACTGCCTGAGCTTCACGGAATGCTCAAGACTGCAGAGCCCAACTTGAAGAAAACCGCCAAGGACCCCAATGTACTTATGGTACAAAAAGGCAAGGGGTTTAAGAAGTCTTCTGCTAAGGATAAGGGAAAGGCAAAGGGTGTCCAAGTCGCGGACAAGGACACGCCAAAGCCCAAGCCCAAGTCCAAGGCTGGGCCTACTGACATGTGCAGGTTCTGCAAAGAACTGTGGCATTGGAGAAGAGATTGTAAGAAATTCCAGGAAGGTCTAAAGGAATTAAAGAAGAAGACTTTCGAGACTTCTTCATCAGGTATTTTTGTTATAGAAGTTAATACAACTACTTCTGATAATACCTCATGGGTCATGGATACTGGTTGTGGGGCTCATATTTGTACTAATATGCAGGCACTCAGCAACAGTAGAAGGCTGAAGCAAGGACAAGTAGAGCTACGAGTTGGGAATGGAGCGAAAGTTTCAGCACTAGCTGTAGGAACTTACTTGTTGTCTTTACCTTCGGGATTGATTTTAGAACTTAATAATTGTTATTTTGTACCTGCTATAAGCAGAAATATTATTTCAATTTCTTTGTTGGATTTGGAAGGTTATGATTTTTCAGTTAAGAATAAATTATGTTCCTTCAATCGCAACAATTTGTTCTATGGTTCTGCCCCTCTTACGAATGGGCTTTACATACTCGATCAATCCGCGCCAATTTATAACATTAATACAAAACGGTTTAAACCTAATGAGGAAAACCGAACGTTTCTATGGCATTGTCGTTTAGGGCACATCAGCGAGAAACGCATCAAGAGGCTCCATTCGAATGGACTTCTTGGCTCATTTGACTTTGAGTCATGTGAGAAATGCGAATCCTGCATGATGGGCAAAATGACACGGGCCCCCTTTAATAAACCTAACGAGAGGGCCAGTGACTTATTGGGCCTGATACACACTGATGTGTGTGGCCCAATGTCCACTAATGCAAGAGGAAACTATCAGTACTTCATTACCTTTACTGATGATTTCAGTAGGTATGGATATGTTTATTTGATGAAACATAAGTCTGAATCTTTTGAGAAGTTCAGAGAATTCCAAAATGAAGTACAGAACCAACTTGGCAAAAGCATTAAGGCTCTTCGGTCCGACCGAGGAGGAGAATACTTAAGCCAAGAATTCAGTGATCATCTGAGAGAGTGTGGGATCGTATCCCAACTCACTCCTCCTGGAACACCTCAATGGAATGGTGTGTCTGAGAGGAGAAATCGGACCTTATTGGATATGGTTCGATCTATGATGAGTCACACAGACCTTCCAATATCCCTTTGGGGATATGCTCTGCTAACAGCAGTGTTCACACTAAACAGAGCGCCATCAAAAGCAGTAGCAAAGACACCATATGAATTATGGACTGGAGAAGCTCCAGTGCTGTCTTATCTAAGAATTTGGGGTTGTGAAGCCTATGTTAAGAGATTAATCTCAGATAAGCTTACACCAAAATCTGATAAATGCTACTTCATTGGTTATCCACGGGAAACCAAGGCTTATTACTTCTATCTACGTTCCGAGAACAAGATCTTTGTTGCCCGGGATTGTAATTTTCTTGAGAGGGAGTTTCTCTCTAAGAAAGACAGTGGGAGTAAGGTACTGCTTGAAGAAATTCAAGATGAACAGGATACTGCTCAACCTAATGAGGAAGAGCAGCAGGAGGATCTACAAGAAATTGTAGAGCCTGAACCTGTAGTACCTGAAGTTCGAAGATCCGGGAGGATCCGTCACGAACCCGAGAGATATCAAGGGTTCCTCGTGACTGACTGTCATGATCTTTTAATCATTGATGGTGATGAACCATCGAACTTCAATCAAGCCATGATGGGCCCAGATTCCTCTAAGTGGCGCAAGGCCACTGATTCCGAAATGGACTCCATGTCGGTCAACCAAGTCTTTTCGTTGGTTGACTTACCCGCTGGTGTAAAAGCCATCGAGTGCAAATGGATCTTCAAGAAGAAGATTGACGTGGATGGAAATGTCCAGATTTATAAAGCCAGGTTGGTGGCAAAAGGTTTCAGACAAGTTCACGGTGTGGACTACGATGAAACCTATTCACCGGTGGCTATGATGAAATCTATTCGGATTCTACTAGCAACTGCAGCTTTTCATGATTATGAAATTTGGCAGATGGACGTGAAAACCGCCTTCCTGAATGGTATTCTGGAAGAGGATGTGTATATGACACAACCTGACGGTTACATAGATCCAAAGAATGCTGGGAAAGTATGCAAGCTTCATAAATCCATTTATGGATTGAAGCAAGCGTCGAGGAGCTGGAATCTTCGTTTTGATGAAGCGATCAAGCAATTTGACTTCATCAGAAACGAAGAAGAACAATGCGTGTATAAGAAATCTAGTGGGAGCAAGATTGTATTTCTTATCCTGTATGTCGATGACATACTGCTTCTCGGAAACGACGTTCCAATGCTGAAGTCTGTAAAAGACTGGCTTGGAAGTTGTTTTTCCATGAAAGACATGGGTGAAGCCGCATACGTTCTTGGAATTAGGATCTATCGTGATAGACCTAAGAGGCTGATAGGCTTGTGTCAAGACTCATACATTGACAAAGTCCTACAAAGATTCAGCATGAAAGATTCCAAGAAGGGCTTCACGCCAATGGTACATGGCACAACGCTAAGCAAGAAGCAGAGCCCTACGTCGGCTGCTGAGCTTGAGCGCATGAAGAATATTCCTTATGCATCTGCAATAGGATCTGTCATGTATGCCATGATCTGTACTCGTCCTGATGTTGCTTATGCATTGAGCATGACGAGTAGATACCAGTCAAATCCAGGTGAAAACCATTGGATTGCCGTAAAGAATATCTTGAAGTATCTAAGACATACTAAGGATAAGTTCTTAGTGTACGGTGGAAGTGATGTGCTTAAAGTCAGTGGATTCACGGACGCAAGTTTCCAGACAGACACAGATGATTTCCGGTCACAGTCCGGTTATGTCTTTTGTCTGAATGGCGGTGCAGTAAGTTGGAGAAGCTCCAAGCAGGACACCGTTGCTGATTCCACTACGGAAGCTGAATATATCGCCGCCTCAGAAGCAGCGAAGGAAGCTGTTTGGATACGAAAGTTCATTATGGAACTAGGTGTGATACCAGATGCGGCTGAGCCTCTGGCACTGTTTTGTGATAACAATGGTGCTATAGCTCAGGCAAAGGAACCAAGATCACACCAGAAATCCAAGCATGTTCAAAGAAGATATCACTTGATACGTGACATCATTAATAGAAAGGAAGTCAAGATCAGCCGAGTTCCGACAGATGATAACGTCGCTGATCCGTTGACAAAGCCACTCCCAAGGCCTAAGCTCGAGTTCCTGACTGAAGCTGTAGGCATTAGAAACATTGAAATGTAATCTAAATTTGAGTGGGAGTTTTGTGAGCTTTATTTTAGTTATTTGATATGTTCTTGTAAAACATTATTTTATGTTTAATGAAATTATTATTTCAAGATTATTTTAACTGTGATGAAATAATCGTTCCAAAATGATTTGAACCATTTTATAGGTCATCGAAGTAAATGACTTGATCTTGAGTCATCAAAGTCATTTAGCTTGATCATGAGACCCTATATTTGATAGATGTTTTATATCATCCTGTCCCTAGTCGAAGGTTGTTGAAATTGGAACAACAACAACCGTGAGAGACTAGATTGGTACGTGACTTATGACAAAGTCTTAATGTGTCATAGATGCACGGCATCAAAGTCAGTACATAGGTGTATGTTGGGAACATACGACCGGACAAGACCCGCTTATAAGAACTCTTCAGGATATTTATATCTGTGTCATAAGAGATTCTTACTACGACTATAGAGTATAGTCCTTAGACCTGAGTTCGCATGCATGTGACTGCATATGGACTGATGCACTTTGATCATTGTCTAACGCTATCGTTCCGCGATAGCTATAAAGACCTTGTTTGGGTACATCATGAAATGAGTAGTTTACAGTGATGGAACAAGATGGGATTTGTCCCTTCAATATAAATGGAGTGAATATCTCTAGGCCAATCGGAGATTTGAATACTGGAAAACGCATGGCCATGCTCAAACGGACTTTCCCGAGTCGTTTGTATTGTCAGTATCAAATCAGAGTCCGATGAACAAGATTAGGCTTTATAAGGATGACACTAATCTTGCCTTATGACTAATCGAGATATTGAGACGAAAGGGATTATGAATACAGAGATTCCAGTTCAAGTGGGAGATTGTTGGAATTGTGTCCAGCAATCTCTGTACTGTCTCTATAACGTAAGAGTATGTCAGTGATCAGACATAAGTCATACAATACTGGGGGTCATGATGGCTTGCTAGAGTCCGCTCATGATCTATAAGTCTTGGACTTATTGCCTTTATTGTATGATCCCATATGGGTCACACGCTTAAGCTAGCAGGAAATAATGTTGGAACGGCATAGCAGAAGTACGACAAAAATGCTAGGCATTTGTCGTACTAAGAGAGAAAGATTAATGGGTCTGATTAAATGGGATTTAATCAGATTGGGCCCAAAAGCCCAAAAGGGAAAGAGAAGGCTTTTAATGACTAAAAGCCAAAGTCTCTTTCTCCTAACCCTAACCCAGCCGCGAAAACTCTCTCTCTCTGGCGCCTCCCTCAGCTCGGTCTAGCAGCCAGTTTCCTGTGATTGCGTGTGTGAGCCTTTGGAGGATTCATCCCTTGGTGTATCTCCCTGATCTCTGACCTGTTCATCAATTCCGCTGCAACAAACAGGTAAAAGGTGAGATCATATTGTTTCTAAATAAGAACACCTAGATCTGATGCATGTTTAGGTTGATATCAATATGAGAATTGAATCAGGATCAACCGAACAATCCAACAATTCAGATAAAATATGTTTTATTGTTTTCACCTCTGCTCCACACCGTATACACCGAATATCACATTTTATCCCCCTTACATTCAAATTCCTTGTAACTGGTAAACAATTTGAAATCATTTTCCATATAAAATGTCTTAATTTCGGTGGGCATCTTATCTTCCATGCGTGTACTTGAAAACTTTTTACACTTGGTCCAATGACCTGTAAATTAGTGCCTTTGTCTGAAAACTCTCTTTATGTATGATAGTCCGATTTGGTTGTATATCTTCTCGACTTCGTTAAATGCCAACCATTCGAATCAACTCGATTAAGCCTACTAATCGGAATACTCCTAATTATAACCTTATCTTTTGGATCAATGATTGTTTCCATCAAGTGTGTATTCCACACCTTATTATGAGGATCAATCAGCTGATCAGGCGTATTCAAATTGGTGTTTATATTTGCTTTACATATTGTTGGTCTCAGGTAATAGGCTGGGATCCATGAGTCATTCCATATTGAAGTGGTTTCCATTTGTCCACCCTCTTAATGAGACTTTTTAACCAGAGATCTAGCTGAGACTATGCTCATCCAAACATAGGAAGGTGACTATGATTTAATCGGATCTAAAGGGTATGTTTTCCAAAAGTATCTTCCTTTGAAAACCTTTGAAAAGAGTATATCAGGTTTTTCAGTTAGTCTCCACAATTGTTTGGCTAACGTAGTCATATTGATATCCATAAATGCTCGGAATCCGATGCCTCCATCACTTTGATCTCGACATAATTTGTCCCAGGACATCCAATGCATACCTTTACTTGTACCGTCTGAACTTCACCAAATTTTGGGACACAGTGCTTGTTAGTTTAGTGGTCATTGTTTGCGGTAAACGATAATATGACATGACATGGTTAGGTCACACAGTTGCTACCGCTTTTATTAATACATCTTTTCCCCCTTTTGAAAGTTTTGTTTTCCATTCATTTACCCTTCCATAAAGACGGTCCTGAAAGCAACTGAAGATTTGTGGCTTTGTACAACCTAGGCTTTCTGGGACACCTAGATATTAACTCATGTCTCCCAGCGATGTAATTCCCAAAATACTTTTCATTTATTCTTGTGTCTCTTCGCCAACCTTATGGTCAAATCGCAGTGATGATTTGAAGAAGTTTTTTTTTTTACCTGAAACACCCTCATACTCTTTGAGAATCCTTAAAATTGTATGACATTGCTCTTTCTTTGCATTTCAGAAAATAAACTATTGTCCGCGAATAATAAATGTGATATTGGAGGCCCTTGCTTATGTACATAAGCTATCATCTTTCTTTGTGTTCACTAACAATGCTTAATAACATAATATGAATAGATATGGTGACAGTGAATCTTCATGTCTATGTATCCTATCTGGAATGATGGATCCACTTGGTTGTCCATTTATAAGAACCTTTATAACTAACCGAAGTAAGACACCACATTATCATATTTAGCCATTGTGTTGTAAACCCCATTTTTGAGAAAATTTATAATGAAAGTCCATTTAACCAGATTATAATCCTTACTCATATATGTCTTAATCGCCATATATTTTCCTTTCATGACGGATTTGTTCTTAAGCCATGAAACATTTCTTGGGCAATATAAGAATATTGTCAAAAATTAATCTTCCCACTATAAATGCCGACTGAGTTTCAGATATAAGATCTGGTAGTAGAGACTTTAGTTGTTGGAAGAGGACCTTTGAGATAATAATATATCTGACATTACACAAACTGATAGGCATTAGTTCTGTCATCCGAGTTGGTCTGTCTGTTTAATAAATGAGACATATATTCGTTGTGTTTATCCTAGTATCAAACTCTCCATTCCGTAAGAAATCATTTACCAATTTCAGGGCATCAAGTTTGACAATGGGCCAAGCTTGTTGAAGAAAATAGAGTTGTCATGCTAGCCGGTCTAAAAGCTTTCTCCGGATGCATCATAAAAAGAGCTTTCCTAACCTCCTCCTCAGTAGCTAATGCCATAAGTCGTTCATTCATCTGATATGTTATCAAAGTCGGATCTTCTTGCAAAAAATCTTCAGAATCTACTTGTCTTATTGATGTGAATAAGTCTACAAAATATTCCATTGGTACTCGCACAACCTCTAAATCCTTTATTACCCATTCTCTTGTCGAATCGTGGAGACCAGCGATTCGATTCCTCACTCTCCTTTGTTTTATTAGTGCAAATAATAACTTTCTATATCGGTCCCTTGATGTATGCTAAAATTACGACTTTTCTATTGCCAAAAAAGTTCTTCATCTTTATATGCATATAGACAACCTTATACCAGATTTGATCATGTCCTCTAGGCCTAATAAATTCCCAAGATATCTTGGAAGAGAAAACAATAGAGGACTGGTTCAATATTCTACAAGAGTAAGCATCTTTACGTCTGGACTGATCATGAGCAAGCATAGTCTGAAGAGTATTCCTTAGAGTAGCAATGTTTGCATTCCTTGACCGGTTATGGACATGCGAGTCACATGAGAGAATATCCTAAGCAATGGTGGATTGAATAAGGATACCCATTTTCTGAGGACCGTTGGAGCAAATGTAATCAATAAGAAGTACATGCTCAGACTATTTATCAAACAAAACACTACAAAAAAGTCCTCATTCATAGCAGATTACTATAGCTCATTTTATTGAATTGCTATCGTATATGTTTTAGAAATTTCCAAACTCTATAATAGCATCGGATAAACGCTATAATAGAGTTTTCATAAGAGCGAAATTAAATTTAGCTGAACAGCCAACACTTAGTGAAAATTTAGGGTCGTGAACAACCCATCCATTTTTCCCTCTTTTGTTTCATTTTCCCTCTTTCTCAAAAACCCTAAGACAAAAAAAATCCTAACCCAATCTTTGGGATCTGAGGAATTGCTTCCTCCAGCCACCAATATCTCTCTCGTATTTCGTTTAATCTCTTCGCCTTCCTCTCACTCTCTTCCTCTTCAATTTCTACACCAATCTTCCGTCAATTTCTCTTCACTGTTTTCTTCCTCCGTTTTTCCTCTAAATTTTCCAAATGATGGTACATACATCGAAAGATCTCCTCCTCCTACGAATCCGGCAACCAGTTCCCTGGATTATCCTTCGTGGATACATCAGTCTAGTCCACCTCAGACAAGTAGTAATTCAGATTCATCATCTAACCAGTCATCATCAAGTTCCAGCGAGGATGCTCAGGTCTATAAATCTCCTACTTCATCCACTATTGTCTGGATCCATTTTCTTGCTGATTATAACCCCTTTTGTCTGACTCCATCTTCAGATGCGCACTGGTCGGATTGTATTCAAACTATTTGGGAAAGAGCCAAATGATTTTCATGTTGTCTTACGTGGGCAGGAACTGTTCGGCTTGAGAACACAAGTTCTTTCAGTGTGATGTTGGAACTTCTTATATTGATGTTTTAATCTCTCGATATTCAGATTCTTGACTGGTTATCGCATAGTCCGACTGACATGGAGAGCTACATTAGGCCTGGTTGTATCGTGTTAACCATCTATCTTCGTCAAGCTGAAACTGACTAGGAAGAAGTAATCTTACTTTCTAATTTTTCCGCTCTTCTTTCACATTTCATCATGTTTGTTCATCATGTCTGATGACCTGAGCTTTAGCTTAAGAAAGCTTCTAGATCTCTCAGATGATCCTTTATGGACAACTGGATGGATATATGTCAGGGTGCAAAACCAACTTGCATTTGTATTTGACGGTTAGTTTTGAGATTACATTCACCAGTTGAAAGTATATCTGGAATTCTAAGTATTTATTTTGAATTCGAGTTTACAGGCCAGGTTGTTGTTGACACTTCCTTACCGCTAAGAAGTCGTGATTAGAGCCACATTATTAGTGTTCGACCGCTCGTTGTAGCAGCAACATGAAAGGCTCAATTTACAGTAAAAGGCATCAATATCCATCGACCTGGCACAAGGTTCTGTGTCCTCTAAATTCTTGGCCTTCCGTATCTATTTCTTCTTCCTCCTTTTTGATATCTAACAGTCTTTGATCAACTTTTTCCAGGTTACTATGTGTTGTAGAAGGAAAATACTTGATTCAAGAAACAACACATGATTCGACGTTTGAAAATGATGATCTCAAGAAGAAAACGATGACTACATGGGAGAACTATCTCAGTTTATTCCACCTGAACTTACCCAGACTTCCAAAAGAAAGGTATTTTCAGAACAAAGTTTTCAACTTTTTAGATAAATAACTTGACCTTTCGCCAAATTCGCTTAATTGTTTACGAATAGGTACAAACATTTAGTTCGTTTATTAGATTGATAGCTGAGTGAGATTAGTGGGGATTGTAGACATATCAATTCGCTTACCATGATTGAAGATGTCTGATCTGGATTTTAGTTTCACTCGTTTTACAGGAATCTCAAAAGAAAGCTGTAATCGTTGAACCATCTCAGAAGAAGTTAAGGAATCTCAATTGGCATGATAGGCGAAGATTAGAGAAAGAGAGGAAACAAATAGAAGAGGATGATCAGACATTAGCTCGTATATAAGACCCTCCTATTGGAGATTCTAACGTAGGTTTTAAGCTACTGAAGCAAATGGGTTACAAGCCAGGCTCTGCTCTTGGTAAAGAAGGGCCATGTAGAGCTGAGACAATGACCATGGATATTAGAAGATCGAGGGCTGGCATGGGAAAGGAAGATCCACATAAGGAAAAGAAGAAAAGAGAGGAGATTAAGAAGAGAAAGGTTGAGGAAATGTTGGAGGATTTCGGGTCTAGACAGAAGTCTCAGTGGCGTAATAAAAGAGTTTTGATTAACTTTAGGAAGGCCAAGGCGGCTCTTGATCAACTTGAGAACGTAGAAGTTGTTCAGGAGAAGAAAAACGAGGAAGATGAAGATGGTAAGACTGATGAAGAAGAGGAGGAGGTCACTGAAGAGGTATGTTCTCTAGTAAACATAACCTGGCACCGGTTTGGTATTTCTGTTGGATCTCCTAGGATCTAGGGTTTGATATATTGAATCACCAACCTCGTTCTTACCTTGTTACTGGCAGCGGAATGAATGGTGAACGAGATCAGTAGCGACACAAGTGCCTCGCCTCTACCACGTACACACGCACACAAGCTGGAAACGGGATGCTAGTGCCGGATCAGTGGGATCTAAGAGTTTCTAGTGTTTCTGCTTTTCTGTCAGAGAGAAGAGAAGACGGCTAGGGTTCAGGTCGACCATATAAGACCTTATATATCGACCTGGACATGACATCACAAACCGTCAGACAAATCCGACTCGGTTGTGTCATTAATCCGAAACATCAGTTTCGAAACCCGATATGCAACGATCGACACACTTAATGTGTCGATCGTCACACCTCCACGAAAAGCCTGCATCGATCGACGCACTCAAGCATCGATCGACACACACATTGTAAAACTCTATGTAAATGTGTATCCAATACACATAAGTATGATCATTACCATAATGATCATTCCCACTTTCATGCTTCCAGTTTGCTTAGGTGTGTGACCCTATAGGATCATATAATACTGGCAGTAAGTCTACAACTTACAGACTGCAAGAGGCTTCTAGCAAAACATTGCAACCGCCCAGTATTATATGAATGTCTGATCTCGACACACAACTATCATCAGGAGTGAGTACAAGTGTGATTTCAGGATACTATCCCAACAATCTCCCACTTGTACTGGAATCATCAATTCCTATAATCCTTTTGTCTCTATATCTCGATTTGGCATAAGGCAAGATTGGTGTCATCCTTATTAAGCCAACATCGTATTTATCGAACTCCTGATCTTATACTGAAACATTAAAAACAACTGAACTACAGTTCGTCTGAGTGCGGCCACACATTCTTTCAGTATTCAATCTTCGATAGGCCCAGAGATATTTATCTCCCGTTATACAGGAGGGACAAATCCCATCTTGTTCCATCCCTATTTCAACGCACACTTCATGATATACTTGAACAGTGCCGTTATAGTCGCCAATTACGGGTCGACGTTTGACAAAGTCAAAGTGTACCAATTCATATGCAAGAAAGCATGATGAACTCAGGTCTAAGGACTATACTCTATAGTCGTAATGAGAACCTCTTATGACACATATATAACTATCTTGTAGACTTCTCATTAGCGGGTCATGTCCGATCATATGTTCACTAACATATATATATGTGACTGACTGTGATAATCATATCATTGGCTCCATGAAACTTAGCCAACAATCACCTCACAATCTAGTCTCTAACGGTTGTCAGTATCCCAATTCTACAACCTCGACTAGGGACAAAACATAATTTATTAAATTATAGGGTTTCATGATCAAGTCCTCAACTTGATGACCTATAATATGTCATAAACTTATTTTGGGACCATTATTTAGATCACAATAAATAATGCTGAAATCAAATTTCATTAAACACTTCTAAAAGAATGTTTACAAGAGCATCTTATCATAACTAAAATAAAAACCAAAACTCCCACTAGAATCAAGATTACATCTTAAGATCTCTAATGCCTACAGCAGTCGTATGACTCTCATTCTTAGGCCTTGGGAGTGACTTAGTTAGAGGATCAGCGACATTCTTGTCTGTCGGAACTCGGCTGATCTTCACATCACCTCTATTGACGATATCTCGAATCAGGTGATATCTCCTTTCCACGTGTTTGGACTTCTGGTGTGACCTTGGTTCTTTTGCCTGAGCAATGGCTCCGTTTTTATCGCAAAACAAAGCCACTGGCTCCAAGATACTAGGAACCACACCAAGTTCAGTCATGAACTTCTTGATCCAAACAGCTTCCTTTGCCGCTTCTGAAGCAGCAACATATTCATCTTCCGTTGTGGAATCAGCTACGGTATTCTGCTTAGAGCTCTTCCAGCTCACTGCACCGCCATTTAGACAGAAGACATATCCAGATTGTGATCGGAAATCGTCTCTGTCTGTCTGAAAACTCGCATCGGTGAATCCATTCACCAGAAGTTTTTCACTTCCTCCATACACAAGGAATTTATCCTTAGTATGTCTCAAATACTTGAGAATATTCTTGACAGCTGTCCAGTGAAATTCACCTGGATCAGATTGGTATCTACTCGTCATGCTTAGTGCGTAAGCTACATCTGGACGAGTGCAGAGCATGGCATACATAATAAATCATATTGCAGAAGCATAAGGAATCCTATTCATGCGCTCTCGCTCAGCAAGTGTCGTCGGACACTGCTTCTTGCTGAGACTCATGCCATGAGACATCGGTATGAAGCCCTTCTTGGAATCTTGCATCCTGAATCTGTGCAACACCTTATCAATATAAGTGTCCTGGCACAATCCAATCAGCCTATTCATTCTATCTCTGTAGATTCTGATTCCAAGAATATACGCGGCTTCTCCCATGTCTTTCGTGGAAAAACAACTTCCGAGCCAAGTCTTAACAGACTGAAGCAGTGGAACGTCATTACCGAGGAGGAGTATGTCATCGACATACAGTACAAGAAACGCAATTTTGCTCCCACTAGTCTTCTTGTAAACACATGGTTCCTCTTCGTTCTTGATGAAACCAAATTGTTTTACTGCTTCATCAAAACGAAGATTCCAACTCCGTGATGCTTGCGTCAATCCATAAATGGATTTATGAAGCTTGCATACCTTTCCAGCGTTCTTAGGATCGACAAAACCTTCAGGCTGTGTCATATACACATCCTCTTCCAGAATACCATTCAGGAATGCGGTTTTTACATCCATTTGCCAAATCTCATAATCATAATGAACGGCAATTGCTAGAAGAATCTGAATGGATTTAAGCATAGCGACTGGGGAATAGGTTTCATCATAGTCAATACCATGAATTTGCTTGAAACCTTTAGCCACCAACCTCGCTTTGTAAATCCGTACATTGCCATCCACGTCAATCTTCTTCTTGAAGATCCATTTACACTCAATGGCTTTTGCACCATTAGGTAAATCGACCAAGGATCATACTTGGTTTTCTGACATGGATCCCATTTTGGACTTAGAGGCTCCAAGCCATTTTTCGGAGTCTGGGCCCATCATTGCTTCCGCGAAGGTCGCTGGTTCGTCACTATCAATGATCATCAGATCATTTGAATCGGTCACGAGAAATCCATAGTATCTCTCGGGTTCGTGACGGATCCTTCCGGATCTGCGAACTTCAGGCTCCACAGGCGCCGGTTCCACAGAACTTTGTGGATCCAATTGCTGCTCTTCCTCAGCAGGTTGAGCAGTCTCCTGTGCATCTCGAATTTCTTCAAGATGTACTTTACTCCCACTGTTTTTCTTAGAGAGAAACTCCCTCTCAAGAAAAGAACAGTCCCGAGCAACAAATACTTTGTTCTCAGATTGGTTGTAAAAGTAGTATGCCTTGGTTTCCCTAGGATAACCAACGAAGTAGCATTTATCTGATTTGGGTGCAAGCTTGTCAGAGATTAAACGTTTGACATAAGCTTCACAACCCCAAATCCTCAGGAAAGACAGACTAGGAACATTCCCAGTCCACAGTTCATGTGGTGTCTTTTCCACTGATTTAGATGGTACCCTATTTAGTGTAAACGCAGACGTTTCTAGAGCGTATCCCCAAAAGGATAATGGAAGATTTGAATGACTCATCATAGATCGAACCATATCCAATAAGGTTCGATTCCTCCTCTCCGACACTCCATTCCATTGGGGTGTTCCAGGAGGAGTGAGTTGTGAAATAATTCCACACTCACTCTGTCGCTGAATTCTTGACTCAAGTATTCTCCTCCGCGATCCGATCGCAGAACTTTGATACTTTTGCCAAGTTGATTATGTACTTCATTCTTGAATTCCTTGAATCTATCAAAGGATTCTGACTTGTGTCTCATCAAATAGACATAGCCATACCTACTGAAATCATCAGTGAAGGTAATGAAGTACTTGTAATTTCCTCTGGCAACAGTACTCATCGGCCCACATACATCAGTATGAACAAGGCCCAATAAGTCACTGGCCCTTTCATTTGGTTTGTTGAAAGGGGCTCTAGCCATTTTGCCTATCAAACAAGATTCGCATTTCTCACATGATTCAAAATCAAATGAGCCCAGAAGCCCATTTCTATGGAGCCTTTGGATGTGTTTCTCATTTATGTGGCCCAAACGACAATGCCACAAGAAAGTCGGGTTTTTCGTCATTGGACTTAAACCGCTTTGTATTTATGTTAAAGACATGCATTTCTTGGTTTAAAACATATAACCCATTATCTAATGGGGCGCTACCATAAAACGTACCATCACGATTAAAAGAACAAACTTTATTCTTAACAGCAAAATCAAAACCTTCCAAATCCAAAACGGAAACTGAAATTATGTTTCTGCTTATCGCATGTACAAAGTAGCAATTATTTAAAATTAAAACCATGTCCGATGGTAAGGACAACTCGTAGGTGCCTACGGCCAGTGCAACAACCTTAGCTCCATTCCCGACCCGTAGCTCTACTTGTCCTTTCTTCAGCGTCCTACTGTTTCTTAGTGCCTGCACATCAGTACAAATATGAGCACCGCAGCCGGTATCCAATACCCACGAAGTAGAACTAGAAGACATAACATTAAGTTCGATAACATAAATACCTGAGTCAGACGCATCATACGTCTTCTTCAGCTTCTTGTAATCTTCCATGAACTTCTTGCAGTCTTTCTTCCAATGCACCAACTGCTTGCAGTAGTTGCACTTATCCTCAGGAGAAGGCCCGGATTTGGGCTTCGGCTTGGGCTTGTCCTGACTTTCAGCCTGGACAACCTGGGCCTTACCCTTACCCTTCTTCGGTTTCTTAAACCTTTTACCCCCTTGTACCATCAGGACACTGGGAGTAGCCTTCTTGAGATTCGGTTCTGCTGTCTTCAGCATACCGTGCAACTCAGTCAATATCTTAGTCATGTTTTGCATGTTGTAGTTCATGATGAACTGATCAAAACACGACGGCAACGACTGCAGAATCATGTCAGTGGCTAGCTCCTGACTAATGGCACAGTCCAGTTTCCCCAGGTTATCAATGTAACCCATCATTTTAAGGACATGAGGACTCACTGGACTGTCCTTAGCCAGCTTGCAATCCATGAGCGATTTAACCGTCTGGTATCTCTCTGTGAGAGCTTGCTCCTGAAACAAAGCTTTCAGGCTGTTAATCATCTCAATGGGTGACATCACGTTCTCATATTGCTTCTGCAGCTCAGAGTTCATAGTCACCAGCATTAGACAATTAACATCTTTGACATCAGCTAAATGTTTATCCCAAGCATTCTTTTCTGTCTGCGGGGCATTGGAACGTGGCCTCTCGGTGAGAACTCTTTCAAGGACATATTCCTTGTTATCCTGCCTGAGAACTATTCTCAGGTTCCGATACCATTCCAAGAAATTAGATCCATTTAACTTGTCCTTCTCAAGGACGGATCTTAGCGAGAAAGTGTTGATGTGAGTTGAGACAGACATAGCTGTAATTAAAAGAGGTAGAGGTTTTTAGTTATAATGCTCAAGAAATGAGAATTCTTATCTAATAAGAAAACTCACATTGTATTCAAAACAATGTTTCCTCAGATGAATACAATGAGCCAAGATCCTCAGATTACTAAAATTCGAGTGGGCGACTCGCCGTTACTCAAGATTTAGTTATCTAGGTAAGCAAATCATTGCTAATTGTACCCAGTACAACTCTTGGTCGTGGATGAGACAAACTATGTCCAATCCACTCTGACGTCTCTGGGCCCAGAACTTCCGACAGCCCAGTCAAGTAAAACCAATCCATTTTCTGTCTTGTGATCACTGACAGTTGCACTGCAAGTCTGTCAATGATCACCTGCCTTACTCACGTTGCAGTGGATACCGAGGACTCCAAGATTATCCAACAAACGACACGAGTCTTGACAGTAGACAAGATCGGGCAAGACATCAACATCACTTGATATTTAGTTGAGGAAAGGAACTATTTTATCTTGATGTATATCCAATACACATCCAAGAAGTTATTAATTCAATTAAAACATTCAGTTTTATTAAGTTAAGGTTCATTTTGATTTGGTATTCGCAACTAGAAGTCCAACCCCTGAGTCTGCGAGTTGTGTGTCGATCGACACATCCTTTGCATCGATCGACACATCTTAACCACAATCAAATTGGTTTCCGGTTCAATCCAATCCAACCGAAACCAACCAACTGAATCGATCGATGCACCCAGTGCGTCGATCGACGCTTTGCGAACAACCCAAAAGATTTTACGAGTTTTCGCTCTGTGTCGATCGATGCACGCTTTGCACCGATCGACACGCTGCGACAAACCCTAAATTATTTTGCGAGTTTTCGCTCTGTGTCGATCGACGCACGTTTTGCACCGATCGACACGCTGCGACAAACCCTAAAATTATTTACGTGTTTTCGCTCTGCATCGATCGACACACGCTTTGTGTCGATCGACACTCTGCGAGAACACATGTATCGAATTTTCAACAGATGCTTTAATCCGAGATTAACACTTGAAAACACGATTTTCACATGCAATAATCAATTCAACAAACTCAGTTTTCGAATTAATTGCATCAGATTCAATAGCTAAACCCTAACAACGCTCTGATACCACTGTTGGATCTCCTAGGATCTAGGGTTTGATATATTGAATCACCAACCTCGTTCTTACCTTGTTACTGGCAGCGGAATGAATGGTGAACGAGATCAGTAGCGACACAAGTGCCTCGCCTCTACCACGTACACACGCACACAAGCTGGAAACGTGATGCTAGTGCCGGATCAGTGGGATCTAAGAGTTTCTAGTGTTTCTGCTTTTCTATCAGCGAGAAGAGAAGACGGCTAGGGTTCAGGTCGACCATATAAGACCTTATATATCGACCTGGACATGACATCACAAACCGTCAGACAAATCCGACTCGGTTGTGTCATTAATCCGAAACATCAGTTTCGAAACCCGATATGCAACGATCGACACACTTAATGTGTCGATCGTCACACCTCCACGAAAAGCCTGCATCGATCGACGCACTCAAGCATCGATCGACACACACATTGTAAAACTCTATGTAAATGTGTATCCAATACACATAAGTATGATCATTACCATAATGATCATTCCCACTTTCATGATTCCAGTTTGCTTAGGTGTGTGACCCTATAGGATCATATAATACTGGCAGTAAGTCTACAACTTACAGACTGCAAGAGGCTTCTAGCAAAACATTGCAACCGCCCAGTATTATATGAATGTCTGATCTCGACACACAACTATCATCAGGAGTGAGTACAAGTGTGATTTCAGGACACTATCCCAACAATTTCTGGTCGAGTAGAGTTCGAGGCTATCATTTGAGAGTCAACATTGTTCTTTATGTTTTGAGGGTGACAATTTTAGCTTTACTGGCTGCAGGAATTTCAAGAGATATTAATGAAATTGAGAGATGAACATCAGTATTGCCCCTTTTGCGCGTTCCAGGTGATTGAATGCGTTCAAGCCTTCTTTCATCAATGTGTTCTTCGGTTCTAAGTATGCTGACAAAATTTTCATGGTATGTGAATCAGTATGAAACGAGTGAAGCTTTTCTTTCCAATTGCCCTGGCGTAATTGAGGATGATCACTAGTGATGATTTCCTTGGTAACTCTTGTTTGTTTTATTTATTTCTCCTTCTTCTTAAATGGTTGCAAGTCTCTCATTCTTGAAATCTGTTAGACTTCAAAGTCTGAACCTATCATCTTTGAGTGTATAGCTTCAAAGCTATTCTTGATGTCTTTTCTAATCCTGCACTTTTGTTTTCTTTTTCAGGATGGTCAAATCCACAAGTCGAGATATTGAAGCAAGCTGATGAGGACAAGGAAAAGTGAGCTGATGAAGTTGAAGGTAAAGAAGAACAAGAAGAGATTTTGGATGACTACTAGAGATGGTATGTTTTTTGGGGTTAGTTATATTGTATCGGCTTCATGCATTGTAAATTTCAGCTTGTAAATTTGATATGTTTGTAATTAACACTTGTTATTAATAAAATCATTTCATGAATATTTTGAATGTTTTTGTAATATAAATTACATTGATACAAAGTAAATATAATAATAATAATAATTTAATATGGTTTGGCTCGGCTCAGCTCGGCTAATACGGCTCAAATATTAGAGCAATATTCAATTGCTATAGTAGAAAGATCAATCATAGCACGAAATTAGAATTCTCGTATATTTTTCCATAAAAATCGATTACGCTATTAAAATATAAAACAAAGCATTCATTTGTTGCTATCGAAACTAACATATCATAGCATACATAAAAAATGCTATTGTATGGGTACCATCTATTATAGCTGCGGATGTCATAGCATTTGTGAAAACGCTATGAATGACATATGATAGCATAATTTTCGCGCTGACAATGAACATATTTGTTGTAGTGAAAAGCTTCAATCTCTTACATCACTCATTTTAAAAAATGAATAATGTCGGACAAGTTGTTTCAAAGAAAGAAGGCGCTTCCAAATTCACGAATCTGAATTTCTTTCCTCATTATACCATAAACTATGGCGCTTTAGCATATGCTATTTAGTCCAAACCACTCACAAAGAGTCAGTCGAAGCAAAAAATGACCACACTAACTTTAGGTTCAAGACCCATAAAATTCCTTAAACCCAGCCCTCCTTCTGATTTCGGTTGGCAGACAATCTTCTTAGAAACCTTAGATGAAGTTTGTTTAGATAGGTCCCCTGCCCAAAGGAAGCAGTTGAATAGTTGTTAAAAAAAATTCAAGCACCCTTTAGGAAGGGAGAATGCACTAAACCATAAATTAACCCAACTGTATATGACTTAAGAGATTAGTTGGAGTCTGTCGGCGAAAGAGAGACACTTGATAGTCCAACTGTTGAATTTCGCTTTGATCTTATCTATGAGGGGAGAATAACCAGACTTGCGAAACTTCTTGTGGAGTAGTGGAAGTCTGATATACCTTATGGGGAGAGAAACCCTTTGGAAACTGAAATTGTTAAGTTGATCAAATTCCTCCGGGTTTAATCCCGCCCCAAACATGTATGTCTTATCCTTATTCATCACCAGCCCTGAGATTGAGGAGAAGAGATCAAGTTCGGATGCAATTCCTTGCAAAGAAGAACTTTTCCCATCAAACAAAATGATGATAACATCCGCAAAGGATAAATAGATAACTCAAGGATTGTGATCGAGAGGGTGAAGAGCAATTGCTCCGATATAAACGTAGGAGTTGAGAAAGTTTTTAAAAAAGCTTCCATTGCAATAACAAACAAAGAGGGAGAGATAAAGTCTCCTTACTGCAACCCTCTAGCTCCCTTAAAGAAACCACATATCTCACCGTTAACACTTATGGAAAAGGAAGTTGTTATGAGGCATTCAGAAATCCAGTTAACAAAAACATGAGGGAACTCAACCATTTGAATAATTTGGATGTTGAAATCCCAATTTACCGAGTCAAAAGCCTTCATCAAATCAACCTTTAGCAAAGCTCTTTTTGAGATATAAGTTTTGTTACATCCCTGAACCATTTCTTCTATGGCTAGTAGAACATTTTCAACCAGAAGTCTTCCTTTCATGAACACATATTGAGAGTTAGAGACCACTAAAGGTGTTACTTCCTGAAGACGTCGAGCCAAGATTTTGGAGACAATCTTATAGGCTATATTTCACACGGAATTGGTTTAAAATCAGTGAACTTATCCGCACCAACTCGCTTCAGGATCAGAGAAATGGCAGTACAATTCAACTTCTTTAGGGGTTTACCATTTTTGAAAAAACTCCATGACCTCCTTAGTGAGATCGGGCCCAGTGATGTCCCAAGTCTTTCTGAATAATTCACATGTATATGCAACCGGTCCATGTGTTTTGCTGCGTGGAAGAGAAAAGACTTTTCTCTTGACATCCTCAGTCGTAACATCAACAGAGAGCAGAGCTTTGTTGTGGTCACTACATCTGAAGGTAGTAAGGCTAGAGATCAAGTTCCAAGTTTCTGAAGAGAGATGATTGCTGGAAGAACCGAACATATGCTCATAGAAGTCAACACAATGAGCCTTAATATCCTCCATATTTTTCAGCCTTTTCCCTGCGGAGTTGACCATATAGTGAATTTGGTTCAGAGAACGTTTTGGGACAACCATTCGGTGAAAAGCTACAATGATAGTGTCACAGTCTCCAGCCACGTGACCTTGAGCACTACTGCAGATTTGCTCCTCCTCAAGAGCCAAAGTGATCCATTTTCGATGAGCTTCCTTATCACATAACGCAAGCAAGGGGCGGGTTAGCTAGTAGCCTGCTTTGACAAGAAAGAAAATCAGAATGAGCTTCTTTAACTCTATGCTCCAAATTAGAGTAACGCTCTCTATTGATGTCTCTAATCTCCGCTTTGAGTCACTTCATCTTATTAGAGAAAGAGAGAATTGTTGATCCAACAAAAAGACATCTCAGCCTACTTGATAGCAATTCTCGATAAGAAATTGTGATGGTGTAGCCGAAATACAAGATCATGAAGTGCCGCTTAGTCTGAACTCTATCTCCGAAAACAATACAACTAAGGTTGGGGTCAAAAAGTCTGGGTCGCCAAAGTGAGCATAAGAAGAGGGAAATTTTAGAATCCATTAGTCACTAATAAGGATTATATCTAACTTCGCAGATATCTACGCCTTAGTTTGGTTGTTCCACTAAGTGGACTCATTACCTCGAATAACCAAAACAAACAAGCTCGAGTAGTCAACACACTCTCTGAAGTCGGATATTCATCAAGATATTCTAAGACCACTGTTTGATTATTCTTGCGGATTCTGGATCTGGTTGAAATCACCCAAGGCATCCCACATCTTTCCAGCAACAATCGTGTCTCTAGCAAGCTCCTTGATTTCATCCCATAGTTGCATTCTGCCATATTTACACTTTAAGCCATAAATAAATGAAACAAAAATTTCAGTGGTCGAGTGAGGAAGCTAAACAAGCTATTTTATCATTTGGGAAGATTTAGAGTGAACTGTAAAGGTGACTGACGAGTCCCAAACAACCCAGATTCTGCCTCTATCTGCAAACTCGTAATTGGTTTAAAAAAAACTCCATCCAAGAAAAAGTGAGGCGATGAACCGATTGTACTTATGCTCTTTAACTTTTGTTTCATAAGTACTCCCAAATATGGCTTGGACTACCGTAGCCATTTCTTTAGATTACTCCGCTTTAATTTACTGTTGAGTCCTCTAACGTTCCAACAAAAAGAGTCGATTGTCATTGATCATGATTTAGTTTTGCATTTGCGGAGTTTCCCCGTAGACTTTTTCTCAAACCTTCTCTGCTTTTTATAAACAATTGTAGTGAAGAAAGAGCATACAACCGAGTTATCATCTTCTTTAAAGGAGAGATCAGGTGAAGACGAGCTCTCAGGATGATCACTATCATAAGAGTCTGATTCCAAAGATGAAGAAGATGAGTCAAACGAGATCGATTTATGACCCTTTTCTCCTTACGAGATGAACCAGAAACGTCATTATGGGGAGTCTCTGCAAATTTCTTCCCCATAATTTTCTCATTAGCGATCAAATACTTTGCGTTTGAAGGTTTAACGAAGAAGGAAGGGTCTAAGCTTTGCTCTTTGTCTCTCTTCTTACACTTATGATTCTTTCTTTTGCGAGTTTTATGAGCATCCTCCATAACAATGTTCTTTTCTCCTTTGACTTAGATCGTGTGCAGGATTAAACCACATGAGCTGAAGATTTACACATGGTACATGTAATAGGAGCAATGGGGCATCAACAGATATTGTGACCAACCTCTTTCCAATGGTCGCAAGTTGGAGGAAGCCACAAGCAACAGACCTCCACACGATGAATTTCTCCAGTTTCAAATTGAACATTCATCACCTCCATGATAGGGTCAGCAATGTCAATGATCGTAAACACCTTTGCAACTTCGATGTTTATCAAGTTTGCAGTTGAAGGATTGACAAGTTTGCAATTAAAGGATGGAGATAAAGAGGATCCCCTAGAGCTTCTGCAACATGTTCTATTCTTTCCTCGTTGAAGAAGTGCGGTGGAACCCCTCTAAATTCTAACCAGACTGTACATGAGAAAGCTCTGAATATCAGGACTCAAACATGGTTCTCAGTTAGCTACAAATATAATTTGACCCTCTATATGCCAAATACTATGATTCAAACGCATTGTCTAGTCGGGAGTCAAGGGATTCGAATAAAGACAACTATCAGACCCAATCTCGAAGTTGTGATGTTACGAGCACGATTACTCCATATACCATTGAGAATAGCGTGAATGGCACCACGAGATGGAAATTACCATTGAATTGTCCAACAATGAAATATTTCCAACAGTTCTGGTTTGCGTAATAACTTCATTAAGTATTTTAACACAGAGTTTTCATGAATTAAGGAGGAAGGGGGTACTTTTCTTCTTCATGGCGGCTCTTAGTCCTTTGAAAAGGCATATGTCGAATTAACTTTATTATTTTGGGAAAACCTCTACAACTGAAATGGAAGACTTAGCGTCGAGATGTTTTAGATCCCAACATATTAACAGTTTGATCCTTTGAAAACACATTAATTTTGGTAGTCGAAAGATTAGATGATAAAGATACATCTGTAACTAGATATGTCGGTTCTGATAAAAAGTATTTCAGCGAAAACGCTAGATCTTATTGGAAATTGTGCCATGAGGAGGAGAGGAGGTAGATCCAGTGCAACCGACATATTTTTTTTATACATGTATATCTTCATAGATTTTAAACACACAATTTAAATTCAATAACACTATGGAATGAGTAAAGGAAAAAAAAACAGAGTAACTACGTTAAAGGTTACATAATATGGAGATTGTGGTTGGCAAAAAAAAAGGGAGAGATTGTACTTTAGTTTATGCACGCATTAACAAATAGAATCAATCAATATGGCTTTAATTATACCTTAAATCGAATATAATTGGAAATTGAGGAGGCAGTTTTCCCCAAAAAACCCGGTCAAAAAGAGACATTGACTAAGCCTTTAATTTGTTCTGGTTTTTCTTCTTTTTCCTTTTGTCCCTTTAGGAGCCGCAAATAATCCCGTTACGGGTCTGTGACTCAACACTCACGTGACAGCCAAAGCACGGTTGTGGCGTGGTGTACCTTTCTTTTCTTCTTACAGATATTTTTCTTTTTCAATAGTGGGGCCCTCAAAACGAACTTTGAAGGGACAGAGGATCGACGGCTCTGATTTCTTGTCAGTTTTTTACTCTAAAGTAGGCCCCAGAGTATAATATGGACCCACGCGAATGGAAAGGAGCAAACTTGGGCTTAAAAATGCTACATCACACGGCCCATTACACCTAAAATAAAATAGTACTCTCTCCGTTTCACAAAGATACAATTTTTAGAGTTTTCACATATATTAAGAAAACAATTAATATTTAATCATAAATGCATCAATTTTTGTTACTCTACAGTTTCCAATATTTCTAAACCAATAGTAATTTAATAAATTTAATTAATCTTTTTAAAATTTTCAAAATATCATCATTAATTAACAAAGTGTGCATAGAAAAACTAAAAACTATATCTTTGTGAAACAAAATTTTTTTCTAAAACATGCATCTTTGTGAAACGGAGGGAGTATAAAATATTTGGGTTGACCCAAACGGACATTATTTTGACTGTCCAATGAGCGAACAAGAAGTCAAAAATTTGTCAATGACCCGACCCGACTGAAAATACCCGCACCGACAAGTTCACGATAGGAGACCAAGTGGCTCTAATGGCACAAGCTTCTATGATGATTTTCAGTAAATTGGCCTTACCCGATGCTTGTATATACATCGTGAACTACTGATCCGCAGCAGAAAGTTGAAAGCTTTGGAGCTTTTCTCTCTATTTGGTAACTTTTCTACATCTTTTTTTTTTTTCTCTCCGTATAGTTTTGTTGAATTCCAGATCAATTCTGTTGATCACAATGTTGAGATTCGTTTATTTTATTTTTAATGAATATTGATTTCTAATTACCAAAAAAGGAGAGTAGATTTCGGATAAGTGAGATTCTCGTTTTCAAGGAAGGATCGTTGTGGAATTTAGTTCTATTCTCGCTGTATAAGTTAACTTGGAGCTTTTTCTTTGGACAAAAATAGAAACAGTTCATGTAATAATGTTCAAAATAAATTGCTTCCATGTTTCTGTAGCCAGAAGGGTTTGACTTTCGAGATTTCATTGTTTTCTTGTTTAAGTGAAGTTAGCTACATATCTTTAACGTTTGGTATCTAGTTCATGAAGGTAATTTTAAAAACTTGTTGTTAATATAGCCTCTTGCTCAATCCTCGTAAACAATCCGCAAAGTAACCTAGATTAGACTTAAGAGTCAAGCAAACAGTCATCAGTTCATGTAATGCAATTGATTCTCCAAGTGTCAGTTGTTAGGAATCTGTACAGCATTTCGTTTTGTAAGTTGTTTGATCTAAATCTAAGCCCCTACCATGTCTGACTTTAACACCCTTGTGATTCCAAATGCAGAACACACTCACAACACGCGTGCAAACAATCTCCCATGGCTGCATTTGCAACAGCAGAGGCGTGTGACAGCAACGCAGAACTAATATCGAACGGAGACATACGGGCTCTCCACCCAATCTTCAAGATCTATGGCCAGAGAAGATGCTTCTCAGGACCAATCGTGACACTCAAGGTTTTTGAAGATAATGTCCTTGTCAGAAACCAGCTAGAGACAAAAGGAGAAGGTGGAGTCTTAGTTATAGACGGTGGTGGAAGCATGAGATGCGCGCTTGTTGGAGGAAACCTTGGACAGTTGGCTCAGAACAACGGGTGGGCGGGGATTGTGTTGAATGGATGCGTTAGAGATGTGGATGAGATCAATGACTGCGATGTCGGGGTTAGGGCATTGGGTTCTAACCCTTTGAAGTCTAGTAAGAAAGGTCATGGTGAGAAGAATGTGCCGGTTTATATTGGAGGAACTTTGATTAGAGATCGAGAATGGCTTTATGCTGATAGTGATGGTGTCTTGATCTCCAAGACCGAACTCTCCGTTTGATTCAAAAATGTGTCAATGCTCGTGCTAATATTCCAAATAAAAAATCATTTAGTGCGATTTGTGATTTAAATAAACTACAACAAACAAAAATATTAATTTGAAATGATTTAAAAATTAACTTTTTTAATACTTCTCTATAGTTTCTTTTTTAATTTTTTAAAAAAATGTGAAACATGTGGTAGAAATAGTAAAAGGAAAAGTTGGTATAAGTACTCAACAATTAAAGTGATCAATGTAAGATATATAGATTATGAACTATACATTAATACATACAAAAACGAGTTTAATCGAGTACATAACATGCGAATACAAACATTTCTTTGTACTTTTTTCTTTCTGAAATAAGGGTTCAACATTTCTTTGTAACTTCTCATTTCAGTTGTTTGATTTCGAGAAGACGTGAATCATGTGATTGGTTCTGTGGCGAAGGAAAACTTGGTTCAAATTAAAAAATCATTTTCATACCTAACCAAAATAAGATCGGATTTATTTGTCACGTTAATTTCGGTTCACTCATTTTTTCGACCAACCATATCGTACGAAAAAATCGGTGTTCCCCAGAGCTGTGTAAAGAATAATTTCAATATGTTGACAAAAGAATAATTTCAATATAAATAATATATTCAAGGCTAAGAAGAAAAATATTATTAAATTATGTATTTATGTTCCATCACAATAAATAAAAGCATTATAAAAAAACTAGGCAGACCGCACCATCACCATGCCAATTGTATGTGGATATATATACTAGTATTTAGACTATTTAAAAGAATATTACTTTAAGCATATTTTGTGTCTATCAAATCTCTAAAATCAAATCTTAAAATATGCTGAAATAATCAAAATATTAGAGGTTTAGTGGTAGCAAGAGTTAGTTATTTTCTTTCTTAGTTTTAAACCTTTTTTGACACAAAATATTATTTTTATATCAAAAATTTTAAAGGTTGACTCAAAATTTGTGAGAAATTATGAGTTTAAAATATACAATTTCTATAATTTTGTACAAAATAGAAACTCTAACCTAAAATGTTCACACAATCTTCCAATGCGATTAAAACAATCATCAAGAAGAAAAGCGGCCATATCAATCTTTCAGACAATTGTTTTTACTTCGAATATTAAAGGAATTTCCCATCATCGTACTCGAGTTTAACGAGGTGGAAGCTAACTATTGGGGTCAAAATTCCCTTGACGAAAACAATATCCGAAAGTATAATTAAGCAATCAGACACAAACATTCACTACATTTCGTATAGACGAAACTTCGTATGAATAACGTTTTATACGAACCGCTTCATATGGATAATTTTTTATGCGAAATGAACAAAACTATTCAACCAAACATCCGAACAGATCAATCGGACAAACACATCTCTCAAAGAAGCTACGGATAGGCAAAAACATTTGAACGAGCTAATTCCGAGCTTAACCAACTCGGATGCGAGCTGAAAAACTTGGATTTTTTCCGAGCTGAAACAGCTCGGATCCAAACATATCCTTTCTTGTTTTTCTAGGACAACCCATTCCGTCGAAAGTTCCGAGCTGAATGCTTTGATTGGAAACTTCCGATCTGAACATACTCCTCAAACTTTCCGAACGGATATTCCAGTTATATCTAATGCTCGAACATTTACCGATGTCTTCCTCTTCGGATGCGCGACTAGCCGCAACCCATCTTCCAAAACAACTTATACGTTCCTAACTGTTAACAATAGTTGCCGAATAATGTTATACAAGATACGAGCTTGGGCCTAACCCACAAAACTCGTATTTCTGAAACTTTGGACCGAATCAAGAAGTCTACGCTCAAACGGACTCGGATCGCCCCTTTTCGGTCCATTTGACAAAATAGGTTAAGCAGTAAAAAAATAATCATAAAAATGAGAAGATAAAGTTGAAGAAGGAAAGGAGAAGATATCTCCAAGCAGAAGAGGAAAATCCAAAATGAAAAAGTAAATCTCAGCAGAAGTGGAAGATGTCGATAATATGAAGATTTATGGAAATCTTGCGAACGAAGATTCTCGAAGCCGACTCGCCGCAGCTGTATAAGAAGAAGGACATCTTAAGATTTGGGCATCTCGAAAAACCCTAGCATCTAGACTTAGAATTTCATAAGCTTTTAAGCCTTTTTGCTCTTTATACTCTTTTCTGATCTCTCATCAATAAAATATCCTCCGGGATTTCTATTTCAGTGTGTTTACTTTTGAAATTTTTGTTCCCTAAAAAGTAGCTCTACAAATATCGACAATGCGAGTTCCGACTCTCATAAAACCTTCACATATTAATTCAAGTTAGTCAAGTATAATCACCATTAAACTCCATGCAAATAAGAAGTAAAGATTTACCTTACTCTTAACGGCTTTTGTAATTGAAATCAAGTTTAAACTCTAAAAAATAAATAACTAACTTGTTAAAATTTGAATCAATCATATACTATTAACTATTAAGTGTAAACTGAAATCAGAAAGTACCTCTCATAAGTCATCATGATACTCCACCTCACCTAGGAGTTATTCTTTCCTTGTTAATTTTTTGTCACTCAATTTGATCTCATATTTAGCCACTGCTCGGTGCACATCAAAACTTTTATCATATATGGATTCAAGAAACATCTAGATAGTTATAAATCCTGCCAATCGTGCTAAAAGCAGACTCCAGTGCCACTGAAGAGACTTTCATAGCGAGGATATCCTAAGCTATTTGAGATAGATACTGGTATCTTGGAATATTAAACTTCCACCAAGATAAAACATCAAACTCTAAACATTATAAAACACTTGGAATTCACCACACTCTCTTTTAAATATAACTCCATCTTGTTTATTATCTTTGGAATTTCGGTTTCTTGAACAAGATACTTGTATATGTTTTTCATAAACTCATATGCAATACCATAATCTATATATGTTCGCTAAGAGACTTCGTCGTATATAGATTCCTAAGAGTGAGAATGAGAAGAAGTGGCTTGTGAATGGGAAGTGGCGCCTTGTGTTATAGCAGTTTCGTTGCTAAACTCTTTATACAAACTCTTGAGTATATTTAAGATGGAATCACTCAAAATGAAACCTCATCACTCCCTTTACCCCAAATCTTCTCAAAAATTTCCAACAAACCTCATCTTCTTATCGAGTCAAACACTCCTCCTCCTATCACCATCATGTTGAATTCAACTTCATTTCCAAGTGGATCCCTATACTTCCCAAACTTCTTTAAACAGTAACTACTTTTGATCGCAAGATCTCATCAGGTCCATGACATACATTTAAAGCACTTATGTTCCTTGTAACAGTTACGGTTTCATGGTAGAGTTTGTGAAAACAACCTCTTGTTCGGGTAAAAAGTGCGAAAGTTTCTTTATAGAAGATTATAAGGAATTGGACTAACATGTCCACTGCTTCTCAATCACCTTTAATAGGTGGTCCAACCATTTTCTTACCTTCTACGTTTTCGTTTAAGTAATCTTTTTAAAGTTAGTCCTCTGCCTCTATTTTATCAACGCCAACCTGAACTTCAAGGCTTGTTCCCGTATCATATAGGTAGAATTTCATTTCGTCTTTACATCCACATGAAGACTACCTATTTGTATATTTCTCGTTTAAATGTGATTCTCAAACGCCTTTAGTCTAAAAGTAAAGACCTTACAAAATAAATGCCATTACAAATGACATTAACATTGTGGTCTATCTCCTGCAACTCTTTTTCTCACGATCAAGTTCAGTATTTGAGTTGCACAACTTAGATGCAAGTACTTGGCTTTGAGAACAAAGATATCATCTACTTCCCTGAAATTCTCCTTGAATCTCCTAATGACTGAATTTTTAGCACTGTTATTGTCCACAGTTATGAAGAAAACTCTCTTTATCTCCCACTCGGCTAAACACTCTTTCAACACCTTGGCGATTGTAGCTCCCTTATGATCAACCACGTTCTTGAACCCGATTATAAACTTCTTCATCTGCCCCAAAGCCTCGAAAAACCTGATTGTGGCGACTATGTAAGATGCTCCAGTATGCTGACAAACCCATAATATCAGTTGTCAACGACACCCTCTGCTTGTTCTATTCAATAATCTTCTTCATTGCTATCTCATTAACATACATCTTAACTATATCTCGAAAACAAAACAAAACGAAAACATAAAAACAAAACAAAAACCAAGCTGAAGGCTTCCCAGTGAATGATTTTGAGACGTCTCAGATGGAGGAGAACCCGATGAAAGTTTTCGAATGAGGCTTTCCAGTGTGTTCGTAAGAGTATGGTAACTGAATGTCTCTCAAATTAAGTCTATATCATATATGTTTATTTTATTTTAACACTATAAAGTTTATAAAGTATCACTATATATGTATTAATGTATGTGAGCATGTATGTATCGTATATTATAATATATATACATATAACTATATAATATATGCCCGTAGATACCCGAACGGTTTTGGGTAAGATTTGAAACCGAGTCGGAACATGCGGGTAGAGAAATCTTATACTCATCATGTTCTATATTGAAGATTCGAACCTGACTAGACCTAAAAATTTCGGGTCAATTATGAATCGGGTCCACAAATACGGTTAAAAATACCCACTGTTTATGACTATATTCATTATATTATATGTAACGCCCCTTTCCCATTCTCCGCTGACCGTCGAGCTGACCGGCCAACAATCAAACAAGAACATGACCGATCGAACCCGAGCAAGTCGAACAGGAAAAGTTTGCCACAGGACGAAGCCAAAGACGGATCGGTTTGAGACAAAAGGCTCGCACCAACCTATCTCCGACTCCGCTATCCTCGTATCCGTAGCGCAAGCAGTACTACTTGCACTACTTCAACGAGTTGTGTCGGTTCGGACGAAAACCTCATATCAGGAAAACAATTTCATTTTTGGGTAATCAAACGTTGAATGCAACGTTTAACGAGTTTTTACAAACAATCATTCATATACATATACAACCAGTCAAATCACAAAATAGCGCAGCTGCCGAACCGAAATAAAACATCCAAAATCATCGAATCAAATTCCCGCCACAAGCAATCCCGACACTACACCGAGGACCTCCCGCATTCGTCGCTGCTATACCTGAAAAACACAACAAGAGTCTAATGAGCGATCTAAGATCACCCAGTGAATCGGCTCCCCACTACGGCTCCTGATCTATCTATCATCTATAGATCCCCGCCCGAAACCCAAAATAACAATCAATCAATACAATAGCCGATCACGCTCTACCACGTCGTGTCGAGCCCACACACAATCAAATGCCAAAAGAAAGAAATGGCGATTAGAGGAAATCGGGAGCACTGCGGCACATGTCCCCGATTGAGACTCGATCTATCTACCGCGCAATACCAACCACGTCACACACACTCTGGGCCCCTACGAACTTGGTGACTTCCAGGGTTTCCACTGTTACCGATAAGGCAACTACCCACGTGACTCCTAGCCGTCCACACAACGACTAGGACACCGTTCTCGGTCCATCGATACGCGGTGACTCTGACTACCCCTAGATAGCCCGAGCTTCCATGCAATCCGGCCCTAGGACGCGACCCCGTATTCTCCGGACTACACCCTACAGACGTCACTCCATAGGTTCGCACCTGCCAGCATTCACTGGCCGGTTATCAACTCCCGAGGATCCAATCGGGATGGAAGTACCAACACGTAATCACACACCTAGACTTGCGGGATCTAACGCACCCTAGAGTCCTAGTGCAAAAATGTAAACACGCAGACTCGCTTGGACTCTAGCAATCAGTCACAATCAACCACCACAACAACTCAACCCCGCATCCCGCAAATCCACTCATACTCACTACCGCTCTGACTCGGCACCGTACCGAGTCAGCACCACCACTTAACCGGTCCCGAGACCGAGTTAAGCAACAACGAGGATCGCTCGGCCCAACACCGAGACGATCTAAAGGCCTGCACAGGAACATCAACCACCACCACACAACACAACACAATCACACAATTCAACCGTCTACTTGGCCCAACACCGAAGTAGACCCACCACCACACACAACAGGCCTATTAGGATTTCTATCATCTTTTAACCAATTCACGCCCGCTACTTTGGGTTAACCGCTTGTTAACCCGTAGACGGTTCCATAATCACAACACTTCACACTTCTTAATCTTCCCTAATCAAATTTTAATAACTCCCCGATCCGTCGGTTTAGAGCTAGCCGCTTGCTACACTCCCCGACGTCTCATTATTCATCACTTGGTTCATTCACCTCGGGAAACCCCGATACCGTTCCATACTCTATACGTTCATTCAAGTTCAACTCCGTATTTTAGCTCGTCTTAATTCCCGTATATAAGTTCATTAATACCGTCCTTTACTTACGTATATATGCATATATAGTCCTACTCATGCCACGACTATATGAATGCATCACACAACGTTCTAGCAACCTAACGGCACACAAACAGGTTTAATCCGTTTAAAGTCTAACATGCTTCTTTAACCCTAGCCGGTTTACCGTTAATTCAACCAATCCAATCAATCAATTCAATTCAATTCAACGGGTATGCAATCCTATCTCTACAGTTTCCCATTTACGTTCTATATGCTTCTACGGTGTTTGAGCCGACTCACAGTGATTTGACGGAACGAACGGCACGGATGCAGATACGGACTCCCGAGACCCGAACTAAACCCGAACCTCTCCGAATACACGAACACGAACTCCGAAACGTCACGAACACCCCGAACCACTGAACAACCGTCCACCAAGCGTTGACCAGCTCGTTTTCCAGCGTTGACCGCGTTGACCGGTGGCGTTGACCAGCGTTGACCGGCTGACCGTTGACCAACTCCGGTTTACCTCCTTGACCAACTGAACCACCAATCGAACCAAACCACTTCCAAACCAACCGGTTTAGTTAAACCGGTTAGGTCAAACCGTTGACCGGCGTTGACCGAGACTTAACCGGTTTGACTAGACCGGTTCACCCACCAAACCAAAGCTAAACCAACTCCTATGCATGGCAAGAACACCCCTGAAGAACCGCTTGAAGATTGGCCGGCGAAAGGAGCTTCTCCGGCGAGAATTCCGGCGTTGACCGCGGCGGCTCCGGCGTTGACCGCGGCGGAGGTGGCTTTTCCGGCGACTTCAGACGGCCAACTTCACACCAAACCACTCCTCTTGATGAGATCTATCCACCCATAGCCTTGAAATCTTGTAAGAAGCTGAAGAGAGAGAGAGAGTAACCCTAACCCTTAAAACCACGGTTGCTTCTCTCTTATTTTCCGGCGAGCTCCGGCGACTTCTGACGACGGCGGCTGGCTGGAACTTGAAGAGGAGATCAAGATGAAGCTACTGGACTTTGCAGAGATGGATTTGAGTCTAGGATGAGAAAGTTATGCACTTTCTTGTGCAAGAAGCCTTGAAGAACACTTTGGATCCATGAAGAACTCCTTGGAGATTCAAGAGATTCTGATGATTTTTGTTGAATGCTCCTGGAGAGAAAGAGAGAGCTTTCGACAGAGAGAGAGAGAGGAGTGAAAGGTTCTGAGCACCCAACAATCCAAATGAGGTGAATAGTGAAGATTCCATGCATGTAACCTTTTTGGTTCATGCACCAAATATGGTGTTGACATCTTTCACCCTAAAGCTGTCGACTCAGGGAGCTCACACCTGTCTCTGGTGGATGTCTTAAGCCCACTAAGGCCCAATAGCACCGGCCCAAATCAATAAAACCCTTCCTTAACTTGTTTGATTCCCTTAGCTCGGTTTGACCTTTTCCCCGATAATTGTTTTAGAAAATATCTGGAAGTTCCCATAGATCCCCAAACCTACATAATCTGATTCTCCTTGATTTTAGATGAATTTGGCAATTTGAATCATCTCATTTGGAGTTTCCTAGCTCCCGTTATGATTTTCCGAAGTTTTCCCGGTTTTGCTCGGTTTTCACCCGACACTCCGAAAAATGCATTTCCGCTTCGTTTCTTCGAATTCTGATCTTGTAAATGTTCTTTATGATTTAAAAGTAGAACATTTGGCCCGTCTCGTCTTCCGTCTCAAGCTTTGGCAAAATTACCATTTTGCCCCTGGGTTTGGCAAAATTACAATTTTGCCACTGTTGACTTTTCTTCTGCCCGTTGACCATGATTTGTGATACGGGGTATCACATTCTTCCCCACTTACAGGAATTCGTCCCCGAATTCTCCGTCACTACCAGACTTGGAATCGGTTCCAACTCCTGTAAGTTGGTTCGGTATTCACTTCCAACGCTTCCTTACTCGAACATCGCTACACTTTACTGACACCTGACATCACGGCGACCCTTCCGTCTCGTACTGTTCTATCTCACTGATCTCACCAACCGTTCCCCTCTCGCTTCCCGTCTCGCATTCGTATTGTGCTTCACGCTCAGTTGTCTTTCCTCGTCCATCTGTCTCACCCTCGACCTTGTTCTCGCTGGTTTCACGTCTTTGACTCGCAATCTAACTTCCCCACTTCGCTTCGACTCTCCCGTCTTTCACGATACTTATATGTCTCTTCTGAGACATTCTTCAAGAATCTAACCTCCAATTCCTCGTACTGATAACCTCTCTTCGCTTTCAACATGGCGTCAACTCCACTGGCACTGATAGCCTCATTCTTAACGCTGACATCATCTCTTCCCGATCACACGTCTCGATTTCTGAATCCGATTTCGCTAACTTTCCGCTTTACTCCCACTGACGGCTTCGCTCTGTTTCCCACATAGCTACTGCTGCTAACACATCATACTGACCGTTTCGCTTCCTGGGTCAACTCATCTCGCGGCTTCTTTTCAGCCCATCTCGCTTTCGGGTTCGGGTTCGGTCTCGTATTCGTATCGCATCGTCCATTCCGTCCTGCATTCAACACAACAATTTTCACTGGAGCGGTGAATTCAAACCAATCTATTCCCGATATCACTTCCTCATAGAGGTATAGTTAGTTAATCATGTACCCGATGGTCACCCATGATTAAGTAACGATACTCTATAATTCCGTTCCCTCGCGAATCGACAGTCGATTCCAACCATTCTTACGTTAGCTCAATCACCTTAAACAAAAAGGTTCTAACGCATCTATTCGCAATAACTAACGATTGCAACTAAAACTTAAGCTATTCTACCAATAGCTTACCACCACCATTCACACTCCGCACATGCTAAGCATGCCACCACACTAGCACTTTCACAGTGCTACACTACACACAAAATCACAATCCAAAATAACTAATGCACCACACAAGCATTAGATAACCACACAAGCAATTAAATGCAAACAACTAATTACCACACGCAATCAAGCAATCGTCAGATCGCTCCGGATATGTCGTCAGTCTGGGTTTACGTTATGATGAACGGTCATCAGTTCCGCTCATCGTCAGACTTCACGTGGTAATTCATTTGCATCACAAACCATCACACGCATGCAACCAATTACTACGAAAGTCATAATGATAAGTGAACAATCTGCATCACATACATACACAAAACAACAACATACACATGTCTCGAGGTTTATAGAAATACATAGAGAAACAGAAATACAACCATAAGATGTCCGTCATCAACAACCCAACCCACAAACTGCATCGCCATATCCTGGAGATGTTCCCAACAACATACGAAAATTCGTCGATCTGGAAACACAAACAACAACATAGTTAGAGCCCATACTCACCCGGCCTAACTATTCAAACCCTAACAGCCCCAGCACGACCGAAATGCCATACACAACCGGCATCGCGGCTCGCGCTGGTAACCACTGGCAGGCGCGCCGGGAGGGTGTGATGGGTGTGCCTCTCTGCTCGGTGGTCCAACCTGCTGCGGCTCCGCCATCGGACATAACTGCGCGACGTGACCCCTGCGACCGCAAATCTCGCAAACCGGAACGGGCGCTGGGCGTGGCCCACGGAAACACTCTGGCGCCTGGTGGTCCGTCGCTCCACACAACTGACAAGAAGAAGCTGATCCCGAAGAAGGCTCCTGAAAACAATCTACTGCTCGATGCCCCTGACCTCCACAAATCTGACACCTAACGGGCGCTGATCGGGACCGACGAGAAGTGGACCGACGGGAACAAGTGGATGCTCTGTGTCCCTCGTCTCCACATCTCCTACACGACCTCGACAATCTCGGTGGCTGCACCAACGGTGGCTGCGCCACAGGTAACTGCGCGACTGGCTGCTGAATAACAGGCTGCTGAATAAGCTCCGCGTCTCTGCGGCTCGGTCCTGGGCGATACTCCTCTGGCAATGGGGCACGATACGGCTCTGCGTCTGACATACGCGGTCCGGGTCCCACAACTGGACAAATAGGTGCAAGATGACCATCCATACCGCATACCTGACAATAAGATGGACACGGCACTGGCTGATATGGCTCATGGTACGGCGGGTCGACAGGTCGCGGGCACCAAAGCATATGGAAACCCCGAACTCCGCAAGCGCTACACGTCCGGTACACTGGCATCTGAGGCACGGACTCTGGCGTGTCCGCGAATGGCATCTCCGGCGGTACATCTGGCTCGGTCGGTGGTGCCTCTGGAGATGTGACTGACTCGAACTGCGTGCCCGACCCCGTCGTCGACATCGGTGCTACTCCTGCGGTCGATCCTCTCTCTGAGCGTGGCTCGGCATCATCGGGTGACTGGTGATGCGGCCCAACATGCTGCTCCAACACGTCTGCTAATATCGCCACCTGCTCGTCCATCCGCTGCGCCCACTGCGCATGCTGCTCCGGGTCCAATGGCTCCATGTCTAGGTCCATGTCAAAGGCTGGGTGTATCTGGTCCCCCTGAAAATCTCCTCCACCAAAAGGAATAAAGTCTGACTCGTGCAGACTGAAAGGTAGTGGCACCTCCTGTGCCTCAAGCTGCATCTCCGCTGGTACTGTAGGTGCCTCTAACTGAGGTGGATACGCTGGCAATCCGTAATCCACGAATCCCAAATATCCGGTCACTCCCGCAGTCGGATCTGCGGTACCTGCATCATCCTGTAAAGAAAGCGGTAACGGGTCCGGTAATGGACTCCAATCTGCTGCGGCTGCTCTCGCCCCCTGATGCACACGGGGAACAACTGGCGGCCGACCTGACACTCGCGAACCCTGCGACTGACCCTGCAGTCCTATCCTCAGACCTGCCTGATGCTGGTCTACCAACTCCTGGTACTCTGCTCGAGTCATCCGTCTCTCACCCATACTGCTCATGATAACCTCACACACCCGCTGCACGCACCCACACACACACCGTCCAGGGACGCTCTGCTGCTGTCTGCAATCACAAAACACAAATAAAAATTAGTACACATAATACAAATTCTCTACCCCATCCCAACCCCGGATGTACGGACGCGGCTCGGTTTCCTAATGGATGCTTGGGTATGACACAATTTGACTCGATAAAACCACGGAAAACACCCAAAAATGAAATGTTTCGAACCCATGCAGAACCATGCTCTGATACCACCTTTCTGTAACGCCCCTTTCCCATTCTCCGCTGACCGTCGAGCTGACCGGCCAACAATCAAACAAGAACATGACCGATCGAACCCGAGCAAGTCGAACAGGAAAAGTTCGCCACAGGACGAAGCCAAAGACGGATCGGTTTGAGACAAAAGGCTCGCACCAACCTATCTCCGACTCCGCTATCCTCGTATCCGTAGCGCAAGCAGTACTACTTGCACTACTTCAACGAGTTGTGTCGGTTCGGACGAAAACCTCATATCAGGAAAACAATTTCATTTTTGGGTAATCAAACGTTGAATGCAACGTTTAACGAGTTTTTACAAACAATCATTCATATACATATACAACCAGTCAAATCACAAAATAGCGCAGCTGCCGAACCGAAATAAAACATCCAAAATCATCGAATCAAATTCCCGCCACAAGCAATCCCGACACTACACCGAGGACCTCCCGCATCCGTCGCTGCTATACCTGAAAAACACAACAAGAGTCTAATGAGCGATCTAAGATCACCCAGTGAATCGGCTCCCCACTACGGCTCCTGATCTATCTATCATCTATAGATCCCCGCCCGAAACCCAAAATAACAATCAATCAATACAATAGCCGATCACGCTCTACCACGTCGTGTCGAGCCCACACACAATCAAATGCCAAAAGAAAAAAATGGCGATTAGAGGAAATCGGGAGCACTGCGGCACATGTCCCCGATTGAGACTCGATCTATCTACCGCGCAATACCAACCACGTCACACACACTCTGGGCCCCTACGAACTTGGTGACTTCCAGGGTTTCCACTGTTACCGATAAGGCAACTACCCACGTGACTCCTAGCCGTCCACACAACGACTAGGACACCGTTCTCGGTCCATCGATACGCGGTGACTCTGACTACCCCTAGATAGCCCGAGCTTCCATGCAATCCGGCCCTAGGACGCGACCCCGTATTCTCCGGACTACACCCTACAGACGTCACTCCATAGGTTCGCACCTGCCAGCATTCACTGGCCGGTTATCAACTCCCGAGGATCCAATCGGGATGGAAGTACCAGCACGTAATCACACACCTAGACTTGCGGGATCTAACGCACCCTAGAGTCCTAGTGCAAAAATGTAAACACGCAGACTCGCTTGGACTCTAGCAATCAATCACAATCAACCACCACAACAACTCAACCCCGCATCCCGCAAGTCCACTCATACTCACTACCGCTCTGACTCGGCACCGTACCGAGTCAGCACCACCACTTAACCGGTCCCGAGACCGAGTTAAGCAACAACGAGGATCGCTCGGCCCAACACCGAGACGATCTAAAGGCCTGCACAGGAACATCAACCACCACCACACAACACAACACAATCACACAATTCAACCGTCTACTCGGCCCAACACCGAAGTAGACCCACCACCACACACAACAGGCCTATTAGGGTTTCTATCATCTTTTAACCAATTCACGCCCGCTACTTTGGGTTAACCGCTTGTTAACCCGTAGACGGTTCCATAATCACAACACTTCACACTTCTTAATCTTCCCTAATCAAATTTTAATAACTCCCCGATCCGTCGGTTTAGAGCTAGCCGCTTGCTACACTCCCCGACGTCTCATTATTCATCACTTGGTTCATTCACCTCGGGAAACCCCGATACCGTTCCATACTCTATACGTTCATTCAAGTTCAACTCCGTATTTTAGCTCGTCTTAATTCCCGTATATAAGTTCATTAATACCGTCCTTTACTTACGTATATATGCATATATAGTCCTACTCATGCCACGACTATATGAATGCATCACACAACGTTCTAGCAACCTAACGGCACACAAACAGGTTTAATCCGTTTAAAGTCTAACATGCTTCTTTAACCCTAGCCGGTTTACCGTTAATTCAACCAATCCAATCAATCAATTCAATTCAATTCAACGGGTATGCAATCCTATCTCTACGGTTTCCCATTTACGTTCTATATGCTTCTACGGTGTTTGAGCCGACTCACAGTGATTTGACGGAACGAACGGCACGGATGCAGATACGGACTCCCGAGACCCGAACTAAACCCGAACCTCTCCGAATACACGAACACGAACTCCGAAACGTCACGAACACCCCGATCCACTGAACAACCGTCCACCAAGCGTTGACCAGCTCGTTTTCCAGCGTTGACCGCGTTGACCGGTGGCGTTGACCGGCGTTGACCGGCTGACCGTTGACCAACTCCGGTTTACCTCCTTGACCAACTGAACCACCAATCGAACCAAACCACTTCCAAACCAACCGGTTTAGTTAAACCGGTTAGGTCAAACCGTTGACCGGCGTTGACCGAGACTTAACCGGTTTGACTAGACCGGTTCACCCACCAAACCAAAGCTAAACCAACTCCTATGCATGGCAAGAACACCCCTGAAGAACCGCTTGAAGATTGGCCGGCGAAAGGAGCTTCTCCGGCGAGAATTCCGGCGTTGACCGCGGCGGCTCCGGCGTTGACCGCGGCGGAGGTGGCTTTTCCGGCGACTTCAGACGGCCAACTTCACACCAAACCACTCCTATTGATGAGATCTATCCACCCATAGCCTTGAAATCTTGTAAGAAGCTGAAGAGAGAGAGAGTAACCCTAACCCTTAAAACCACGGTTGCTTCTCTCTTATTTTCCGGCGAGCTCCGGCGACTTCTGACGACGGCGGCTGGCTGGAACTTGAAGAGGAGATCAAGATGAAGCTACTGGACTTTGCAGAGATGGATTTGAGTCTAGGATGAGAAAGTTATGCACTTTCTTGTGCAAGAAGCCTTGAAGAACACTTTGGATCCATGAAGAACTCCTTGGAGATTCAAGAGATTCTGATGATTTTTGTTGAATGCTCCTGGAGAGAAAGAGAGAGCTTTCGACAGAGAGAGAGAGGAGTGAAAGGTTCTGAGCACCCAACAATCCAAATGAGGTGAATAGTGAAGATTCCATGCATGTAACCTTTTTGGTTCATGCACCAAATATGGTGTTGACACCTTTCACCCTAAAGCTGTCGACTCAGGGAGCTCACACCTGTCTCTGGTGGATGTCTTAAGCCCACTAAGGCCCAATAGCACCGGCCCAAATCAATAAAACCCTTCCTTAACTTGTTTGATTCCCTTAGCTCGGTTTGACCTTTTCCCCGATAATTGTTTTAGAAAATATCTGGAAGTTCCCATAGATCCCCAAACCTACATAATCTGATTCTCCTTGATTTTAGATGAATTTGGCAATTTTAATCATCTCATTTGGAGTTTCCTAGCTCCCGTTATGATTTTCCGAAGTTTTCCCGGTTTTGCTCGGTTTTCACCCGACACTCCGAAAAATGCATTTCCGCTTCGTTTCTTCGAATTCTGATCTTGTAAATGTTCTTTATGATTTAAAAGTAGAACATTTGGCCCGTCTCGTCTTCCGTCTCGAGCTTTGGCAAAATTACCATTTTGCCCCTGGGTTTGGCAAAATTACAATTTTGCCCCTGTTGACTTTTCTTCTGCCCGTTGACCATGATTTGTGATACGGGGTATCACATTATATGTCTTGTTTGACATTAAATCTAAATGATAACATTGTTTACATAATTATTTGTATAAAAAATTGTTATAGTGTAACAAGAAATAATACAATTGCATATTAGTAACTATATGTGTATTAAATTGTATTATCTATTAACAAATTAGTTGTTTAATACTATTATTAGTGTGGTAGTATATATAAAATATGTTTTTTTTATGTTGTTACATCATCATTCATATCATCAATTAATTTGTAATTTATTTAGAAATAAATCATAACATATATTTACCCAATCTAGCCCACAATTAGAGAGTGTGCATATGATTTAATGTTTTACTCATCACATTTTATCTTTCTTTCTTTTTTACCGTAGTAACAGCTATAACAAATGTATAACGGAAATGACAAATTTGATAAGTAATTACAAAATCTCATACCAAAACTTCTAAAAAATACAAAACTTTATATTTTTCTCAAACTTCATATTTCTCTTTTTTCTCATGTTGCCACATAATCATCCTCATCATCAATTAATTACTAATTTATTTTAAAAATAAGCCAAAACACACATTTACCAAATTCAAACCCAACAATTAGAGAGTGAACATATGATTTAATGTTTCACTCATCACATTTTATCTTTTTTTACCGTAGTAACAACTATAAAAAATGTCTAACGGAAATGACAAATTTTATAAGTAAATTATAAACTCTCATACCAAAACTACTAAAAGTATAAAACTATATATTTTTCTCAAACTTCTTGATAGCAGTGATAAAATTTGTATAGCGTATTTGACGACGACAACAATCAATATAATAATAGAGAATAAAGAACTGAGATATGGATTATGGATCATGCTCACTACCAGTATCAACCCAAAGTTTTTTAGAGGTAAACCGTTTCAAAAATCAAATTTTGGCTTCTATATATAAGTACCCATAACTAACCCAAGCAAATCAAATTATACATATTTTCAGTAACCCAAATCAATAAAGATTGTACCGAAACCGAAAACAAATTAAATTATCCAAAGGAAGAAACAAATAACAAAAATTCTATAAACGCAATACAAAAGAAAAAACAATGAACACCGGAGTGAAAAAAATTAAGAAAGTGCCAACTAACAACTACACATACATAATCTTTTATTTACATATAATGGATTATATAGAAATTCAAAGATTGGAGACACATAGCCAACACGAAGGAAAATCTTTCTAGAGACAGAACCGACAAGCATAAAAAGAAAGACTAAAAAGAAAGACTACAACATCAAGCCCAAAAAGAGAGACGAAAACGATAACTAAAACATAAAAGCCAATACTAAACTAGTAACTACTCAAAGAAGTAATTAACAACAATCTAAGAGAAAATTGAGAGTAATAAGCCACTAAACATTAATAACATTAAAGATTGAAGATCTTAAAGCATCTTAATATACTGCTTACAATCTATTGAAGCCAAAAGAGTCTGGAACCATCAAAACCACATGAAAACCGTTCAGACCCTGAAAAGAATTCCATAATCCGCTTGCATTGACTATTACTACTCAAAAATCACACCAAACCAAAGCAATACAAGCCTCCTAAAAATGTTCGCATACAAAATAAGACAACATAAGACCATCTACCAAAACAACAAAACATCATAAACGATAAAGAAAACCAAAACAGTACCATCAAGGAGAAGCAACCACAACTCCATAACGCACGAGCACCCCACCGATTTTTCAAGGAAGACAAACCGCATTCGACGCAAGAACCATGAACCGGACACAAAGAAGATCGAAAATCAGCAAAACTGACAAAACTTCACAGAACTAGGACAAATTAAACTTCTCTGACGGAGGCCATATATGCAAACTCTGAGACAATCGGTAAAACTGGATACTCACTGACTGTAAAAAGGTAGAACTGAGAAGCCGAATAGGAGATGAGACCTCCGTCTCCACTGAAACCTAAGATATAACTTCTAACGAAACTAAACACCAATACTGATACTGAATGAACCACTGGCACTGGTGAAAATGGAGAAGAACTCGGACGGCGTCTGTTGATGTCTTGAGAGAATATGGCGAACTCACCTGTTTAATATTCAAGAGAAAAATATTCTTGACATAAATAATCTTATAAAGGAAAAAAATGTAAAGACATAGAAAAACTTTTAAAAAATAGTTTGAAAGATGAGAAAAAGAGAACAACACTAGCTACAAATCAAATAAACTAAAAAGTAAAAAACGAAACGTTAAATACAATATACAACAGACTACAAAAATTGATTGACATGTTCGTGCATAGCACGGGTCAAATACTAGTAATATAAATAACTATGTTTATTCTTTCATTTGCTGCTTTTAGGATGTTATCACAATTGTAATGGCCCTGCCCAACCCGTTTAAAAATTTGCTAGAAAGGAGAAGAAAGGCCCAAGGCCAAGGAGGAAAGCCCAATTTCCTTATTTGAATTAGTTCTTTCCCCCTTCTCCACCCCTATAAATATAAGTCTCTCCCTTTAGAAAAAGCATTCTAAACACTTTTCGGCCAAGCCCTGTCGAGATTCCGAGCCGTTCGAAGCCTTAGCAACCCCCATTCCAGCATTTTTCTTCCCCCACCATCACCAGGTAACATCCGGAACCATAGATCTAGGGTTTTTCAAAAGAAAACATTTTGATTTTTCCTTAATCTTTCAAAATATTCTGAATCCCGAGAATCCGAAGCTACCACCGTGACAAGCCCGACGAGATAAAGTCGGAGGAGTCGTCCGCTCGCCAATCCACAGCCGCACGTGCCTCCACGCGCGAGAGAGGAGTCGCGCGTGAGATCCACAGGTTGTCGGGGAGCCACGCGTCAGAGCCGCCTGTATGCCGCCGACCGGAGCCACCGCCCATCGCTGGAGTTTCACCGGAGCGCCGCCGCCGTTGGCCACCACTACCGCCGTTGGCCACCGCCGCCGCCGAGTTGACTCGCCGGTGAACTGAGTCGACTCGGTTGGCTGAGTCAACCCGACCAGGCCGGTTTAGTCTGATTTGACCGGTTTGGTTCAATTTCTAATTCCAGTTTTCAATTTAGATTTCTGGTCCGGTTTGGTTTTCTATTCAAATTCGGTTTAATCCAATTTTAATTCCAGTTTCCTGGTTTAGTTGGTTTAGAATCGGTTAGGGGCAATTGGGCCGGTTATGGATTGAACCTGGTTCATTCTGGGTTTGGGTTTGAGTCTGGGTTGACCGGGTCAACTGGTTGACTTTGACATGACCGTTGACTTCTAGTCAACCAATCTTCAAGTAGCCCTAACTTGCTTGTGTTGGGATAGTGTCCTGAAATCACACTTGTACTCACTCCTGATGATAGTTGTGTGTCGAGATCAGACATTCGTATAATACTGGGCGGTTGCAATGTTTTGCTAGAAGCCTCTTGCAATCTGTAAGTTGTATACTTACTGCCAATATTATATGATCCTATAGGGTCACACACCTAAGCAAACTGGAAGCTAAAACATGGGAATGATCATTATGGTAATGATCATATTAATGTGTATTGGATACACATTATTATCGAGAAAATGGTGTTGTGTCGATCGACACAGTATGTGTGTCGGTCGACACAGTTCGGGTTTTCGAAAGGCTTTTCGAAATTATGACTTAATCAAGTCTGGCCCGTTAAGTGTGATTCTAGGTCGAATAAAACTTAAAAGTTTCGACCTAGAACAGGTGCCGTCGAGTTTTTTCTCTGACAGAAAAGCTGAAACACCAGAAACTGAGAATTCCTATAGATCCGGCACTAGCATCCCGTTTTCAGCTTATGTGCATTTGTATCTGGTAGAGGTGAGGCACCTGTGTCGCTACTGATCTCGTTCACCATTCATTCCGCTGCCAGTAACAAGGTAAGAACGAGGTTGGTGATTCAATATATCAAACCCTTAGATCCTAGGAGATCCAACAGTGGTATCAGAGCATGTTAGGGTTTAGACTATTGAATCTGATGCAATTAATTCGAAAACTGAGTTTGTTGAATTGATTATTGCCTGCTAAAATCGTGTTTTCAAGTGTTAATCTCGGATTATGTGCCTGTTGAAAAATGATGAATTGTTAAAAACGCACTGTGTCGATCGACACTAAGCGTGTGTCGGTCGACACGCCGCGAAATAACTCGTAAATTTTTTAGGGTTTGTCGCAGAGTGTCGATCGACACAAAGCGTGTGTCGGTCGACATAGAGCGAAAACTCGTAAATAATTTTAGGGTTTCGATCTGAGATCGAGTACCCGTAATCCTGCTGTGTCGATCGATACACTGGGTGTGTCGGTCGACACAGGCAATGCGATTAGATAGATCGGTTCAATTGGATTGAACCGGTTATCTCGCTCGGTTAATTTTAATTATGGTTTGGTAATGTCGATCGACATAGAGTTGTGTGACGATCGACATGGACCGTTAAACCGAACCGGTTCAATTAGATTGAATCGGTTAATGAAATTCGATCCGGTTTGACCGGTTATCGAAGATCGGTTTAAATTATGTTGTGTCGACCGATGCCAATGGTTGGCGTCAATCGACACACCATTCGCAGAATTATTGGTTGGACCATAAATTGGCATATACAAGACCAAATTTAATCTTAAAGTTCTAGATGAACCTAAAATTAATAAAACTGAATGTTTTAATTAAATTAATAACTTCTTGAATGTATATTGGATATACATCAAGATTAAATAATTCTTTTCCTCAACCAAATATCAAGTGATCTTGATGTCTTGCCCAATCTTGTCTACTGTCAAGACTCGTGTTGTTGTTGGATATCCTTGGAGTCCTTGGTATCCACAGCAACATGAGTAATGCATGTGATCATTGATAGATTTGCAGTGCAACTATTAGTGATCGCAAGACAGAAGAGATTGGTTTTACTTGACTGGGCTGTCAGAAGTTCTGGGCCCAAAGACATCAGAGTAGATTAGACATAGTTTGTCTCATCTACGACCAAGAGTTGTACTGGGTACAATTAGCAATGATTTGCTTACCTAAATAACTCAAGTTTGGGTGATGGCAAGTTGCCCACTCAGATTTTGGTGAAGTATGGATCTTGGCTCATTGTATTCATCTGAGGAAACATAGTTTTGAATACAATGCGAGACTTTCTTATTAGATAAGAATTCTCATTTCCTTGAGCATTATAACTAAAACCTCTACCTCTTTTAATTACAGCTATGTCTGTCTCAACTCACATCAACACTTTCTCACTAAGATCCGTCCTTGAGAAGGACAAGTTAAATGGATCTAATTTCTTGGAATGGTATCGCAACCTGAGAATAGTTCTCAGGCAGGAGAACAAGGAATATGTCCTTGAAAGAGTTCTCACCGAGAGGCCACGTTCCAATGCCCCGCAGACAGAAAAGAATGCTTGGGATAAGCATTCAGCTGATGTCAAAGATGTTAATTGTCTAATGCTGGTGACTATGAACTCTGAGCTGCAGAAGCAATATGAGAACGTGATGTCACCCATTGAGATGATTAACAGCCTGAAATCTTTGTTTCAGGAGCAAGCTCGCACAGAGAGATACCAGACGGTTAAATCTCTCATGGATTGCAAGCTGGCTAAGGACAGTCCAGTAAGTCCTCATGTCCTTAAAATGATGGGTTACATTGATAACCTGGGGAAACTGGACTGTGCCATTAGCCAGGAGCTAGCCACTGACATGATTCTACAGTCTTTGCCGTCGTGTTTTGATCAGTTCATCATGAACTACAACATGCAAAACATGACTAAGACATTGACTGAGTTGCACGGCATGCTGAAGACAGCAGAGCCGAATCTCAAGAAGGCAACTCCCAGTGTACTGATGGTACAAGGGGGTAAAAGGTTTAAGAAACCTAAGAAGGATAAGGGAAATGCCCAAGTTGTCCAGACTGAGAGTCAGGACAAGCCCAAGCCGAAGCCCAAATCCGGGCCTTCTCCTGAGGATAAGTGCAACTACTGCAAGCAGTTAGGGCATTGGAAGAGAGACTGCAAGAAGTTCATGGAAGATTACAAGAAGCTGAAGAAGACGTATGATGCGTCTGACTCAGGTATTTATGTTATCGAACTTAATGTTATATCTTCTAGTTCTACTTCGTGGGTATTGGATACCGGCTGCGGTGCTCATATTTGTACTAATATGCAGGCACTAAGAAACAGTAGAACGCTGAAGAAAGGACAAGTGGAGCTACGGGTCGGGAATGGAGCTAAGGTTGCTGCACTGGCCGTAGGCACCTACGAGTTGTCTTTACCTTCGGGCATGATTTTAATTTTGAATAATTGCTACTTTGTACCTGCGATTAGCAGAAACATAATTTCAGTTTCCGTATTGGATTTGGAAGGTTTTGATTTTGCTGTTAAGAATAAAGTTTGTTCTTTTAATCGTGATGGTACATTTTATGGTAGCGCCCCATTAGATAATGGGTTATATGTTTTAAACCAAGAAATGCCTAACTTTAACATAAATACAAAGCGGTTTAAGTCAAATGACGAAAACCCGACTTTCTTATGGCATTGTCGTTTGGGCCATATCAATGAGAAACGCATCCAAAGGCTCCATCGAAATGGGCTTCTGGGCTCATTTGATTTTGAATCATGTGAGAAATGCGAATCATGTTTGATGGGCAAAATGGCTAGAGCCCCTTTCAACAAACCGAATGAAAGGGCCAGTGACTTATTGGGCCTTGTTCATACTGATGTATGTGGGCCGATGAGTACTGTTGCCAGAGGAAATTACAAGTACTTCATTACCTTCACTGATGATTTCAGTAGATATGACTATGTCTATTTGATGAGACACAAGTCAGAATCCTTTGATAGATTCAAGGAATTCAAGAATGAAGTACAAAACCAACTTGGCAAAAGTATTAAAGTTCTGCGATCGGATCGCGGAGGAGAATACTTGAGTCAAGAGTTCAGCGACTATCTGAGCGAGTGTGGAATTATTTCACAACTCACTCCTCCTGGAACACCCCAATGGAATGGAGTGTCAGAGAGGAGGAATCGAACCTTATTGGATATGGTTCGGTCTATGATGAGTCATTCAAATCTTCCATTATCCTTTTGGGGATACGCTCTAGAAACGTCTGCGTTTACACTAAATAGGGTGCCATCTAAATCAGTGGAAAAGACACCACATGAATTGTGGACTGGGAACATTCCTAATCTGTCTTTCCTGAGGATTTGGGGATGTGAGGCTTATGTAAAACGTTTAATCTCTGACAAGCTCGCGCCCAAATCAGATAAATGCTACTTCGTTGGTTATCCTAGGGAAACCAAGGCATACTACTTTTACAACCAATCTGAGAACAAAGTATTTGTTGCTCGGGACTGTTCTTTTCTTGAGAGGGAGTTTCTCTCTAAGAAAAACAGTGGGAGTAAAGTACATCTTGAAGAAATTCGAGATGCACAGGAGACTGCTCAACCTACTGAGGAAGAGCAGCAGTTGGATCCACAGAGTTCTGTGGAACCGGCGCCTGTGGAGCCTGAAGTTCGCAGATCCAGAAGGATCTTTCACGAACCCGAGAGATACTATGGATTTCTCGTGACCAATTCTAATGATCTGATGATCATTGATAGTGACGAACCAGCGACCTTCGCGGAAGCAATGATGGGCCCGGACTCCGAAAAGTGGCTTGGAGCCTCTAAATCCGAAATGGGATCCATGTCAGAAAACCAAGTATGGTCCTTGGTCGATTTACCTAATGGTGCAAAAGCCATTGAGTGTAAATGGATCTTCAAGAAGAAGATTGACGTGGATGGCAATGTGCAAATTTACAAAGCGAGGTTGGTGGCTAAAGGTTTCAAGAAAATTCATGGTATTGACTATGATGAAACCTATTCCCCAGTCGCTATGCTTAAATCCATTCGGATTCTTCTAGCGATTGCAGCTCATTATGACTATGAGATTTGGCAGATGGATGTCAAAACCGCTTTCCTGAATGGTATTCTGGAAGAGGATGTGTATATGGCACAGCCTGAAGGTTTTGTTGATCCTAAGAACGCTGGGAAGGTATGCAAGCTTCATAAATCCATTTATGGATTGAAGCAAGCATCACGGAGTTGGAATCTTCGTTTTGATGAAACAGTAAAACAATTTGGTTTTATCAAGAACGAAGAGGAACCATGTGTATACAAGAAGACTAGTGGGAGCAGAATTGCGTTTCTTGTACTGTATGTCGATGACATACTCCTCCTCGGTAATGACGTTCCGTTGCTTCAGTCTGTTAAGACTTGGTTCGGAAGTTGTTTTTCCATGAAAGACATGGGAGAAGCCGCGTACATTCTTGGAATCAGAATCTACAGAGATAGAATGAATAGGCTGATTGGATTGTGCCAGGACACTTATATTGATAAGGTGTTGCACAGATTCAGGATGCATGATTCCAAGAAGGGCTTCATACCGATGTCTCATGGCATTAGTCTCAGCAAGAAGCAGTGTCCGGTGACACATGCTGAGAGGGAGCGCATGAATAGGATTCCTTATGCTTCTGCAATAGGATCTATTATGTATGCCATGCTCTGCACTCGTCCAGATGTAGCTTACGCGTTAAGCATGACGAATAGATACCAATCTGATCCAGGTGAAGTTCACTGGACAGCTGTCAAGAATATTCTCAAGTATTTGAGACATACTAAGAATAAATTCCTTGTGTATGGAGGAAGTGAAGAACTTGTGGTGAATGGATTCACCGATGCGAGTTTTCAGACGGATAGAGACGATTTCCGATTACAATCTGGATATGTCTTCTGTCTAAATGGCGGTGCAGTGAGCTGGAAGAGCTCTAAGCAGAATACCGTAGCTGATTCCACGACGGAAGCTGAATATGTTTCTGCTTCAGAAGCGGCAAAGGAAGCTGTTTGGATCAAGAAGTTCATGACTGAACTTGGTGTGGTTCCTAGTATCTTGGAGCCAGTGGCTTTGTTTTGTGACAACAATGGAGCCATTGCTCAGGCGAAAGAACCCAGGTCACACCAGAAGTCGAAACATGTAGAGAGGAGATATCACCTGATTCGTGATATCGTCAATAGAGGTGATGTGAAGATCAGCCGAGTTCCGACGGACGAGAATGTCGCTGATCCTCTGACTAAGTCACTCCCAAGCCATAAGCATGAGAGTCATGCGACTGCTGTAGGCATTAGAGATCTTAAGATGTAATCTTGATTCTAGTGGGAGTTTTAGTTTTATTTTAGTTATAATAAGATGCTCTTGTAAAACATTCTTTTGGATATGTTTAATGAAATTTGATTTCAGCATTATTTATTGTGGTCTAAATAATGGTCCCAAAATAAGTTTATGTCATATTATAGGTCATCAAGTTGATGACTTGATCATGAAACCCTATAAGTCATAGATGATATAAATTATGTTTTGTCCCTAGTCGAGGTTGTCAAAGTGGGACAATGGCAACCGCGAGAGACTAGATTGTGAGGTGACTGTTGGCTAAGTTTCATGGAGCCAATGATATGATTATCGCAGTCAGTCACATAGATATATGTTAGTGAACATATGATCGGACATGACCCGCTAATGAGAAGTCTACAAGATAGTTATATCTGTGTCATAAGAGATTCTCATTACGACTATAGAGTATAGTCCTCAGACCTGAGTTCATCATGCTTTCTTGCATATGAATTGGTACACTTTGACCTTGTCAAACGTCGACCCGTAACTGGCGACTATAAAGGCACTGTTCAAGTATATCATGAAGTGTGCGTTGAAATAGGGATGAAACAAGATGGGATTTGTCCCTCCTGATTAACGGGAGATAAATATCTCAGGGCCTATCGAAGATTTCATACTGAGAAAAAAATGTGTGGCCGCACTCAAACGAACTGTAGTTCAGTTGTTTGTAATGTTCAGTATGAGATTTGGAGTTCGATAAACACGATGTTGGCTTAATAAGGATGACACTAATCTTGCCTTATGCCAAATCGAGATATAGAGACAAAAGGATTATAGGAATTGTTGATTCCAGTACAAGTGGGAGATTGTTGGGATAGTGTCCTGAAATCACACTTGTACTCACTCCTGATGATAGTTGTGTGTCGAAATCAGACATTCGTATAATACTGGGCGGTTGCAATGTTTTGCTAGAAGCCTCTTGCAATCTGTAAGTTGTATACTTACTGCCAGTATTATATGATCCTATAGGGTCACACACCTAAGCAAACTGGAAGCTAAAACATGGGAATGATCATTATGGTAATGGTCATATTAATGTGTATTGGATACACATTATTATCGAGAAAATGGTGTTGTGTCGATCGACACAGTTCGGGTTTTCGAAAGGCTTTTCGAAATTATGACTTAATCAAGTCTGGCCCGTTAAGTGTGATTCTAGGTCGAATAAAACTTAAAAGTTTTGACCTAGAACAGGTGCCGTCGAGTTTTTTCTCTGACAGAAAAGCAGAAACACCAGAAACTGAGAATTCCCATAGATCCGGCACTAGCATCCCGTTTCCAGCTTGTGTGCGTGTGTATCTGGTAGAGGCGAGGCACCTGTGTCGCTACTGATCTCGTTCACCATTCATTCCGCTGCCAGTAACAAGGTAAGAACGAGGTTGGTGATTCAATATATCAAACCTTAAGATCCTAGGAGATCCAACAGCTTGTCCTTAGTCCGATTCAAACAAAACAAAAGCCGAACCCACTTATTTTTCCATCCTCTTTCCAGATCTGATGTTTGTTTAGGCTAATGGAATCCTTAAATTACGATTTTTCCCTTCTGCCAAGGTGAGGATCGGTCTTGACCCATGCTTGCTCCATTTTATTTCTGGACGATAGTCCTTTGTTAATACCGTCTTTCCTAAGTAGTGTATAGATAGTTAAGTACTCGATGTGATTGTTTGCGGAATGTAGAACTACTACGTTATCACTTAAACAAAAAAATGTTGTTTGTGCGTGATGAATATGTGTGGTAGAACTGTGCTAGGGTTTGCATGTAGGGCGTGGGACGTCCTTCATCGTCGTCGGAGGGTCTGGACGAGCCATCCCATTGTGGTGCATGGGACGTACCGTGCGTGAGATGCACTGGGGAGCGAGGCCCGTAGGTGTTTATGAGTGTGAGCTGAGATCTCGTATGCACGATTGGACGTTAGATTGTCTGGTGAAGCCTCTGGGCGTTGTTTGCGAGGTGATATTACTCTAGGACTAGAATTCGTAATTGCGTGGCGTAAGCCGGGATCGCGAGTTCCTTAAATCCGCCCTCGCTGGGTAATTGTGTTTGAAGCATTACTCAGTCCTCTTTCTCTTTCGCGTCCCCCTTTTCTTGCAGGTCCAGATGCGGGATTGATCAATCCGACGACGTTATTGGTGGATATGAATACAAAGGAAGCGCCCGTGCGCCTGGGACTGATAAGTCAAAAATTATCCCTATTCTAACTGCAAGTGCACAGTGATGTGAATGTAGTACTTAGGGTATCGAATCCACAAGGACTCACGGTCACACGATAGATTATAAGTAATCCAATTAAGCTAAGCGAATCAGATTTCAAAACAGTAAACAAGACAGCAAGTAAACGAATGAAGTGAGGTGAAAGTAAGCAATTAACGAAGGCGTCAGGTTTCAGGAGTTCTCAGGAAATCAGGAACATAAGCTAATCAATCAATCGTGATCTAATTAAGAACTGTTCTAGAACTAGAATCACAGAATTATAACAGACCAACTTTCGTTGCGAATATTATCTATGTCTAACAACCTAGCAAGCCAACTTTCGTTGCGAATCCTAGAGTTCTAAACAAGCATTAATCTCAAGTTCTTTCGTTCACAATTCTCCTAAGCCAAATTTCTTTGCGAATAGTCAAATTGCCCATCTAAGTTCTTTCTAGTTAATTATTCAACTTTCGTTGCAGAAATCAACCTAACATCAATAATCTAAGTGGCCAATTCAGATCAAGCGGTAAGAACAACCCTAGATGAAGAACTAGAAAGATATGAATCCCTACAGATTTATCAACCTATAATTCCATGAAATCCCTAATGAGAATCCCTAAACCTAACAAGTAAACTACTCAGACATGACAATCATAACAAAAGACATGATGAATAGAATACTGAATATCATAAAACAGAATAAGAAACAGGGGTTCAAAATCTTCTCTCTGTCAAGTATCTGATCAGCCCCTAAAACTCTCTGAATGTAAAATAAAGTGTAGCCTAAACAATGGCTTAAAAACCCTAATATAATGATCTAAACTCGGCTGGGGCCTTTTTGCAAATCTGGGAAGTTTATGGGCAAAAACTGTAATTTCAGGATTTTTGTGCGTAGAACCCTGGAATCACCTTGCAACGACCGATGCACATACTGCATCGACCATTGCAAGGCGATTTCGCAACCAGTGAACTCTGTGAAACCTCTAAACAGTGCAGAAATTCTCCCAATGCTCCTAGAACGTCCAATTAGGCTCCATATGTCCTTAAACCTGTAAAACACCTGAAAAGACTCAAAAACACATAGAAAGACTCGATAACAAAGACATATACCATGGTCAAAAGTCATAAAAACCATGATATATTAACTCCCCCACACTTAGCTTTTGCTTGCCCTCAAGCAAACAGAAAACCAAGATCAGGAGAAAGAAGTTTGAAAACTTCAGAAACTCGTTTCATCGTAGAAGCACCACACTTAGATTCGCCTTAGTAAGCCACATGAAAATGAACCTGCAGACGTCAAGACCAACATATACTTCCCCCACACTTATCAACTATCCTGAGTAAACTCCACAATCACATTTAGAGCATCCAAATCCACCATACTGACTTCTATAAGCTAATAAGTGCGCTCTCAGATATGGGGTATCAATCAAAGAACACATGGATTCTTACTATGTTAGCATCTGACCACTCAACTGTTGCTTATGGTCCCTTTCTTCTCTTTTCCCTTCCTTAGCACTGATTTTTTCCCACTGGGTATCATTTTATTTTTTCTATCAGTGCTCTTCCCTTATTGGGACATACTTTGGACATGTTTCCATGGATGCACAGGAGGTAATAGGGGTCTCTACTACTCCCGCGACCACTTCGAAGCTACTAGCTTATCCTCAGTTTATCTTTTCTTTTTTTCTTTTACTTTCAAGGAAGGAGAGAAGGGAACCATAATCAGACATGTTTACAAGCTGTGCCAGAACTAACAGAGGAATCCGACTCGAAGTATGATAGGTCTAGTTTTAATCCCTATTCTAACTGCAAGTGAACAGCAATGTCAAAGTAGTATATAGGGTTATCGAATCCACAGGGACACTAGGTCTCGATAGATCAGAACAGTAGAGACTAATACTAGAAATAAGCAGATAGTGAAGTAAATAAATTGTGAAGCAAGAAAGTAAACAGTAGCAAGTTGGTTGTGAAAGCAATAAACTAAAAGCGTCAAGCCTAGGGTATTCTCAGGAAATCAGACAAGCAGACAAGCTAATCAGTCAGGATCTAATTAAACTCAGTTCTAGAACTCAAATCACGGAAATAGAATTAACCAAATCTCTTTGCGAAAACTCTCTAAGTCTAAGTGCAGTAACCCAAATATCTTTGCAATTACTAACAGATTAAACTAGCATTAAGTTCAAGTTCGATATGTTCACAATTAAACTAAACCAAATCTCTTTGCGAATAATTTAATTGCTCAACCTAAATAGTTCAGATTCTAAAACACACTCTCGTATCGAATTTAGCAACCTAAGATCTAGATTCTAATTGATCAGGTTAGAACTAGCTTTAAGCACAATCTAGTTTGAAGAACATTCTAATCATATGAATCCTTAACTGCATCAAACAAGTCTAGCAAGTCATCAAACCCTAATGAGAAACCCTAAGCCTAACTATGGATCTACTCAGACATGATTGATGAAAACATAATCATAGAAATAATAGATTGCATATAAGAAATTAAATAGATAAAGGGGTTCGAAATCTTCTCCAAAATAAGTGAATACAGGAAATAGATCAGCCCCAAAAGCTCTAAAAAACTCTTAGCTCTAAGTATGAAAGCGTAAGTAAAATAAACACCAAAATCCTCTATATATATGCCTAATCTCGGCTGGGGCTTCTGTGTAAATACTGGAACTATCTTGGGCTTCTTTGCAAATCTTCATTACTTCATTAAACCGACGCGTACGGCCCATCTCGCTAGTGTGTCGACCGATGCACAAGGTGTGTCGGTCGATGCATGATCAATAAATCGGACAGTGAGTTAAGCTCTCGGCCAAAACGTCCCAAAAGTCCCAAAATGCTCCAAATATCTCCAATTAGCTCCAAACCTGATTAAACCTGTAAAAGACTCTAAACAAAGACAAAAGACACTAAAAACACATCTATATCATGGTCTAAAATGGGTAAAAACCATGATATATCAACTCCCCCACACTTAGCCTTTGCTTGCCCTCAAGCAAAACAGAGAACTAAAATGTAGTGAAGAGGTTTGAAAACTCTTGAGAAACTCATTTTGTCATAGAAGCAGCAGCATTCAGATTCCCCTTAGTAATCCACATGAAAGAATCAACCTGCAGACATCAAGACCAACATATACTTCCCCCACACTTAGCAACTGTCCTAAGTAAACTCCACAATCACATTCACGCATTCAAATTCTCCCTACTGAATTCTGCATATATTTAAGTGCGGTCTCACCTAAGGGGTATCGATCTAAAGGCACATGGATTCTTACCTTGCCAGCTCTAGACCACCAAACTGTCTTTCTTTAGTCCCTTTCTTCTCTTTCCCTCCCTTAACAACTGATTTTTCCCCACTGGGTATCATTTTATTTTTTTTATCAGTGTTCTTCCCGTTTTGGGGAGTACTTTGGACACATTCCATGGATCACATGAGAGAAAATAGTGTTTGCTACCATTCCCATGACCACTTCGGAGTTACTAACTCATCCGCAGTTTATTACTTTTTTTTTTACTTTATGGAAGGGGAGAAGGGAACCAAATAGGACAGGTTTACAGGCTGTGTCAGAACCAGCAAGGGAGTCCGACATAAAGTATACCAAGCCCTTAGGTGAGAAATCTAAGTCAGTATTAAATTGAAGTCAGTAAAAGGATCCTCTGATACCTGAAGTGATGTGGGTGTTCCCAGTAGGTTGATCTGTGATGGGGTTTTCTAATAGTCAGAGATAGATCCTGCAACTTCATCCCAATGGTTACTTAAATTCCTGCAAGTCTTGTAAATCTTCTCGGAAAATCATAGTTTCTTACTTAAACAATTTTGACTCGAAAAACAATTTTTTAAAATTTAACTGACTCTAAGAAAACAAAAAAAAATAATTTGTAGAACCTCCCCCACACTTAAGACACACTGTCCCCAGTAGTGTCAAGCAAGGGATCGGTTAAAAGAAAGAAAACAAAAATTTGTTAATGGAATGGTTAGTTCTCTCGGGTTCTTACCTCTGTCGCAGTCAGGCATCGATCGTTGCACTAGGTGCACCGACCGCTGCAATGCGATTCTTTCGTACTGTGACGATCGACACAATGGTGTGTCGATCGACGCACTGCGTTTTAATCCGAGACCTGCAAACAAAACTCACCAAAACCAGAAACAAGCGTAAAATCCTATGAAGATACTAAAATCAAAATGCAAAAACGAAAACAGTGGGTTGCCTCCCACTCAGCGCTTGTTTAAGGTCATTAGCTTGACCGGACGCACAAGATCTTTCAGGCACCAAGAGATCTCGACAGAGACTTTTTCTGTCTTTGTTCAAGTCTCCTCATCCAAGGTGGCGAGTAGGCTGTTGCAGAATGCTCATGTCCAAGAAAAGATGGAGTAAAATGTGCTCCAGGATCCAGAATCACAGTGTCATCCGACTGCTCATCATCTGCATCCATGATTGTGAATGTCTGCCCATCTATCAGTGGCTTTCGCAGCTTCTCCATCTCATAACGCAGCGGCTCATCTCCCAGGTGGAGGTCTATTAGACTCTGTCTAACATCTATCACAGCCCCCGCTGTAGCCAAGAATGGTCTTCCAAGCAGTAACGCTTCATCATGATCGCAGTCATATTTCAGCACAAGGAAGTCTGTCGGAACTAAGTAGTTTCCAACTCTCACTGGAATGTCCTTTAAGAGTCCTTCCGGAACTCGTATAGACTGATCAGCTAGGACAAGAGAGGTCCTAGTAGGAGAAAAATCCAGCATCCCCAGCTTCTCTGCCACAGAATAAGGCATCATACTTCCAGCAGCTCCTAAATCACACAGAGAGCGTCTAAAACTGTCCTCGAAGATGGAACAGTTAAGCACAAAGACTCCAGGGTCAGACAGCTTCTTTGGGATCTTGTTCAGTAGCACCTCATTAATGTGTTGGGGAACTACAATCACCCAGTCTCTCAGCTCGTCATCTAAAGGCAACATCCGATTTAAGTACCTCTGCACACATGGATGATAAGGTGGATCATCAGAAGTTGGAATTTCTTCCAATTCTTCACCAATCTCCTCTAGCTTCTTAAGCTCTTCAATTTCCTGCCTAATCACTTCAGACACTGAGGAGTGTTGTCTAACAATCTGCGCATAAATCTCCTGTTGAGTAATCTCAGAGGCTCTAGTGAATAGGCGATCAAGCTCCAAGTCAGCATCTATGCCATTATCACCCGACAGTTCTGTCTGTTCACGTCCTGCAACGACCGACACTAAGGGTGTGTCGATCGTTGCCATCTCGACTGGTGTATCGATCGGCGCAGATGTTGCATCGATCGACGCACTGCAGCAGATTTCACCCGAGAGTTTTTGACCAAAATCCGGGATTTCTCCATCTTTCACCAACTCAGCTGTACTTAGCTCAAATTTCTCACCTAGGTGAGACCCATCATTAATGTACACAGACCAGGCCTTAATGTGAGTGTCTGCAGCTCCTTTTCCCTTCATAGCACTGGAAATCTGATTCACCTGAGTGTCCAGCTGCTTCACATGAGTGCTCAGAGTCTCAAACTTCCCATTGAGGTTCTCATAAACTGCATCCAGCTTCTTGTTATTGTCCACAGAAATCTTGTTCTGGCTCTCTAGTACCTGTTCCAACATTGTTTCCATCCTAGTCTCAAAAGCAGTGGCTGCAGGAGGTGACTGATAAGATGAAGATCCGTAGGTTCTCTGATTTCCTTGTCCATAAGGCTTCTGAAAGTTACTAGTCTGTCCAAAGCTTGAAGAGTTCTGGTTGCCTGCGAAGGCATTCTTCTGTCCTCCACCGGAAAATCTGTTCCCAGATTGATATCCAAATCTGTTTCCTTGGAAACCAGATCCTCCGATGTAATTCACATCTTCTTCCTGAGTGTCCTCCTCAGTCTGAATTACTTCTACTTCTTGAGAAAAGTGGACAGCTTTCTTTTCGCCTAGAAGAGTGCAAATTTTGTCCATCCTAGATCTCAATTCAGCCATCTCTGAGTTATCCATACTTCCACCAGGTTTCTTCCTCCTCTCATCCATAGTCTTGCAGCTGTTGCTGCCAATCAGATTCTCAATCAACTGTTTAGCCTGTGTAGGAGTCCTGGTGTTGAAGTTGGCATTACTGGAATTATCCAGCGCAGACTGATATGGAAGATCTATGCCTCTGAAGAAGATACTAATCAGCTGAACCTCAGTGAATCCATGGTGTGGGCAGTCACACTGATACTTTTTAAATCTCATCCAGGCAGTCTTTAAGGGCTCTACAGCTCCTTGGGAGAAAGTGAGTATGTCCTGTCTGGACTGGTCTGAACGCGCATCATCATAGAAGTGACGCAGGAACTCACTCTTTAAGGCTGCCCAAGTAATATACTGACCAGGTGCCAGTTGTCTCAGCCATGCACTAGCGTCTCCAGCAAGACTGTGCGGAAATAGCTTAAGGAACAGATAGTCCGGGCATACTCCTTCATACTTCATGCCAGTGACTATGTCCTCAAACTTGTCAATGTGATCCATAGGCTGCTCTGCTTGAAGACCATGAAAAGCAATCTGCCTCATCAGCTGGTACTAGATGGTCTTGACCTCAAAATCATTCCTCTCAAAAGCAGGAAGCACTAGAGCTGCTCGGTTTGCATGAAACTCATCAGGTCTGTTGTAGTCAGCTAGTGTCCTCTCATGAACCACCATCTCTCTACCTTGGGCCCGTTCCTGACCCTGGTTTTGGTTCTGCTCCTGTTGTTGTTGCTCAAGAGGGTCAGGGATCACTCGTCCATCAGCATCAATCCTCTGCCCAGCAGCATTGTAAGGATTGTTTTCCGGATCCCTCAGGACACCTTCAGCATCTCGTATCAAGATCAGACGTTCTCGTACCATTCTCTCTCTCTTTTCTCTTCTGATAGTCCTTTCTAGACGTCCAAGTTCCTCTAGTCCGAGATTAACTAAGCTCGAGTTCGGATTACTTCGATTTTTCTGCGTTGGCATAAACTGTCTGTAATCGTCCAGCAACGATCGATGCTATCAGTGCAACGATCGATTCAATCTCAGATTCGCCTAGTGACGATCGACGCAAGGGATGCAACGATCGACGCAAGGCAAAAGTCGTACTGCGACAGAAAGAAACAAAGAAAAAGTTAGCAAAATATGAAAACAAAACGAAAAAGCAAAAACAAAAAGAAAAATTTCTAGTAAAAACCCTAAGTTCGGTCCTATCGAAGACTCTAAGAGTCCCCGGCAACGGCGCCAAAAACTTGATAGGTTCTAAGTTTTACCCTATTCTAACTGCAAGTGAACAGCAATGTCAAAGTAGTATATAGGGTTATCGAATCCATAGGGACACTAGGTCTCGATAGATCAGAACAGTAGAGACTAATACTAGAAATAAGCAGATGGTGAAGTAAATAAATTGCGAAGCAAGAAAGTAAACAGTAGCAAGTTGGTTGTGAAAGCAATAAACTAAAAGCGTCAAGCCTAGGGTATTCTCAGGAAATCAGACAAGCAGACAAGCTAATCAGTCAGGATCTAATTAAACTCAGTTCTAGAACTCAAATCACGGAAATAGAATTAACCAAATCTCTTTGCGAAAACTCTCTAAGTCTAAGTGCAGTAACCCAAATCTCTTTGCAATTACTAACAGATTAAACTAGCATTAAGTTCAAGTTCGATATGTTCACAATTAAACTAAACCAAATCTCTTTGCGAATAATTTAATTGCTCAACCTAAATAGTTCAGATTCTAAAACACACTCTCGTGTCGAATTTAGCAACCTAAGATCTAGATTCTAATTGATCAGGTTAGAACTAGCTTTAAGCACAATCTAGTTTGAAGAACATTCTAATCATATGAATCCTTAACTGCATCAAACAAGTCTAGCAAGTCATCAAACCCTAATGAGAAACCCTAAGCCTAACTATGGATCTACTCAGACATGATTGATGAAAACATAATCATAGAAATAATAGATTGCATATAAGAAATTAAATAGATAAAGGGGTTCGAAATCTTCTCCAAAATAAGTGAATACAGGAAATAGATCAGCCCCAAAAGCTCTAAAAATCTCTTAGCTCTAAGTATGAAAACGTAAGTAAAATAAACACCAAAATCCTCTATATATATGCCTAATCTCGGCTGGGGCTTCTGTGTAAATACTGGAACTATCTTGGGCTTCTTTGCAAATCTTCATAACTTCATTAAACCGACGCGTACGGCCCATCTCGCTAGTGTGTCGACCGATGCACAAGGTGTGTCGGTCGATGCATGATCAATAAATCGGACAGTGAGTTAAGCTCTCGGCCAAAACGTCCCAAAAGTCCCAAAATGCTCCAAATATCTCCAATTAGCTCCAAACCTGATTAAACCTGTAAAAGACTCTAAACAAAGACAAAATACACTAAAAACACATCTATATCATGGTCTAAAATGGGTAAAAACCATGATATATCAAAGTATACCAAGCCCATAGGAGAGAAAATTAAGTCAAGTTAAAGGTGAAGTCAAGTAATGGATTTATCTGAATACCTGAAGTGATATGGGTGTCCTCAGTAGGCTGGTCCGTAGTAACAGCTATAAAAAATGTCTAACGGAAATTTCAAATTTTATAAGTAAATTATAAACTCTCATACCAAAATTACTAAAAGTATAAAACTCTATGTTTTTCTCAAACTTCTTGATAGTAGTTGTGATACCCCGTATCCAAAAATACGGTCAACGGGCAGAAGGAAAGTTATCAGGGGCAAAATTGTAATTTTGCCTAACCCAGGGGCAAAATGGTAATTTTGCCAAAGTTCGAGACGGAAGACGAGATGGGCCAAATGTTCTCTTTATTAAACATAAAGAACATTTACAAGATCGGAATTCGAAGCAACGGAGCAGAAATGCATTTTTCGGAGTTTCGGGTGAAAACCGAGTTAAACCGGGAAAACTTCGGAAAATCATAACGGGAGCTAGGAAACTCCGAACGAGGTGATTCAAATTGCTAAATTCATCTAAAAGCAAGGAGGATCAGATTATGAAGGTTTGGGGATTTATGGGAAACATCTACTATTTACTAAAATAATTATCGGGGAAATGATCAAACCGAGCTAAAGAAAGCAAACAAGTTAAGGGAAGGGTTTTTGTGGTTTGGGCCAGTGCAATGGGACTTAGTGGGCTTCAGAAACTTACCAGAGACAGGTGTGAGCTCCCCAGGTCGACAGCTTTTGGAGGATAGGTGTCACCACCATATTTGGTGCATGAATGAAAAGGGATACATACATGGAATCTTAACTATTCACTCTTTTTGGATCATTTGGTGCTCTGAATCTTCACTCTACTCTCTCTCTGTCGACAGCACACTCTCATTCTCTCCAGAAACATTCAACAAAATCCTCCTAAGCTTCTTGAATCTTCAATAGTTCTTCAAGGTTTCTATGGTGTTCTTTATGCCTTCTTTCACAAGAAAGTGCATAACTTTCTCACCATAGGCTCAAATCCAGTGATTCAAAGGCCAGTAGCTTCATCTCAGTCTCCTCTTCAAGTTTCAGCCGGCCGCCGTCGTCAGAAGTCACCGGAGCTCGCCGGAAAATAGGAGAGAAGCAGCCGCGGTTTAGAGTTCTTGGTATCTCTCTCTCTCCTCAACTTATTTCAAGATTTCAAAGCCATGGGAAGATAGATCTCATCAAGAGGAGTGGATTGGTGTGTGGTTCGCCGTGGGAAGTCGCCGGAAAAGTCGCCGCCGCCGCGGTCAACGCCGGAGCCGCCGCGGTCAACGCCGGAGCCGCCGCGGTCAACGCCGGAGTAGCCGCCGGAGAAGCCTCTTCCGCCGTCAAATCTTCAGCGATTCTTCAAGGGTGAAATGGGGATGCATTGGAGTCGGTTTGGTCTTGGTTCAGTTGGTAAACCGGTCTAGTCAAACCGGTTAAGCCACGGTCAACGCCGGTCAACGGTTGACCTAACCGGTTTAACTAAACCGGTTTGATTGGAGCTGGTTCGGTTCGATTTGGTGGTTCAGTAGGTCAAGGGGTAAACCGAAGGCGGTCAACGGTCAAGCGGGTCAAAGTCAACGGTCAACGGTCAACCGGTCAACGCCGGTCAACGCCGCCGGTCAACGCGGTCAACACCGGAAAACGAGCCGGTCAACGCTCGGTTTGACGGTTATCCGGTGGTTCGGGGTGTTCGGGAGTTCGTGTTCGGGCATTCGGGAAGATTCGGGTTTGTTCGGGGTCTCGGGAACCGTATCCGCATCCGTGCCGTTCATTCCGTGAAATCACTGTGAGTCGGCTCAAACACCGTAACATTCATATAGATCGATAAATGGGAAACCGTAGAGATAGGAATGCATACCCGATCGTGTTAAACCGAATTGAATTGTGAATTGAATGATTGATTGAATTGACATTAAACCGGTTAGGGTTAAAGAAGCATGTTAGTGTTAAACGGATTAAACCTGTTGAGTGCCGTTAGGTTGATAGTAATATTGCGTGATGCATTCATATAGTCGTGGCATGAGTAGGACCGTATATGCATATATATGTAAGTAAGGGACGATATTAAATGAATCTATATACGGGAATTAAGACGAGTTAAAATACGGTTTAACCTTGAACACGCGTATAGAGTATGGAACGGTACCGGAGTTTTCCGAGTTAAATGAATTAAGTAATGAATGATGAGACGTCGGGGAGTTTAGTAAGCTACTAGCTCTAAACCGACGGATCAAAGAGTTATTAAAAGATGATTAGGAGTGGTTAAGTAAAGAGAAGTGTTGTGACTGGTGAACCGTCTACGGGTCAGCAAGCGGCTAACCCAAGGTAGCGGGCGTGAATTGATTAAAAGACGATAGAAACCCTAATAGGCCTGTTGTGTGTTGTGGTGTGTTGATTGCGTGGTTGTCTGTTGGGTGGTTGTGATTGACTTTTGTGCAGGCCTTTAGATCGACTCGGTGTTGGGCCGAGCGATCCTTGTTGTTACTTAACTCGGTCATGGGACCGGTTAAGTGGTGGTGCTGGCTCAGTACGGTGCTGAGTCAGAGCGGTGGTGTGAGTGAGTTGACTTGCGGGATGCGGGGTTGGTTGTTGCTAGTGATTGAGATTGATTGCTAGAGTCCAAGCGAGTCTGCGTGTTTACATTTCTGCACTAGGACTCTAGGGTGCGTTAGATCCCGCAAGTCTAGGTATTTGATTACGCTCTGGTACTTCCGACCCGATAGGATCCTCGGGTAGTTACCTAACCGGACCGTGGTGATTCTGGTTATGGTGTTAACCTATGGAGTGACGTCTGTAGGTGTGTGGTCCGGAGAATACGGGGTCATGTCCTAGGGCCGGACTGCATGGAAACTCGGGCTATCTAGGGGTAGTCAGAGTCACCGCGTATCGATGGACGGAGAACGGTGTCCTAGTCGTTGTGTAGACGGCTAGGAGTCGTGGGTTAGTTACCATATCGGTAGCTGTAGAAACCCGTGGAAGTCACCAAGATCGTAGGGGCCCAGCGTTGTGTTTTGGTGTAGTTGGTGTTGCGCGGTAGATAGATCGAGTCTCAATCGGGGACATGTGCCGCAGTGCTCCCGATTTCCTCTAATCGCCTTCTCTTTCTTTTGGCAATTGATTGTGTGTGGGCTCGACACGACGTGGTTGTGCGTGATCGGCTATTTTGTTCTGCTTGATTGTTATTTTGGGTTTCGGGCGGGAATCTGTAGTTGATAGATAGATTAGAAGCCTTAGTGGGGAGCCGATTCACTGGGTGATCTTAGATCGCTCATTAGACTCTTTTTGTGTGTTTTTCAGGATAAGCAGCGATGGACGCGGGAGGTCCTCGGTGTAGTTTCGGGATGGCTTGTGGCGGGGTTTTGATTCGATGGTTTTGGGGTTTTCCTTCGGTTCGGCTTGACGCCACTTTTGTATTGATTTGTGTGTTGATCCTTTATTGATGAAAATGATTTGTAAAGTGACGATAAACGTTGTACTGAACGTTTGATTTACTCAGAAATGAATATGCTTTCCTGATATTGTGTTTCGTCCGAACCGACACAACTCGCAGAAGTAGTGCAAGACGGCCGACTTGTGCTATGGAAGCGAGGACAGCGGAGTCGGTGTTGGGTTGGTGCGAGCCTTTGTCTCAAACCGATCTGTCTCTGGCTTCGTCCTGTGACGAACTTTTCCTGTTCGACTTGCTCGTGTTCGATCGGTCATGTTCTTGTTTGATTGTTGACCGGTCAGCTCGACGGTCAGCGGAGAATGGGAAAGGGGCGTTACAGAAAGGTGGTATCAGAGCATGGTTCTGCATGGGTTTTGAAGCTGTTCATTTCTGAGTGTTTTCCGTGGTTTTATCGAGTCAAAATTGTGTCTTACCCAAGCATCCATTAGGAAACCGAGCCGCGTCCGTAAATCCGGGGTTGGGATGGGGTAGGAATTTTGTGTTATGTGTACTAATCTGTCTTTGTGTTTTTGATTGCAGACAGCAGCAGAGTGTCCCTGGACGGTGTGTGTGTGGGTGTGTGCATTGGGTGTGAGAGATTGTATCGAGCAGGATGAGTCCACAGCGGATGACACGGGCAGAGTATCAGGCTTTGGTAGACCAGCATCAGGCAGGACTGAGGATGCCACCGCAGGGTCAGTCGCAGGGTTCTCGGATATCAGCTCGACCGCCAGTTGTGCCCCGTGGGCATCAGGGAGCGAGAGCCGCTGCTGTGGATTGGAGGCCATTACCAGATCCGTTACCGCCTTCCTTACAGGACGACGCAGGTACCGCAGACCCGACCGTTGGAGCGATGGGATATTTGGGATTCGTAGATTACGGGTTGCCGCCATTTCCACCACAGTTCGAGGCGCCGATAGCATCACCGGGGATGCCGCTTGAGGCACATGACGTGCCACTATCTTTCAGTATGCACGAGTCGGATTTTATTCCACTTGGTGGAGGAGACTTTCAGTTGGATCCGCTACACTCAGCTCTCGATATGGACATGGAGCCGTTGGATCCGGAGCAGCGTGCGCAGTGGGCGCAGCAGTTGGACGAGCAGATGGCGATATTAGAGGACGTTTTGGAGCAGCGAGTTGGGCCGCATCATCAGCCAGGATCGCCGCAGAGGTCAGGAGCTCCATCACCTGGTTCTACCGAGCCACTCTCAGCGATGGAGTCAGCCACAGGAGTTGAGCCGATGTCGACGGCAGGATCGGAGCAGTTTGAGTCAGTTACATCACCAGAGGCACCGCCGACTGAGCCGATGGCACCACTGGAGATTCCACTAGCAGACACGCCAGACTCAGTGCCGCAGATGCCAGTGTATCAGACGTGTAGCGCTTGCGGAGTTCAGGGCTTTCATTTACATTGGTGTACCCGACTAGTGGATCCACGCTACCATGAGCCGTACCAGCCTGTGCCGGTTCCGTATTACTGTCAGGTGTGCGGGATGGACGGCCATCTTGCACCTATTTGCCCGATCGCAGGACCCGGACCTCGTATGTCAGACGCAGAGCCGCATCGTGCCCCGTTACCTGAGGAGTATCGACCTGGTCCGAGTCGTCGAGACGGTGGTCTTATTCGGCAGTCAGTTATTCAGCAGCCAGCCGCGCAGTCACCAGTAGCGCAGCCACCATTGGAGCAGCCACCGAGGCCATCGAGGAGTTGTAGGAGGTGCGGAGACGAGGGACACCGAGCATCTTCTTGTTCCCGTCGGTCCAGTGCTCGTCGGTCCCGCTCAGCACCAGTTGTTTGTCAGATTTGTGGAGCTCAGGGACATCGAGCAGCGGAGTGTTTTCAGGAGCCTTCTTCAGGGTCAGTTTCGTCGTGTCAGCTGTGTGGAGCGACAGATCATCAGGCAGCAGCATGTTACCGTGGGCCACGCCCAGCGCCCGTTCCGGTTTGTCAGATTTGTGGTCGCAGAGGTCATGTAGCGCAGCTGTGTCCGATGGCAGAGCCGCAGCAGGCCGGACCACCGACTAGAGATGCGCATCCACCACACCCTCCCGGCGCACCTGCCAGTGGGTACCAGCGCGAGCCGCGATGCCGGTTGTGTATGGCATTCCGGTCGTGCTGGGGCTGTTAGGGTTAGAATAGTTAGGCCAGGTAAGTTGGGCACTAACTATGTTGTTGTTTGTGTGTAACCAGATCGACGGTTTTCGTATGTTGTTGTGAACATCTCCAGGATATGGCGGTGCAGTTTGTGGGTTGGGTTGTTGATGACGGACATCTTGTGGTTGTATTTCTGTTTCCTTATGTATCTCTATAAACCTCGAGACATGTGAATGTTGTTGTTTTTGTGTATGTATGTGATGCAGATTGTTCAACTTATCGTTATGACTTTCGTAGTAATTGTTTGCATGCGTATGATTGGTTGGGATGCAAACGAATTACCATGTGAAGTCTGATGATGAGCGGAACTGATGACCGTTCATCATAACCTAAACCCAGACTGACGACATATCCGGAGCGATCTGATGATTGCTTGGCTGTGTGTGGTAATTGTTTGTTTTTGCGATAATTGCTTGCATGTTTTGATTTAATTGCTTGAAATAGGGTTGCATTTCGTTGGTGGTATCGCACTGTGAAAGTGCGAGTGACATGCTTAGCATGTGCGGAGTGTGAATGGCGTGGTAAGCCATCCGGGTGAGTAGTTTAATTTGGTTGCAATCGTTAAGTCGTTAAAGATGGAAGTGTTAGAACCTTTTCGTTTAAGGTGTTGAGCTAACTCGAGAACGGTTGTAATCAAACGGTCGATCCGCGAGAAAGCGGAAATATAGAATATCGTTATTTAATCATGAGTGACCATTGGGTACGTGATTAACTAACGATATCTCTATGAGGAAGTGATATCAAGGAATGAATTGGTTTGAATTCACCGCTCCAGTGAAATGTTGTTGTGTTGAATGTAGGACGGAATGGACGATGCGATACGAATACGAGACCGAACCCGAACCCGAAAGCGAGATGGAATGGCAAGACGTTGCGGAATAAGGAGATCGGATCGTAAAGCGGTCAATGTGGATTGTCAGGATGGATGGTCAGGGGATTGTGCCAGCCCAGAATAGCGGAAAGATCGAAACGGTTGGGATGACAAGTTAGTAAAGAGAGTTGGCAATGAAGATCAGGGGTCTTATTGGAAGCGGTGCGACGGAAGTCAGTGATCAGATTCTTGAAGAGTGTCTCACGGAGACAAACAGTTGTGGATAGGAATGTGGAGGTCGAGACAAAGTGGGGAAGCGCGAAGTGAGAATCAGAACAGAGCAGTTAACCAAGATTAAGTTAGAGGATCAGAGTAGATCAAGATATGCGAGATTAAAACATCAGTTTGGAGCGATTTGAGGTCAGTGGTATGCAGCGGTGTTCAAAGAAGAAGCGTCAAGGTGTAGTGATGGAGCGACTTACAAGGTTCGGAACCGATTCAAAGTCTGGTAGTGACGGAGAATTCGGGGACCGAATTCCTGTAAGTGGGGAAGAATGTGATACCCCGTATCCAAAAATACGGTCAACGGGCAGAAGGAAAGTCATCAGGGGCAAAATTGTAATTTTGCCTAACCCAGGGGCAAAATGGTAATTTTGCCAAAGTTCGAGACGGAAGACGAGACGGGCCAAATGTTCTCTTTATTAAACATAAAGAACATTTACAAGATCGGAATTCGAAGAAACGGAGCAGAAATGCATTTTTCGGAGTTTCGGGTGAAAACCGAGTTAAACCGGGAAAACTTCGGAAAATCATAACGGGAGCTAGGAAACTCCAAACGAGGTGATTCAAATTGCTAAATTCATCTAAAAGCAAGGAGTATCAGATTATGAAGGTTTGGGGATTTATGGGAAATATCTACTATTTACTAAAACAATTATCGGGGAAATGATCAAACCGAGCTAAAGAAAGCAAACAAGTTAAGGGAAGGGTTTTTGTGGTTTGGGCCAGTGCAATTGGCCTTAGTGGGCTTCAGAAACTTACCAGAGACAGGTGTGAGCTCCCCAGGTCGACAGCTTTTGGAGGATAGGTGTCACCACCATATTTGGTGCATGAATGAAAAGGGATACATGCATGGAATCTTAACTATTCACTCTTTTTGGATCATTTGGTGCTCTGAATCTTCACTCTACTCTCTCTCTGTCGACAGCACACTCTCATTCTCTCCAGAAACATTCAACAAAATCCTCCTAAGCTTCTTGAATCTTCAATAGTTCTTCAAGGTTTCTATGGTGTTCTTTATGCCTTCTTTCACAAGAAAGTGCATAACTTTCTCACCATAGGCTCAAATCCAGTGATTCAAAGGCCAGTAGCTTCATCTCAGTCTCCTCTTCAAGTTTCAGCCGGCCGCCGTCGTCAGAAGTCACCGGAGCTTGCCGGAAAATAGGAGAGAAGCAGACGCGGTTTAGAGTTCTTGGTATCTCTCTCTCTCCTCAACTTATTTCAAGATTTCAAAGCCATGGGAAGATAGATCTCATCAAGAGGAGTGGATTGGTGTGTGGTTCGCCGTGGGAAGTCACCGGAAAAGTCGCCGCCGCCGCGGTCAACGCCGGAGCCGCCGCGGTCAACGCCGGAGTAGCCGCCGGAGAAGCCTCTTCCGCCGTCAAATCTTCAGCGATTCTTCAAGGGTGAAATGGGGATGCATTGGAGTCGGTTTGGTCTTGGTTCAGTTGGTAAACCGGTCTAGTCAAACCGGTTAAGCCACGGTCAACGCCGGTCAACGGTTGACCTAACCGGTTTAACTAAACCGGTTTGATTGGAGCTGGTTCGGTTCGATTTGGTGGTTCAGTAGGTCAAGGGGTAAACCGGAGGCGGTCAACGGTCAAGCGGGTCAAAGTCAACGGTCAACGGTCAACCGGTCAACGCCGGTCAACGCCGCCGGTCAACGCGGTCAACACCGGAAAACGAGCCGGTCAACGCTCGGTTTGACGGTTATCCGGTGGTTCGGGGTGTTCGGGAGTTCGTGTTCGGGCATTCGGGAAGATTCGGGTTTGTTCGGGGTCTCGGGAACCGTATCCGCATCCGTGCCGTTCATTCCGTGAAATCACTGTGAGTCGGCTCAAACACCGTAACATTCATATAGATCGATAAATGGGAAACCGTAGAGATAGGAATGCATACCCGATCATGTTAAACCGAATTGAATGATTGATTGAATTGACATTAAACCGGTTAGGGTTAAAGAAGCATGTTAGTGTTAAACGGATTAAACCTGTTGAGTGCCGTTAGGTTGATAGTAATATTGCGTGATGCATTCATATAGTCGTGGCATGAGTAGGACCGTATATGCATATATATGTAAGTAAGGGACGATATTAAATGAATCTATATACGGGAATTAAGACGAGTTAAAATATGGTTTAACCTTGAACACGCGTATAGAGTATGGAACGGTACCGGAGTTTTCCGAGTTAAATGAATTAAGTAATGAATGATGAGACGTCGGGGAGTTTAGTAAGCTACTAGCTCTAAACCGACGGATCAAAGAGTTATTAAAAGATGATTAGGAGTGGTTAAGTAAAGAGAAGTGTTGTGACTGGTGAACCGTCTACGGGTCAGCAAGCGGCTAACCCAAGGTAGCGGGCGTGAATTGATTAAAAGACGATAGAAACCCTAATAGGCCTGTTGTGTGTTGTGGTGTGTTGATTGCGTGGTTGTCTGTTGGGTGGTTGTGATTGACTTTTGTGCAGGCCTTTAGATCGACTCGGTGTTGGGCCGAGCGATCCTTGTTGTTACTTAACTCGGTCATGGGACCGGTTAAGTGGTGGTGCTGGCTCAGTACGGTGCTGAGTCAGAGCGGTGGTGTGAGTGAGTTGACTTGCGGGATGCGGGGTTGGTTGTTGCTAGTGATTGAGATTGATTGCTAGAGTCCAAGCGAGTCTGCGTGTTTACATTTCTGCACTAGGACTCTAGGGTGCGTTAGATCCCGCAAGTCTAGGTATTTGATTACGCTCTGGTACTTCCGACCCGATAGGATCCTCGGGTAGTTACCTAACCGGACCGTGGTGATTCTGGTTATGGTGTTAACCTATGGAGTGACGTCTGTAGGTGTGTGGTCCGGAGAATACGGGGTCATGTCCTAGGGCCGGACTGCATGGAAACTCGGGCTATCTAGGGGTAGTCAGAGTCACCGCGTATCGATGGACGGAGAACGGTGTCCTAGTCGTTGTGTAGACGGCTAGGAGTCGTGGGTTAGTTACCATATCGGTAGCTGTAGAAACCCGTGGAAGTCACCAAGATCGTAGGGGCCCAGCGTTGTGTTTTGGTGTAGTTGGTGTTGCGCGGTAGATAGATCGAGTCTCAATCGGGGACATGTGCCGCAGTGCTCCCGATTTCCTCTAATCGCCTTCTCTTTCTTTTGGCAATTGATTGTGTGTGGGCTCGACACGACGTGGTTGTGCGTGATCGGCTATTTTGTTCTGCTTGATTGTTATTTTGGGTTTCGGGCGGGAATCTGTAGTTGATAGATAGATTAGAAGCCTTAGTGGGGAGCCGATTCACTGGGTGATCTTAGATCGCTCATTAGACTCTTTTTGTGTGTTTTTCAGGATAAGCAGCGATGGACGCGGGAGGTCCTCGGTGTAGTTTCGGGATGGCTTGTGGCGGGGTTTTGATTCGATGGTTTTGGGGTTTTCCTTCGGTTCGGCTTGACGCCACTTTTGTATTGATTTGTGTGTTGATCCTTTATTGATGAAAATGATTTGTAAAGTGACGATTAAACGTTGTACTGAACGTTTGATTTACTCAGAAATGAATATGCTTTCCTGATATTGTGTTTCGTCCGAACCAACACAACTCGCAGAAGTAGTGCAAGACGGCCGACTTGTGCTATGGAAGCGAGGACAGCGGAGTCGGTGTTGGGTTGGTGCGAGCCTTTGTCTCAAACCGATCTGTCTCTGGCTTCGTCCTGTGACGAACTTTTCCTGTTCGATTTGCTCGGGTTCGATCGGTCATGTTCTTGTTTGATTGTTGACCGGTCAGCTCGACGGTCAGCGGAGAATGGGAAAGGGGCGTTACAGTAGTGATAAAATTCGTATAGCGTATTTGACGACGACAACAATCAATATAATAATAAAGAATAAAGAACTGAGATATGGATTATGGATTATGGATCATGCTCACTACCAGTATCAACCCAAAGTTTTTTAGAGGTAAACCGTTTCAAAAATCAAATTTTGGCTTCTATATATAAGTACCCATAACTAACCCAAGCAAATCAAATTATACATATTTTCAGTAACCCAAATCAATAAAGATTGTAGCGAAACCGAAAACAAATTAAATTATCCAAAGGAAGAAACAAATAACAAAAATTCTATAAACGCAATACCAAAGAAAAAACAATGAACACCGGAGTGAAAAAAAACTAAGAAAGTGCCAACTAACAACTACACATACATAATCTTTTATTTACATATAATGGATTATATAGAAATTCAAAGATTCGAGACACATAGCCAACACGAAGGAAAATCTTTCTAGAGACAGAACCGACAAGCATAAAAAGAAAGACTAAAAAGAAAGACTACAACATCAAGCCCAAAAAGAGAGACGAAAACGATAACTAAAACATAAAAGCCAATACTAAACTAGTAACTACTCAAAGAAGTAATTAACAACAATCTAAGAGAAAATTGAGAGTAATAAGCCACTAAACATTAATAACATTAAAGATTGAAGATCTTAAAGCATATTAATATACTGCTTACAATCTATTGAATCCAAAAGAGTCTGGAACCATCAAAACCACATGGAAACCGTTCAGACCCAGAAAAGAATTTCATAATCCGCTTGCATTGACTATTATTACTCAAAAATCACACCAAACCAAAGCAATACAAGCCTCCTAAAAATTTTCGCATACAAAATAAGACAACATAAGACCATCTACCAAAACAACAAAACATCATAAACGATAAAGAAAACCAAAACAGTACCATCAAGGAGAAGCAACCACAACTCCAGAACGCACGAGCACCCCACCGATTTTTCAAGGAAGACAAACCGCATTCGACGCAAGAACCATGAAACGGACACAAAGAAGATCGAAAACCAGCAAAACTGACAAAACTTCACTGAACAAGGACAAATTAAACTTCTCTGACGGAGGCCATATATGCAAACTCTGAGACAATCAGTAAAACTGGATACTCACTGACTGTAAAAAGGTAGAACTGAGAAGCCGAATAGGAGATGAGACATCCGTCTCCACTGAAACCTAAGATATAACTTCTAACGAAACTAAACACCAATACTGATACTGAATGAACCACTGGCACTGGTGAAAATGGAGAAGAACTCGGACGGCGTCTGTTGATGTCTTGAGAGAATATGACGAACTCACCTGTTTAATATTCAAGAGAAAAATATTCTTGACATAAATAATCTTATAAAGGAAAAAAATGTAAAGACATAGAAAAAATTTTAAAAAATAGTTTGAAAGATGAGAAAAATAGAACAACACTAGCTACAAATCAAATAAACTAAAAAGTAAAAAAACGAAACGTTAAATACAATATACAACAGACTACAAAAATTGATTGACATGTTCGTGCATAGCACGGGTCAAATACTAGTAATATAAATAACTATGTTTATTCTTTCATTTGCTGCTTTTAGGATGTTATCACAATTGTAATGGCCCTGCCCAACCCGTTTAAAAATTTGCTAGAAAGGAGAAGAAAGGCCCAAGGCCTAGGAGGAAAGCCCAATTTCCTTATTTGAATTAGTTCTTTCCCCCTTCACCACCCCTATAAATATAAGTCTCTCCCTTTAGAAAAAGCATTCTAAACACTTTTCGGCCAAGCCCTGTCGAGATTCCGAGCCGTTCGAAGCCCCTCATTCCAGCGTTTTTCTTCCCCCACCATCACCAGGTAACATCCGGAACCATAGATCTAGGGTTTTTCAAAAGAAAACATTTTAATTTTTCCTTATCTTTCAAAATATTCCGAATCCCGAGAATCCGAAGCTACCACCGTGACAAGCCCGACGAGACAAAGTCGGAGGAGTCGTCCGCTCGCCAATCCACAGCCGCACGTGCCTCCACGCGCGAGAGAGGAGTCGCGCGCGTGAGATCCACAGGTTGTCGGGGAGCCACGCGTCAGAGCCGCCTGTATGCCGCCGACCGGAGCCACCGCCCATCGCTGGAGTTTCACCGGAGCGCCGCCGCCGTTGGCCACCACCGCCGCCGTTGGCCACCGCCGCCGCCGAGTTGACTCGCCGGCGAACTGAGTCGACTCGGTTGGCTGAGTCAACCCGACCAGGCCGGTTTAGTCTGATTTGACCGTTTTGGTTCAATTTCTAATTCCAGTTTTCAATTTAGATTTCTGGTCCAGTTTGGTTTTCTATTCAAATTCGGTTTAATCCAATTTTAATTCCAGTTTCCTGGTTTAGTTGGTTTAGAATCGGTTAGGGGCAATTGGGCCGGTTATGGATTGGACCTGGTTCATTCTGGGTTTGAGTTTGGGTCTGGGTTGACCGGGTCAACTGGTTGACTTTGACATGACCGTTGACTTCTAGTCAACCATTCTTCAAGTAGCCGTAACTTGCTTGTCCTTAGTCTGATTCAAACAAAACAAAAGCCGAACCCACTTATTTTTCCATCCTCTTTCCAGATCTGATGTTTGTTTAGGCTAATGGAATCCTTAAATTATGATTTTTCCCTTCTTTAGCCAAGGTGAGGATCGGTCTTGACCCATGCTTGCTCCATTTTATTTCTGGACGATAGTCCTTTGTTAATACCGTCTTTCCTAAGTAGTGTATAGATAGTTAAGTACTCGATGTGATTGTTTGCGGAATGTAGAACTACTACGTTATCACTTAAACAAAAAGTGTTGTTTGTGCGTGATGAATATGTGTGGTAGAACTGTGCTAGGGCTTTGCATGTAGGACGTGGGACGTCCTTCATCGTCGTCGGAGGGTCTGGACGAGCCATCCCATTGTGGTGCATGGGACGTACCGTGCGTGAGATGCACTGGGGAGCGAGGCCCGTAGGTGTTTATGAGTGTGAGCTGAGAGCTCGTATGCACGATTGGACGTTAGATTGTCTGGTGAAGCCTCTGGGCGTTGTTTGCGAGGTGATATTACTCTAGGACTAGAATTCGTAATTGCGTGGCGTAAGCCGGGATCGCGAGTTCCTTAAATCCGCCCTCGCTGGGTAATTGTGTTTGAAGCATTACTCAGTCCTCTTTCTCTTTCGCTTCCCCCTTTTCTTGCAGGTCCAGATGCGGGATTGATCAATCCGACGACGTTATTGGTGGATTTGAATACAAAGGAAGCGCCCGTGCGCCTGGGACTGATAAGTCAAAATTATCCCTATTCTAACTGCAAGTGCACAGTGATGTGAATGTAGTACTTAGGGTATCGAATCCACAAGGACTCACGGTCACACGATAGATTATAGTAATCCAATTAAGCTAAGCGAATCAGATTTCAAAACAGTAAACAAGACAGCAAGTAAACGAAAGAAGTGAGGTGAAAGTAAGCAATTAACGAAGGCGTCAGGTTTCAGGAGTTCTCAGGAAATCAGGAACATAGCTAATCAATCAATCATGATCTAATTAAGAACTGTTCTAGAACTAGAATCACAGAATTATAACAGACCAACTTTCGTTGCGAATAATATCTATGTCTAACAACCTAGCAAGCCAACTTTCGTTGCGAATCCTAGAGTTCTAAACAAGCATTAATCTCAAGTTCTTTCGTTCACAATTCTCCTAAGCCAAATTTCTTTGCGAATAGTCAAATTGCTCATCTAAGTTCTTTCTAGTTAATTAATCAACTTTCGTTGCAGAAATCAACCTAACATCAATAATCTAAGTGGCCAATTCAGATCAAGCGGTAAGAACAACCCTAGATGAAGAACTAGAAAGATATGAATCCCTACAGATTTATCAACCTATAATTCCATGAAATCCCTAAACCTAACAAGTAAACTACTCAGACATGACAATCATAACAAAAGACATGATGAATAGAATACTGAATATCATAAAACAGAATAAGAAACAGGGGTTCGAAATCTTCTCTATGTCGAGTATCTGATCAGCCCCTAAAACTCTCTGAATGTAAAATAAAGTGTAGACTAAACAATGGCTTAAAAACCCTAATATAATGATCTAAACTCGGCTGGGGCCTTTTTGCAAATCTGGGAAGTTTATGGGCAAAAACTGTAATTTCAGGATTTTTGTGCGCAGAACCCTGGAATCACCTTGCAACGACCGATGCACATACTGCATCGACCATTGCAAGGCGATTTCGCAACCAGTGAACTCTGTGAAACCTCTAAACAGTGCAGAAATTCTCCCAATGCTCCTAGAACGTCCAATTAGGCTCCATATGTTCTTAAACTTGTAAAACACCTGAAAAGACTCAAAAACACATAGAAAGACTCGATAACAAAGACATATACCATGGTCAAAAGTCATAAAAACTATGATATATTAACTCCCCCACACTTAGCTTTTGCTTGCCCTCAAGCAAACAGAAAACCAAGATCAGGAGAAAGAAGTTTGAAAACTTCAGAAACCCGTTTCATCGTAGAAGCACCACACTCAGATTCTGTTGGATCCCGATGGATCTAGGGTTTGTTATATTGAAATTTAGAACCAACCTCGTTCTTACCTTTGGCAGCGGAAGAAGATGGTGAACGAGATCAGTGGAGCAACGCAACGCTTTGCCTCTACCAGATACACACGCACGCTCCCTGGAAACGGGATGCTAGTGCCGGATCAATGGGGATCGATAGTGTCTGGTGTGTCAAGTGTTTCTATCAAGAAAACTGGACGGCTCTATTGTTTAGGTCGAAACTAATCAGCTTTTATTCGACATAAACGTGCTTAACGGGCCAGACTCAATTAAGCCATAACCCGAAAAGCCTGTTCGGAAAATCCGAACTGTGTCGACCGACACACTAGCTGTGTCGATCGACACAACATCATTATATCGATTCTTATGTGTATTTCAATACACATAATATGATCATTGCCACAATGATCATTCCCATGTCGTAGCTTCCAGTTCGCTTAGGTGTGTGACCCTATAGGATCATACAATACTGGCAGTAAGTCCACGACCTACAGAATGCAAGAGGCTTCTAGCAAAGCATTGCAAACGCCCAGTATTATACGAATGTCTGATCTCGACACACAACTATCACAGGAGTGAGTACAAGTGTGATTTCAGGACACTATCCCAACAATCTCCCACTTGTACTGGAATCATCAATTCCTATAATCCTTTTGTCTCTATATCTCGATTTGGCATAAGGCAAGATCTGTGTCATCCTTATTAAGCCAACATCGTTTTTATCGAACTCCTGATCTCATACTGAACATTACAAACAACTGAACTACAGTTCGTTTGAGTGCGGCCACACATTCTCTCAGTATTCAATCTTCGATAGGCCCTGAGATATTTATCTCCCGTTTTTCAGGAGGGACAAATTCCATCTTGTTCCATCCCTGTTTCAACGCACACTTCATGATAAACTTGAACAGTGTCGTTATAGCCGCCAGTTACGGATCGACGTTTGACAAAGTCAAAATGTACCAATTCATATGCAAGAAATCATGATGAACTCAGGTCTAAGGACTATACTCTATAGTCGTAATGAGAACCTCTTATGACACAGATATTACTATCTTGTAGACTTCTCATTAGCGGGTCATGTCCGATCATATGTCCACTGACATATATCTATGTGACTGACTGCGATAATCATATCATTGGCTCCATGAAACTTAGCCAACAGTCACCTCACAATCTAGTCTCTAACGGTTGTCAGTGTCCCGATTCTACAACCTTGACTAGGGACAAAATAATTTATTAACTTATAGGGTTTCATGATCAAGTTCTCAACTTAATGACCTATAATATGTCATAAACTTATTTTGGGACCATTATTTAGATCACAATAAATAATGCTGAAATCAAATTTCATTAAACACTTTTAAAAGAATGTTTACAAGGGCGTCTTATTATAACTAAAACAAAATCCAAAACTCCCACTAGAATCAAGATTACATCTTAAGATCTCTAATGCCTACAGCAGTCGTATGACTCTCATGCTTAGGCCTTGGGAGTGACTTGGTTAGAGGATCAGCGACATTCTCGTTTGTCGGAACTCGGCTGATCTTCACATCACCTCTATTGACAATATCACGAATCAGATGATATTTCCTCTCAACGTGTTTGGACTTCTGGTGTGACCTGGGTTCTTTCGCCTGAGCAATGGCTCCATTGTTATCGCAGAACAAAGCCACTGGCTCCAAGATACTAGGAACCACACCAAGTTCAGTCATGAACTTCTTGATCCAAACAGCTTCCTTTGCCGCTTCTGAAGCAGCAACATATTCAGCTTCCGTTTTGGAGTCAGCTACGGTATTCTGCTTAGAGCTCTTCCAGCTCACCGCACCGCCATTTAGACAGAAGACATATCCAGACTGTGATCGGAAATCGTCTCTGTCCGTCTGAAAACTCGCATCGGTGAATCCATTCACCACAAGTTCATCACTATCTCCATACACAAGGAACTTATCCTTAGTATGTCTCAAATACTTGAGAATATTCTTGACAGCTGTCCAGTGAGCTTCACCTGGATCAGATTGGTATCTACTCGTCATGCTTAACGCGTAAGCTATATCTAGACGAGTGCAGAGCATGGCATACATAATAGATCCTATTGCAGAGGCATAAGGAATCCTATTCATGCGTTCTCGCTCAGCAGGTGTCGCCGGACACTGCTTCTTGCAGAGACTCTTGCCATGAGACATTGGTATGAAGCCCTTCTTGGAATCGTGCATCATGAATCTGTGCAACACCTTATCAATATAAGTGTCTTGGCACAATCCATTCAGCCTGTTAGTTCTATCTCTGTAGATTCTGATTCCAAGAATGTATGCGGCTTCTCCCATGTCTTTCATGGAAAAACAACTTCCTAGCCAAGTCTTAATAGACTGAAGCAACGGAACGTCATTACCGAGGAGGAGTATGTCATCAACATACAGTACAAAAAATGCAATTTTGCTCCCACTTGTCTTCTTGTATACCCATGATTCTTCTTCGTTCTTGATGAAACCGAATTGTTTTACTGCTTCATCAAAACGAAGATTCCAACTCCGTGATGCTTGCTTCAACCCATAAATGGATTTATGAAGCTTGCATACCTTCTTAGCATTTTTAGGATCGACAAAATCTTCAGGTTGTGTCATGTACACATCCTCTTCCAGAATGCCATTCAGGAATGCGGTTTTGACATCCATTTGCCAAATCTCATAGTCATAATGAGCAGCAATCGCTAGAAGAATCCGAATAGATTTAAGCATAGCGACTGGGGAATAGGTTTCATCATAGTCAATACCATGAATTTGTTTGAAACCTTTAGCCACCAACCTTGCTTTGTAAATCTGTACATTGCCATCCACGTCAATCTTCTTCTTGAAGATCCATTTACACTCAATGGCTTTTACACCATTAGGTAAATCGACCAAGGACCATACTTGGTTTTCTGACATGGATGTCATTTCGGATTTAGAGGCTCCAAGCCATTTTTCGGAGTCTGGGCCCATCATTGCTTTCGCAAAGGTCGCTGGTTCGTCACCTTCAATGATCATCAGATCATTTGAATTGGTTACGAGAAATCCATAGTATCTCTCGGGTTCGTGACGGATCCTTCCGGATCTGCGAACTTCAGGCTCCACAGGCGCCGGTTCCACAGAACTTTGTGCTTCCAACTGCTGCTCCTCCTCAGCAGGTTGAGCAGTATCCTGTGCATCTAGAATTTCTTCAAGATGTACTTTACTCCCACTGTTTTTCTTAGAGAGAAACTCCCTCTCAAGAAAAGAACAGTCCCAAGCAACAAATACTTTGTTCTCAGTTTGGTTGTAAAAGTAGTATGCCTTGGTTTCCTTAGGATAACCAACGAAGTAGCATTTATCTGATCTGGGTGCAAGCTTGTCGGAGATTAAACGTTTGACATAAGCCTCGCAACCCCAAATCCTTAGGAAAGACAGACTAGGAACGTTCCCAGTCCACAGTTCATGTGGTGTCTTTTCTACTGATTTAGATGGCACTCTATTCAGTGTAAACGCAGACGTTTCTAGAGCATATCCCCAAAAGGATAGTGGAAGATTAGAATGACTCATCATAGACCGGACCATATCCAATAAAGTTCGATTTCTCCTCTCCGACACTCCATTCCATTGGGGTGTACCAGGAGGAGTGAGTTGTGAAACGATTCCACACTCGCTCAGATGGTCGCTGAATTCTTGGCTCAAGTATTCTCCTCCGCGATCCGATCGCAGAATCTTAATACTCTTGCCAAGTTGATTCTGTACTTCATTCTTGAATTCCTTGAATCTATCAAAGGATTCTGACTTGTGTCTCATCAAATAGACATAGCCATACCTACTGAAGTCATCAGTAAAGGTAATGAAGTACTTAAAGTTTCCTCTGGCAGCAGTACTCATTGGTCCACATACATCAGTATGAACAAGGCCCAATAAATCACTGGCCCTTTCATTTGGTTTGTTGAAAGGGGCTCTAGCCATTTTGCCCACCAAACAAGACTCGCATTTCTCACATGATTCAAAATCAAATGAGCCCAGAAGCCCATTTCGATGGAGCCTCTGGATGCGTTTCTCATTGATATGGCCCAAACGACAATGCCATAAGAAAGTCGGGTTTTCGTCATTGGACTTAAACCTCTTTGTATTTATGTTAAAGACAGGCATTTCTTGGTTTAATAGATATAACCCATTATCTAATGGGGCGCTACCATAATAATTACCATCACGATTAAAAGAACAAACTTTATTCTTAACAGCAAAATAAACCTTCCAAATCCAAAACGGAAACTGAAATTATGTTTCTGCTAATCGCAGGTACATAGTAGCAATTATTCAAAATTAAAACCATGCCCGAAGGTAAAGACAACTCGTAGGTGCCTACGGCCAGTGCAGCAACCTTAGCTCCATTCCCGACTCGTAGCTCTATTTGTCCTTTCTTCAGCGTCCTACTGTTTCTTAGTGCCTGCACATCAGTACAAATATGAGCACCGCAGCCGGTATCCAATACCCACGAAGTAGGACTAGAAGACATAACATTTAGTTCGATAACATAAATACCTGAGTCAGACGCATCATACGTCTTCTTCAGCTTCTTGTAATCTTCCATGAACTTCTTGCAGTCTTTCTTCCAATGCCCCAACTGCTTGCAGTAGTTGCACTTATCCTCAGGAGAAGGCCCGGATTTGGGCTTCGGCTTGGGCTTGTCCTGACTTTCAGCCTGGACAACCTGGGCCTTACCCTTACCCTTCTTAGGTTTCTTAAACCTTTTACCCCCTTGTACCATCAGGACATTGGGAGTAGCCTTCTTGAGATTCGGTTCTGCTGTCTTCAGCATACCGTGCAACTCAGTCAATGTCTTAGTCATGTTTTGCATATTGTAGTTCATGATGAACTGATCAAAATATGACGGCAAAGACTGCAGAATCATGTCAGTGGCCAGTTCCTGGCTAATGGCACAGTCCAGTTTCCCCAGGTTATCAATGTAACCCATCATTTTAAGGACATGAGGACTTACTGGACTGTCCTTAGCCAGCTTGCAATCCATGAGAGATTTAACCGTCTGGTATCTCTCTGTGCGAGCTTGCTCCTGAAACAAAGCTTTCAGGCTGTTAATCATCTCAATGGGTGACAACACGTTCTCATATTGCTTCTGCAGCTCAGAGTTCATGGTCACCAGCATTAGACAAGTAACATCTTTGACATCCGCTGAATGCTTATCCCAAGCATTCTTTTCTGTCTGCGGAGCATTGGAACGTGGCCTCTCGGTGAGAACTCTTTCAAGGACATATTCCTTGTTCTCTTGCCTGAGAACTATTCTCAGGTTCCGATACCATTCCAAGAAATTAGATCCATTTAACTTGTCCTTCTCAAGGACGGATCTTAGTGAGAAAGTGTTGATGTGATTTGAGACAGACATAGCTGTAATTCAAAAAGAGGTAGATTTTAGTTATAAAGCACAAGAAATGAGAATTCTTATCTAATAAGAAAACTCCCATTGTATTCAAACTATGTTTCCTCATATGAATACAATGTGCCAAGATCCTCAGATTACTAAAATTCGAGTGGGCGACTCGCCGTTACTCAAGCTTTAGTTATCTAGGTAAGCAAATCATTGCTAATTGTACTCAGTACAACTCTTGGTCGTGAATGAGACAAACTATGTCTAATCCACTCTGATGTCTCTGGGCCCAGAACTTCTGACAGCCCAGTCAAGTATAACCAATCTTTTATCTGTCTTGTGATCACTGACAGTTGCACTGCAAGTCTGTCATTGACCACCTGCCTTACCCATGTTGCAGTGGATATCAAGGACTCCAAGATATCCAACAAACGACACGAGTCTTGACAGTAGACAAGATCGGGCAAGACATCAAGATCACTTGATATTTAGTTGAGGAAAAGAACTAATCTTATCTTGATTTATATTTACTATATATATCAAAAAATAATAACTTTTAATTGAAACATTTAGTTTTATTAAGTTTAGATTCATCTAATACTTTTAGGATTAAATTATTCTGGTTCATGCAAATTTGTGGTCAAACCAACAAGTCTGCGGACGTTGTGTCGATCGACGCCAACCATTGGTATCGATCGATGCAACTGGTTTTAAACCGATCTTCGATAACCGGTCAAACCGGATCGAATTTACTCAACCGATTCAATTCAATTGAACCAGTTCGGTTTAATGGTCCATGTCGATCGTCACACACTGTGTGTCGATCGATATGACCAAACCAGAATCAATTTGGTTAATTAAATTAACCGAGCTAGATAACCAGTTCAATCCAATTGAACCGATCTATCTAATCGTATTGCCTATGTCGACCGACACACCCAGTGTATCGATCGACGCAGCACGATTACGGGTACTCGATCTCAGATCGAGACCCTAAAGATTATTTGCGGATTTTCGCTTTGTATCGACCGACACACGCTTTGTGTCGATCGATACTGTGCGACAAACCCTAAATTTTATTCGCGAGTTTTCGCTCTGTGTCGACCGACACATGCTTTGTGTCGATCGACACTCTGCGACAAACCCTAAAAATTTTATATTTTGCGCCGCGGCGTGTCGACCGACACACGCTTTGTGTCGATCGACACAGTGCGATTTCAGCAATACCATCGTTTTCAACAGAGACAAAAATCCGAGATTTAATCAATGAAAAACGATTTCAACAAGTAATATACAGATCAACAACATCAAGTTTCGATTTTATATCACCATTTTCAATAGCTAAACCCTAAGCATGCTCTGATACCACTGTTGGATCCCGATGGATCTAGGGTTTGTTATATTGAAATTTAGAACCAACCTCGTTCTTACCTTTGGCAGCGGAAGAAGATGGTGAACGAGATCAGTGGAGCAACGCAACGCTTTGCCTCTACCAGATACACACGCACGCTCCCTGGAAACGGGATGCTAGTGCCGGATCAATGGGGATCGATAGTGTCTGGTGTGTCAAGTGTTTCTATCAAGAAAACTGGACGGCTCTATTGTTTAGGTCGAAACTAATCAGCTTTTATTCGACCTAAACGTGCTTAACGGGCCAGACTCAATTAAGCCATAACCCGAAAAGCCTGTTCGGAAAATCCGAACTGTGTCGACCGACACACTAGCTGTGTCGATCGACACAACACCATTATATCGATTCTTATGTGTATTTCAATACACATAATATGATCATTGCCACAATGATCATTCCCATGTCGTAGCTTCCAGTTCGCTTAGGTGTGTGACCCTATAGGATCATACAATACTGGCAGTAAGTCCACGACCTACAGAATGCAAGAGGCTTCTAGCAAAGCATTGCAAACGCCCAGTATTATACGAATGTCTGATCTCGACACACAACTATCACAGGAGTGAGTACAAGTGTGATTTCAGGACACTATCCCAACATATTCGCCTTAGTAAGCCACATGAAAATGAACCTGCAGACGTCAAGACCAACATATACTTCCCCCACACTTATCAACTATCCTGAGTAAACTCCACAATCATATTTAGAGCATCCAAATCCACCATACTGACTTCTATAAGCTAATAAGTGCGCTCTCACATATGGGGTATCAATCAAAGAACACATGGATTCTTACTCTGTTAGCATCTGACCACTCAACTGTTGCCTATGGTCCCTTTCTTCTCTTTTCCCTTCCTTAGCACTGATTTTTCCCCACTGGGTATCATTTTATTTTTTCTATCAGTGCTCTTCCCGTATTGGGACATACTTTGGACATGTTTCCATGGATGCACAGGAGGTAATAGGGGTCTCTACTACTCCCGCGACCACTTCTAAGCTACTAGCTTATCCTCAGTTTATCTTTTGTTTTTTTTTTACTTTCAAGGAAGGAGAGAAGGGAACCATAATCAGACAGGTTTACAAGTTGTGCCAGAACCAACAGAGGAATCCGACTCGAAGTATACCAAGCCCATAGGAGAGAAAATTAAGTCAAGTTAAAGGTGAAGTCAAGTAATGGATTTATCTGAATACCTGAAATGATATGGGTGTCCTTAGTAGGCTGGTCTGTGTTGGATTTTCTAATAGTCATAGATCATGTGCAACTCATCCAATGGTCACTTAAGTTCGTGCAAATGTGGTAATCTCCTCAAAAATTCCTTGTTTCCTACTCAATTTGACTCAATAAAACAAATTTGGACTGACTCTAAGAAAACAAAAAGCGTGCGTCAGTAGCTACCTCCCCCACACTTGAAACACATTGTCCCCAGTGATCTCAAGCTTAGGCTCGGTGAGAAAAGAAATCGGAATGAAAACAAACCAAAAAGGGTCAGAACACTTACCTATCGTCGGCCTGGGTCGATCGATGCCACTAGGGTGTCGATCGATGCAAGGCGATTATGCCCACGGTTATGTAAATAACCGGTGTCTGAACCGCAATTGAATCGGCAAACCTTAAATCGCAACTATGTCGACCGATGCACTATGTGTGTCGATCGATGTAGTGCGATCCTGCCTGTTTCTCACGCCTTTGAACACACAAATATAGAAAATCAAAAACACCAAATCAAAACGAAAAATGAAAACAAAAACGAACCTAACAGTGGGTTGCCTCCCACTCAGCGCTTGTTTAAAGTCAATAGCTTGACTATGGATAGGAGATCGGACTTATGGGGGATTCAACAGAGACTTTGAGTGTCTCTGTGAATGTCTCTTCAGCCAAGGTGGCGTATAAGCTTTCGGATCATGAGATTTCCCAAGATAAGAGCGAAGAGAACCAGGGTGGGAGCGAAGCGAGGGTGGGATACTGGTTTTGCCTGCATTCACAGCTTTGTGGTTCGGAGGTTTGAGTTTAGAAGATTCATACATGTGCTTTGGTGGATGGAAGAGATTTGGAGCTTTCTGCTTAAGAGCAGTTGCAGGATCAGAAGATGTTAGAGCAAGTTCAGAATGAACTGCCATCTTCTCTTCTCCAACAGGAATCTCTGGTTCCACTTCCACACTGAAGCTCTGTAACGCCCCTTTCCTGTTATCCGCTGACCGACGAGCTGACCGGTCAACAATCAAACAAGAACATGACCAAGTCGAACCCGAGCAAGTCAAACAGAAAAGAGTTGTCACAAGACGAATCCAGAGACAGATCGGTTTGAGACAGAGGCTCGCACTAACCCGTCTTTGACCCCGCTATCCTCATTTCCATGATACAAAGCTTTTCAACCCGTATCATTTCCGTGAGTTGTGTCGGTTCGGACTAAACACAATATCAGGGAAACATATTCATTTCTGAGTAATCAAACGTTACATACAACGTTTAACAGTTGTTACAAAATGATTTTCATTAATAAAAGGATCGTCGTGTTGCAACACATAATGGTACTAAATAGTACCAAAGGCCGAACCGAAATAAAATCTCAAAACCGTCGAATCAACATCCCGCCACAAGCAATCCCGAGACTACACCGAGGATCTCCAGCGTCCGCCGCTGCTAAACCTGAAAACCACAAAAAGAGTCTAATGAGCGATCTAAGATCACCCAGCGAGACGGCTCCCCACTACGACTGCTAGTCTATCTAGCATCTATAAATTCCCGTCCCACAAATCCCAAAACAACAATCCATATAATAAACGGTCGATCACGCACTACCACGTCGTGTCGCACCCACAACACATCATCAATGAAATAACAATACCATCACCAATCCCATAAATAACCATGGGCATCGAGAACACTGCGGCACATGCTCTCGATTGAAACTCGATCTATCTATCGCGCAACACCAACAATACGAATACAACATTGGGCCCCTACGATCTCGGTAACTTCCACGGGTTCTCATTGTCACCAACATGGTAACTAACCCCACGACTCCTAGACGTCAACACGAAGTCCAACGGCTAGGACATTGTTCTCAGCCCATCGATACGCAGTGACTCCGGTTACCCCCGGCAACCCGAGTTTCCATGCGATTCGGCCCTAGGACATGACCCCGTATTCTCCGAATCACACACCTACCGGCGTCACCCAGTAGGTTAACACCATAACCAGCCCCACTGCCCGAAGGCACGTGTCCGATCAGGTAACTACCCGAGGATCCAATCGGGTCGAAAGTACCGGAACGTAACCAAACACCTAGACTTGCGGGATCTAACGCACCCTAGAGTCCTAGTGCAGAAAAGTAAACACGCAGACTCGCACGGACTCTAGCAATTGTACTCAATCATTACTCAACAACAATCTCAACACCACGTCCCGCAAGTCTACACACACACACACACACCAACACCACCGCTCTGACTCGGCACCACACCGAGTCAGCAACCACGACTTAACCGGTCCCATGACCAAGTTAAGTAACCACACGGATCGCTCGGCCCAACACCGAGACGATCTAATAGGCCTGCACAAAAAGCTCAACAGCAACACACAACAACACCACCACACAATAACATCATCACCACACAATCAGGCCTATTAGGGGTTCATAAGTCTTTTAACCAATTCACGTCCGCTACCTTGGATTAGCGGATTGCTAACCCGTAGACGGCCCATATCTCATTAACGTTCACTTTTAACCCATTCAAGTCCGCTACCTTGGATTAGCGGATTGCTAATCCGTAGATGGCCCATCACCAATCACATGCTTTACACATCACATTCCCTTTTCTTAACCTCCCCCGAATCTCTTTTATTCAATTCCCGATCCGTCGGTTTAGAGCTAGTAGCTTACTAAACTCCCCGACGTCTCATCTTTCCTTTACTTAATTCATTCACTTTTCTTTAACGTTCAACTCAACCCCGATATCGAATCATACATCGTACGTTAATTAGGTTTAATTCCATCTTTTACTTTCGTCTTACTTCCCGTATATACATTCATTCGGTATCGTTCTTTCATACACACACATATATATATATGCATATACAGCCCTATCCCGCCACGGCTATATGAATGCACCAATCAACGTTACTAGCAACCTAGCAGCACACAACCGGTTTAGTCCGTTTAATGCTATACTCTTAGCATGCGTCTTAAACCCTAACCGGTTTACCGATATTTTGTCACTTCAGTTATCAAACACCAATTAGTCTTAACACGGGTATGCAATTACTTAATTCTATGGTTTCTCATTTCCCGTTCTACATGCTTCATCTACGGTGTTTGAGCCGAATCACAGTGATTGGTCGGAATGAACGGCACGGATGCGGATACGACTTCCCGAGACCCCGAACTAAACCCGAACCTCCCGAACACCCGAATACAAACTCCGAAGCTTCCCGAACACCCGTACACAAACCGCAAATGCAAACCGACCGGAGTCAACGCATTGACCGGCGTTGACCACGGCGTTGACCGGCGTTGACTTTGACCGGCGTTGACCGTTGACTTTGACCGCTGACCAAAGGTTGGCCGTTGACTTTGACTGAACCGGTTGACCACCCAATTGAACCAGCTGAACCATCTGAACCAACTGAACCGGTCTAATTAGAACCGGTTAGGTTAAACCGGTTTGGTCAAACATTGACCGGTTTGACCTAACCGTTGACCAAGGCTAAACCAAGCCTAAACCGACCCATCTCCTGAACCAAACCATGCTGACCCAACCACTGAAGAACCGGCTTCAATTTGACGGCGGCGAGGCTTCTCCGGTGACCGGTTTCCGGCGTTGACCGACGGTGGTCCGGCGTTGACCGGCCGGTTCACCCACTTTCCCGGCGACTCCGGTGACTATATACATATCAAACTGATCGGAAAGACCAGATCTATGCATCTGGAGCTTCAAAACGTCCAGATCTGATGGAGGATGAGAGAGATACACCCAAACTTCAACCGCATCAGCTTTCCGGCCACTTTCCGGCAAGCTCCAGCGACGACGGTCATGGTTGGCCGACTGGCGGTTGTAGAGGAGGGAGAGAGGAGTCCACCAGACTTTGCAGAAGTGGATTAAGGTTTATATTGAGGGAGTTATGATGTTTTTGGTGATTGAAGGTCTTATGAACACTCAAGAACACTTTGAATGTTCTTGAGGTTCCATGAAGATTCAAAGACTTTTTCTAAGTTTTTCAGATGAGTTTAGAGAAGGGAGAGCTGATATATCATGGTTTTTACCCACTTTATACCATGATATAGTTGTGTTTTTAGAGTCTTTTGTATTAGTTTAGAGTCTTTTGCAGGTTAAATCAGGTTTGGAGCTAATTGGAAATATATGGAGCATTTTGGGCATTTTGGGACGTTTTGGCCGAGAGCTTTATTCACTGTTCGATTATTTGATGTTGCATCGATCGACACGCATTGTGCATCGGTCGATGCAGTCGCGAGATGGGCCGTACGCGTCGGCGTAACCAGTATTGAAGATTTGCAAAGAAGCCCAAGATACTTTCAGTATTTACACAGAAGCCCCAGCCGAGATTTTGCCTATATATACTAGTTTTTGGTGTTTAATTTAGATACGCTTTCATACTTAGAGCTAAGAGATTTCTAGAGTTTTCGGGGCTGATCTATTTCCTTGTATTCATTTATTTTGGAGAAGATTTCGAACCCCTTTGATATTTTAATTTCTTATATGCAATCTATTTATTCTATGATTATGTTTTCATCAATCATGTCTGAGTAGATCCATAGTTGAGTTTAGGGTTTCTCATTAGGGTTTGATGACTTGCTAGACTTGTTTAATTCAGTTAGGATTCATATGATTAGAATGTTCTTCAAACTAAATTGTGCTTAAAGCTAGTTCTAACCTGATCAATTAGAATCTAGATCCCTGGTTGCTAAATACGTCACGAGAGTGGGGTTTAGGAATCTGAACTATTTAGGTTGAGCAATTGAATTATTCGCAAAGAGATTTGGTTTAGTTTAATTGTGAACATATCGAACTTGAACTTAATGCTAGTTTAATTTGTTAGTAATTGCAAAGAGATTTGGATTACTGCACTTAGACTTAGAGAGTTTTCGCAAAGAGATTTGGTTAATTCTATTTCCGTGATTTGAGTTCTAGAACTGAGTTTAATTTGATCCTGACTGATTAACTTGTCTGCTCGTCTGATTTCCTGAGAATACCCTAGGCTTGACGCTTTTAGTTTATTGCTTACAAACCGATTTCCTGCTACTGTTTACTTTCTTGCACCGCAATTCATTACAATCACTACTTGCTTATTTCTAGTATTAATTCCTACGGTTTGATTCTCTTGAGACCAAGTGTCCCTGTGGATTCGATAACCCTATATACTACATTGACTATACTGTGCACTTGCAGTTTTAGAATAGGGTAAAACTTAGAACCTATCAAGTTTTTGGCGCCGTTGCCGGGGACTCTTTGAGTCTTCGATAGGACCGAACTTAGGGTTTTACTAGAAATTTTTCGTTTTTGTTTTTGTTTTTCGTTTTTGTTTTATTTTGATTTTACTGATTCTTTTCTCTGATTCTTTCTGTCGCAGGTACCGAAATCGCCTTGCGTCGACCGTTGCACATCTTGCGTCGATCGACACTAAGCGATTCTGAGATTGAACCGATCGTTGCACTGATAGCATCGATCGTTGCTGGACGATTACAGACAGTTTATGCCAACGCAGAACACTAGAAGTAATCCGAACTCGAGCTTGGTTAATCTCAATCTAGAGGAACTTGGACGTCTAGAAAGGACAATCAGAAGAGAAAAGAGAGAGAGAATGGTACGAGAACGCTTGATCTTGATACCAGATGCTGATGGAATCCTGAGGGATCCAGAGAACAATCCTTACAATGCTGCTGGGCATAGGATTGATGCTGAGGGACAAGTGATCCCTGATGAAGCTGGGCCACTGGGCCAGATGGTTGTCGGTGAAAGGACGTTAGCTGATTACAACAGACCTGACGAGTTTCATGCGAACCGAGCAGCTTTAGTACTTCCTGCCTTTGAGAGGAACGACTTTGAGGTAAAGACTATCTACTACCAACTGATGAGGCAGATTGCTTTTCATGGTCTTCAATCAGAACAGCCTATGGATCACATAGATAAGTTTGAGGACATAGTTACTGGTATGAAATACGATGGAGTTTGCCAGGACTATCTGTTCCTTAAGCTATTTCCGCACAGTCTTGCTGGAGACGCTAGTGCATGGCTGAGACAACTGGCACCTGGTCAGTATACTACTTGGGCAGCCTTAAAGAGTGAGTTCCTGCGTCATTTCTATGACAATGCGCGTTCAGACCAATCTAGACAGGACATACTTACTTTCTCCCAAGGAGTTGTGGAGCCTTTAAAGACTGCCTGGATGAGATTTAAGCAGTATCAGCGTGACTATCCGCACCATGGATTCACTGAAGTTCAGCTGATTGGCATCTTCTTCAGAGGAATAGATCTTCCGTATCAGCAAGCGCTGGATAATTCTAGTGATGCCAACTTCAACACCAGGACTCCTACACAAGCTAAGCAGTTGATCGAGAATTTGATTAGCAGCAATAGTTGCAAGACTATGGATGATAGGAGGAAGAAATCTGGTGGAAGTATTGATAACTCAGAGATGGCTGAATTGAGGTCCAGAATGGATAAAATCTGCACTCTTCTAGGAGAGAAGAAAGCTGTCCACTTTGCTCAAGAAGTAGAAGTAATTCAGACTGAGGAGGACACTCAGGAAGAGGATGTGAATTACATCGGAGGATCTGGTTTCCAAGGAAACAGATTTGGATATCAATCTGGGAACAGATTTTCCGGTGGAGGACAGAAAACTGCCTACACGGGCAATCAGAACTCTTCAGGCTATGGACAGAACAGCAACTTTCAGAAGCCTTATGGACAGAATGCTCAAAGGACCTACGGGTCTTCATCTTATCAAACACCTACTACACCTACTGCTTTCGAGACTAAGATGGAGACAATGATGGAACAGTTGCTGGAGAGCCAAATCAAGACTTCTGTGGACTGCAACAAGAAGATTGATGCTATGTATGGAGATCTCAATGGGAAGATTGAGTCTATGAACACTCACATGAAGCAACTGGACACTCAGGTTAATCAGATTTCAGGTACTATGAAAGGAAAAGGACCTGCAGATACTCATATTAAAGCCTGGTCTGTACTCGTTAATGATGGATCTCATCTGGGTGAGAAGTTTGAGCTAAGCACAGCTGAGTTGGTTGATGAAGCAGAATTTTCGGAATTGAGTGAAAAACTCACGGGTGGAATCCGCGACGATCGCATTGCAACGATCGACACACACCTTGTGTCGGTCGATGCAGGACGTGAACAGACAGTGTTGCCGGACGATTATGAGACTGATGCAGAACTGGCCCGCCTATTCCCTGATGTATCTGAAATCACTCAGGAGGAGATTTATGCACAAGCCATTAGGCAATATCCCAAGGTATCTGAGGTAATTAAACAGGAGATAGAGGAGCTGAAGAAACTGGAGGAGAGTGGTGAAGACTTGGAAGAAATTCCACCGCCTGATGATCCACCTTATCATCCCTGTGTGCAGAGGTATTTGAATAAGATGCTACCATTGGATGATGACCTGAAAGAATGGGTGATTGTAGTTCCCCAACACATTAGTGAAGTGCTACTGAACAAGATCCCAAAGAAGTTACCTGACCCTGGAGTCTTTATACTTGATTGCTCCATCTTCGAGAATAGCTTTAGACGCTCTCTTTGTGATTTAGGAGCTGCTGGAAGTATGATGCCTTATTCTGTGGCAGAGAAGCTGGGGGTGCTGAATTTTTCTCCTACTAGAACCCGTCTTATCCTAGCTGATCAGTCTATACGAGTTCCAGAAGGAGTTTTAGAAGACATACCAGTGAGAGTTGGAAACTACTTGGTTCCAACAGATTTCCTTGTGCTGAAATATGATTGCGATCCGGATGAAGCACTGCTACTTGGAAGACCATTCTTGGCTACAGCAGGAGCTGTGATTGATGTCAGACAAAGTCTAATAGACCTCCACCTGGGAGATGAGACGCTGCGATATGACATGGAGAAGCTACGGAAACCACTGATAGATGGGCAGACTTTCACAATCATGGAAGCAGAAGATGACCAGCCAGATGGGCCTGTGATTTTAGATCCTGGAGCACACTTTACTCCATCCTTTCTTGGGCTGAAGCATTCAGCAACAGCCTACACTCCACCATGGATGAGGAGACTTGAACAGAGACAGAAAAAGTCTCTGTCAGGATCTCTAAGTGCCTGAAAGATCTTGTGCGTCCGGTCAAGCTAATGACCTTAAACAAGCGCTGAGTGGGAGGCAACCCACTGATAGGTTTAGTTGTTTTCTTTCTTATTTTTGGTGTTTTTCTTAGGCTTTCACGTTTTTGTTTTTGTTTTGCTAAGTTACAGGATGCAGAATTCGAACCTGGAGATGTGTGACGATCGATGCATATCTGCACCGGTCGTTGCAAGGAGATTTGACGAAGAAGGGAAATCGCATTGTGACGATCGTTGCTCCTGCGCAACGGTCGTTACTCGATGGTTCAATTGCAAAAATTAAGGTTTGTGCTTAACCGGAAATCGAATTCGATTTACGAAGCATCGATCGTTGCCCCTAACGCAACGATCGTTGCAACCCACGACCAAGGTAAGTGCCTTAAACCCTTTTCTCTTCTCTTCTCCTCCTCATTTGCTCGCCGTCCGTACAACCGAGAGCTATTTCACCTGAATCTCTAATTCTTCATCAATTTTTGTGTTTCAAAGCCTGAATCTTATTGTTTTAACCCCCTATTAGCTGATTCCATTACCCATTTACAACGAATCGAAGGTATGACTTCTCATTTTCGCCATTTTTAGAATGGATTTTAGGGTTTATGGAATTTGGGATTTTTGGCTTGAAATCGACGATGATATGCTTAAATGGACATGATTTAGGTTGTTTAACAGGAGGTTCTTGTTGATTTGATGCAATGTGGTTAGATTTGAACTGAATTTGATGATTTGCTTGCGGCAAAATCGCCTTGCAACGGTCGTTGCTTTTGAGCAACGGTCGTTGCTTTGCGATTTTGGGAAATGTTCGACGAGGTGAAATCGCCTTGCAACGATCGATGCCTTAGATGCAACGGTCGATGCTTCGCGATTTCACAGAGAGTTGCCGAGACTTATTTGTGTTTCAATTTTGTTTGTTTTGCAGATGGCAACCAATCGACAACCCCGCAAGAAACGAGCCACAGCTTCTACAGCTTCAAGGCAATACATTCCACCACCTGCTTGGTTTAGCAGAGAGTCAGAGCCACCCGCACCATACCAGAGATATGGACCACCAGTTACTTTACCCTGGCCCAGAGCAGACAAGACACCAATGCCGACAACCGTAGAATGGCCAGAGGAACCTCAGAAGTTCTTCAAGTCTGATGAGTTCACAGAGCGTCCATTGCTCAGCAGTTGGGACGAATATGACTCGCTTCTCTACAATGGTTGGTGTGGTATGATCTTCAAGCCGACCAAGTTCGCTGACTACTCCACCTGCAAGACTCTAGGGATTGATGAGCAGGTACTCGCTGTATGCAGAGGCATTGGTCTAGGGACAATGCCAATGCGACCTTATGATCTCTACCCGGAGCTGGCCAGACAGTTATTGGCCTCCTGCAGAGTGGTCTACTCGGATCCTGACAACCGGAGTGCTACAGTGGGATCATTTACATTCATGAGCTGGGGAGTCAGGTATCGGATCCCTCTTCTTGATCTTTGCAGGATCTACGGGTTCAGGACTGAGCCGAGGCGCATAGCCATGCCACTTGAGTGGGACCGTGATGAGGCCATACGGTTCTGGAAGATTATTGGTAGTGGTCAATACAACTCTAGGACCACACCAGTTGTGCAGATGAGACATCCGGTGCTGCGATATGTCTCGCGTATCTTGTGCTGGAGCTTGCTTTGCAAGTTTGAGGCAAACAAGATGCGCAAATATGAGATGGAGCTGTTGTTCATGGGCCTCAGAGATCAGTTCAGGAGTTCTGGAGTGAGAGATCCTACTTCGGGTCTCAACTTGGGAGCTATTTTTGCTCAGCATTTGGTTGATCTACAGACGAAGCCTTTCGATGGAGCTGGTACTGAGACGGTTGGGAGTTTGCTTACTCCCATTTTTGAGTATTGCGGGATACCTCTTCATGGCACGGAGTGTGTTACAGCCCGGGAGCTCCTAGATCTCAGCCATTTGCAGAGCGCCACTTGGCTCAAGGAGGGGAAGATTTGGATTTACACTGACCCGACTACTGGGAGGACTGGTATAGAGCTTCCTGCTGCCGGATGGACACAGGTTGACACATTAGAGGCTCTGAGATTTCAGCCTCCTGAGTCTGCGCAGCGTAGGATTCCTTCTATGGCTCATCCGCTGGGAGAGCCTTCCTCTCGAGCTTCGACTTCCACTGCCCCTGCGCCTGCCCCTGCCCCGATCGACGATGTGGGTCCATTTCCAGAGCCTGCGATGGCCTACGGTGACTATTCTGATTCAGAGTGGAGAGAGAGATCAGATGGTCTGTTCCGAGTTTTCTGGAACTTCATGCGTACTTGCAGCTGCAGGAGGCCACCACAGATCCATCAGCCCGTACCTGATACACGTCGTCGACAGCGATCTCCAGAGGACACCGGTGCTGATCCTTATGCCGGTATAGATGATGAGAGCGAGTGAGCGTAGTCTCCATTATCAGTTTATCGGTTCTGTATTTCTGACTTTCTATCTTTTCTTGCACTTTTGTTTTTATTTTTCTTAGGATTTATTATGTTTTATGGTTGTGCATGACTTGATACATTTGTTGTTTCAGTTTTACTCTGTTTCTAGTGTTTTCAGCTTGCAGGGATCGAAATTGACAAAAACCGCCGAATTAACCTGCTAACTCGCTGACTGTTCGTGACAATCGCATTGCGTCGATCGACACACGTTTGTGTCGATCGTTACAACAGAAATCGCACAGCAACGGTCGGTGCACCTAGTGCAACGATCGATGCCTGACTGCGACAGAGGTAAAACCCGAGAGAACTAACCATTCAACTATTTTAATTTTTCTTTTCTTTAACCAATCCCTTGCTTGACACTACTGGGGACAGTGTGTCTTAAGTGTGGGGGAGGTTCTACTAATCAGTTTCTTTTGTTTTCTTAGAGTCAGTTAAATTTTTCAAAATTTGTTTTTCGAGTCAAAATTGGTTTAAGTAGGAAACAATGACTTTTTAAGAAGATTAGCAGCATTTGCAGGAACTTAAGTGACCATTGGGATGAAGCTGCAGATCTATCTATGACTATTAGAAAACCCCATCACAGATCAGCCTACTGAGGACACCCATATCATTTCAGGTATCAGAGGATCCTTTACTGACTTCACCTTAATACTGACTTTAATTTTTCTCACCTAAGGGCTTGGTATGCTTTATGTCGGACTCCCTTGTTGGTTCTGACACAGCCTGTAAACCTGTCCTATTTAGTCCCCTTCTCCCCTTCTGTAAAAGTAAAAAAAAAAAAAATAATAAATAAACTGCGGATGAGTTAGTAACTCCGAAGTGGTCATGGGAATGGTAGCAAACACTATTTTCTCTCATGTGATCCATGGAATGTGTCCAAAGTACACCCCATAACGGGAAGAACACTGATAAAAAAAATAAAATGATACCCAGTGGGGAAAAATCAGTTGTTAAAGAAGGGAAAGAGAAGAAAGGGACTAGAGAAAGATAGTATGGTGGTCTAGAGCTGGCAAGGTAAGAATCCATGTGCCTTTAGATCGATACTCCTTAGGTGAGACCGCACTTAAATACTTGCAGAAGTCAGTAGGGTGAATTTGAATGCTTGAATGTGATTGTGGCGTTTACTTAGGACAGTTGCTAAGTGTGGGGGAAGTACATGTTGGTCTTGATGTCTGTAGATTGATTCTTTCATGTGGATTACTAAGGGGAATCTGAATGCTGCTGCTTCTATGATGAAATGAGTTTCTGAAGAGTTTTCAAACCTCTTCACTGCATTTTAGTTCTCTGTTTTGCTTGAGGGCAAGCAAAGGCTAAGTGTGGGGGAGTTGATATATCATGGTTTTTACCCACTTTATACCATGATATAGTTGTGTTTTTAGAGTCTTTTGTATTAGTTTAGAGTCTTTTACAGGTTAAATCAGGTTTGGAGCTAATTGGAGATATATGGAGCATTTTGGGCATTTTGGGACGTTTTGGCCGAGAGCTTTATTCACTGTTCGATTATTTGATGTTGCATCGATCGACACGCATTGTGCATCGGTCGATGCAGTCGCGAGATGGGCCGTACGCGTCGGCGTAACCAGTATTGAAGATTTGCAAAGAAGCCCAAGATACTTTCAGTATTTACACAGAAGCCCCAGCCGAGATTTTGCCTATATATACTAGTTTTTGGTGTTTAATTTAGATACGCTTTCATACTTAGAGCTAAGAGATTTCTAGAGTTTTCGGGGCTGATCTATTTCCTTGTATTCATTTATTTTGGAGAAGATTTCGAACCCCTTTGATATTTTAATTTCTTATATGCAATCTATTTATTCTATGATTATGTTTTCATCAATCATGTCTGAGTAGATCCATAGTTGAGTTTAGGGTTTCTCATTAGGGTTTGATGACTTGCTAGACTTGTTTAATTCAGTTAGGATTCATATGATTAGAATGTTCTTCAAACTAAATTGTGCTTAAAGCTAGTTCTAACCTGATCAATTAGAATCTAGATCCCTGGTTGCTAAATACGTCACGAGAGTGGGGTTTAGGAATCTGAACTATTTAGGTTGAGCAATTGAATTATTCGCAAAGAGATTTGGTTTAGTTTAATTGTGAACATATCGAACTTGAACTTAATGCTAGTTTAATTTGTTAGTAATTGCAAAGAGATTTGGATTACTGCACTTAGACTTAGAGAGTTTTCGCAAAGAGATTTGGTTAATTCTATTTCCGTGATTTGAGTTCTAGAACTGAGTTTAATTTGATCCTGACTGATTAACTTGTCTGCTCGTCTGATTTCCTGAGAATACCCTAGGCTTGACGCTTTTAGTTTATTGCTTACAAACCGATTTCCTGCTACTGTTTACTTTCTTGCACCGCAATTCATTACAATCACTACTTGCTTATTTCTAGTATTAATTCCTACGGTTTGATTCTCTTGAGACCAAGTGTCCCTGTGGATTCGATAACCCTATATACTACATTGACTATACTGTGCACTTGCAGTTTTAGAATAGGGTAAAACTTAGAACCTATCAAGAGCATCTGGTCGTGGGTGAGGCTAGAGAGAGAGAGGGATTCACAAAAATGATTTTTTTGTGAAAAGAAGTGGATAAGTCTTCCAAAGCCACCTCTTCACCTTAGCTTGACACATCAACAGGGGAGTCTGGTGACCTGGTGGTGAGACAACTGTCTCTGGAGTGGCTTCTTATCCACAAGAATCAGCCCAAAAACCGGCCCAACATCCTTTCTAAACCCTTCTTCAATTTCTTCTCGGTTTCCTCGGTTTCGCGATAATTATTTTAGAAATTCCTTCACGATTCCCATAAATCCCAAAACCTCCATAATCTGATTCTCCCTGATTTTATATGAATTTACCAACTTGAATCACCTCATTTGGAGTTTCCTAGCTCCGGTTATGAATTTCCGAAGTTTTCCCGGTTTTCTCGGTTTTCACTCCGATAAGCCGAAAAACCTGTTTCTGCTCCGTTTCTTCCAATTCTAATCTTGTAAATGTTCTTTATGTATTAAAACAAGAACATTTGGCCCGTCTCGGCTTCCGTCTCGAACTTTGGCAAAATTACGATTTTGCCCCTCGGGTTTGGCAAAATTACAATTTTGCCCCTGTTGACTTTTCTTCTGCCCGTTGACCATATTTCTGAATATAGGGTATTACATTCTTCCCCACTTACAGGAATTCGGTCCCCGAATTCTCCGTCATTAATAGACTTTGAATCGGCACCAAACCCCGCAAGTTGTTTTCTCACGCACTTCTGTTGCTTCTTTCTTGTAAACCAACATCTCGTTATCTGACCATTAACACTCAGACCGTACCTCCAATACTCTCTGACGCTTTGCTATCCTGTCCCAAACTTTCCACTAGCCCTTCATACTGTTCATTCGGCTGCCATCTCAACACTTGATCCGTAATCCTGACGGCATTTCCTCACACTGCCTATCTAGCTGTTTCTCCAATACTCGATTCGTAACCCAACGGCATTCTCTTTCTTGCGCTTTACTCTCACCCTCGTAACCATAACTTCCTTGCTCGACCTCCGTTCCCGCTTTACTGTGTCACTCTTCTCTCTAACTGATCTTCCTCGAACCTCAATCGTCCACAAGTATTTACTTTGTTCTGATTCTCACTCCTGACTTCCCCACTTTGCGTCGACTTTCACATCGTCCCCGATACTGGTTTGTCTCCCCGGGACACTCGTTAAGAATCTGTATCCAAACCTGACGTCACTATAACCCCAACTCCATCCGTACCAATAACCCCACTCTGTTTCCGCTACTGACTCTTCCTTTTCGAACGATCCCCAAGAATTTTGATGTCTGTATCCGACTTTGCTAAACCCCCATTCCAACTCATACCGATCGCTTCGCTCTGGTTTTCACACTACCACGAACGTTACCTCCTATCTTTTCGCTAACTCATCATACCAACCGTTTCGCCCTTCCAGTTACCCCGCACTGATACACTTCCACTGACGATCCATACCAATTGTTTCACTTCCCGGGTCAACTCGTCTTGCGGCCTCTTTACATTCCATCTCGCTTTCGGGTTCGGGTTCGGTCTCGTATTCGTATCGCATCGTCCATTCCGCCCTACAGTCAACACAACAACTTTCACACGAACAGTGAAATTCAAACCAATTCATCCCTCGATTTCACTTCCTCATAGAGATATAGTTAGTTAATCATGTACCCAATGGTTACCCATGATTAAGTAACGATATCCTATAATTCCGCTCTCTCGCGAATTGACGGTCGAATCCAACCATTCTCAAGTTAGCTCAATACCTTCAACGAAAGGTTCTAACACTTTTTATCTTACCAACTTAACGACAACGATAACGTTCAAACTACTCAAGCCATCGAAATATAACCACCATTCGAATGGCTTACCATCACCAAAAATGAAACTTGAATGCTATGCATGCCATAAACAAAACTAGCACCCCCAACAGTGCTACGCCCAAAAACGAAACACAATTCCCAATTATTTAATGCACCACTCAAGCATTAAATAAAACACGCAAGCATAAACACGTAAGCAAATAATTACCACACACAATCAATCAAGCAAATCGGCGATTGCAGTTGTCTCTCAGGGTTCGGATGGAAACCGTTTGCTCGGACCATCATTCATCTTCACATCGTAACTATATTGCATTCACAACCATCATGAGTATGCAATATAACCACTCCGCTACTCAAAATAACAACCGAAATACTCCACATCCACTACGTAAATAAAGCATCTATTCACCACATAGAGCTTTAGATACGTAGGTCCGTCAAAGTCTACGTATTAGCGGTTACCAATCCGTACCACAAGAAACACCACTACACGCAACCGAATCGTCAGAGACGATCACAAGCCGATCTACACACATCAAACAACGAGTTAGAGCCCTTACTTACCTGGGCCTAACTATCGTAACCCGAACAGCCCCAACACAACCGGAATGCCCAACACAGGCGGCATCGCGGTTCGTGGTGGTAACCACTGGCAGGTGTGCCGGGAGGGTGTGGTGAGTGTGCATCTCCGAACGTTGCTCCAACTCACTTCAGCTCTTCCGTTGGACATAAACGTGCAGTATGTTCCCCGCGACCACAAAGCTGACAGACAGTAACGGGCGCTGGGCGTGGCCCATGATAACAAGCTGGCGCCTGGTAATCCGAAGCGCCACACAACTTGACAAAATTAAACAGACTCCAAGGAAGGATCCTGAAACACTCGAATGCACGATGACCCTGAACTCTGTATGCACTACATATCCGGTATGCAGGCATTGCTGGTGGCGTCTCCGACGTACCCGCTAGTGTGGTCTCCGGTGGTACCATTGGCTCAGACGGTGGAGTACCCAGCGGTGTCACTGACTCAAATCACGTGTCTGACTCAGACACTGGCTCGGCCTCTATGAATGGCTCGGTAGGGTCAGACGGTGATGACGCGGATCGGTCAAATGGTGTCTGAGGCGAACTCAAAGATGGATCCGGCTGGTGATACAGACCAATCTGCTGCTCCAGAACATCTCTGATATCACCACTTGCTCGTCTACATGCGACTCTCAATGCATGTGCTGGTCGGGATTGACGGGCTCCATGTCCATGTCTACGGCTTCGTGCAATGGGTCCACCATAAAATCTGTCCCGCTGAGCGGAATGAACTCCGACACCTGTGAGCTAGGTAATGGCACGTCATGCGCCTCAAGCGTCGGCGGCTGAAACCCTGGCAGTACCACTGGCTCCGGTGGTGTTCCCGGATCTGATAACTGTCTCATCCTGTAGAGCTTGAGGTAACGGGTCAGGAAACGATATCCATTGGCGGCCACTCTCGCTCCCTGCTGTCCTCGCGGTCAAACCAGTGGTCGATCAAATGCCCGAGAACCCTGTGACTGTCCAGGCTGCATCGTCAAACTCGTCTGGTGTTGCTCTAACTGCACCTGATACTGTGCCACACTCATCCAATGATGACTCATACTGCCTGTTCGTATCCCACTCTATGCACACACACCCACACACAATCCGTCCAGGGACACTCTGCTGCTGACTGCAACCAAAAACGCGGATAAACATTAGTACAGATAATACAATTCTAACGCCATCCCAACCCCGAATTCACGGACGCGGCTCGGTTTCCTAATGGATGCTTGGGTAAAAACACAATTTTGACTCGATAAAACACAGAAAACACTCAGAAATGAATAGCTTCGAAACCCATGCTGAACCATGCTCTGATACCACCTTTTGTAACGCCCCTTTCCCGTTATCCGCTGACCGACGAGCTGACCGGTCAACAATCAAACAAGAACATGACCAAGTCGAACCCGAGCAAGTCAAACAGAAAAGAGTTGTCACAAGACGAAGCCAGAGACAGATCGGTTTGAGATAGAGGCTCGCACTAACCCGTCTTTGACCCCGCTATCCTCATTTCCATGATACAAAGCTTTTCAACCCGTATCATTTCCGTGAGTTGTGTCGGTTCGGACTAAACACAATATCAGGGAAACATATTCATTTCTGAGTAATCAAACGTTACATACAACGTTTAACAGTTGTTACAAAACGATTTTCATTAATAAAAGGATCGTCGTGTTGCAACACATAATGGTACTAAATAGTACCAAAAGCCGAACAGAAATAAAATCTCAAAACCGTCGAATCAACATCCCGCCACAAGCAATCCCGAGACTACACCGAGGATCTCCCGCGTCCGCCGCTGCTAAACCTGAAAACCACAAAAAGAGTCTAATGAGCGATCTAAGATCACCCTAGCGAGACGGCTCCCCACTACGGCTGCTAGTCTATCTAAATTCCCGTCCCCAAAATCCCAAAACAACAATCCATATAATAAACGGTCGATCACGCACTACCACGTCGTGTCGCACCCACAACACATCATCAATGAAATAACAATACCATCACCAATCCCATAAATAACCATGGGCATCGCGAACACTGCGGCACATGCTCTCGATTGAAACTCGATCTATCTATCGCGCAACACCAACAATACGAATACAACATTGGGCCCCTACGATCTCGGTAACTTCCACGGGTTCTCATTGTCACCAACATGGTAACTAACCCCACGACTCCTAGACGTCAACACGAAGTCCAACGGCTAGGACACTATTCTCAGCCCATCGATACGCAGTGACTCCGGTTACCCCCGGCAACCCGAGTTTCCATGCGATTCGGCCCTAGGACATGACCCCGTATTCTCCGAATCACACACCTACCGGCGTCACCCAGTAGGTTAACACCATAACCAGCCCCACTGCCCGAAGGCACGTGTCCGATCAGGTAACTACCCGAGGATCCAATCGGGTCAGAAGTACCGGAACGTAACCAAACACCTAGACTTGCGGGATCTAACGCACCCTAGAGTCCTAGTGCAGAAAAGTAAACACGCAGACTCGCTCGGACTCTAGCAATCGTACTCAATTATTACTCAACAACAATCTCAACACCACGTCCCGCAAGTCTACACACACACACACACCAACACCACCGCTCTGACTCGGCACCACACCGAGTCAGCAACCACGACTTAACCGGTCCCATGACCAAGTTAAGTAACCACACGGATCGCTCGGCCCAACACCGAGACGATCTAATAGGCCTGCACAAAAAGCTCAACAGCAACACACAACAACACCACCACACAATAACATCATCACCACACAATCAGGCCTATTAGGGGTTCATAAGCCTTTTAACCAATTCACGTCCGCTACCTTGGATTAGCGGATTGCTAACCCGTAGACGGCCCATATCTCATTAACGTTCACTTTTAACCCATTCAAGTCCGCTACCTTGGATTAGCGGATTGCTAATCCGTAGACGGCCCATCACCAATCACATGCTTTACACATCACATTCCCTTTTCTTAACCTCCCCCGAATCTCTTTTATTCAATTCCCGATCCGTCGGTTTAGAGCTAGTAGCTTACTAAACTCCCCGACGTCTCATCTTTCCTTCACTTAATTCATTCACTTTTCTTTAACGTTCAACTCAACCCCGATATCGAATCATACATCGTACGTTAATTAGGTTTAATTCCATCTTTTACTTTCGTCTTACTTCCTGTATATACATTCATTCGGTATCGTTCTTTCATACACATATATATATATATATATGCATATACAACCCTATCCCGCCACGGCTATATGAATGCACCAATCAACGTTACTAGCAACCTAGCAGCACACAACCGGTTTAGTCCGTTTAATGCTATACTCTTAGCATGCGTCTTAAACCCTAACCGGTTTACCGATATTTTGTCACTTCAGTTATCAAACACCAATTAGTCTTAACACGGGTATGCAATTACTTAATTCTATGGTTTCTCATTTCCCGTTCTACATGATTCATCTACGGTGTTTGAGCCGACTCACAGTGATTGGTCGGAATGAACGGCACGGATGCGGATATGACTTCCTGAGACCCCGAACTAAACCTGAACCTCCCGAACACCCGAATACAAACTCCGAAGCTTCCCGAACACCCGTACACAAACCGCAAATGCAAACCGACCGGAGTCAACGCATTGACCGGCGTTGACCACGGCGTTGACCGGCGTTGACTTTGACCGGCGTTGACCGTTGACTTTGACCGCTGACCAAAGGTTGGCCGTTGACTTTGACTGAACCGGTTGACCACCCAATTGAACCAGCTGAACCAACTGAACCGGTCTAATTAGAACCGGTTAGGTTAAACCGGTTTGGTCAAACATTGACCGGTTTGACCTAACCGTTGACCAAGGCTAAACCAAGCCTAAACCGACCCATCTCCTGAACCAAACCATGCTGACCCAACCACTGAAGAACCGGCTTCAATTTGACGGCGGCGAGGCTTCTCCGGTGACCGGTTTCCGGCGTTGACCGACGGTGGTCCGGCGTTGACCGGCCGGTTCACCCACTTTCCCGGCGACTCCGGTGACGATCTACATATCAAACTGATCGGAAATACCAGATCTATGCATCTGGAGCTTCAAAACGTCCAGATCTGATGGAGGATGAGAGAGATACACCCAAACTTCAACCGCATCAGCTTTCCGGCCACTTTCCGGAAAGCTCCGGCGTCGGCGGTCATGGTTGGCCGACTGTCGGTTGTATAGGAGGGAGAGAGGAGTCCCCCAGACTTTGCAGAAGTGGATTAGGGTTTATATTGAGGGAGTTATGATGTTTTTGGTGATTGAAGGTCTTATGAACACTCAAGAACACTTTGAATGTTCTTGAGGTTCCATGAAGATTCAAAGACTTTTTCTAAGTTTTTCAGATGAGTTTAGAGAGAAGGGAGAGCATCTGGTCGTGGGTGAGGCTAGAGAGAGAGAGGGATTCACAAAAATGATTTTTTGTGAAAAGAAGTGGATAAGTCTTCCAAAGCCACCTCTTCACCTTAGCTTGACACATCAACAGGGGAGTCTGGCGACCTGGTTGTGAGACAACTGTCTCTGGAGTGGCTTCTTATCCACAAGAATCAGCCCAAAAACCGGCCCAACATCCTTTCTAAACCCTTCTTCAATTTCTTCTCGGTTTCCTCGGTTTCGCGATAATTGTTTTAGAAAATCCTTCAAAATTCTCATAAATCCCAAAACCTCCATAATCTGATTCTCCCTGATTTTAGATGAATTTACCAACTTGAATCACCTCATTTGGAGTTTCCTAGCTCCGGTTATGAATTTCCGAAGTTTTCCCGGTTTTCTCGGTTTTCACTCCGATAAGCCGAAAAACCCGTTTCTGCTCCGTTTCTTCCAATTATAATCTTGTAAATGTTCTTTATGTATTAAAACAAGAACATTTGGTCCGTCTCGGCTTCCGTCTCGAACTTTGGCAAAATTACGATTTTGCCCCTCGGGTTTGGCAAAATTACAATTTTGCCCCTGTTGACTTTTCTTCTGCCCTTTGACCATATTTCTGAATATAGGGTATTACAAGCTCTGTCCATCAATGGTGGATTTCTGCACCTTATCCATCTTGAACCGCAATGGATCATCTCCCAGGTGGAGGTCAATCAGTCTATGTCTCACATCAATCACAGTTCCAGCAGTAGCTAAGAAGGATCTACCAAGCAGTAGAGGATCATCATGTTCAATCTCATACTTCAGCACCACAAAGTCCGTTGGAATAAAGTGGTTTCCAACTCTGAGAGGGATGTTCTCAAGAACTCCTTCTGGATATCTCCTTGATTGATCAGCTAGGACAAGAGAGATCCTAGTAGGCTGGAGGATCAACAGTCCCAATCTCACAGCCACAGTGTATAGCATGAGATTCACACTTGAGCCAAGATCATACAAAGATCTCTTGAATCTGTCTTTGTAGATAGAACAGTCTAACATAAAGCCCCCTGGATCCTTTAGTTTCTCAGGAATCATGCCACGAATAACGGCATCGCACACTTCAGAGACCATCAAGACACCTTCTTCTTCAGTCATGTCACTAGAAATTATGTCTGTAACACAGCTCCTCACCATAGGAATGTTCTTAACAGCATCAATCAATTGGGCTTCAGTTAGCTTATCTCTCATCATTGTCATGTACTTTTCTAACTGAATCTCTTGCTTGGATTTCCTAGGGAAAGGAATATTTGGTTTGTAGATTCTTTCTTCAGCTGCATTCAGCTTCTCTGGAAAAACTGGCTGCTCACGCCCATGGTGTCAATCGACACTAAAGTGATGTCGATCGACATTGACTCGATTCGAATCGACCTTGATGTCGAGGTGGGTCGATCTCGGCCCGTCACGAAAACTCGAGAGTGGTATCGATCGACACACATCAGTATCTTTATTTTGAATTTCTCTCGAGTTTTGCATCTCCAAAACCTTAGTATCATGATTCTGCTCAGCTTCTTCTGCTGCCAAAGCTACCTAACATGTTCTGTCTGTATACCGGCTTCCTCTTGCGTCATCCTAGCATCCAGATTATCAGCTCTGCTTGTCAAATCTCCAATTTCCCACTCAGATCTTGATACATGAAGTCCATCTTTCCATTCAGATCTTGTGTCATCTTATTCTGTCCAAGAAGTAGCTGCTCAAGCATGGAGTCAATCTTTGTTTGCTCATTGGATGGGGAGGCTTGGTGAGATGAATAGCCATAATCATTCGATCTCGGAGCTCGTCTCTGTTGATTTCTATATGTCTGTCCATGATAATCAGCTCCATCTATATAATTCACCTCTGCAAACTCTTCAACTACTGCATCAGATCGAATTTGCCTCTTCCTAACTAGGATGTTGTGGACAGAATCAATCTTGTCCCTCATATCGGCTATCTGCAAGCTATCATCTCTGCCACTAGATCTCTGCCTCTCCTTGTCAGCATTCTTGACACTATTGCTAGTTATCAAGTTCTCAATAAGCTCTTTATCTTCCTCTGGAGTCTTGGTATAGAAGTTCCCATTGCTTGCTGTGTCCATAGCTCTCTGATACCAAAAGTCCAAACCTCTGAAAAATGCGCTCAGCAGCTGAACCACAGAGAAACCATGATGCGGACAATCTCTCTGGTACATCTTCAAACGCGCCCAAGCTGCTTTCAGGGCCTCCGTAGGTCCCTGCTCGAATGTCAAGAGGTCATGTCTAAGCTGTTCGGATCTAGCATTGTCATAAAAGTGTCTAAGGAACCCACTCTTGACTGCATCCCAAGTGGTCAAAGATCTTGGTGGTAGCTGTTTCAACCAGTGAGCTGCTTCTCCTTTAAGAGAGAATGGGAAGAGCTTACAGAAAAGATAATCTGAAGAGACTCCCTCAGCCTTGATACTGCTAGCCAATTCCTCAAATGTGTCTATATGATCCATAGGATACTCGCTAGAAAGACCATGTAACTGATGCTGCCCAACCAATGCGTAGTACTCTGGTTTCAGCCTAAACTCAGCTCTAGAAAACGGAGGTCGTCGAATCGCAGACCGATTAACATAGAAGAGATCTGGTCTGTTATAGTCAGCAAGTGTCTTCTCGCGACCATCTTCCTCTCGTGGATGTTCCGCGCCCACGGCAACATCTGGTATGGTGGGGTTTCCTTCCCCATCCAGTTTCTGACCCTTCGCGTTGCGTATGTGACCCTCTTGGTCTCGTAAAATGCCGTCCTCGCCGCGAATCAGAATCACAGGTTCCATAGAGAGAATCCTGCTAAATGCTCAAGCTCACGGTATCACTGGTCGCGGCTTGTGTCGATCGATGCCTATAGGGTGTCGGTCGACACAATGCGATTCCTGCAACACCAAAGAAACAAAAACGTAAGTAAACTAGAAAAATAAGAAAAATGCTTAGTCTAAATCCTCATACTGAATCTATCGGCGAACTCAAAGAGTCCCCGGCAACGGCGCCAAAAACTTGATAAGTCAAGAATTATCCCTATTCTAAATGCAAGTGCACAGTGATGTGAATGTAGTACTTAGGGTATCGAATCCACAAGGACTCATAGTCACACGATTGATTATAAGTAATCCAATTAAGCTAAGCGAATCAGATTTCAAAACAGTAAACAAGACATCAAGTAAACGAATGAAGTGAGGTGAAAGTAAGAAATTAACGAAGGCGTCAGGTTTCAGGAGTTCTCAGGAAATCATGAACATAAGCTAATCAATCAATCCGGATCTAATTAAGAACTGTTCTAGAACTAGAATCACAAAATTATAACAGACCAACTTTCGTTGTGAATATTATCTATGTCTAACAACCTAGAAAGCCAACTTTCGTTGCAAATCCTAAAGTTCTAAACAAGCACTAATCTCAAGTTCTTTCGTTCACAATTCTCCTAAGCCAAATTTCTTTGCGAATAGTCAAATTGCTCATCTAAGTTCTTTCTAGTTAATTAATCAATTTTCGTTGCAGAAATCAACCTAACATCAATAATCTAAGTGGCCAATTCAGATCAAGCGGTAAGAACAACCCTAGATGAAGAACTAGAAAGATATGAATCCCTAGAGATTGATCAACCTATAATTCCATGAAATCCCTAAACCTAACAAGTAAACTACTCAGACATGACAATCATAACAAAAGACATGATGAATAGAATATTGAATATCATAAAACAGAATAAGAAAAAGGGGTTCGAAATCTTCTCTCTGTCGAGTATCTGATCAGCCCCTAAAACTCTCTGAATGTAAAATAAAGCGTAGGCTAAAAATGGCTTAAAAACCTTAATATAATGATCTAAACTCGGCTGGGGCTTTTTTGCAAATCTGGGAAGTTTCTGGGTAAAAACTATAATTTCAGGATTTTTGTCCGCACAACCCTGGAATCACCTTGCAACGACCGATGCACATACTGCATCAACCATTGCAAGGCGATTTCGCAACCAGTGAACTCTGTGAAACCTCTAAACAGTGCAGAAATTCTCCCAATGCTCCTAGAACGTCCAATTAGGCTCCATATGTCCTTAAACCTGTAAAACACCTGAAAAGACTCCAAAACACATAGAAAGACTCGATAACAAAGACATATACCATGGTCAAAAGTCCTAAAACCCATGATATATCAGGGATCAGTTGGAAAGGCGGGCCGGTCGTACCGTTCCGGTTCGACGGGTGCCTAAACACCGCATCTCCGGTTCGCAGGGGGACGTGTGTTACAATTTGGTATCAGAGCCTAGGTTAAGGTCCCCTAGTGCCGTATGGGGGTTTCATTGTTTACCCGAAAATTGAGTTTTCAAACTTTTCAAAAGCATTTGCGAAATATTCTATAAAAAATGGTTATTTTGCGAAATGACCTTTCAAACGCTTAGTACATCACTGATTATCTCATGTTGTGACATCACCCACTCTCATTTTATGCAGAATGTCTTCTGACTCTAATTCTGATTATGGGTTCGAGTACGCTCCCAGTCCCGTCAGTGTTCTTCGCGCCCGTGCTGACACTGGGAGGAGTGTTCCGCCACGCAGTAGCCAGGGGAGACGTTTTTCGACGAGGACTCCATCTGTGACCCCATCCGTTATTTCTCCACCCGCCTCGGGTCCCGTAGGCAGACTTTTGTTTGCATCGCTGTCAACTGCGACAGTTTCACGCCCCACAAAGGAGTCGCGCGTGAGATCCACACGATGTCGGGGAACCACGCGCCACCATCACGCACCGGAGCCACCGCCACGCACCGCCGTCTGCCGCCGACAAGAGCCGCCGCACATCACTGGAGCCCCGCCGGACCCGCCGCCCGCCGCCACCCCGCCGAACCCGCCGCCCGCCGCCGCCGAGTTCAACTCGGTTGGCTGAGTCAGGCCGGTTAAGTCTGGTTTAACTGGTTATGTTCAGTTTCCAATTCCGGTTTTCAATTTCGATTTCTGGTCCGGATTGGTTTTCTATTCAAATCCGGTTTAATCCAATTTCAATTCCAATTTCCTGGTTTAGTTGGTTTAGAATCGGTTAGGGGTAATTGGACCGATTATGGATTGAGCATGGTTCATTCTGGGTTTGGGTCTGGGTTGACCGGGTCAACCGGTTGACTTGACCTGACCGTTGACTTCTAGTCAACCAATCTTTAAGTAGCCATAACTTGCCCGTCCTTAGTCCGATTCAACGAAACAAAAGCATAACCCACTTATTTTTCCGTGCTCTTTCCATATATGATGTCCGTTCGGGCTAATCAAATCCCTAAATTATGATTTTTCCCTTTTTTGGCCAAGGTGAGGATCGTGAGGATCGGTCTTGACCCTTGCTTGCTCCATTTCAGTTCTGGACGATAGTCCTTTATTAATACCGTCTTTCCTAGGTAGTGTAAGGATATTTGAGTACTCGATGTGATTGTTTGCGGAACGTAAAACTGCTAGGTTATCACTTAAACCGAAAACGTTGTTTGTGCGTGATGGATATGTGTGGTAGAACTATGCTAGGGCTTTGCGTGTAGGGGGTGGGACATCCTTGATCGTCGGTGGAAGGTCCGGACGAGCCCTCCCGTTGTGGTGTGTGGGATGTACCATGCGTGAGACGCACTGTGGGGCGAGGCCCGTAGGTGTTCATGAGTGTTAGCTGAGAGCTCGTATGCATGATTGGGCGTTATATTGTGTGGTGAAGCCTTCGGGCGTTGTTTGCAAGGTGACATTAGCCTAGGACTAGAATTCGTAATTGCGTGGCGTAAGCCAGGATCGCGGGTTCCTTAAATCCGCCCTCGCTTGGTAATTGTGTTTGAAACAATTACTCAGTTTTCTATCCCTTTCTCGCCCCCTTTTCTTGCAGGTCCGGATGCGGGATTGATCGATCGGATGATATTATTGGTGGATTAGAATACGAAAGAAGCGCTCGGACGCCTGAGATCAATTGGAAAGGCGGGCCAGTCAGACTGTTCCGGTTCGCCAGGTGCCTGAACGACACATCTTCGGTTCACCGGGAGACGGGTATTACAACAATGTTTATGGTTAACAATGAAAACACATATTGTATTACTTTCTAATTGGTAGATAACATTGTTAGCTTGTGACGCTAAGAACATGGTAATTATGTCTATATTACTCACTAGATTCGAAACTAAGATATTAACATGTAACTCAATGTAATCTACAATCTATAGTAACACATGTATATTAGTTATTTAACTGATAAAAATGCAAACACACACGCAACCAATAAATATTTTAACATGCTCAGTATTATCCACATCATATAGCATCATGTGAACTTGTAAAACATGATGTTCACTTGTAAAACATGATGTTCACTTGTTAACATATGATTGTCTTGTTTGTGTTTGAATTAACCTTTTCATGTAAGTTCACTGTGTAATCAGACTCACAAATAATTTATTGTATGGATAAGAATTGACGAGCAAAATCTTTGGTAAATCAAACGTTATTCGATTGAGGAAGATTTAAGAGACATGAGTCTAGTTTCTAAATAGATTATAGGACAAATCAATCCATTTTCTATATAATTAGCTGGAGATAAAACTAAATATAAAAAAGCCATCATATAATAAATAGAACAGTTATCTGTGAAACTACCACCCTAACTTCTACACCCATATAAGTCCAGCCATAATTGATTCCAATTAAAAACGAATCTGTTTTACCGACGATTACTAGCTTGTTTGTTTCTTATTCTCTTTTTCTTTCTTTTTTCTTGCATGCGTAATTCTCACTCTATTTTTAAGAGCTTGGGAGGTAAATAAATTTCTGAAACATAATTTGAGTGGAACTATTTTAATCCAAAGCTAAAAACGGTTGTTCTTGTGATGAATCATTGCGATTATAGAAGCTTTTATTTACTTTCAATTCAATTACTTAAAACAATTTATCATTCAATTCATGAAATGTCGTGTAGCGAAGGAAGTATGGGACCTCCCTCCCCTAATAAGTCCATAGGGGCATGTGGAATATGAAGAAAATAAGATGTTTGACTACAATCCTCATTTGTTACGCCCCTTTTACAAAATGACATCCTCCTCTTTTAGTTTTTTTTTTCTCAAATGATACGATAATTCTGGCTGCTTAAATGCTATGTTATACATCACATGTAACAAAGAACAAATATAATAAGGTATAAATAATACACTTGCTCCATCGTGTTAAATTTCTATTTGCTTTCAAAATAGCTATAAATCATTATGACAAGACTTGCTAATGTATTAGATGTGACAATATTGTTGTCATGATCATTCACTTACTTAAGGATCCAGCTATTCACACGAGCATCTCTTAGGATTTTCAAACAATTGGATCCCTTTTTCTCAAGCCTCTGGTTTGCTTTCTACGTACAACAGTCGGACACCATGTTCTTATGTACTTTCAGGTTCAGAAAAGCACACTAACATATAGAGCCGTCGATTATCCTCTACCTCGAACCAGACCAGTATTAACCTTTTTCATCATTTTTGTTAAAAAATTCTTCTAACAGCATTCACATGATTTTGTTATGACTTGATCAGCGTCAGCCACTCTTGAAGATAACACCTCTATGTCATCTTAAAAATATCATGACCACTTGTTTCTTCTACCATATCATTTCTTCGGCCGCGATTATCACGGAAAGCATAGTCTTAAGACCATGTGGAGCCATCATATGTTGATGCATGTTCATGAGCGATCGTTTGTTTATAATATGTCTCGTCCAAAAAGAACTTCTTATAATCTGATAAACTTATCAAAAACTTCGTCCCAAAACTGATGTTAGTCAAACCATATCCTAGTCATTATCGTCTACAAAAAACGTTTGTATTTCCTTTTCAAAGTTCATCATAATTAAGTTTGGATTATTTAGCAAAAGCATATGGACAACACCTCTATGTCATAATATGAACATCGTTTGATCTACATGTCATATTCCTAAAGCTTTGGGATATACTTGGACTATTCGCTCTGGCCAAGGTCATAACTCCAATATCATTTCTTGGCGAAAAGCATATAGTTTTAATTAAGTCATGTGGAGCCATCATCTAATGATGCATGTTCATGAATCATCATTTGTCCCTAAGAATTTAATTTCCTTTTACTCCGATAAACCTTTCCATATACTTCGTCCCAAAACTGATTTTACTCAACCCATATCATCTTAGCCATAATCTCATTTGCTGCTAGTCGGAATCATCGACTAAAAAGAAAGTTTGTACTTCCTTCAAAGTTCATATGTTTAGATTATCAGCGTTTTAAATTTAAAAAGTTGGTTTCTGCCAAAACAACAAGACAGACGAATTGTTAATAATGGTTAATAATCTAAGAGCATCTCCAACCTTGTTCCAAATGTGGTGCCAAATTCTATTTTGGAATAAAATTTGCTGCAATCCTATCTCATTTTTAATTGCAAAATGGCATAATGCTATTTTTGATTGCAAATATAGAACCATCTAATTTTCAATTGCATTTTGCAATTGAACTTTTTTATTTATAAAACAGTCCTTTAAATTTTAAATATTTGTACTTTAAGACATAAATAATTATTTTGATTTATTTTTACTAATAATTAGAATTACTAAAACACTATAATCTCTAAAATAAAAATGCAAATACCATTTTATTTAAATAGAAAACATGATAAAAACATATCAAATTTAAATAGAAATATGATCATGCAAATTCCAACTTATTTGACCATGTAAATACCAAGTTATATGACTATGCAAAAACCAATAAATTTGATCATGCAAAGATCAAAAACCAATCAATTACATCTTTTATTTTTGTTTAATGGTGATAGGAAAGAGATTCAAAGATAAACACACTCATTTTTCATTTCAAAATGCATTAATTAATCACTTATGAGATTTTTTTTTGAATGAAGATGATTAAATAAAAATCTGTTTTGTTTCATTATTTTTATATAGTGTAATATTTTTTTCTTTATATTACAATAATTAAATTTAAAATAATTTATGAAAGATTTAAAAGAAAAAAAATGAATGGATCAAATTGTAAGTTTTGAAGAAAATGTGTATAATTTGCAATTAGTAATAAATAGAAAAAGAAGAATATACTTAATATATTCAATCTCAAATGGAATATAGAATAATACATTAGAGAGAATTGCAGTTGCATTTTGCATTTTTTCCATTTTGCAATGAAAAATGCAATTGAACATTGGAAATGCTCTAAGTATACATAGTTATAAGTCAAAATTTGAAAATATATTTATATTTTTTGTAAAAACACAATTATGATAGAAACTTATATTCATTCCTTTTCATAAAAAATATCGTTTTAAATTTTTATTTTTGTTTCACAATAATGTCATTTTGTGTTTTTAATGAAAATTTTAAACTAAATCATTTTTGTCTATATTATTATAGTTTATTAATTAAAAAAAATTATATAACATATTAATTAAAGATATAATAAAATTTTATATATTTTTAATATATGTGAAAAATACTATAACACAACTAAATAAATAGAAGCCTCTAGTGTTTCGTTAGTTGAGGTTCAGAAGTGGAAATTGTAAAAAGGAAAAAAGAATAGTTAGGACAAATGCATTAAAATGGTTATAAAATCCAAAACAGTTTTAGGAATTCACACAGCTCACTTACAAACAGACCAAAGCGACGAGTAACAAAAAAAAAAATATATATATATATATATATATATTTCGCTTTAACATTTTATTATTTTTTCTTACTTTTACCTTATTTTATCAAACACTTTGTTTATTTAGGGAACCTGATACCACTTTGATGTGTTAGTGCGTGGTTCTTGTTCACCTCTCTCTCTCTCTCTCTAAGAAAATCTTTTCTTCTGCCAAGAAAACCATTTTTGAAATAATCAATCCTCTAAAGGTTTGTGTGTATTATTTTCTGTGTTTATATTTAATCTCTCAACAACTCTCCTTTTCTTCTTCTTCTTCTACTATGTTTTTGTATTGTATCACCGGTTTACAATTTCTTGTTCTTACTTTCCATTGAATCTTGTTGCTTTTGTTTTTCAAAGATCCAAACTTATACTCCTCGAAACAGGTATGCATGTCTATATATGTATAAATCTTTGTAAGTTTTAGTATTGCTTGATCCAGATTAGTTTCTGTTCATAGCATTATAAAAAGGGTTTGGTTTTGTTTCTTGGGCTCTTAATTTTTCTTCCCAGATTTCTTGTCAAATCTCATATTTCTTTGTTTTTTCTTCTTTCTTCCACATGTAGAGATTCTTCTCTGGAACTGATTGGTTTGGTTATCTTCTTTCCATGTCTTCGTGATTTCTTTTTCTAATCTTGTGTCAATAGTTTCTGGAAAAAATAATCTCAAAGATCTTTGGTCTGTCTATGATCACTAGCTAGATGCTTGTTTAAATTCTTCTGTGGGTTATCTATAGTCTTGATCTATTAGTCTCTTGTTTTGATGTCTTGAGTTTCAAGTGATTCCTCCCATAAAATAACAACACACACCCAATCAAATTGGAAACTGGGAAAATTTAAAATTTCTATGAATAAAAATTCAATCTTTATACTGTTCATGTTTGTGATTTCCTTCACCAATATCGGACTCAGATACTTAAAAAATCTCACCCACTAATCCTAATTTTTATTCTCTGTTTTCTCTCCTCCACATGAAATAATAATTTTTTTTCTTTCTAGAAAGATCTTCTCAAGTTTCTGGGTTTTACACTTTACTCTTATGTGGTTTTGTTCAGATTCAAAAAATATATAAACATCCAAACATTTGCAGGTTCATAGTCTCTAGCAAATTAAAGATCTGGTGTTATGCGGAATGGTAGGGTGGTGAATAGTAAAGTAACAGTGGAAGAAGAATCATCAAATGTTCTTATCATCAACATCCACTGATCCAAATAATCCATCATCTTCTTCTAATTTCTTACATCTGACCAACTCTACTGATGAGTTAGGTCAATCACATCTTCTTTCCAGTTTCTCTATCAGGTAATCTTAAAAAAAATTCCCTTTTTTTCTCTCTCTCCGATTTTGTTCTTATGAATTAAGAAGAAGAAGAAGTCAACAGTTTCTTTCTTCAACATTGTTTTAGTTCAAAGTCTTTAGTTTTCTTGATGAGTATGTTTCATAGTAGATAGATCTTTTCTTCTCATCCATTCAATTTTCTTGTTGGCTATTTCTTTATCTTTTTTCATGTTTGATACGTTGGTCCATACCATGTGATGTTAATCTGAACGACCTGGGCTCAGTATCATCAAAGAAAATAACTTTTTTCTTGTTGTGTCTTGTCTTCCAGAAGTTTTTCTTTACAAAGCATGTACTGAATTTGTTTTGTCTGAATACTAATAGTTTACAAGTTTGGTTTTTGTGATGATTTTGCAGAGATTATGCGTTTAGTTACCGGACCAAGAACATTCAGAAAAGCTGGCCTTTTTCTTCAACAAGTTTGCAACTTTGTTTGAAACATGGCTTAACTGATCCATTTCCACCGATTCAGCCTCTTGGCTCTGTAAGCCATCCTCCTGAAGCTTCGATATCGAAGAAACCAAACATAACTCATGTTGAAGCGATAAGCTACAAGAGAAAGTTAGAAAAACTTAGCTCCAAGCATGCTTTAGCAGAGACTAAACAAGGCTTTGAGAATGGTTCGACATCCAACATGCAAGTAGCTGACGTTAACAAGAATCCCAGAAAAAAATGTGGGTTAATAGTGAAACTGAAACCTTCTGAATCTATGGCTTTGAGAACTTGTCCCATCTGCAAAACTTTCTCGTCTGCTTCTAACACAACTTTGAATGCGCATATCGATCAGTGTCTGCCTGTTGACTTGGGAGATCAACCAATTAGGAAGCCAAGCAAGCCTAGAGGTAAGCCACGGATGAAAGTTAAAACGATGGTTGACATTTACGCTTCTGCAAAGGGATGCACATTAGAAGATCTTGATAGGAGAAATGGAACAAAGTGGGCTGTGATTTCGAGCAAATCTAACCAGGTTGTCTCTGATAATAATAAGCCTGAAGTGTCCAACAAAAGGAAGAAGCGGGGCGTGTTGAGTGGTGGCATTGATGAAGATGCTGCTGGCATTGGACCTGTTTACATTGATGCTAAGGGCCAAAAACTGCGGATCATATCTGAGTTTATCAAGAAAGCTTCTGATCCATCAAGAGAGCATGAAGAAGATGTCAGTGAGATGAAATCTTCTAGTGAAGGTAAAGGGAACTACAAAAGCTTCAGGAAAAGACTCCAGGGAAAGAAAGATTACAAGCATTGTAAAGTAGTTCCTCAAGGCAGAAAACTCACTGTTCGTGAATGCAATGCTTCAGAGGTATGCTCTTGTTCGTTTTTGTGGTATTCTATGTAGCTTGCATGATCCTGTCATGCTTCTTAAGGTAACACCAGATTGTTTAACTACAATGTCACTTGTGTAACAGATAACGGAGAATCGAAGAGGATATCCTGAAGAAGGTAGATGCATGGATAAGTCAGAAACTCCAGGTCCAAGTCAGCGTAGGATTTTCAACCAGCGGATGCTAACAAAACGTCTTCTTTCAAGGAATGAAAATAAGAAAGGGAGAAAATTTTGTGATCAGCCATCTGAGAATGGGCATTCAGATCCTCTTGTGTTAAGAGGTCCAAGTCATGCGAATACTGTGTTATCCGAGACAGTTTCTTCTCCTTTAAACAGTCAAAACTCATGGAGAAGTTGTGGGGAGAGAGCTAAAAGTGCACCATTTGTAGCAAATCCCTTGAGATGTTCAGTGCCTGTGGATAAGGTGTTTGCATCCGAGGGGAAGGGCGTTATGAAGTTGAAGAAACTTCGGTTGGATTTCTCGGAGAATGAAGATGAAGATGAAGATGAAGATTCAGGGAGATGGGAGTCTGAAATGACTCAAGAACGTGAAACGACAGATTATGATGATTGGGATGATAATGAAGAAACAGATAAGGTCTTTTCAAGCTCAAATCCTTCAGTCAGTGGTGAAGAAAATGATTATGAAAGCTGGGAAGAGACTGGTAATAACAAAGGAGATGAAGATATGTTGGACAAAACCGATGATGCAGATGCTGAGTTTGAAAGCATGGTTTACGAGAAAACTGGTTGTGAAACTGCAGAACGAGGAGGAAGCTCATTCATGGAGGTTGATCCCATTCCTATTCCAGGACCTCCAGGGTCATTTCTACAGAGTCCTTGGGATATGGGAACTGATCCAACTGAAAATCATGGAAACTTTTCAGTAATCACAAACCAGGTCCAATCTTCCCAACATCAGCTTGATCATCTCACTGACAGAAATTCGTCAGAATCACCTGTTTCAGCAATTTCCAACTTAGCAGCACCATTCAGTTTTCATAACATCATCACTACTGACAAGAGACCTTCCGGATTCAGTGACAATGATCAGTCATGTTGTTGCCAAAGAAAGGACAAAGCTTTTGGAGATACAACATTTGGGAAACCAGCACCACACATGATCCAACAAGATCTCATGAGTAAGTCTGTGCCCGCAGCAGCTCCTTTGCATTCAAACCCGGTGTTGCGGCTAATGGGAAAGGATTTGATGGTTATTAACCAAAGAGAAGAGACCTCACATGGAGATTCAACTCTAAAACCAACTTCTCAGTTTCAAGACCTCTCTAAGACACAACAAGTCTCTCCTCCTGCTGATCTTCTTCACCGTCCTTATTATTTCGACACCAGCACAAGCTTTTACAACATTCCATGAAAATTTTCAGTTCAAGAACTCTTTCTTTTTACTTCAAGCTTCTACATTCCATTACAATTCTGATCAACTCCAGCAGCCTCTTGAGATTTTTCTCAACCACTTTAGTAGAAATGGTGGGAAATCGACCAATTCATACCTCAATACAATTGTGCGGTCCCAATCAGTACATACACTTATGATCTGTGCAAAAACATACCTCAACACAAATTTAATTTAAATTTCATACCTGAATTAACAAAATTAGGCTAAATCATACATTGACCTATTGTCCGTTAGTCAAACATTAACGGAAACTGACGTGTCCGTTACGTTTATCTACGTGTCAATCAAGTCACAGAAAATTGGCCAATTCATACCTCAACACAAATTTATTTCAAATTTCCTACCCAAACTAACAAATTTAGGCTAAATCATACATTGACTTCTTGTTTATGAATCAAACGTTTACAAAAAAGACATAGTCATTATGGATACTTACGTGTTAGTCCATCCACTGTCTCAGTTTCGTAATCGAAATACACTTATACTGATGATATATTCACTAAAGAATGGTCGTTAGAAGTAATTTCAAATTAAGTTTTACAAGTTGAAACATTCTGAACATTGATGAGTCTTCCAACTAAAATTGTAACAATTAAAAGGTTCTTCAGATTTTTACTTAGACTATAAAGACGTCTTTTGAATCAATTGTAATATTTAGCTTATCACATATAAGTCATTCTGGTGTATAAATATTTAATTGATTAGAGTTTGAAGAATTATGCACCAGAAAGACTTATATGTGATAAGAAAAATATTACGATCGATATAAAAGATGTCTCTCTAATCTAAGTAAAATGTTGAATAACGTATAAATTTTTACAATTTTACTTTGAAGACTCATCATTATTTTGAATTTTCCAATTTGTAAGAATTCATTTGAAACTACTTTTAATCACTATTCTTTAGCGATATATCATCAGTATAACTGTATTTTCGATTATAAAACGGAGAGAACGGATGGACTAACATATAAGTATCCATACTGGTTATGTCTTTTTGTAAATGTTTTATTAATAAACAGGAGGTCAATGTATGATTTAGCCTAAATTTGTTAGTTTGGGTAGGAAATTTAAAATAAACTTGTGTTGAGGTATGAATTGACCATTTTTTCGTGATTTGATTGACACGTAGATAAACTTAACGGACACGTCAGTTTCCGTTAACGTTTGACTAACAGACAATAAGTCAATGTATGGTTTAGCCTAATTTTATTAATTCATGTATGAACTTTAAATTAAATTTGTGTTGAGCTATGTTTTTGCACAGGTCATAAGTGTATGTACTGATCGGGACCGCGGAGCTGTATTGAGGTATGAATTGGCCGATTTCCCGTAGAAATGGTTATCTAAATTCTCTTCGAATCAACCTAGTACCTAAGTTCATATTATGATATTGAGATCTCCACTAAGGTAAAGGACCCCACTTTTGTTGAAACTGGTTTCAAAGGAGTGGAATATAAATATTAAAGTTTTTATAATGTTATGAAAACGAATTCTAAATAAATTAACATCATGATTCTTCTTTCTATATAGAATATATATATATTTATAAATGTATATGGTTGAAATCATGTGAGGTAGTCAAGATCATAGTCACCGTCATGACATACATTATGTATACGCAATTCATTTTCTTTTGTCTCACTAATTCCTTATTTTAGATTGAAAACATATAAACTTTATTATACACCTAAATATATAAACAATGTCAAAATATTAGATGGGGAATATTTTATACATAACAACTAAAAAGAGAGTTGCATTTTGGCAATGATGAGCTGTTTTCTTGTTACAAGCAATTTAAAAAAATATTGAGATTAGTACAACCATAACGGCTATAATAAATATTGCATGCGCATTTTCAAAAATATTTGCTCATTATCATATGCTTCTCTTGTTTTGCATGTTAGTTGATGCACATGTATGTACATATTTCATATTTCTTTAACATTTATGTTGTTTGAAACGGTTTAACCGGATTTATGTGATCTCTTACTACCTCCTTATGTAGGCCCTTTGTATTCATATATAGAGAGAGGTTTAAATGATCGGAAATCAGCCAATTCATTCCTCAACACATATTCGCGGTCCCGATCAGTACATATACTTACAACATGTGCAAAAACATACATCAACACAAATTTATTTCAAATTTCATATCCGAACTAACAAAATTAGGCTAAATCATACATTGACATATTTGTCCGTTAGTCAAACGTTTACGGAAGCTGACGTGTCCGTTATGTATATCTACGTGTCAATCTAGTCACAAAAAATTGGCCATTTCATACCTCAACAAAAATTTATTTCAAATTTCCTACACAAACTAACAAAATTAAACTAAATCATACATTAACATATTGTCTATTAATCAAACGTAAATTAAAATATACAGAATAATAGTTATTTTATAATTCTATTCTATATGAATTTCAATAGTTTTTTTTGTCAACCAACAGTTTTTCTAATAACAAAACCTAAAATATAACATAAACATTTTAGAATTTTTATACAAATGCTATCATCTATATTATTTAAGTATTATAAATAAAATAATAGGTTATAAATTAATTAATCGAATAACTCTTTCGATTTAATATTTACCCAATTATTCGAATACACATATTTATTTTAAAATTATATTTTTATTATTGTATTTTCGTTATTCACATATTTCTTCCATTAAATATATACTAAAGCTCCTTTAAATATATAGTAAAATAATATTATATGATTAGAGTTTAAGGAATTAGACATCCGTATGACTTATACGGGATAAAAAAATATTACAATCGATATAAAATATAGCTTTCTAATCTAAGTAAAAAGATGAAGAACGTCTTAATTGTTACAATTTTAGTTGGAAGACTCATCAATATTCTGAATAATCCACCTTGCAATAATTCATTTGAAATTAGTTCTAATCACTATTCTTTAGCAAATATATCATCGGTATAATTGTGTTTTCGATTACGAAATTAGAACAATTGATGGACTAACACGTAAGTATCCATAATGGCTATGTTTTTTTTTCACGTACATGTTTGAGTAACAAACAAGAGGTTAATGTATGGTTTAGCCTAATTTTATTAGTTTATGTAGGAAATTTGAAATAAAATTTTGTTGAGGTATGAAATGGCCAACTTTTGGTGCTAGATTGACACGTAGATATACGTAACGGACATGTCAGCTTCCGTAAACGTTTGACTAACGGACAAATAGGTCAATGTATGATTTAGCCTAATTTTGTTAGTTCGGGTATGAAATTTGAAATAAATTTGTGTTGATGTATGTTTTTGCACATGTCGTAAGTATATGTACTGATCGGGACCGCGGAGATGTGTTGAGGAATGAATTGGCCGATTTCCCTTAAATGATCAATGCATCAGTAGCTAGTTAGAATAGTGTTGCTCTCGTGGTATGAGATTTAAATTCAAATTCTAGTGCGATGACGGATCTAGGAGAATTTTTAATCGATGCATGGCATCACAGAATTAGAGTTTACCAAAGATGTTATCATAGGTTTTGAATTAAAACTTACAAATCAAAATATTAGCTGGGGACACATGACCATGTTCGTCCCACTGTAGATCGGCCCCCTGCCAAGATAATTACGTTCTTGGTTTTATCTAAAATATGAAGAATAATTACTCAAATGACTCGATGTATCAAAGTTGGAAAGCAGTATAATGTTCAACAACAACAAACAATTTTCAAAACTTCAGTTTTATGATGTAAGAGAGGCTCTCACATCACATCAAAAGAAGTATATGTCCACTCATACTGAAAGGCAATATTGGTTGGTCCTAATCTATGAATTTCCTTTGTAAAAACTGTCGAGTTCAATTATTTTCATTCGTGACATGCCACTAACTCCCAAAAATTACAACTTGTTACAAACATTTGACCGTTTGAAAAAGTTATTATCATCATGAAAGTTTTTTTTCTTTTAAAGAGTAGTTGAAAGTTTTGTCAACACGTGTTTATTATATTTGACGAAAACACATTTGTGACTAGTTTGCTAGATTTAAGTTTTTGCTCTCCTCTAAATATCGGCTACTTAAATTTAAAATTTGAAGGTTATTACGGTTATATTAGACAGAATCAACTAAACTACACTACAGATTAAAACATTCTATTTTCAGGGCACATTAAAATTTGTTGTAGACCAAATTTACCTTTTTACAAAAATTATCCTTATTTAATCTGGCAACAAACTTTTACTATTATTTTTGTACGTATTACTACAGACAAAAAATTATGAATGATATAAAAAGTAATATTGACCATATAAGACTAATTCACCATAACCGTATCTCCTATTTGAAACCTTAGTGTCTAGGCATTCACCTAAGAGCTGTACAAGATTTAGTCGAAGTAATTTTATTTAAATCAGTTGAACAAATTAATGTGCCAAGTTTGTAACTACCTGGATCGTCCAGCTTAAATCATCTAATTTTTACCAGTTAATCGTTTTTCATTTAAAAAAATATATATATATATATATATATATATATATTGATATAAATTTTAAAAATAATAACTTATGTTCCTAATTTTACCTAATTTTAATAAAGATTAATGTTTTAGATTTAACATTCGTTTTACATGTTTAATGCAATTTTAAATATAATATTATATTAAAATAATTAATTATAATATTACATTCGTTCTTGGTAAATATCTTAAAAATAGATTGTCTGTCTAATTTCTACTTTTTATTATGTGCTACACCTCAGTCAACCGCATATATTGCAATACCTACAACACTATAAAAGTCAATATATAAAGTTACATAATTGGATTCTAAACTTGACAATCTCCTTAGTTTTCTTAACAAATTTGTATCAGATTTGTACATATTAAATTAAATTAGGCGCCGAGAAAGTAATAATAATATTAGGTTGCTATCTATTTTCCATTAATTGAGAGAAGTTGATCGACATGAGCAATAAATTTATTATGAAAAAGAAGAATAATCAAATATATTTTTGAACGATGTAACCAAAAAAAACCATAATGTAATATTTTTAATGAAACAAAAATTTTAGAAGAACTAATATAACATGTAACTGTGTCAACTGTCAAGGGCCGACACAGATTATAAGTTTAACTGATATATTCATATTGATGTCAAAAAAAACTGATATGTTCATATTTAGTTTTGGAATCTAAAATCATTTTGTGTTTTATATGTTTGTTAACAGGACAAATAATTGATCCTTTTTGTTATAATGGGATGCATTTAAAAAAAAAGTATAGTAAAAATGTAAGACTCAGTAATTCCTATCATAATTTTTCAACTTCCACACCACACATCCAAATCCACAATTTTCATAAATCATCCATTTTATTAAACCCAACTCAAACACTTTGTGGGAGCACAACCATTAACCATTTTTTAAAATAAAATCATCAATTTAATATTAATTATAATTAAATATAATATAAATATTATTATATTTAATTTCTTAATAAAATATTTTATAGTTTATATATAAATTTAAAATTAATAACAACAAATGAATTATTATCTAAAATTATATATATAAATATCTAAACTTACTCTATAAACATATTTTTATATTAATTATAATAATTAAAATTATATATATATATAAACATTAACAGACATATTAATTATCGTTTATATTTATCTAAATTCAAAATTTATATAAATAATATGATTTTATTATATAAAAAATATTATTATTTATAACAATCATATTTATCAGTAACTAAATCTATAACTCAAAAAGTATTTTCGTATTTATCATCTTATTTTTTTTAGATTGTACTTATCTCTAAAATAAAATAAGATAAAAATTTTAATATAAAATAAATTTAATACAATAATTAACTTAATTTTATTAACGAAAAATTAGTAATCAACCATTTCGAAATCGAATATAAAACCAAACGCATTTCCCAATTAGTAACTATTTATTATTTGTTATAAAGATTTGTCCTTATCGTTTAGTATCAATGTACACATTTATGTAGAATATATATTTTGTATATATTTGTTTAGTATCAATATTTATATCTATGTAGGATATATATCGTGTATTTGTTTAGTATCAATATGTATACTATGTAGGATACACGATAGATTTGTCCTTATCAATAGTTAAATTATATTTAGTGTATAGTTGTGTACGATATTAATTTTTATATTTTAATAATAAATTCTAAAATATTAAGGTTAACCTAGTAATTAGCATGATTTCATTAATGGTAAAAATGTAATCAACCATTTTGAGAGCGAATATAAAGCTAAAGGCACTTCCCAATTAATATAAAGATTCACCTTTAAGGAAATTTTTTTAAGAATTCAAAATAAAACAACTTATAGTTTTTAAAATAGAATAAGAAAGAAAGCTCTTTGCTTATCCAAAACATGACACCGTTCAACTACTCATACAACTTTATGAGATTACCTACAAAATAAAGGGGATGAGTAATTGGATTACCAAGTGAATATAGGTCAAAAAGACTCGTGAATTCATCTCAGTCAATTGCAATAGCAAACAGAAATCTTAGAGTAATAACACTTTGCAAACATCACTTCGAAAGACACTCATGTATCAATCATAACTCCTATTCTTCTTAGACTCCCATTTGTGCTTTATCGAACATATTGTCTGTACATTTAGTAGTCTTTAAAGTAGCATCCCATTGTTAGCTCTAAAAGCCCTCGCCTATCCTAGGCGCATATCCTCATTGGCATTTCTCGTGCACTCCGGCACTATGGTCCGTCAACACCCTTTTGAGAAAGGATATACCACTCTGGACTCGATGTAATCAACCATATATATGACTCTCAAGGTATTTAAAATTATTCGATTTATAAACTAAGATAACTAGGGGTAAGAAGATTGTCTTCTAGAGAGAGAGAGAGAGAAAAAAAACTAGATCTCGTTCATCTCCCTCTGTTCGGTTTTGCCGGCGACGTGAGAGGGAGACTCGCTTTCCATACCGTCTAATAAGAGTGGTTGCATGGAAGGTCAGCGGTACCGGTCTTCTGTTCGGTGTTCGGTCGAAGTGTCGCGGCAGAGCGGCGAGGCGGAGAGACGGTGGATTCTAAGCCATCTGGTTTCTTCGGAGCTCGGAGCTGGTAGAGGGCTTCAGCATGAGAGCAACGAAGGCGCTTTCAACGGTGGCGATGAAGGTGTAACCCGCGGCGGAAGTCGGCGCTCTGTTGTGGTTGGAGGTCCACGCGCACGGTGGCCCTGCTCCGGCGACTCGATCTGATTGCCTTGGGGCTCTATTTCTGCTAGGGGAGAGCGGCGAGAGCGGGAGGGGCGGTTAGTAGTTAGTTGGCAAGGGGCGGCGGCGTGGTGGTGGTTTCGGAGGAGCGATTTAGAGGTGCACCGCGGAGAAGCCCGGAGAGCTTGGTAGGTAAGCCGGAACCCTGTAGGTCTGTCGTTCTGCGTCGTGAAGTGTGTAGTATTTCTTTTCAAATGGTGTATTTCCGGTTTTGGCCGAGAGGTTATCGTCGTTGTTGTTGAGCTCGTCGGAAAGAGGTGGTGTGTTTTGGTGAGCTTCCGGTTTCGGATGTGATGGCAGAGGTCGGTTCTCCGGTGATTTCAGACGGAATCGGAGCAATCCGGCAATCCACGGCTTTGTAACCGCCGGCGAGTTTTAGTGATTTACGTTGGCGGCGGACCTGTTCAAGTTCGAGTTCAATTTCACAAGTAGTCGTATTCCAATTAGGGTTTTGCAATTACCGGTTCAATCACTGTTGGTTTTCAATTGTAACCAATCATTCTCCCGGTTTGGGAATTAATATTAAAAATATAAAAAAAAGTTTCGATTTATCTTTTTCGAAGATAGTTTCGATTTATATATCAAACAATCTTGTACGAATGCACCAGTCGTATGTTTTTTTTTTTTGATCAAACACCAGTCGTATGTTTAAATAATGTTGATCGCAGTGCGTTGGCCAAAGAAAAAACGAAATGCACGTTATTAGTAGTATTATTTTTTCTTCTTCACATATTATTTTTTTTTAGCAAATTTATGTTGTTGTTATCTAAAAGGGGTCCACTTAAGAGGATATTTTAATTTGGCGTGAAGATCGCAAATTAATTAAACAAGAGACGAAATGTTGGTTTTCGTCCTCCATTAGTAGCTTTATACATAATTAAAAATAATTAATGTTCTAAGCATATTTAAAAGCACAACATGATGCACGACTTTATTATAGTATCAATCTGGTGCACAATTCGTTGCGAATTAAATGCCCAACTGGTTTAAACACAACACATACAGTTGCGGCAATAAAAGTTTGTGGAAGCAAACAACTGGTTTACTGTTAAAAGCATATTATCTGTGGAACATCTTTATTGCCTAACGCGAGTTTGATTGCATTAAACAAAAAACATGAAAATAAATACAATACTAGATTTTGACCCGCACTTCTAAGTGCGGGTATAATTTTCTTTACAAATTTTACTTTTTATTCATTTTGTTAATAGTAGTTTAGATTTTTAATTATGTAATCTAATTTTGATTATAATTGTTTAACCAACATTATAAACAGTGAGTTATCAATTTAGTTTTTTAAAATGAATTATGTGTTATTTGGAGGAGATATATCGTAAGGATTAAGAGATTAAAATAACGATTTCGCATTATATATTTTAATCTGTGTTGTATCGTAAGATCATAGTTTGGAAAAATATATATGTGAAAACAACTATTGTAAAAGTTATGTGGTATATGTTTAATTGTTATTTTATTTATCTAAAATATTAATTTATAAAATACATGTTGTAGTCGTATATATAATTTGCAAATTTGATGGAACTATCCGTTAAAAACTTCATTCAAACATAAAGCATAATTTGACGCTTCAAATATTTGAATAATATAAGTATGAAATCATTTTAATATTTTATTAATTTTAAAATATATCAACTGAAATTATTTACTATATGTGAATTTTTTTTAGAAAATTTATAATCGAGATTGGCTAATTAATTTTTCAACCCGTTTAATTAATTAAATATTTTTCAGTTTGATGGAAAAACCTGATAAAAAGTACAATCGTAAAAACATCAATCGTAATATGTATATATATATATATATATATATATATATATATTTGAAACAAAATAAAGAGATATTAAAATATATTATAAATATATTTTGAATTAAATCATAAAATTTTGAATTAAATCATAAATTAGAGAATCTTAATTTATATATAATAGTTGATGTATAAATTATTAATTATATTTATCAATTAATTTGTTTTGATTTTAATTAATTAGGAAAGTGGGATCCATTAGATTCGTTGTTTGGCTACATGTTTAATAATTGTCTTGTTTGGAAACATGGATTGTAGAGATAATAAATCAAATATAAATTGTTTTACAGTTTTACCCTTAATGAAGGTTACAAATCCTAATAATATCAAGGGCAAATTTCGGGAACAACATTTATGTACCATGGCAAACCTTCCTGTTTTAATAGTATTGATATAACTATATACAACAAAACTATATTACTATGTTGAAAATATATCCAATTCAAAACCATATATATAAAAATCATAAACTACATATATTCAAAACCTTTAAAAGAAAGAACATATTAAAAATCAACACAAAACATCGGTAAATTAATACTTAACATATTAGTTATTTTGTTGCAAACATAATAATATAATGAGACGAACTGGGATATCCAAAATTTTAAGATATGATGCAACCCGAAATCAGAAATTAGGATAGTAGGAGTTAGAAGAACATGTATTGGCTTTGAAGCTCTCTCATTTGTTCAGAATGGAATGTAATTGCGAGATGGAAGTGATGGTGAACAACTTGCTAAGCGGGTTGACTGACTCTCTCAATCAGATTACAAACTATCTGAATCACTCAAAGATAATCTGAATCGGAACTCCTAAGAGGATGATGAATCACTCACTAAACTCTAATAAGGAACAACTCTCCAAAGAACTCAACTTTGAAAAGAAAAGAAAATACTTTGATTTATTTCTGAATGATTGAAAAGTGTTTCATACAAATGGTCTAAATGAGCTTATATATTGCTCTTACACACGTATTAGAAGTTTAAGAGAAGAAAAGAATAGCAAAATTTAAAGAATATAGCTGTCAGAGCCATTAAGAAGAAATCGGTCCAAATAAGGTAAGTTGCAGGCTCCTTGTATCTTGACAACTTGGGAAGGAATTGGTGCACCTTTGTAACATCCATGATGATGTAGAGATGCTTAATCACGACCAAAACTTGATAGAAATGTGACCATTGTGGTTTATTGCTCCGAAGTTTCAAATAAGGCAAGTTGGATATCTCATAGTTTAGAAGTTGAATAACTTTTAAACCATAACTTGTTTTGAACCAAATACAATTTCCCTTGAACCTCTGATGAGTAAGGTTTCCAAAAAGTTTGTTTACAACTTGATTCATCCTGGTCTGATATGAGCTCTCCAAGAAGTGGCAGTTGGTATCCAACATATTCCTTGGAAATCTTATGAGTTGTAACTTGATTATCTTCTTCATCTGGAAAGCTTTTGAAACACTTCCACTTCTTGATGATTCCTTGATGAGTTAAGTTTCCGTAACAGGTTGATTTGTAGCTTAAATCCTCATGGTTGGATAGATATGCTCCAATACATGCATATATGTCTCTGGTGCGCCCAAACTACTTCTCTCCAAGTGTCTTAGTTGGTTGATATATGTCCTCTCCATGCTCCTTGGTTGATGATGACTTGATGTCCTCATCATACTCTCCCTCTGAAAAGGTTTCGACCTCGAAAATTTATAATCTGCATTAAGAGAAAGCAACTTAGCTTTCATTCTCCTTTGGGAATCTAGGGTCTTACCTTGATGTTTATGTTGTCTGGTGATGAATGGAGTTTCTGGTGGTTCTCCTTTGAGCAGATAGGATAGTAGTACTCCTTTTCTTTGGTCTGGTATGACGTATCCTTTGCTTATCTTGCTTCTGCTCTCCTTGAAACCTGAAATATGTTCAACACTTTGGCAAAGAGACAAGTGCATTATGGACTCCTTTTCACAGAATAAACAATTTACGTCATTCTCCTCAGAGTAAACTTCATGTGCTTGTGATATCTCATCTTCTTGCAAGCTTAACAAGTTCTTTAACACAGCTGTTGAATATTGGAAATGAAATATATCAAAGAGAGACTTACCTTGTTAATAGATGTAGTGGTTTTGCTTTGGTCTGGAGGTTTCTCCTTGATGTTCGCATTTTCTCTATTGCCTTGATCAGTCTGATCACCTAGTGTAAGGGCTGGTTCTGAGCTTCTCTTCATATTTTCTTTTCCCTTGTACTTTTTATTTGTAGAGATGCTCATTGGGAAGAACAAGTGCATTATATATGTTCTTAGAGTACTTAAAACAGATTGTATGATACTTAGTACTTACAGCTTCAGCTTCAGTAGGTTGGATGAGGGTTTGGTACAAGAATAGGTGTAGTGTTGACACAAGGAGGCAGACCAGTAACTTCTTTCAGTGAGAAGCTGAATGGTGCAACACTCAATTATCCAACATATGACAAAGAGTTGTATGCTCTAGTAAGATCACTGGAAACTTGTCAACACTATTTGCTTTCTAAAGAGTTTGTGATATATATAGATCACGAGACTCTAAAGCACCTAAGAGGACATACCACCGTTAAGAAAAGGCATGCAAGGTGGTTGAAATTCATAGAAACTTTCCCATATGTGATCAAGTACAAGAAGGGAAAAGAAAACATTGTGACAGATGCACTATCCAGGGCTCTCATATCAGCAATGGAGCCTAAGATCATGGGATTTGAACATATCAAAGACATGTATACTGATGATCCAGACTTCAAGGACGTGTACCAGGAGGCATCTAAGGCAGCATTTGGAGTGTTCTATCAGCAAGATGTCTTCCTGTTCAAGGAGAAGAGGTTGTGCATACCACAAGGATCCATGAGAGAGTTAATCACCAGAGAAGCTCATAGAGGAGGCTTGATGGGGAATTTTGGCAGGGATAATACCTATAGTGTTCTGAATGAGCATTTCTTTTGGCCACACATGAAAAGAGATGTGGAAAGGTTTTGTGCGCCAAATGCATCCCATGCCTAAAAGCCAAATCCAGGCTACATCCACATAGTTTATATATGCCTTTACTAATTCCTAACACACCATGGGTAGACATTTCAATGGATTTTGTTTTAGAATTGCCCCCAAGATCAACAACAAGAATTCCATCTTTGTAGTTGTTGATAGGTTTTATAAAATGACTCATTTTATTGCTTGAAACAAGACTAATGATGTTGTGCAGATAGCTGATCTATTCTTTAAAGAAGTGGTCAAGTTGCATGGAATTCCAAGAACTATATTTCAGAAAGGGACACAAAGTTCTTAAGCCACTTTTGGAGGGTACTTTGGAGGAAGCTAGGCACCAATCTGCTCTTTTCCACCACTTGTCACCCCCAAACAGATGGAAAGATTGAGGTAGTAAACCGCACTCTCTCAACACTCCTGAGAGCCACGGTCGGTAAGAATATAAGGAACTGGTTATCTTGCTTTCCATTCATTGAGGTTTCCTTTAATCATACCAAGAATTCTGTTACTAACCATTCTCCTTTTGAAATTGTGTATGGATTTAATCCTTTAACTCCTTTAGATCTTGCCCCATTGTCCCCAAGCTATCTTCTCAAGTACAGAAGGAGACACAAAAGCATACTTTGTCAAGAAATTTCACCAAAGAGTTAAGGAGAATGTAGAGAGGAAGACTGAAAAGCGTAAGCAGAAAGCTGACAAGGGAAGAAAGGAGGTGATATTTGAACCAAGAGATTGGGTCTGTCTGCACATGAGGCAAACAAGATTCCCACATCAGAGGAAGTCAAAGCTAGCACCAAGAGTAGATGGACCATTCCGATTCTTGGAGAAGATCAACAACAATGCATACAAGCTGGAATTGCTAGGTGAGTTAAACATCTCTCTAACATTCAATGTTTATGACTTAGCTCCTTATGATGCATGTCAATCAGTTATGAGGTCAGAACCTCCTCAAGGGAGAGGGAATGATGAGGACATAGAACCAGAAGCAGAAAATCCAATGCCCATCATAAGGAAATGACCATTGATAAGATCAGCAACAGAGACTCAGAGAAAACGAGTCAATGAAGCTGTGAAATGTTTAATGAATCAATCCACTGACCAAGTGCAAGAGCAAGAGCAATTCATCATCAGAATGTACAGTCCAACACTATTAAAATCAGCTCAGAAGGGACTCACTATATGTACCATCACACCTAGTTCATACTATGATGTCCAGAACACTACACTTAAAGTCTAAAGGATGCCCTTGAAGTCTAGAATGTGATCCACAACCAAACAAGCTAAGGTATGGTTTTTAATTAAGTTATACACATTTTATTACCGTTGTTCTTTGTTTTGCAGCTTAGACTATAGTTTTATTTTGCTGAGTCTTTAGGTCCCAATAATCGAGTATGTACTTTCCTTTTCTGTTTTTATTTGTTTCAAGTCCCCACGAAGGGCATAGCTGTTTGGACTATTATAAAGTCCCCTCTCACAGCAGTGTATCATTTTTACCCTAGATCAATAAAAAAAAAAAATTCCTCTCTTGCAGCAAGAACAACATGTTTTCTGCTTACACTTGTGTGATTCAGTTTGAGAGAAAGCGGTCTTATCAGAGATCAATTCCATAGTCTATGTGGCGACATTCAATCCATTTCCATCCACTGATTGTTTCTGAGAGAGTTCTTAATAATCCATATTCTAACTCCAAGTGCACATATATGCAATTGTAGTATAAAGGGTATTAAATCCACAGAGACTCTAGTTCACGCGATAGATTGTATGCAATCAAATTAAGCTAAGAAAGACATATGGAAAGCAGTAAAGAAAGCGAGTAAGTAAACCGTGTGTGATCAATAAGCGAGGGCGCTAGATGTAGGAAAGTTCTCAGGAAATCAGGAACACAGATTAATCAATCAACAAGATTCAGATATCGATGTTTTAGAACTAGAATCACAATCTTATAATAAACTAACTCTCGCTGTGAATGCTAACTATGTTTAACAACCTAGAAAACCAAATCTCTTTACGAATTCTAGAGTTCTAAACATGCATTTAATTCAGGTTCTTTCGTTCGCAAATTCCCTAAGCCAAATCTCTTTGCGAATAGGTAATTCCTCAGCTAGGTTCTTTTCTAATCAATAAACCAACTCTCGCTGCGCTAATCAATCTGATATCAATAATACAAGTAGCTAATTCAGATTAAGCGTTAAGAAAAACCTAGATGATGAACTAGATGCTTGAATCCAAATAATCAATCAATCTATCATTCCATGAAATCCCTAATGAGAATCCCTAAATCTAACAAGAAAACTACTCAGACATGACAATCATGAAAATAAACATAATAAAAGTAGATATCATATAAATCAATAGAATAAGAAAAGGGGTTCGAAATCTCTTCTCTCTCGAGTACAAGACCAGCCCCAAAATCTCATAATCTCTTATAGAATAAAGCTTAGCCTCCACAATGGCTCAAAAACCTAATTAATTGTCTAAAACATGATTTGTGCCTTCTTGTAAATATGAGAAACTTCTGGATAAATCTTGCAAATCTCCAAAATATGTATTTCTGACGCGCATGAATTTCGTCCTTTAGTGGCGTCGACCGACACTAATTCACTAAGTGCAGACGCACCCATTGAACTCTGTGAAATCCATTTAAGCTGCAAATTCACTCCAAAAGCTCCAAGAATCTCCAGATAAGCTCCAAACATACCTAAACCTGCAAATGACTCAAAAGACTCCAAATACAAGGTTAAAGACTCAATATATATATTTATATCATGGTTGAAAACATAGAAAAACCATGATATATCTACTCCCCCACACTTAGCATTTGCTTGCCCTCAAGGAAATAAAGAACCAAAGTAATGAGAAAGAGGTTTGAAAACTCATAAACTCATTTCGTCTTAGGAACATCGCATTCACATTCACTTAGAAACACACATGAAAACATCCCTGTAGAGATCAAGACCATAATGTACTTCCCCCACACTTTGCAACTGTCCCAAGTAAACTCCACAATCAAGACAGAGCATCCAAATCACCACACAAACCTCTGTATATAATTAGGTGCGGTCTCACAAAGGGAATATCGATGAGAGGACACGTGGACTCAACCCAGTTAGTACTTGACCACCAAACTGTCGGTTTCTGGTTCCTTTCTTCTCTCTTTCTCCCTTAGCAACTGATTTTTCCCCACTGGGTATCATTTTATTTTTTCTATCGCTCTTCCCTTTTTATGTAGGGTGTACTTTGGACATATTTCCAAGGATACACATGAGGTAATAGGGGTCTCTACCACTTCTGTGACCATTTCAAAGCTACTAGCTTATCCGCAGTTCATTTCTTTTTTCTTTTACTTTCAAAGGAGGGGAGAAGGAAAACATACTCAGACATGATTATAGGCTGTGTCAAGCACATCAAGGAAATCCGATCCTGAGATACCAAACCGCTAGGTGAGAAAATTAAGTCAAGATTAGAGGTGAAGTTAGTAGTGGATCCTCTGAATACCTGAGAAGATATGGGTGTCCTTGGTAGGTTGATCCGTGTGTGGTTTTCAAACAGTCATAGAGCTACTGCAGGTATGTCCAATGGTCACTTAGTTCATGTTCCAGCGAAAATTTCCTCGCAAAATCATAGTTTCTTACCAATTTGACTCAATAAAACAATTTTGAAAACAAAAGACTGACTCTAAGAAAAGAAAGCAAATAGTGGTCAGTAACTACCCCCCCCCCCCACTTAAACAACACTGTCCCCAGTGTTATCGCAGCTTGGATTCTGAAGAACAAGGTATAACTAGCGAAAAGCTCGGAAAATCAGAAACCTTACATGCAGTCGCGGTTGGTGTCGACCGACACACATCCGTTGTCGAGCGACACAAGGCTTTGGTCGACACAAATCTGATCCGAATCGAGCGTCCTCGATTATGGTCCGTGTTTTCGAGTTTGGTGTCGACCGACACTAAAGGGTGTCGATCGACACTGCTGTCTGCAACATGTTCGTCACGTTCTGAAATACCAAATACTAGAAAAATCAAAGTAACCAAACCAAAAATCAAAAAGAAAATAAAAACTGACCCAACAGAGGGTTGCCTCCCACTCATTGCTTGTTTTTAGTCATTAGCTTGATTATGGGTAGGAGATTAGGATCCTGGGGGTTTCAACAGAGGTTGAAAATGCCTATGCGAAAGTCTCTTCATCCATGGAGGTTTGTAGGCGGTATCAGGGTGAGATCGTCCAAGGAATGAGGGAATAGAGCCAGGGTGGGAGCATAACTTGGGTGGGATAGAGCGTTTCCCTGCATTCACATCAATGCGGTTAGGAATATTGAGTTTAGAGGATGCATACCTTCGCTTTGGTGGATGTCTGATATTTAGAGCTTTCTGCTAATGAGCAGTTGCAGGCTCTGAAGATGTTAGAGTAGATTCCTGAGGAACCACCATCTTCTCTTCTCCAATATCAGGCATTGTAGCCTCACAAATCTGAGCTTCTTGTTCTAGCTGAACACTGAAGGCTTGGCCATCAATTGCAGAGGCTTATCTCCCAGGTGGAGATCAATAAGACCATGCCTCACATCAATCACTGCTCCAGCTGTAGCTAAGAAGGGTCTCCTAAGTAGCAAATGATCATCCGGTTCCATATCATATTTCAGCACCACGAAGTCTGTTGGAATCAAGTAGTTTCCAACTCTGATAGGGATGTCCTCAAGAAATCCTTCTGGGATCCTCTTGGATCGATCATCTAGGATTAGAGAGATCCTAGTTTGTTTGAAGTCCAGCAACCCCAACCTCACAGCCACAGAGTATGGCATTGGATTCACATTAGATCCCAAATCACACGGAGAGTGTTTGAAGCTGTCCTCGAAGATAGAGCAGTCTAGCGCAAAGACTCTTGGATCTTGAAGCTTCTCTGGAATCTGATTCAGCAGCACAGAACTGACTCGATTAGATACAATCATCACCCCCTCTTTCAAATGACCATCAGTGGAAATCATCTTCTTCGCATATCTCTGCACACAAGGATGAACTCGCGAAGCATCAGCTGGTGGAGTTTCATTCAGCTTCTTATCCATCACCACCATGAATTTGACTGCACTCTGCTCCTGTTTAGACCTCACAGGAACTCTGGGGAAAGGCACAAGAGGTTTGTAGACCCTCTCTTTAGCAACATCACTAGATTCTGACGAGATTGACTTGGTCCGACCGTAGTGTCGATTGACGCCTAAGTGGTATCGGCCGACGATATTTCCTGTCGATCCTTCTGTGTCGATTAGGGTTGATTTTCGTTCGTCATGCGAACTCGAAATTACCGTCGAAACTAGGTGTCGACCGACACTAAAAGGGTGTCGATCGACACTGAGAACTATAGTTATAAGATCAATGTCGATCTCGGTCGATTTCAGTCCGTCGAAACTTTTGAACTCCGGTGTTTCAGTGGGTGTCGACCGACACTGATAATGTGTGTCGATCGACACAGAGTCTGCAGATTTCGATTCTCGAGTATTTCACGATTTTCATAGCCTTAACCTCTAGTTCTTCTTCCTGATCCAGCCTATCTTCAACCTGAACAGAGATAGCATTGACATGAGCGTTCTGAGCATTCTTCCCCTTAATTGAGCCTGAAATCTGAGCTACTTGGGTATCCAGTTGCTTCACATGAGTGTTCAAGGACTCAAACTTCCCATTCAGATCTTCACATCCAGCATCAAGCTTCTTGTTGAAGTCCAAAGTGGTCCTTGTCTGCCCCTCAAGTAACTGCTCCATCATAGCTTCCAATCTACTCTCATGAGAATTAGTAACATGAGGCGTCTAATAAGAAGAAGCTTCATAGTTCCTTGTGAAGGAATTGTTCTGCTGCTGGAAAGGCTTATGGAATGCAGACTTCTGAGTGAAAGTAGCAGGATTTTCAGTACCATACTTCTGAAATGCAGACCCTCCAATGTAATTCACAGCTTCTTGTGCACACTCTTCAGCTTCAGATGCCTCATGGGACTGCTTCTTCCCAAGCAAAATGTTGTGGACATAATCAATCTTGTTATTTAACTCATCTATATGTGAGTTATCAGCCTTGCCACCATTCTTCTGTCTCTCCACATCAGCATTCTTGACACTATTGCTAGTTGCCAAGTTATCAATAAGCTCCTTGGCTCCTTCTGGGGACTTAGTGTAGAAGTTTCCATTACTTGCTGCGTCCATAGCCATATAATACCACAAATCCACACCTCTGAGAAAGATGCTCAGCAGCTGAACCTCAGAGAAACCATGGTGTGGACAATCTCTTTGGTACCTCTTGAATCTCACCCAAGCTGCCTTAAAAGGCTCTGTAGATCCCTGCTTGAATGTCAGAAGATCCTGTCTGAGCTGATCGAAGCGAGCATCGTCATAAAAGTATCTCAGGAATTCCCTCTTCAGTGCATCCCAAGTAGTCAGAGTCCCAGGTGGAATCTGCTTCAGCCAGTTAGCAGCTTTTTCTCCAAGAGAGTGAGGAAAAAGCTTGCAGTGTAGGTAATCATAGCTCACTTCATTGTGCTTCATCCCAGTGACTAAGGACTCAAAGTACTCTATGTGATCCGTAAGATGCTCATATGGGAATCCATGAAAGAGGTGCTGTCCCACAAGCGTGTAGTAGGAAGTCTTCAGCTCAAACTCATTCCTCTCAAAAGCAGGAGGTGCGATCGCAGACCTGGTGGCGTAGAACTCGTCAGATCTGTTGTAGTCAACAAGATTTCTCCTATCTGGAGGATTAGGTGGCTGATTAGACTGTTCATTAGCTCCAGGATTAACAACATGCCTCTCTTCTTGATGTTGCTCAATTACATTCCCATCAACATCAATCCCCTGTCCCTCAGCATTGTAGGGATTGTTCTGCAGATCTCTGAGAACAACTTCTGCATCCCAAGTAGACACAACAACATTCGGATTCATCATCCTCTCAGATTTCTGAACCTTCTTGTTTGTTCTTTCAAGTCTAGCAATCTTCTCAAGTCTGAGGTTCAAAAGCTCTTCGTCTGGGTTGCTTCGGGTGTGACGATTGGGCATCCACTAGAAACCAAACTGAATCCGCGAAGGGTATCGACCAACGCTGAGTTGATGTCCATCGACACTAAGTGCTCTCGCTCGTTCTTCTCTGCAGGAACAAAGAGAAACGAAAAAGAGTCAGTAAACAAGAAAATAAAATACTTAGACTAAATTCTACTACAAAATCTATCGGCGAATTCAAAGAGTCCCCGGAAACGGTGCCAAAATCTTGATAGGTCAAGAATTAATCCCTTTTCTAACTACAAGTGCACAAATATGCAGTCGTAGTATAAAGGGTATCGAATCCACAAAGACTCTAGTTCACGCGATAGATTGTATACAATCGAATTAAGCTAAGCAAGACAGATGGAAAGCCGTAAAGAAAGCGAGTAAGTAAACGATGTGTGATCAATAAGCGAGGGCGCTAGACGTAGGGAAGTTCTCAGGAAATCATGAACACAGATCAATCAATCAACATGATTCAGATATCGATGTTCTAGAACTAGAATCACACTCATATAACAAACCAACTCTCGCTGTGAATGCTAACTATGTCTAACAACCTAGAAAACCAAATCTCTTTGCGAATTCTAGAGTTCTAAACATGCATTTAATTCAGGTTCTTTCGTTCGCAAATTCCCTAAGCAAATCTCTTTGCGAATAGGTATTTTGATCAGCTAGGTTCTTCTCTAATCAATTAACCAACTCTCGCTGCGCTAATCAATCTGATATCAATAATCAGAGTAGCTAATCCAGATTAAGCGTTAAGAACAACCTAGATGAAGAACTAGATGCTTGAATCCAATTAATCAATCAATCTATAATTCCATGAAATCCCTAATGAGAATCCCTAAATCTAACAAGAAAACTACTTAGACATGGCAATCATGACAATAAACATAATAAAAGTAGAAATCATATAAATCAATAGAATAAGAAAAGGGGTTCGAAATCCCTTCTCCCTCGAGTACAAGACCAGCCCCAAAATCTCCTAATCTCTGATAGAATAAAGCTTAGCCTCCACAATGGCTCAAAAACCTAATTAATAGTCTAAAACACGATTTGTGCCTTCTTGTAAATATGGGAAAACTTCTGGGTAAATCTTGCAAATCTCCAAAATCTGTATTTCTGACGCGCATGAACTTCTTCCTTTAGTGGCGTCGACCGACACTAGTGTCGGTTGACACTAAGTGCAGACGCACCCAGTGAACTCTGTGAAATCCATGTATGCTGCAAAATCACTCCAAAAGCTCCCCGAATCTCCAGATAAGCTCCAAACGTACCTAACCTGCAAATGACTTAAAAGACTCCAAATACAAGGTTAAAGACTCAATATATACACTTGTATCATGGTTGAAAACCTATAAAAACCATGATATATCACTTAAACCAGCATAATCAATCCCATCTTCGTTCCATCCCATCCAAATCGAGTAGATCAAGAGAGCTTTGAAGCCAGTGATCTATTCTCCATCATTCCACCATTGTAGACTCTGTCCAGGGGCTACATCAAGATATGCGAATCCATATCCGTATTTTTACTATCTTGATTTGAATATATCGCTCTCGGATATCCACATAAACATAAAGAAATTCATGGATATTTATATACGGATGTGTGGTTCTCGGATATCCACATAAACATCAAGATATCTACAAACATTTAGATTCGAGATCCGGATCCACTAAGAATAATTAATAAAGGACCTAAAAGAAAAAGCTCAACCATTGATTTTTTCTCTCTCTACCTCCTCTCTTCGCCTGAAATCGCCCAAACACCCTCCTCCGCCTCTTTCCTCCCTTGGTAACTCTACTGGTGACCCTCTGCCGCTGATGTTAGTTTCTTTGTGGAGCTTTTGCCAGGCTGGTGCTTCATCCGTGATCTTCTCTCTTCTCTAACGGCTTAATGGTGCCCATGAGCTTCTTCGGTTGTGTCATGGGCCATGTCTAGATACGTGAGGACGGAGTCTTGGTTGGCCACATATTTTCTTCTTATTTATCTCTTCCATGCCGTGTTCGCGATTTGCATGTGTCGGTTTTGGTGGGCTTTGTAGATCTGAGGTCGCAAGGTTGGCGAGGTGGCGCATGAGATTTCGGCGGTTGGGTTCTTCGGATGTTGCGGTCGTCTGAGTGTTGCTAGGGGTCGGTAGCTCCTTAGCTTCCGAGTTTTCCTGGAGGACCCGCCTACTGTTTTGTCTTCTTCCTCCTTTGCCGCTTCATTTTTCTTTGTGGAGTAGGGGAAGCTTCTCTCTCTTTGATGATGTATTGTCCTCCGAGCTCCTCCTCTGGTGTAGTCTCAAGTAAGAGGTTAGGTAGTCTTGTTCCTCCGCGGTGGCAATGGTCCAGCTTCGTCACCACCTCTTCCGTTTTTGTTCATGCGCAGCGGTGGCTGCTTTGTGTCTGCGCTTACTCGGCAACAACAAATTTCACCGATATTTCTGTCTTTAGGGCTAGTCCAGTTGTTTTGGAGATCGGCGCGACTTTTCTTCTTCCCAATGGCATTATATGCGCCTACTCGGTGGCGACGACGGTCTGTCATTTGATAAGGTTTCCTGGTTTTTAGTTTAACAGTGCAATTAAGATTTGTAAGGATTTGGCCTATTTAGTTTTTGGTTAAGTATTAAAAATTAGGCCCACTAAAGAATTTAAGACGCGTCCCAAAATTATAAAAATACCCCAGAAATTATTGTAATGCAAAAAGAGTTCAAAAGAAAAGAATACTTAATAATTAATAGTTAATAATGAATAAAATTGTTTTTAGAATATACATATATATATATATATATAATTACAACATGATATTTTATATAATATTTTTGAAAATAAAATAAATTTTATTATAAAAAATAATTAAATTAAAAATATACACAAAAATTTAATATAAAAATTATATATATACATATTGAAACATTTCAAAAAATCACATAATATTAAAAATCAAATATTTACAATTTACAATTTATACATTTTAAATATATTTAATTGTAAAAATCAAGATATCTGAATCTTCAAATTAAAATATTTGGATCCGGTTTGGACACTCTAATTTTTATTATTCATTTTTGGATATGATCCACTTGGATATCGAGACGTTTATAGCATTATTGGAGGGAAACTCTGACCGAATCTTGAATCCCGAATAATAGTTATGTCCTTACAAAAAGCTAAAAGGTGTGACTTTAATGACTTATTTTCATGAGTACCACTATATATATGAATAATAGTTATGTTCGAAAACACCTCCTCGAGAATGATTATGACCATTAATTTCAGAATGCTTGGACAAGAATATATCACCAATTTTTGGGTCGAATCTATAATGGATCATTTTAAATTGTGTAAATAAGGCTTTGCTACCAAATTCTATGTGTTTCTAAATCAAAATAAATTAGTGATAAGTGGATTGATATATATCTCTTATATATATTTAAGATCCCTTCCAACTTCCGATGTAAAACTTTATGGTATTAAAGCCCTCATTTCTTAGGGGTTGTAATCATTTTTCCTCTCACACGATTTTCTTATTCCTCCTCATAGCAAACGACGCACTTCGATTAATTCATAAGAAGCTCATCCTCTCTATATGGTTAGCATGACAAATATTACCCAACTCTCATCCATGAAATACCTCACATAGAACATTCAAGTCAAATATCTCCATAAAGGCTATGATCTCCTCAAATTTATTGAATCTAAGCGACCACCCTCTGCAACAATCGTCATTGCAAACACCAAGGTTCCAATCCCGTCTTCTTCAGTGGATTCGTCAAGATGCTCTCATGTATATTTCTCTCATACACTACAAGAAAAACTGTGTTTAGCTACGGATTAGCTACGGATTTTTCCGTAGCTAATTTTTTCAGCTACGGATTGCTACGGATTAACTACGAATTCAAATCGTAGCAAGGTCGTAGCTATCCGTAGCTATTCGTAGTTATCTAGCTACGGATAGCTACGATTAGCTACGACAAATGTCGTAGCTTTCGTAGCTATTCGCAGCTATATATATTGTATAGCTACGGATAGCTACGAATATATCCGTAGCTATTGAAACTCTAAACCCTAAACAAACCCAAAAACTCTAACTAATAAAATTATAATTAGTATAATATATCCAAAACTAAGTTTTAACACTTAAAAATTAAAAATATATTCTAAATGTATTATTTATAAATTTAAAACCCTAAACACAACACTTAAAACCCTATAACCTAAACAATAACCATACTCTAAACATTAATATCAATCCTAAACTATAAATCAAATATGAAACTAATTATCTATATATACATAAAAATATTTAAAAATTTACATATATAGTTTACATAAAAATAAAAACTCTAAACCCTAACCTTAAACCCTATAAAACCCCCCCAAAATATAAAGTATAAATAAAATTATAATTAACAAAATTTCAATTACTATAACATTTCCAAACCTAAGATTCAACACTCATACAATATTTTTTCAAATCTATTATTTTCAAACATTCTTATAACCTTAAACACGACCCTTAAAACCCTATACCCTAAACCATAATCATACTCTAAACATTAATCTCAATTATAAACTATAATTTAAAATATAAACTATTTATATATATAAAACTAATATTTAAACATTTATATATAGTTTACATAAAACAAAATTAAAATTCTAAACCTAACCTTAAACCCTAAACAAACCCCAAAATTTTAAACCCAAACACATTTAATTTTTTTTTTATCTATTACAATTATAAATTTAATATTTTAAAATTTCATTTTAAACATTTGTATTATAAATTTAAGTTTTTTAAAAAAATCTATTAATTTATAATACTAATCCAATATATATATATATATATATATATATTCAAATTATTTTTAAGTATTATATATACTCATTTTAACATTTTAATATTTTAAATAACTTTAAAATTCAAAACTTGTTATAAAGTTTTTATATATTATAATTTTAAATTTAAAACGAAAAATAGTTTTAACTATTTATTTTATTTTTATGCTATTTTTTGTTATTATATATTAATTAAATCCTCAAAATAATTCTATTGGCTAATTGGTGCTTCACGCGGATCACAAGCCAGAACCGTTGATAAAAACATATCAACGATTCAGCTTTCTTTTTTATCAGATACATGGAACAGATTTTTAGCCGTTGGATTTATCTTTCATTAAATCCTGACCATTCATATTTGGTTAACTTATTCCCTTAATAAAGAAAAGAAAAAGTCTCTTCACTCGCCGACCACTTCATCCTCTTCATTTTTTTCCCATACTCTTTCACTCATCCAAAATCTGATTCACCTTTATTCAAAAACTTCAGAGCTCACATTACATTCATAGAATCATCATACCTCTTTTTGTCGATTCGTTTCCCAGCCACCGCCGTGTTTCCAGAAGTTGGACGAAGATGAAGCAGACCAAAAAAGGAAGACGAAGCAGAGAAACCGGTAAAGGAGGTGGAAAAACAAGCTCTTCTCCGGCGAATCTGAGAGAGAGAAGGTGCTGGTGGTCGCAGAGGCCGGCTCAGATCTCGCGTCCTCTCGTCTCAGCCTCTTGCTCCTACACGACGGTGAATGCTTTGCTCCACCGGCGTCTTCCTCTTTTGCGTCTTCCGGCAAAGGCTCTCCTGAAAAAGTTCCGGCAAAGGTTCTCCAGATGAAGATCCATCGGCGTCATCTGACAAAGGTTGCCCTGAAGAAGATGCGACGAATTCTCTCGGCGAAGGCTCTGCTCTCAGAGGCGTCAGCGGAGGCGTCACCAGAGGCGTCACCAGAGGCGTCACTCTTGAATCCTCTTTTGCTTTTTTTGTTTGCGATTTTGTCCTTTTTGTATTTTAATATAATTGTTATTTCTTATTTTAATTTTCTTATAAATATTAAATAAAATAAAATAATTTTTTTAAAATGGTATAAAAATAGCTACGGCATATGTTGTAGCAATTCGTAACTATGGCTACGAATTGGTTCATAGCAATCCATAGATATATAACTACGATTTGTTTCATAGATATTCGTAGCTAGTATAGCTACGAACACGTTCCGTAGCTATCCGTATCAATTAGCTATGGAACTGTTCGTAGCTATTCCACATAAATCTTGCTGCGGATAGCTACGGATTCTCATTTGCTACGAGCGTTTAGTCGGGGATAGCGTTCGTAGCTATCCGTAGCTAACCGGAAACTAGCTACGGATATTGGGCCATAGCTACAAAAAAATCCGTGGCTATAGCCCAGATTTCTTGTAGTGATAGGAGCTATAGAGACCTCAATGCAACCTATGATTGTAAGCGCTTCAATTGGTTCAGAAGCGTGGCTCACGATGGTTGAGACATACACTAAACCCACACGAGCGCATATCATGTAACTAAAACAAGAAATGAAGTTGTATGTTAAAGGAACACACTTGATTGACGAATATGTGCAGTCAAATCAAAAACAAAGCATACAACTTAGTTCTTTTTAGTAACTTGATGGATCATGAAGATGTCACAAATGCGATCCTTGATGTCCTCACAGAAGATTATCACACTGTTCTCGACTCTGTTCAGAATTGTGACACTCCCATTACCTTTGTAGAACTTCACGAGAGGCTTTTAAATCGTGAACTGGCCATACAATCATCACCTCAAAATTCGATCTCCTTGCCCATGAATAATCATTATGTTCAAAGTGACACCGCAACTGGAAGCCATCCAACAGCCAACATGAATCATCCGGCAGCAACAATTACAACTGTCATATATGGGTTTAGCACCCCATCCACTTAGAATGCCCAATACTTATCCTTAGTCGGCCCAACAAAAACAAGATGGCCCAGCAAGCAATAAGAGCCCAGATGCACACGCCCGAACCGAGCTCATTACCATCGGCTCGTCTTGGCTCAACTCAAACGAATTGGCTCGGCTACACTAATGGCCAAAAGAGCGTACGGCTCAGCCCATTTCGTCACCAAGTACGGCCCAATCCGCACGAACTCGACAAGCGGTCAACGGCCTGTAAAAAGTACGACTGTATTTTACTATAAATAGGAGTCGTCACTGTACATTAATGTAACTTTTGGGGATTTGTGCACTTCTTACTACTTTCTCTCTCTAAAATCAATTTCCCGAATTGTAAACCGAGCACGTCTTTCGACCTGCTCGGGAATCTGAATATCAACCACGCTCGTCCCGAGCATATTACTCTCGACAAAGAACCCCGAACACAATCTTCTCTTCTTTCACCCCGAGCACTACTTCACTCTTGCTTATCTCTGAATCTAGTCGGTTCTCTCTCAAGAACAACTTAGCTCCTTCGGACCGAGCACGTCAACTCTTTAGCAAGACGCGCATCCCGACCTCGTGACAACCTCGGATATAACAATTGGCGCCGTCTGTGGGGAAATTAAGTTTTTCTTCACTAACAGACAGATTCAGCGATGACAGGAGCTCCATCGAACAAGGATTACGTCCACATCGAAGACATAACAAGCTCGGAAACAGCCTCCCGAGCAAGAGGGCAACCCCAGCACGTTTCTCAGGTTGCAGATCCAATCATTCAGCCGGCCGGCGCCGAGCAGCAACCTCTAAATACCGAACGACCACAACAAGCGCGGAAACTCAGACAAACGAGCAGGACACGTCCACCTTGCTCAAAACTCTCATGAATCAAATAGCCGAACTCTCTCAGGGAAGCAACGCGCGCTTCGATCAGCTCGCCACGGCACATGCAGTATGCCAGGGGCAAATCAACGATCTACGAATGACAAGTCAACAAGGATCCGTTCCCCGAACTCATCTTCACCGAGTGTTATTCGAAGAAACGCCACCTCCAAATCCGAGAAACCGAACGGTAACGCAGCAGCAGCAAACCGAGGACGAACAACCCCCGAACACGGATGCCTCAGGCGGCTCAGCGCCCGACGCGCATAGAGACAACGAAATTGAAGACATAAAGCTAATGTTGAAAAACATGACGTCCAAAGTCCATCAAGCGATCAGCTCAGCCCCCGAAATCGACCGTGTACTGGAAGAAACTCAGAACACCCCGTTCACTCGTCGCCTCATGGATATCCAGTTTGAGCATCCTATCTCTGCGGTCAAAATCAAGATGACGACCTACGGCGGCAAATCCGACCCAAGGCAGTTTCTGACGGCATTCCGCATTGCAATGGGGAGGACAAAGTTCAGTGTCGGGGAACGAGACGCATGTTACTGCCAACTGTTCGTCGAGCATTTGACCGGCTCGGCTCTGGATTGGTTCTCCCGCTTGGAACCGAACTCGATCGACGGGTACAGCGACTTAACGCACGCCTTTCTCAAACATTACTCAATGTATATTCAGGAGGAGGTGTCAAACGCCGACCTATGGGCTATCTCCCAAGGACCGAGGGGAAGCCTCCGATCGTACGTCACCCGCTTCAAAAACGTTTTGGCCAAAATCACGATCACCGACAGCGAAGGTCTACCCGCACTCCGAAACGGCCTCTGGTACGAGTCAAGCTTCTGAGAAGAGCTGAAGAAAAATAGACCAAGCTCGCTAGAGGACGCCCTCCACCGAGCATCAATCTTCGTCGAACTCGAGGAAGAAAAAGAAACCCTAGCCAAGAAGTTTGGGCCAAAGAGTTCGACTTCGAAAGACAAAACCGAAAAGAGTACCGAGCAATACGAACCTCGGCAGCACTACGATCAGGATTACAAAAAATCCAAGGAAGAAGAAACCTCGAGAAAAGGGAAATCGTCGTATTACGTCAGCGATCAGTTGCAAGGACACCGACAGGACGAGGAACGTCCCCATCAGGATCAACGACAAAGTCATCCCGACCGCTCTCAAAGTCATCAGCAGGAACGACCCACCCAAGGATACCAAGGTCACAATCAAGGCAAGCCATGGAACAAGTTCGTCCGAGGGGCCGATAAAAGCAAGTTATTCTGCGAATATCATCAGCGAGCGGGTCATAGCACCGAGGAATGCAGAAACCTTCAAGCCCTCCTCTTCGCCGATTACCAAAAAGACGGGAAGAAACTAGTGCTGAATCGCAACAAACCTCACCCGAAGCAAATCAACCAGGTCACGCAACCAAAGAACGAGGCCGAGCGCTTCAAGATCATCCAGGAAGAGCGAAGGAAACAGGTTGCTTTCGACGAGGAGATCGAACAAATCGACGCAGCAGCAGCCACGGATAAAAGAGCCCGCGACGAAGAAGAGGAAGACGGAGCACGTCCAAGAAGACGAATAAACATGATTATGGGAGGACTGCCTATGGTCAACGATTCAGTTCGATCGATAAAAGAATACGAACGGAGGGCCACGGCAGCCCAGAACTACCGACGAAACGCCACTGACGAGCTCAGAATCGGCGAGGAAGTAAGTTTCACCGAACAAGACGCCGAAGGAGTGGACCGACCACATAACGATCCACTCGTCGTCACTATGCGAATCGGCGACTGCGAGGTAGAAAAAATTCTGATCGACACCGGCAGCTCGGTCGACCTAATTTTTAGAGAAACACTGCAACGTATGGAGCTCAGCGACTACCATATCAAACCGTCGACGAGACCACTAACCGGCTTCTCGGGAGACTCGATCAACACAATCGGAACAATCAAACTTCCAGTCTACGTCGGCAGAATCACCAAGCTGATCAAGTTCGTAGTCGTCGACCGACCAGCTATCTACAACGTCATCCTCGGCACGCCTTGGATTCACGAAATGAGGGCAGTCCCATCCACGTTTCATCAGTGTGTCAAGTTCCCAACCCCATTCGGCGTGTATACACTACGAGGAGATCAGAGGATATCCCGCACATGCTTCCGCATCGAGCACAAAATGCGCCACAAATCACAAGCGTACTTGGTCGCAGAGCCTCGAATCGAGCTGCCACCTCCCGATCGCCCGCAGAAGGACGCGGTCAAACAAGTCAACGTCGATATAAGGGATCCCGAGCGTTGCGTAGGGATAGGAGCCGACCTCCGTGGTGACCTGCGAGACAAGCTCATAGAATTCCTCAAAAAGAACGCCGCAACGTTCGCCTGGACCACAGGTGATATGACCGGAGTTGACCCGACTATCGCATGCCACGAGCTGCACGTCGACCCGACTTTCAAGCCAGTCAAACAAAAGAGGAGGAAGCTCGGTCCCGAGCGCGCCAAAGCTATCAACGACGAAGTGGAAAGGCTTTCAAAGGCCGGTTCGATCACCGAGGTGAAGTACCCCGACTGGCTGGCAAACCACGTTGTAGTAAAAAAGAAAAACGGTAAGTGGAGAGTTTGTGTAGACTTCACCGACCTCAACAAGGCGTGCCCAAAGGATAGCTTCCCACTACCACACATAGATCGGCTCGTAGAAGCAACCACCAGACACGAGCTACTCTCGTTTATGGACGCCTTTGCAGGATATAATCAGAACATGATGCACCCAGATGACCGATAAAAGACTTCCTTCATCACCGACCGCGGTACATATTGCTACAAGGTCATGCCCTTCGGGCTCAAGAACGCGGGAGCGACATACCAACGCCTCGTAAATCGCATGTTTGCCGACCAGCTCGGCAACACAATGGAGGTTTATATAGACGATATGCTCGTCAAATCCGCCTTAGTGGACGACCACATTAGCCACCTCACGACGTGTTTTGCGAGTCTGAACAAGTACGGAATGAAACTGAACCCGGCAAAGTGCACATTCGCGGTCACGTCGGGAGAATTCCTCGGCTACATAGTCACAAGAAGAGGAATAGAAGCAAACCCGAAGAAGATAACGACGATCACCGAGCTTCCATCCCCAAAGACCACCAGGGAGGTCCAACGTCTAACCGGGCGCGTCGCGGCTTTGAACCGATTCATTTCACGATCGACTGACTAATGTCTCCCGTTTTACAACCTCCTCCGAGGAAATAAGAAGTTCGAATGGGACGCCAAGTGCGAGGACGCGTTCCAACAGCTAAAGACCTACCTCTCCACCCCACCAATTCTGGCCAAACCCGAGGAGGGAGAGACGCTGTACTTGTACATCTCCGTGTCAACCTCGGCAGTCAGCAGTGTGCTCGTCCGCGACGACCGAGGCGACCAAAGACCAATCTTCTACACCAGCAAGATATTTGACGACGCAGAAACACGCTACAACACACTTGAGAAACTCGCATTGGCAGTCGTCGTCTCAGCCCGGAAGCTCCGCCCCTATTTTCAATCGCATTCGGTAGTCGTCCTAACAAATAAACCGATCCGAACAATATTGCACAGCCCGAGCCAATCGGGAAGAATCGCTAAGTGGGCAGTTGAGCTCAGCGAATACGATATCGAGTACAAGCCCAGGACCAGCGCCAAATCCCAGGTCCTCGCAGATTTCATCATCGAACTACCACCCGAGCTCACCATAGCCGAAGGACAAGAGCCAAAGGAGAAGTGGACTCTGTTCGTTGACGGTTCATCATCAAGAAACGGCTCAGGAGTTGGAGTCAAACTGACCTCCCCGACCGGCGAGCTGATCGAGCAATCCTTCCGTCTAGGGTTTTCGGCCTCTAACAACGAAGCCGAGTACGAAGCACTGCTCGCAGGATTGCGACTGGCCGAAGTAGTAGGGGCAAGGCAAGTAGACGCGTTCGCCGACTCTCAGCTCGTTGTGAACCAATTTAACGGAGAATATGAAGCAAAAAACGAGCGCATGGACGCGTACTTAAAACTCGTCCAAGAAATTACCGCACGAATCGGCTCAGTCACGCTCACAAAGATTCCCCGAAGCGACAACTCCTCTGCCGACGCACTGGCCGCCCTAGCATCGACTTCAGACCCCGATCTTCGTCGAATCATTCCAGTCGAATGCATAGCCCGACCAAGCATCGCACCAAACGAAGACGTACTTCTCATTACCGAGGAAGAAGAAGGATTGGACGATGCTCACAAAAGCAACGAGGAGGTAATAAAGGATACCGATCCTGAGCATGCTATTACCACCGACTGGAGAAACGAAATCAAAGACTATATACTAACGGGGAAGGTCCCCGAGGATCGTTGGGCAGCCCGCCGTTTAAAAGCTCGCTGCGCACAATACGTAATGATGAAGGACGAATTATTTCGTTGGAGCGCGTCCAAGGCACTCTTACGATGCATAAACGGGCAGGAGATCAAATGGGTCACCGAGCAAACTCACGAAGGAGCAGACGGAAATCATACAAGCGGCCGAGCATTAGCCGCAAAGATAAAGCGACACGGTCACTTCTGGCCAACCATGATCGCTGACTGCGAGAGCTATGTTGCCCGGTGCGAGAAATGTCAGAGGCACGCCCCAAGCATACACCAGCCACCCGAGCTCCTCACCACCGCGGCCACACCCTACCCATTCATGAGATGGGCCATGGACATCGTCGGGCCCCTGCCAGCCTCGCATCAAAATAAATTCATCCTGATAATGACCGATTATTTCACCAAATGGGTTGAAGCCGAATCCTACTCGGAAATCAAAAACCTCGACGTTCAGAAGTTCGTCTGGAAATACATAATATGTCGCCACGGTGTCCCATACGAGATTGTAACCGATAACGGGTCCCAATTCATCTCCAATCTGTTCGAAGGTTTCTGTGCAAGATGGAAGATCCGTCTAAGCAAGTCCACCCCGAGATACCCGCAAGGGAACGGGCAGGCCGAGGCGACAAACAAGACGATCATTGATGGACTGAAGAAACGAATGGAGAGCAAGAAAGGCCTCTGGGCCGACGAGCTCGACGGCGTTCTCTGGTCTCATCGGACCACACCAAGGACATCGACCGGTCAAACCCCCTTCTCACTTTCTCACGGAATGGAGGCAATGTCTCCAGCCGAGGTGTGCGTCCCGACAATACGCTTGAGTGTTGTGCCCGAGCACGAGGAGCTTAACAACAACATGATTATTGATTGCCTCGACCACGCAGAAGAATTACGAGACCGAGCACTCATACGCCTCCAAAACTACCAGCAACAGATCACCCGACACTACAACAAGAAGGTTAAGGGTCGACGTTTTGTAGAAGGAGACCTCGTCCTCAGGAAAGTGTTCGAAAACACGCGGGAACACCGAGCAGGGAAGCTCGGCGCAAATTGGGAAGGTCCATACATCGTCTCGAAGGTAGTAAAACCTGGCGTCTATGAGCTCGTAACGATGAAGGGAGAGGCCATTCCACGATCGTGGAACGCAAATAAGCTCAAGAGGTACTACTACTAAGCCGAGCATCTCTCGCTCACGAAAAAGCCGAGCATCGCGCTCAAAAAAAAAAAAAAAAAAAAAAAAAAAAAAAAAAAAAACGAGCATCTCTCGCTCCAAAACCGAGCTCGCTATACACGAGTTCGAGTAATATGTAAAGTGAACTACGATCGGCTTGATCCCCTTTCGGGGTACGTAGGCAACCTCTCACGAGGCTCAGCTATATCAATAATAAAATTTTATTAAGTTAAATTTTTTGTCTCAAACGCACCGAACAGATCGACATCCTGACCAGATGTTCGATACACTTTTTAAGCCGGGCCAAGTCCCGCACAAGGCTGATCGTGTTGGGAATGTCCTGAAATCTATTGTACTTGCTCTGAGTGAAAGTCGTACTGTCGAGATGAGACAATCATATGACATTGGGTACTCATAATGCTTTGCTAGAAGCCACTTATGATCAATGAGTTGAGAACTCATTGCTAGTGTCATATGATCCTACAGGGTCACACACCTAAGCAAACTGGACGTTGAACATGAGGTTGATCATTAATGTAATGATCGGGTGAATGCATATTAGATATGCATTCAATACTAAGTTTCTGGAACAGTGTCGATCGACATAATAAGTATGTCGGTCGACACAGATCGACCGTGTCGATCGACACATAGAGTGTGTCGGTCGACACGACTCGCGGATTACCAAATTAAATCGGTTTAATTGTTGGTTAATTCCGGGGTGGTTTAAGTCAACATATATAAAGATATATGGTCGACCAAAACACAGATCTAACCTAATTCACAGCCACCAGAAACAGAAAAGAAACCTCTCTGGAGATTCGATCTCATAAGGCACTAGCATCCCTGCTGTCCAGTTCTGTGTGCGTGTGGATACCAGTAGAGGCGCAGCACTTGAGGCGCTCTAGATCTCGATTACTTGCTAAGACTTCCGCTGCATTAATCACCAGGTAATCTTCAGATCTGATAGATTCAATTACATGAACCTGTAGATCCTAGGCTCGGAATTCAGACTAGGATTGCCTAATTGGATTAGGAATCTGCTAGAAATTCCTTCAGTGGTATCAGAGCTTTAGGGTTCCATTGAATCTGTAGCATGTTAATTAGATTAGTTGAATCTGAATCTCTGTATAGTTGATACAAGCATGCTAAAATTCGTTTTCATGAAAATCTAGTTTTTAGATTTTTTGATTGAAAAACGATTAGGGCTTATCGCACTGTGTCGATCGACACCGATCCGGTATCGGTCGACACAGAAGGATAACCCGAATAAAACTTATTCACCTAGTGTCGATCGACACAAGAGTTGTGTCGGTCGACACAGACCTCGCTAGAATGATGAATCAGTTCAATTGGATTGGACCGGTTATCGAGCTTGGTTAATGATGGTTTAAATGCGATTGGTTTGATCAGGTTTGTATCGATCGATGCTAATGTAGCATCGACCGACACTGACCGGTATTCAAAACCGGATCAATTGGATTGATCGGTTATCGCGAATTGCTTTTGGTTATTCTACATCGATCGACACTATAGTAGTGTCGGTCGACATCAGATTCGATGATTGGGTTATGGAACCTGCAATCACAGAATCAAAGAAAGACAGATCAATTAATTATAAGAATTAAAACATAATAAAACTGAATGTTTTAAAGGTTCCGTTCCTCAACCAAATATCAAGTGATACTTGATGTCTTTCCAATCTTGTCAACTGTCAAGACTCGTTTCATTGAGTGATAGGCTTGCAGTGCAAGGTGTCCACAATTACATGAGTAAGGCAGGAAGTAATCGTGTTGATGGGCTTGCAGTGCAAGGCGTCAACAATTACATGACTTAAGAGATTGGTTTTCTTGACTGGGCTATCAAAATCGTTTTGGGCCTAGAGACATCAGGTGGATTGGGCATGAGATGTCAATCCACAACCAAGAGTTATATTGGACATAACTAGCAAGTTGTTGCTTACCTAGATAGCTAAAATTTGGGTGATAGCCAGTGGCTCACTCAAGTTTAGTGAAGTATGGGTCTTGGATCATTATATTCATTTGAGAAAACATTGTTTGAATATAATGCGAGTTTTCTTAATTGTTAAGACTTCTCATTTCTTGAACATCATAACTAAACCTCCCTTGTTTTTCAGCTATGTCTAGCACAAACCATCGTAACAATTTCTCCCTGCGATCCGTCCTTGAGAAGGACAAGTTAAATGGATCAAACTTTCTTGAATGGTATCGGAACTTGAGAATTGTTCTCAAACAGGAGAAGAAGGACTATGTCCTTGAGAAAGTTCTCCCTAAGAAGTACCGAGCCAATGCCTGGCAGTCAGATAAGGATGCTTGGGATAAGCATTCTAATGATGCAGTGGATGTGAGTTGTCTCATGTTGGCTACCATGAACTCGGAATTGCAGAAGCAATATGAGTACGTGGAGTCGCCAAAAGAGATGATCACTGGCCTGAAAAGTATGTTTCAGGAGCAGGCACGAACTCAGAGATACCAGACGGTCAGGTCTCTGATTGAGTGCAAGCTACCAATGGGCGAACCAGTCAGTCCTCATGTCATTAAGATGATGGGTTATATTGATAACCTGGGGAAACTGGATTGTCCCATCAGCCAAGAGTTGGCTACTGACATCATTTTGCAGTCACTGCCGTCAAGCTATGATCAATTTGTTATGAACTATAACATGAACAACTTGACGAAGACGTTGACTGAATTGCATGGGATGCTTAAGACTGCTGAACCTAACATCAAGAAGGACACCCCAAATGTCCTTATGGTACAAAAGGGTAAAAAGTTTAAGAAACTTGGTAAGAACAAAGGTGATGGAAAGACGAGCTCGATTGTGAATCTACGCGAGTCTGCCCAAGCTCCTGAGGTTAAAACCAGTCCTTCTGAAGATGTTAAGTGCCGTTATTGTAACGGTTATGGGTATTTGAAAAGAAACTGCAATAAATTCTTGGAAGATTATGAGAAGCTGAAGAAGACGTACGAGACTTCTTCTTCAGGTATTATGTTATAGAAGTAAATGTTACTTCTAATAGTCCTACTTATTGGGTATTTGATACCAGCTGTGGTACTCATATTTTGTGAAAATGTGCAGGGACTGAGCAAAAGTAGGATTATGGAGAAAGGACAAGTGGATCTACGCGTGGAAATGAAGCAAGAGTTGCTGCATTAACCGTAGGAGTATTTCATTTGTTTTTCCTTTAATGGCATGTTTTGAACTTAAAACTGCTACTATGTATCTGCTATGAGCAGAAAGATTATTTCTAATCCTTGTTTGGATATGAAAGGATATCAGTTTCAAATTAAGAATAAGTGTTATTCATTTGATTACAGTGATATATTTTATAGTATCAATCCATTAGAGAATGGACTTTATGTTCTAAACCAAAATGTGCCTAACTATAACATTAATACCAAGAGATTCAAGTCAAATGATACGAATCAAACTTCTCTCTAGCATTGTCGTTGAGAAACAGATTCAGAAGCTCCATAGTGATGGACTTTTGGGCTCATCTGATTATGAATCATAATGGGTAAAGTGAATCTTGTTTGTTGGAAAACGACAGAGGCCCCTTTCGAAATGGTGGTGTCGATCGACACAAACGGTGTGTCGGTCGACACAAGTTGCGAACGGATAAAATGAAAGGGCCAGAGGCTTATTGGGCTTTATGCATACGGATGTATATGGGCCGATGAGCAGTAATGCTAGAGGAAATTTTCAGTACTTCATTACCTTTACTGATGTATTCAGTAGGTACAGTTATATCTTATTAATAAGACATAGGTTAGAATCTTTTGAAAAGTTCAAAGAGGTCTAGAATGAAGTACATGATCAATTTGGCAAAAGTATTAAAGCTCTGCGATGAGATCATGGAGGTGAATACTTGAGTCAAGAATGTAGTGATCATCTGAGAGATTGTGAAAGTGTTTCACAAGTCACTCCTCCTGAATCGGACTTTATTAGATATGGTTCGATCAATGATGAGGCACTTAGATCTTCCAATATCCTTCTAAGAATACACTCTAAAATTGTCTGAGTTTACATTAAATAGTGTTCCATCAAAATCAGTTACAGAGATTTCACATGAGATGTGGAATGGAAAATGTTACTGATTTATCCATCATGGAGATTTGGAGTTGTGAGGCTTATATAAAACGTTTAATCTCTGATAAGCTCACACCCAAATCCGGTAAGTACTGCTTCATTGGTTGTCCTGACGAAACCAAGGCGTGCTACTTTTACAACCAATTCGAGAACAAATGGTTTGTTGCTCGGAACTATGTTTTCTTGAGAAAGACTTTCTTTCCAAGAAGAACAGTGGGAGTAAAAGTACAACTCGAAGAAATTCGAGAATCACAGGAGACTGTTCAACCCGAAGAGGAAGAGCAGCAGTTGGATCTACAAAGAATTGTAGAACCTGCAACTGTGGTGCCTGAGGTTTGCAAGGATCTGATGAATGAATATTAGATATACATTCAAAAGCGAGTTTTAAAGATGTGTCGATCGACGCAAAGGTTGCATCGATCGACACAGGTCGCGAACCAAAATATTTTGGTTTATGATTTAATTAACTACGGTTTAAATCTTGGTTAATTAGATCGTGGTAAAAGTCTACATATGAGATATGTGCGTGACTTTTAACACAAGACTGAAGCTCGTAGATCCAATAGGATCCGTCACGAACCCGAGAAATGGGGATTTCTCGTAACCAATTGTCGTGATCTACTGATCATTGAAAGTGACGGGCCTACGAATTTTGAAGTAGCAATGATGGGCCTTGACTCTGAAAGTGGCTGAAGGCCGCTGGATCCGGAATGGCGATGTCCAAAGCTGGATTGGTGGAAAAGGTTTCAAGTAAATTCATGGTATTAACTGTGAAGAAACCTAATCCCAGACACCATGCTTATGTCCACTCGGATTCTCCTAGCAACCGCCACTCATAATGGTTATGAGATCTGGCAGATGGATATGAAAACAGTTTTCCTTAATGGAATTCTAGAAAAGAATGTGTACAAGACATAATCTGAAGTTTTCATTGATCCTAATGAAGCTAGGAAGATATGCATGCTTCATCGATCCATTTATGGATAGAAGCAAGCATCTCAGAGTTGGAATCTTCATTTTGATAAAGTAATCAAAATGTTTGATTTTATCAGAAATGAAGAGGAACCGAATGTTTACAAGATGACTAGTGGGAGCGCAGTTGCATTTCTAGTATTGTAACATACTACTCCTCGGAAATGAAGTTCCATTGTTTACAGTCTATTAAGACTTGATTCAAAAGGTTGTTTTTCGATAAAATTATGGGAGAAACCGTATACATTCTTGGAATAAGAATCTATGAAGATAGATTGGATAAGCTAATTGGATTGTGTCAAGATACTTATAGTGATAAGACCTTGCACATGTCCAATGTGCAGGATTCCAAGAAGGGCTTTGTGCAAATGACTCTTGGTATTACTCTTAGCAAGACGCAGTGTTTTTGACACACGCTGAGCAAGAGCATGTGAGGGTCAGACTACTGCTAAAGGCATTAGATATCTTAAGATGTGATCTTAATTTTAGTGGGAGTCATTGTTATTAATTTTAGTTATGATATGATGTTCGTATAAACATAATTTGATTATGTTATTGAAATCTGACATATGTATTATTTAATAATGGTTATTAAATAATAGTCCCAAAGTAATTCATGACATTTTATAGGTCATCAAGTATGTGACTTGATCATGAAACCCTATAAATAATAAATGACATAAATTATGTTTGTCCCTGGTCAAGGTTGTTAAAGTGGGACATTAACAACCGCGTGAGACTAGTATGTGAGGTGACTGATGACTAAGTTTCATGGAGTCATTAATAAGAGTATTAAAGTCAATCACATAGATATGTGTTAGAGAACACATGATCGGACATGACCCACTGATGAGAACTCTACGGGATAGTTATATAAGTGTCATGAGAGTTTTCATTACGACTATAGAGTATAGTTCTTAGACCTGAGTTCATCATGTTTTCTTGCATGTGAATTGGTCCGCTTTGACCTTGTCAAACGTCAGCCGTAACTGGTGATCATAAAGACATTGATTGGGCGCATCATGAAGCGTGTGAAGGAACAGGGATGGAACAAGATGGGAATTGTCCCTCCTATATAACAGGAGATAAATATCTCAGGGCCCATCGAAGATTTGATACTGAGAAATGTGTGGCCACACTCAAACGAGGTGATTGTCAGTCGTTTGTCTTGTCAGTATAAATCGGAATTCGATGAACATGATTTTGGCTTAATAAGGATGACACGGATCTTGCCTTATGCCGGATCGAGATATAGTGACGAAGGGATTATAGGAATAGATGATTCCAGTACAAGTGGGAGATTGTTGGGAATGTCCTGATGCTTTGCTAGAAGCCACTTATGATCAATGAGTTGAGAACTCATTGCTATTGTCATATGATCCTACAGGGTCACACACCTAAGCAAACTGGACGTTGAACATGAGGTTGATCATTAATGTAATGATCGGGTGAATGCATATTAGATATGCATTCAATACTAAGTTTCTGGAACAGTGTCGATCGACATAATAAGTATGTCGGTCGACACAGATCGACCGTGTCGATCGACACATAGAGTGTGTCGGTCGACACGACTCGCGGATTACCAAATTAAATCGGTTTAATTGTTGGTTAATTTCGGGGTGGTTTAAGTCAACATATATAAAGATATATGGTCGACCAAAACACAGATCTAACCTAATTCACAGCCACCAGAAACAGAAAAGAAACCTCTCTGGAGATTCGATCTCATAAGGCACTAGCATCCCTGCTGTCCAGTTCTGTGTGCGTGTGGATACCAGTAGAGGCGCAGCACTTGAGGCGCTCTAGATCTCGATTACTTGCTAAGACTTCCGCTGCATTAATCACCAGGTAATCTTCAGATCTGATAGATTCAATTACATGAACCTGTAGATCCTAGGCTCGGAATTCAGACTAGGATTGCCTAATTGGATTAGGAATCTGCTAGAAATTCCTTCAGATCGACAGTAAATAAGCCGAGCATAGCTCTCGCACACTGTCCCGATCAGACCTTAGGGGTAAGCCGAGCACTTACTCGCGCCCGACCCGTGGTACAACGAGCATAGTCTCGAAACCCACAACCAAGTAAGCCGGGCCCAGTTCCCGCACAAGGACGACTGACAGAAAAATAAGCCGAACACAGTTTCGCATAACTGTCCCGGTCGGTCCTACGGGATAAGCCGAGCACCTCGCTCGCTCCTCGCCAAAATCGACTACCTAACCTAAACCGAGCACTTCCTTCTTTCATCGTTTATTCCGACTTAAACATAAATAAAAGAATGGGAACGAGAAGGAAAACAAGTTCATTAAAAACGCACGAAGGCGAGAATCCGATTACAATAACACACTACAAAAAAAAAGAGAAACAGCAAAGTTTAAGAAGGAGCCTCGGGAGCTCGACCCTCATTCTCGATCGAAGCTTGCTGATCCGAAGCAGACACCGAAGAACCTCCAGCGGCCCGACCTGGACTACCCGGTGGAGTCATAGTAAAATCTTCGTCCTTCAGATCGGTGAACTCAATCGAGACGAGCGCCTCCTTAAAACGAGCAGCATCGGAATGAGCCTTGGCTATTCTATCAGGAGGAATAGCAAATCCCTCCTTGACCAGCGTCTCCAGCATAGACGCTACGGCAGCGGCCAGATTCATCAATATCTGGGTCCTCCGCCCGAGCTCTTTCTCCTCATTGGCCTTCTTGATCTTAGAAAGCCGAGCTTGTGCTTTGCCCGACACGCGCTCATTCTCCTTTAAAACTTCGCGCGCACGGGAAGACCTCAGCCGAGCACACTCGGATTCAAGCTTACCTTGCAGATCGGAGACCCGAACCATCAACTCATCAGCCTCCGCTCGAGTGTTCGAGCTATCAGTTAGGCACTGCCTGTTTTCCGCATCTAACCGAGCATTCTCGGTAGAGAGATCAGCAATCTTCGCCTCCAAGGCCAGAGTCTTCTCCTCTTCAACCTTAAGGGAGCAACGGAGCGCCTCCATAGCAGCCGCCGCTTCGCGGAATCCCTCAAGCTCGGTGATGGATTTCTTTGCTCTACCGAGCTCCCTCTTCAAGCTGCAAATCGCCCTCTCGAGCTCAACTCCCCTATGTTCATACTCATCGAGGAGCAGATTATAGTTGGCAAAACCCTAGAGCAAGAAAGCTAAGTCAAAACCAGATAAAATTACCAAAAAAAAAAGAGAGAGAAGGATAAGCAAAACTCACCCGAACAAGGTCCTTGGCCACTGCCTGTTTGCGATCAGAGAAATGCGTGTGCGTAACAGGAGGCAACGGTCTCGGAGGACTGTTCCTCAACAACCGGAGCAAGTCAGCACAAGCCTCCCCATCACGAAGGAGCGGCTGGGAACCTTCATACTTCACAGCGAAGCCATAGTCTGTGAACGCACCTTCTCCAGGACCACCGAGGAAAGTAAGACCGGCGATCTCATCCAAATTGGGAATATCCTGTTCGTTTTGAGGATCAGAAACCTCATTCCCTTCCCGACAATCCAGTTCGCCTTGATCAGCAACCTGATCATCGTCCGGACGTTCCAGAGGAGCCGCCTCGTCAACATTTGGGCCCTCAACATTCCCAACCTGGATATCAGCAGCCTCAGGAAGAGCCATCAGGTCCGTTCTACCACCATCAACAGCCTCGGTAACATCAGTCGCTGGGACCTCGGTAGCAGCAGTCCTCTTTTTCTTCTTCTTCCTCACCAAGGATGGAACATCAGCAGCCTCCTCGGTTTCCCGACCATCTTCGGAAACGGGAGGAATCCTCGGCTCAGCGGCAGTCGTCTCCTCGGGGCGCGACCTCTTCTTTTTCTTCTTTTTCTTCTGAGCTTCGACCACCTCCATCGCCTCGCATACCTGACGAAACAAATCTCGATGATACTCGTTTACGAAAACCATCCCCGAGGGAACCTCCCCAACCCAGGGCGAAAATGGTCGGTTCGGATCCAGGGCATCATGATTTACCTGAGGACCAGTAGGATTCTCCTGCTCCACGACAGGATTCTCCGATTGATTGGTGAGATTCTCCTCAACATAATTCACGATCTCCAGATCCATACGACCCATCTCCTTCTTTCGGTTCTTCTTCGGGACAACTGGAACGAGAGGTCTGTTGTTGTACTCGGCTAAGGACTCGGCCGAACGGAGATGACAGCCTGCAAAGTATATATATATATTAAAGAAATCCGAGCATAAAAAAAGGGGGGAAAAGCAAAAAAAAAGGACAAGGCATACCTTCGTCTAAAAACTCTATAGCTCGCCTGACCCGATTAGCGTGAACGTCCGGCCGCCTCTGGATTCCCTGAGCAACAAGCTTGTGAAGATTCGTGAGGAAATTGTCCGGCGCCGGGTGATCAAAAGAATAACGATCTGCAAAAAAGGAAACGAGGATGAGTTAGTCTATTTAGAGGAACGAGCGAAGCAGAAATAGTTACCATGAAGGTGATTCCAAAGCGTCCTATAGGGCCTCTCGGGATCGGGGACCGAGGCTGAATTGACCCGAACGTAAAAGTAACGATCTTGCCAGTCGTCAACCTTAGACGGTTTCCCTATGACGACCTTCTCCCCAAAGCGAGTCCTCATACAGACATAACGAGTCCCGACGGTCGTAGGATTTATTGAAATGGTTGTTATCCCCTCGAAAAACCGAAGAGTCATATCCGTGTCTCGGAGGCCAAAATCATAGAGCCGACCAAATTCTGAACGGCAGCCGGACACAGCTGAGACATGGCAATCCTTCTTTCCTCACAATAGGCCACGAGCAGCCTCGGTAAAGGAAACCTCAGATGGATATCCGTGAACCAAAAATCGTACAAACATATCCATCCCTCCGGACAGTCCCAAGGCCTCTCATGCGGCTCGGGCCTACGAAGCTCAAGCCGATCAATGCCCCCCGGATCACAGTTATCTCTCAACCAGGCCAAGTCATCATCCGAACATTTCGTCGGAAGAACATCACGAACGGGACGCTTTTTCTTCTCCGAGCCATCCACGGCTTTTCGCCCCGTTTTCCGAACCCTCTTAGGTCTGCTCGGCTCCAGCACCATCCTATCACACCGAGCCTGGTCCACTAAAGCGACAGCTCCGCCTTCACTGGGAGCAAACCCAAATCTCGGACCGAAGGGAGAATCCAAGGACGAGCACCGTCGTCCTCCGAGTCTATTAAGTATGGAACCCGGAAGCTCTGCACGCTACCTGAAGCAGAAGGATTGCGAGTTCGGTTACCCTCGGAACTTTGGGAAACAATCTCCGTTCGCCCCGAGCTAGATGAAGAACTCTGCCGCGCAACCGACGAGCTAGGTTGAGCAGAATTCTCCTCGGATAACCTTACCGAATAGAGGTCCCGACCCGAGGACGATGCTGTACTGGAATCAATTCTCATGACTTGCTAATAAATAAAACAACAAAGCTAGAGAGAAAAAGTAAATCTTAGAGAGAAGGGAGAGCGAAATACGTGCGAAAGAAGAGAAATGAAGACACAAGAGAATGGTGTTGGAATTGTGTCCAGTAATCTCGGTACTGTCTCTAGAAAGTAAGAGTATGTCAATGATCAGACATAAGTCATATAATACTGGGGGTCATGATGGCTTGCTAGAGTCCGCTCATGATCTATAAGTCTTGGACTTATTGCCTTTATTATATGATCCCATATGGGTCACACGCCTAAGCTAACAGGAAAACGTGTAGGAATGGTTTAGCAGATGTACGGTAAAAGTGCCAGGCATTTACTGTACTTAGAGAGAATAAAACGGTTTAGGCACTGTGTGTCGATCGATGCACAAGGCGTGTCGATCGACACAGTGCGCGAACGTCTCGGAGTAAATTGGCATTTGGGCCAAATGGCCCAAAACGAACTGAACGAGTTTTATATAAACTTAAGACGAGTTCAGGTAAAAAGAAGCCCTAGCCGCGAGCCTCCTCTCTCTCTCTGCGCCGATTTCCTCCTGGTCTAGCAGCCTCTTCCTGCTCGGTGTGCGTGTGTGAACCTCTGGAGGAGTTATCTCTCGGTGGCTCTTTGATCTCTGACATACCATCCCTTTCCGCTGCAATAAACAGGTATAAGGTGAGATCTACTTATGTTTCTATTCGAGAAGAACCTAGATCCGCATGTTTAGGATAATCTGAATCAGAGAATTGAATCAGGATTCATCTAAACATTCCATCAGTGGTATCAGAGCTGTTGGTTCTGGTTTTTCTTGTTTAGATTCAAGTTTAGGATTGTTTTTCTTGTTTAAAAGTGTTTTGAATCAACTACTGATAAGAGAAATCACTTAAGTAACAAGAATTGAAACCTAAACATATGAAAAATCGCATGATCAAGCTATATGATTTGGTATGCGATCTGATCCGAGAGAATGAGTATCGGCTGCGATCGCATGGATCGATCGATACGATCGCATGGATCGGTCGATACAGTCTATCGGCTAACCCTGTTAACGCGTGAAAGCATCGATCGATGCAGGATCGATGCAGGTTCGATGTTGGTGCATCGACCGATGCGGTTGGTGCATCGATCGACACGGTTAGGGTTTTGGCTCGGTTCCGTGCATGCGTGAGAGCATCGATCGATACAGGATCGATGCACGATCGATGCAGGATCGATGCTAAGAGCATCGACCGATGCGGTTGATGGATCGATCGACACGGTTGGTTCATCGATCGACATGGTTGGTTTAAGGCTCGGTTTAATATTTTGATTAAAATTAATTCGTCCTGGTTTAATAAACAGATTTAATAATTTTATTAAGTCTGGTTAAACCGGGACAAGAAATCCAATGTCGAAAGAATTATTGGATTTAGTGCCTAAACCAGGATTTTCTAATTTGATTTGGTTGGACCAAATAAATTGAGAAAATCCGGTTTAGTAAATAACCGGTTGACAATTGTGGTCGTCGTAGTAATTAATTTTGGTTAGACCAATTTTGATGAACCAGACCGGTTATGTCATCTAATTGGACGATCGGGTTATGTCTCGGACATGGACCAATTCTTGGGCCTCGGGCCAAGAAGTTAAAACAATTGGGCCAATTATTTGAGTCTTTCTTCAGATTAATTTAAAATTTATTTTATAAAGAATATAAATCGATTTTAAATTAAAGTTTCCGAAATTTTGAAATTAGAAAGTTTCTTAATTTATAGAAGTTTCTAGATTTGCATGATTCGGATTTTAAGAAATTTCTAAAGTTAGAAAGTTTCCGTTTTTAGAAAGTTTCCAATTTTAGAAAGTTTCCAAAAATAGTAGGTTTTCTAAAATGGAAAGTTTCCCGAAATAGTAATCTTCTATTTTGGGAATGAGATTTTAAAATAAACCTACGAACCTCAAATAATATCAAGCGTTGGATGTCTTGTCCAGGCTATGTCAGCTGTTGAAGCCCATTCAATTGTATTCATGGCCTTACAGTGTGAGGGTGTCTGCTTTTGCGTGGATAAGACGGTTTGTGATTCATAAATGTCATTGGGAGTCCCAGACATTAATGATTACATGACTGTATAGTCTGGTTTTCTTGACTAGGCCATCGGGAGTCCCGGGCCTTGAGACATCAGAGTGGATTGGGCCTCGGGCCCAGATTCACAACCGAGAGTTATATCACGGATATAATTAGCCGATATAGGGCTTACCGATATAAGCTAAGGTTGGGTGACGGCCAGTGGCCCACTTTAATCTTAGTTATATGTGGATCTTGGAATCATTATATTCTATTGAGGGTAACTGATGTTATTGAATATAATGCGTGATTAATCATATTAAGTATAATACAAGATTAATCATATTGAACATATTAACTAAAATCCTTTTATCTTAATTTTCAGTTATGACTAGCACAAACAATCAAAACACTTTCTCGATCCGGTCTGTCCTTAAGATGGACAAGCTGAACGGATCAAATTTCTTGACTTGGTCGCGGAACCTGAGGCTAGTTCTCAGACAGGAGAGAAAGGACTATGTCCTTGAGAGAGCTCTCCCCGTGAGGATCGGGTCCAATGCTTCTCATGCAGTATATGATGCTTGGAATAAGCATTATAATGATGCGGTAGATGTGCGTGGTCTGATATTGGCTGCCATGGACTCATACTTGCGGAAGCAATATGAGAACATGGAGTCGCCAATAGAGATGATCAGCAGCCTGAAATTAAAATTTCAGGAGCAGATAAGAGTGGAGAGATACCGGTTGGTTAAGTCTCTCACTAGCTGCAAGCTACCAAATGATAATCCAGTGAGTCCTCATGTCAGTAAAATGATGGGTTACATTGATAACCTGAGGAAACTGGATTATCCAGTTAGCCAAGAGTTGGCAACTGAAATCATTCTGCAGTCACTGCCGTCAAGCTATGATAAGTTCAGAAAGAACTATATCAAGAAAGGCTTAACGAAGACGCTGACTGAACTGCATAATATGCTCAAGACAGTTGAGCCAAACGTGAAGAGTACCCTGTACAATCTCATGAATGAGAAGGGTAGGTTTACTAAACCTAATGCTGACAAGGGTGAAGACAAAGTTGTCCAGATTTTGAATCATGGCAAGCGTGTGTCTTCTGAGCCCGAGTCAGATACCTCTTACGTTGGTAAGTGCTGCTACTGTAAGGAGACAGGGCATTGGAAGAGAGATTGCATGAAATTCATGGAAGATGATGAGGAGTTGAAGTTGATGTATGCGACTACTTCCTCAGGTATTCATGTTATTACTTCAAGTTCTACCTTATAGGTATTGGATACTGGTTGTGGCACTGATATTTGTTATAATATGCAGAGCCTGGGCAACAGTAGAACTTTGAAGGAAGGGCAAGTGAAACTACATGTTTGGAAGGAGCTTGGGATGCTGCCTCAGCCGTAGGGTTTTCACTTATAGATCCCTTTTAGGCTTGGTTTTGTATTAAGTAATTGCTACAATGTACCTGCTTTAAGCAGAGTTGTCTTTCATTTTCTTGTAAGAATTTGAATGTTTTTCATTTTGATAAAAGACAAGTTTTGTTCTTTTGATCTTAATGAAATATTAATTGTAGCACCCTATTCATGGAATGGGTTTTATATCTTAAACCAAAGAGTGCCTAAATGTAACATAAATACCGAATTGGTTTAAATCTGATGAATTAAACCTGATTTTCTTTGGCATAAAAGTCTTGGTCACATAGAGTAAGTCGGATTCAGAAATCCCATAGTCATGGACTGTTGGGCTCATTTGATAAAATATCTTATGAGACTTGAATTCTGTTTACTAGACCAAAAGGTAAAGGGCCTATCTTAGCCGAGCTAGAGAAAGGCCCAAAGGCTTATTGGACCTGGAACATACTCATGTATGTGGCCCAATAAGCAGTAATGCCAGAGAAAATCTCCTGTACTTCATTGTCTCTACTGATTACTTCAGTGAGTGTGACTGTGTTCATTTGATGAGACACAAGTCGGAATTCTTTGACATGGTCGAAAGAGTTCCAGAATGAAGTATAGGATCTGAATGACAAAAAGTATTAAGACTCTGGATTAAATCACGAGTGAGAATACTTAAGTCATTGATTGTGTGATCATCTTAATGAGTGTGAAATCGTTTCACAGCTCATTTCTCCTAAAAAACTGAAGGTGTTTCTGTGAGAAAGAATCAGATCTTATTAGAAATGATTAAAGATGAGTCACACGAATCTTCCATGATATTATTTAAGAATAACGCTCTAAAATATCTAAGTTTACGCTGAAATAGTTCCACAAATATCAGTTGAAAGACACCACGTAAATGTGGATTGGAATCGATCCAAATTCGTCTTTACTGAGTATTTGTAGTTGTACTACTTCGCTGGTTGTCCGAAGGAAACCAAGGCTTGTTACTTTTACGTCCATTCTGTTTTCTAAGAAGGGAAGTTATTTTCCAAGAAGAACAGTGGGAGTAAAAGTATAACTCGAAGAAATTCGAGAAATACAGGAGGCTGTTCAACCTGTTGAGGGAGAGCAACGGATGGATTTACAGATTTCTGTAGAATCTACACCTGTGGAGCCTTGTCCGAAGGAAACCAAGGCTTGTTACTTTTACGTCCATTCTGTTTTCTAAGAAGGGAAGTTATTTTCCAAGAAGAACAGTGGGAGTAAAAGTATAACTCGAAGAAATTCGAGAAATGACAGGAGGCTGCTTTACCTGTTGAGGGAGAGCAGCGGAAGGATTTACAGATTTCTGTAGAATCTACACCTGTGGAGCCTGAAGTTCGCAGATATGAATGAATCAGTTACTAATCCGAGAGTGATTTCTCGTCATTAGTTGAACCTGATAATCATTGAAAGTTCGCATGATCTGATGATCATTGAAAGCGACGAATCTGCGAAATTCAAAGAAGCGAAAGTGAGCCCGGACTCCGAAATGTTACACTTTATGTAAGTTTGCTTCATCGATCCATTCATGGATGGAAGCAAACATATCGGAGTTGGAATCTTCGTTCTGTTGAAGTAGTCAAGGTTTTGACTTGAACAGGAACGAAGCGGAACTGTGTGTTTACTAATAGATTAGTGGGAGCGATATTGCATTTCTCATATTGTATGTCGATGACATACTGATTCTCAAAAATGACGTCCCAATGCTGCAGTCAGTAAAGGACTGGCTTGGGAGTTGGTTCTAATGATTGACATGGGTAAAGCCACGTATGTTCTTGGATTTTGGATCTAAAGATAGAGATCCGAAAGAGCTGGTAAGACAAAGTCAGGATTCTTATCCCGACAAAGTCCTACACGTTTTCAGCATTCCAAGAAGGGTTTTATGCCAATGTCACATGGCATTAAGTTAAGCAAGATACAGTATCCTACGATAACTGCTGAGCTTAAATGCATGGATGAGATTCCATATGCGTCGGCAATTGGATCTATCATGTATGCCATGAAACATACTTGTTTGATGTTGCTTTAATGTTAAGCAAGACAAATAAAGACCAGTCAAATCCAGCAAAGAATCAAGTTTCCTAAAGTATGTCCTAAAGTATTTGAGGAATACTAAGGATAAGTTCTTGATTTACGGAGAAAGTGAGGTGCTATAAGTCGATAGAGTCTGAAAGGCAAGTTTCCAACAGACAAAGATGATTTCCGGTCACAGTCCGGTTATATCTTGTGTTTGTCTGGCGGTGCACGGCACTGTTGCTGACTCCATGACTTAAGCTGAATCTTTCGCAGCTTGGGAAGCGGCGAAAGAGGTTGTTTGGAAAGAAGAGTTCATCACTGAACTTGATGTGATTCCAGCATAGATGAAACTAGCTGCACATCAGAGGTCCAAACACCTTGAGGATAGGTATAACCTATTCCGTGAGATAAATGACAGAGATGTTAAGTAGATCAGCAAGTTTCAACGAATGAGAACGTTGCTAATCTATTAACGAAGCCACTCCTTAGGCCTAAGCACGAGTCGCGGACTGTTGCTGTAGGATAAGTGAAATTAAGATGTAGTCTTAATTTCAGTGGGAGTTATTAAAGGGCTTTATTTAGTTATTGATATGTTCTTGTAAAACATTTGAGATGTTTAATAATGAAATTATTATTTCAAGATTATTTTAACTGTGATGAAATAATCGTTCCAAAATGATATGAACCATTTTATAGGTCATCGAAGTAAATGACTTGATCTTGAGTCATCGAAGTCATTTAGCTTGATCATGAGACCCTATATTTGATAGATGGCTTATATCATCATGTCCCTAGTCGAAGGTTGTTGAAATTGGAACACCAACAACCGTGTGAGACTGGATTGGTACGTGACTTATGACAAAGTCTCAGTGTGTCATAGATGCGCGGCATCAAAGTCAGTACATAGGTGTATGTTTGGGAACATACGACCGGACAAGACCCGCTTATGAGAACTCTTCAGGATATTTATATCAGTGTCATAAAAGATTCTCACTACGACTATAGAGTATAGTCCTTAGACCTGAGTTCGCATGCATGTGACTGCACATGGACTGATGCACTTTGATCATTGTCTAACGCTGTCGTTCTGCGATAGTTATAAGGACCTTGTTTGGGTACATTATGAAATGAGTAGTTTACAGTGATGGAACAAGACGGGATTTGTCCCTCCAATATAAATGGAGTGAATATCTCTAGGCCAATCGGAGATTTGAATACTGGAAAATGCATGGCCATGCTCAAACGGACTGTCCCGAGTCGTTTGGATTGTCAGTATCAAATCAGAGTCCGATGAACAAGATTAGGCTTTATAAGGATGACACTAATCTTGCCTTATGACTAATCGAGATATTGAGACAAAAGGATTATGAATACAGAGATTCCAGTACAAGTGGGAGATTGTTGGAATTGTGTCCAGTAATCTCGGTACTGTCTCTAGAAAGTAAGAGTATGTCAATGATCAGACATAAGTCATATAATACTGGGGGTCATGATGGCTTGCTAGAGTCCGCTCATGATCTATAAGTCTTGGACTTATTGCCTTTATTATATGATCCCATATGGGTCACACGCCTAAGCTAACAGGAAAACGTGTAGGAATGGTTTAGCAGATGTACGGTAAAAGTGCCAGGCATTTACTGTACTTAGAGAGAATAAAACGGTTTAGGCACTGTGTGTCGATCGATGCACAAGGCGTGTCGATCGACACAGTGCGCGAACGTCTCGGAGTAAATTGGCATTTGGGCCAAATGGCCCAAAACGAACTGAACGAGTTTTATATAAACTTAAGACGAGTTCAGGTAAAAAGAAGCCCTAGCCGCGAGCCTCCTCTCTCTCTCTGCGCCGATTTCCTCCTGGTCTAGCAGCCTCTTCCTGCTCGGTGTGCGTGTGTGAACCTCTGGAGGAGTTATCTCTCGGTGGCTCTTTGATCTCTGACATACCATCCCTTTCCGCTGCAATAAACAGGTATAAGGTGAGATCTACTTATGTTTCTATTCGAGAAGAACCTAGATCCGCATGTTTAGGATAATCTGAATCAGAGAATTGAATCAGGATTCATCTAAACATTCCATCAAATGGAGCAGGATATATATAGGCGGAGCAGGAGGATTTCGAGGTAAACGTAATGATAACCCCCCTACGCAACCTTTCAGCTTCCAGCAGTCATAGGCATCATTGCGACTCTTCAAATTCCAGCCGCTTCCCAAGAAACCCTTCGCGTTCCCCGAGACAGAAACGACAAAGCAAACAAAGCCGACCAAATCCGCATCAGATAAATATTGGCCCAACTAACACACCGTCAAAATTCATCGACTTCGAGTACCACGAAGATCGACGAACTTGGGGGGGGGGGGGAGGCTTACTGTCATATATGGGTTTAGCACCCCATCCACTTAGAAGGCCCAATACTTATCCTTAGTCGGCCCAACAAAAACAAGATGGCCCAGCAAGCAATAAGAGCCCAGATGCACACGCCCGAACCGAGCTCATTACCATCGGCTCGGCTTGGCTCAACTCAAACGAATCGGCTCGGCTACACTAGTGGCCAAAAGAGCGTACGGCTCAGCCCATTTCGTCACCAAGTACGGCCCAATCCGCACGAACTCGACAAGCGGTCAACGGCCTGTAAAAAGTACGACTGTATTTTACTATAAATAGGAGTCGTCACTGTACATTAATGTAACTTTTGGGGATTTGTGCACTTCTTACTACTTTCTCTCTCTAAAATAAATTTCCCGAATTGTAAACCGAGCACGTCTTTCGACCTGCTCGGGAATCTGAATATCAACCACGCTCGTCCCGAGCATATTACTCTCGACAAAGAACCCCGAACACAATCTTCTCTTCTTTCACCCCGAGCACTACTTCACTCTTGCTTATCTCTGAATCTAGTCGGTTCTCTCTCAAGAAAAACTTAGCTCCTTCGGACCGAGCACGTCAACTCTTTAGCAAGACGCGCATCCCGACCTCGTGACAACCTCGGATATAACAACAACAATTTTTTTTAAAAAGTTTGGTGGCCATAGTGGATCAAAATTGTACTTCGGAAAGTATTAGGCATGCGACAAAAAGGGTCACAATGCTCAGCGATGTCCCCAATTTAGATTGTTCAATAACTCCGCTGGAGTTTCATCACCTCAACAACGATCGTAGTGGACTCTGAAAGCGTACAACGCTATACTAAACTCGTTCGAATCTTTGACTCATGGACCCATGCGCGTCCCACCACATAAAATCTGATCTTGTAAATTATCTATCTACTCTCCATGAAGAAGTAATTGTTGGAGATGGCACAAACCTTCTAATCACCCATACTAGTTCTACATATATTCCTCTCTCCACTCGCCCTCTCTCTCTAGAACATGTTTTATGTGTAATCTCATTTTTGTTTGCAAGCTATGTGAGGATAACTTTGTTTCCGTGGAATTCTTTCTTTCCTTGTTTCAGGGGAAGAATCTCAACTCTGAAGTGGCGCTGGTAGCCGAAAAACGAAGAATGGCGGGTATAAGTGGTGAATTGGGGATGATTCACCAGCATTTTTGTTTTCTTCAATAAAAAGTTCATTATCTATATGACATTATAGGCTTGGAGACCCTCATTTTTATATTTTTAATAATGTTGTCTTCTCTTTTTCACTTCTTATTTAAGATGAATTCCGCCTTTACTTTACAACTCTTGTACGATTCACAGAGACGATTCTGAAATTTAGGGGGTCATAAAAAATTACAGTAAAACTATTTTTTTTTTTTTACAATTAGGGGCCATAAATCCTATATATATTAGCGTTGTACAATTTGGTGACTAATGTCAATGTTTTGTTTGGCTATGTCCACGGCTGGCCCTGCGATTTACAAAAGTCTCATACTTCCTTTTTCTATGTTGTCTATCAATTCTAATGCCCTTCTTGAAATCATTTTCTCAGATGTTTGGATTTCTCCAATTATGTATTGATGGTTTCAAATATTACTTAATTCTTGTTGATAGTTACACTCATTATATATGGTTGAATCCTCTCAAACAAAAATCATAAGTTCGCGACACTTTTGTTCGCTTCAAGGCTATGGGAAAACAAATTCAAAAGGAATATCATAAATATCTAATCTGACAACGGGGTTGACAAAACAAAAATATACACAAGGAGATTGACAAAGTAGATAAAATGAGGAATATAATCATATTGATACAACATAAATAAGGGGAAGAATGCCAAAAAGAAACAAGCAAAGACTGATTCACTTACTGAATCACACAATAGGAATATACTCCAATTGATACAACATAAATAAGGGGAAGAATGCCAAAAAAAGAACAAGCAAAGAATGATGCACTTACTGAATCACAGAAGAAGGATAACAATTCCAAAGGTTCAAAAGAGGAAGAGAGTCCAAGTTTTGATTCTAGATACTTTTTTTTTTAATTCCTTACATCAAGATGTGTTTTATGGAAGATGCTCTTTGGAGGCAGAGTCGTACCACTATGGAATCTGTTGTTCCGTTCAGCCCATACATTGAAAATTATCTCCTTCCAAACCAAAGGAGGATCACAATGCAGAATAAATCTCACCAACTGACACCACGCAAAGGCAGAGTATTCACAAATGAAGAATATATGGCCACGCGATTCTTGGTGTGATCCGCAAAGTAAACAAGTTTGTTCCACATCGCATCCCCATATTAAAGGATAATCTAGAGTTGGGTTGCGGTTTAGAACAAAAAAAAAAAAATCTTGACGCGATATCCTTGCTTTATTCCAAACCAACTTATCCAGTCTCTCCGAGGTTTGGAGGATATGATGCAATCCAAGGTCTCTCAGAGATAAATCCATTTTTTGAAACGCCATCAATAAGCCAAATGGCTTTGTCACTCAGGTCCGTAGGAGAGAAAGAGGTAACAAAAGTAAGAAGGATCAGTTGTCTCTCCAATCTAGCATGAGGAAACCTCCATTCAGTAGCAGTTATAATCTCACAAATAGTGGCAAACAAGGGAATTCCGAGAAGAGAAGGACCATCATACCCAAGGTAGTGATATAAGGAACCAAATGTTATCTAGGGTCCCACCAAAAGAATGTATATATTTCCAATATAAATCCGGATAAAATGTGTGGCTTGAGATCTCACCTTGAGAAGATTTCGTAGCATCCAAGAGAATGCTTAGTTTTTTTTTCCGTTCAAAGCCCAGAACAGAGCATTTGATAGGTACTTTTTTCTCATCCAAGAAACTCACATGGAACCCGACCTAAAATAGCATTCATATTAGCTTCACGCCGCAAATGTGGTTCCATTTTATGATCTTACGCAGACCCAAACCACCCTCTTTCTTAGGCAAACACACATCATACCAGAATACTTTTTCTCCCCTTGAGGAATAAATAGTTTCGTGGAAAAGATATGTGCTTGTCAAGAGGTTTGTTGTCTTAATCACCTTCTTGGGAAGAAAGAAAGATATTGTCTAAAAACTTACTATACCGGTAATGACAGAGGAAATGAGAGTGTATCTGCCTGCGAGGCTTAAGGTCCTGTGAGTCTAGTTGTTCAGATTCTTCTTAATATTACTTAACAACGGATCACAGTCCCCCACAGAAAGCTTTCTTGCGCAAAGGAGTAACCCAAAATACATGATTGGCAGTTTATTCGGGTTTAGAGCACAAGACGTCTCGTTCTATTGTAGAATGTCAGGTGGAACGGAGAGCATAAAAAACTAGTTTAGGAAATGTTACTTCAAGACCTGAGAGCTCCTCAAAATCTGATATAACAGAAAGAACATCCTTCAAAGACTGCTCACTCCGTCCAAGAAGATCAACAGATCTTCTTCGAATGATAAATGAGTTAGCTCTAAATCTGTGGAACCCGAATGATATCCAAAGAAACACATTGCGGCTGCTCGTTTAAGCATGTGAGATAAAACATTTATTACAAGGACAATGGCGAAAGAAGATCCCCTTGTCTCAAGCCTGTTTTTCCTTTGAATAATTCTAAAGAAGAACCATTAATGCTTATAGAAAACATTGTATATCATATACACACTCTAACGCACCTTACAAAGGAATCCATGAACTTGTAAATCTCAAGGAATTTGAGCATGAAATCCCACCTCACCGACACCAAGTTGAAAGCCTTTGAGATATTAACTATAAGGGTAATACGAGGGGGAGCATTGTCTTTGTGATATCCCTTAACAAACTCAGACGCTAGGAGAACATTTTCCAGAAGCAAATGGTCCTTAACAAAAAAAAAAATTGGTTTGTAAGCACAATCTTCAGAAGAAAAGCTTTAATCCGAAGAGCAAGAATCCGAGTTATCAGCTTGTAAATCGTGTTCAAACATGATATGTGCATGAAATCCTTTATCTCCTCTGCCCCTGGTCTATTATGAATAATGACAATATAAGTATATTTGAGAGGAGTCGGCATAAACATAACGTTGAAGAAATTATGAACCGATTTGACTATTTAGCCTCCAATAACATTAACCAACCTTGAAAAATTCGGCGAAAAGCTATCTGGACCGGTCGTTTTACTAAAAGGCATCCTGAATATTGATTATTTGATGATATCAGGCGTAATCGGAGCTTCTAACGATCTACAATGGGTATCATTGCAAACCGGCATGTTGAGAGATGAGACGATATGCGCTAAGAACATACAGAAAAGTCGCTTGACATTGTACATAACACCCTAAAAATAAGAGTCTGCATACTTATGAATTCCCTCTTTTGTTAAGGCCCTTTAACCATCCTCCCACAAATATATTTGACTGAATTATATCGTTTTGAAAAATCATCAAATTATGAAACATCAAAGTATTGAAATCCTCTTCTCCCATCCACTACCCTTGAATGTTGACGGAAGAAGCTTTCCTCTGTTTAGGCGCAAAGAAACCCATGAGGCTCTTGTAGCTTTTTGAAGAGATACGTTAATCATAGAAGGGTAGTCAAGCGATTTAAGTTGAATTTTACTCAAATGATTCCCTGCTTCTTTAACCTTTTTTTTATATCACTGAAGTTTTCCTTACAAAGAGTCTTCAACGGGCGTTTTAATTTTTCCGTTTGAATCCCAAATCACTGAGAGAAAATGTGAATAATTGGCTTTCTTTCCACGTATTTTTGACTACCTCAATGAAGGGCTCATGCGTTACCAACAGGTTGAGGAACATGAAAGGTCTAGTGCCATAATCTGGAGTCTTTGTGAAAAGATTTACAAGGCAAGGGGTGTGATCAGAAAAATCAGGAGCTTGAGAAGAAAAATGGCTTGTTGGGAAAGTCCTCAACCAGTCTCCATTCACAAGGCACTTGTCCAGATTTTTCCCTAGAGGGGAGTCCAGAGAGATCCAAGTATACTTTGGGTCGTGGAAAGATAGATCAAACAACTCCAAATCTGCCACACAATCTTTGAACTTTCTCATAACAGTGTTTTGAACGAGTTATGCTCATGTTAGAAGTTTCATTCGTGTTTTAAATTTTGTTAAAATCGCCTGCCACCATCCATGGGAGGGAATCAAGACCAAACGAAGCAGAAGAGTCCTTCAAAGAAAGCCACAAATCCTTCTGAATATCAACATCATTGGTTGCAGTGTAAATAAAAGCATGTCTTGATTCAAGTGTGACCTTCAATGCTATAAACTGAAGATCCACAGAAAAAGTTCTCACCAATGTAGGTTGCTTATAGATAAAACATATTCTCCCTAAATCCGACAAATTATAATATCTAATAAACAACTAGTTTTTCCTAATAGAGGCCAAAATATGAGGTTGGTTATTCACCTTAACATGTGTTTCCTGCAGCGCGTCAAAAATAACTGACCAACTACTTAACCAGTTATTGAGATGCATATGTCTTAGGTATTCGTTTAAATCCTTTATGTTCCAAACAAAATGTCTGACATATTAAAATTTTATTTGGTGACGACCCCTTGAACTCAGGAAGTTATCACCATTCGAGTTTGGCGATTTTTGTTTCTCCAACTTTCTCTTTTGCTTGTTTTTCTGTTTGTTGGAGAATTTTTTTTTGAAGGGGAATAGAAAACCATCTCGTGGATCAACACATCATCCCCACGACAAGAAATATCACCTTTCTCAGCCTCGATGTTATTCAAAAGAAAGTCAAAAGAATTAACTGTAATTGTACTGACCCCTTCTGGCTCAACACCCACCCTGCTAATGAAAACTTTGTTGGATGGGTTTTTTGCATAAAGGTAATATTTCATAAAGGAAAAAGTTTGGTGAATACAAAAGCATAGACTAGGAACAACTGGTGCCAAAGCATAAAAGAAGAAAAACAAGGCATCAGTATTACAAGGAAACAAAATCTAATTCCTATTATCGAATCCAGAGACCAAGCATAGGCGTAAACCTTTTGAGAGCCGCTCTAACTTGGAAGATATTTTTAATTTGGAGATCAATCATACGTAAGAGAGTCGCCAGTGGGATAGAGATTGATTATGTAGGACATTTTTCCTCTGCTTCCAAAGATTAAATATGATCACCTGTGTTGGATGGTTTGATAAATCGATCTACTTGGTCTGAGAAAGCTGTCAGATTTTCCTGATAAATCCATCTTCTTGTGTATCGTTATATAATTGAATTTAAGACTAATATGTCTTCTAACACACAAGTCAGTGAATCCATCTTCGATTCTACCGCGGAGAGAGGTGTTAATTTATCATACATGAACTTGATCACGTGAAGCATTTTTTTTTAAACTTGAAATACTTTATTAGCTACTAAGTCTAGAAGCGATTACAACTCTCACATATACCAAAGACAGGGATTAAGTTTCCACAGGATAAGGCATTTTTTGCTAATGTATCAGCCAAATGATTTTCCTTTCTTGGAATGTAAGAAAAACATATAAAATCAAACTATCTAGCAAGAGCTTCAATGTCATTGAGAACTCCATGTAGTTCCTTTGGGTATTCCTTCTTGAATAGAGCATGGATCAGATTTAGGAAATCCGAGGACACAATGACCTTGTTCCTATTTTGTACTGTAAGTTGTTTTACTGCTTCCAAGCAAGCTAAAGCTTCGGCCATGATTGTCGACCTCATGTTGTTTCTCATCACTGCTCTTGTTGTTTGAGCTAGTACATCTTTCATTTTAAAGCACCATCCTAGTCCAGCCTTCTTTGATTGTCCTGACCAAGTGGCATCTGTATTCACCAGCACTGTTGCTTCATTTCTCTCTTCTCTGTCACGGTCTATCTCCACTCTGTCTTGCTCCAGCTCGGCTTCTTCATTTCTCTCCTCCTCTTGGTTGTCGTTCCATTCTCGGGCTTCCAAAATAGCCTTTTTACAAACCTCCTCTGTTTTCGTCTCTCTTTCCTCAAAAACCAGTTTATTCCTGCTGCGCCAGATATGCCAGCAGGTCCAAGTGAAAAGAGTGTCCCCTTGCAGTCATATTGGCCGGAGTGTCTGCATCGATCGGGTGTTCACCAAACCAGCGTCAATGTCCTCCCATCTAGTTGGGTCAATGCAGTGTTTAAAAGGTGCCAATCTCCAGACTTTCACCGCATAGTCACACTTGTAAAGAACATGTTCTGTATCTTCTGCTTCTCCACATCTTCTGCATCTAGCATTTAAAATCACTTTCCGTGACACCATTTGTCGCTACTGGGAGAGCCTTTCTCCTCGCCTTCCAGAGGAACATCTTGATTTTGGGTGAGGTTTGTCTTTCCTATATGTTTTTATTCCAATCGAAATCATCCCTCTGTCCTCATGTATTTCCTTCCCACGTTGTTTTGTTAACCGCCTTATAGTATCCTATTCTCGTCATGTATTGCCCATGATTCCCAAACAAACAAATCAGTTTGTCACTAAGCCCCAATGAACTTGGCTGGATACTTAAAATCTCTTCTTCTCTGTCCGGCAGCAGGTTTCTGATTTTTTCAATGTCCCATTCACTTGAATTCTCTTTGAACAGATTAGAAACTGTCCAGTTCTGTGAGCTTTCAGTAGTTGGGCCGTATAGGACTTCCACTTTCTCAGTCAATATCCAGGGATCAGCCCACACTTTCACTGATTTTCCATTCCCAATCACATAACTCAATCCTTCTCTGATCAAGTCTCTCCATACAAGAATGCCTCTCCATCCATGGGAGCATGCCGAGTCTGCTTCTACCTCCAAAAAGTTGATGTCCCTGCAATATTTTCCCATCAATATTTTCGCCAACAAGCTGTCCGGGTTGGTTAGGAGCCTCCAGCTGGTTTTATCTAGCATTGCGTCGTTGAAAGCCTCTACATCTCTGAATCCTAACCCACCTTCTTTTTTGGACTTTGTCATCTTCTCCCAAGCCACCCAACACATGCTTCTTTTTTCCGGGTTTGAATCCCACCAAAACCTCATCAAAGCTGATTTGATTCTCTTGCACAAGCTCTTTGGGAATTTAAATCATGAAAGGATGTAAGATGGTGTCGCCGTAAGTATTGCCTTAAAGAGGACTAATTTCCCTGCTGAGGATAGTCTCCTCGTGCTCCAGCTCATTGCCTTTTGTTTGATTCTATCTACCAGAGAGGAGAAGAGGTCTTTCTTCTTTGTTTTGAACAGTTCCGGTATCCCCAAATACTTCCCGGATCCTCCCTCTTTACCAATTTCCAGACTTTCTTTAACTCTTGATTTGGTCTCTTGCGGAGTCAATCAGGAAAATGTGATAGTTGACTTTTCCTTGTTAATAATTTGTCCGAGGTCATCTCACATTCCTTCAAGATACATTTCAGGTGGTAACAACTTCTTTCGTCAGTTTTAGTAAAAAACATCATATCGTCCGCCAATAGTATGTGGTTTACTCTAGGCCCCCTTCTTGATACTTGTACCCCTACTAGCTCCCCATTCCTTTGTGCTTGGTTGCATAGGCCGGATAAAACTTTGCTACAAAGAATAAAAAGAAGGGGAGAGCGGATCTCCTTGTTGAATGCCTCTTTGTGGGATTATCTCTCCATTAGCTTCACCATTAATGAGAACCGAGAAGTTGACTGATGTTACGCACTGCATAATCCATCCGGTAAATTTCTCATGGAAACTGGTTACCTTAAGTACCGCTTCAATAAATCTCCATTCAAGTCTATCGTACGCCTTGCTCATGTCGGTTTTCACCGCCATCGTACACTGCTTAGTTGCCTTAGATCTCTTGAGGTAGTGGAGCATATCATGAGTGATTAAGACATTATCTGTGATTGACCAGTTTGGAACAAAGGCTGATTGATTTTCAGAAATCACCAAGTTTAGAATTCTCTTTATCCTCTTCGAGTATGCTTTGTAGTACACATTAAACAAAGCCAATGGTCTGAAATCCTTCACAGTCTTAGGTTTCTTTGACTTCGGAATCATCTTGATATGGGAAGCATTTAGAGTCTGTGGGAAGTCTCCATTTCAGAAGAAATTTTGCATCTCCGTTATGACTTCAGTCTTGATTACTTGTCAATTAGTGTGGTAGAAACTAGCTGAAAACCCATCCGGTCCAGGGGCCTTATCAGGGTGAATAGACAAAAATGCTTCCTTGATCTCTTTTGGTGTCGGTATTTTGATTAGGTCCATGTTCATCTCGTCTGACACCAGCCTCCATATCCCCTTTCTAACCACTGCTATCGGATCATTATTGCCCGCCTTGAATAAGTCTTTGAAGTATCGGGTTATTGTATATGTAATCTCGTCTTCCTCATAGATAACATTCCCTTCATCATCTTCAAGTACTGAAATTTTGTTTATCACCGTCCTTCCTCTTGTTGCGGCATGAAAGTACGCAGAGTTTTTATCTCCCAATTTCAGCCAGATTTGTCGGCTCCGCTGTCTCCAATAATCTTCTTCTGCTTTATATGCCTTTTTCAGCTCCTTGTTGATCCTATGAACTTCACTCTCCTCGCTCCTAGGGTCTGCCATGACTCTCTCTAAGTTTGCCTTCCTTAGCTCTATCAACTTTTGATAGTTTATATGTTTCTCTTTGTTCCATTCCATCAGCTTCATTCAACAGTTGCCTATTTTCCCCATTGCTGTCTTTGCTCTTCTCTCAGCCCAAGCAATTTTAATAATGCCTCTTGCATCATTATTTCTCTTCCATCTTCTATCATACCTAAACATGTACTTCCTCTTCTTCCTCGGGGGTGCTAGGTAAGTTAAGAGCGGTCTATGATCCGAACTTTCGAAATTCAAATAGCTGCAGTAGCTAAAGGGGTACCGGTCCGCCCACGCTCCATTTGCTACTGCTCTATCCAATCGACAGTGTACGAGGTGCGATCCTCTCTTGCCTCGCCAGGAAAGGTAATTGCCCATGTGTCGTAGGTGAAACAGGTCATTTTCCAACAAGAAAGTTCTTAAATCTGAATAAGATCCTTCAGGCCGCTTAATTCCTCCTTATTTTTCTTCCTCAAATACTATATCGTTGAAATCTCCTACTAGATACCAAGGCAGGTCATTATGCGCGTTAGCTCTAGTAATCCTTTCCCATACAGCTTTCTGTTTCGATCTATCTGGCTCACTTTATACAAAGGTAGCTCTGAACACTTCTTTTCGGCATGTAACCTTAGTCTCAATATAGTTGTGTTCCTTATCTAGTATCTTTATTTGTACATCATCATCCCATAACAGGGCCAATCCGCCTTCTCCCGGACTGTGTGGAGATACCAAACACATTGAAGTATAGTTCAGGTATTGAATCTCTCTCATAACCATATCATCATTGTTCTTTGTCTCCATGAGAAATAAGATCTCTGGCTTAAACTTCTTTCGGAGATCCTTGATCATCCGAACTGTCATGGGGTTTCCAAGCCCACAACTGTTCCAACTCATAATGGCTAAGGAACCCGTTTTCGGGCGAGCAGAAAATCCGGGCTAAGGTGAACGTTTTCCTCTCTCGCTTCCTCTACACTCTCCTGTCTTTCCATCATTGGCGCCTCTACCAAGTTCAAATTTGAGTTCTGCTTCAGATTGTCATTTCCTTCCTCAACCTCATTCTTGTGCCTTCTTATCTCCGGGTCAATCCGATTCAGTCTCCTTGTTGACGAGATTTGGATTTGGTAGATTAATCTTCTTCCTGCACTTGCTCCTAAAGCAGATCTTGAAGTTGAGGGGTGGTTCCTCATGACTGGTGGGACAGCTTTACATCTCTGTGGGTTGTAGTTTGATGGTTCTCCATCTTCCTTCCTTGTTACCACACATCCATTCAACGCTTGGTTTCCTACTCTTACATTTGTTTCCGTAATGAATCCCACTGGTCTGTTTACCATCTCTTCCCTTCTTGCATTTTCCAGTAAAAAGTCTGCAGTTCTGCCCATTAAATTATGTTCCTACGATTCCAGGATACGTCTAACCCTTGCTTCTCTTTCCTCGTATTGACAAGACTCCTCCCTGAGTTCCTCTATTATCTCCTCTCTAGTTTGAGTGCGGTGTCCAATGGAATTACCCATCGCATGTTCGCTAGTGACAACTGGGGGCCTTCTTTCTTTAGAGGTAACTTCCTGGTCTCCATTTACGTCAATGGCTACATAATCTTCCAGGCCCGTTTTAAGATTGACCGGAGTCCTATCAAGCCATCCTCTGTTTTCAGTGGCATCTCTGATCATACCAGTGTGTCCATGCCTTTGTTGTCCTCCTTCAAATTTTATTATTTTATTATATGATTATAATATCTAATAAAACGGGCCAAAACTTATTTTTCTTTTACTTGTAAAAAGGGAGCAAGCCCCCCATTTCTTTTGTTACCGGTTCTTGAACATAATCATCGTATAAATGGGCTCTTGTTGAAATCCTTCTCTGAAGGTTGGAAGGTTGAACTTCAGCCAGCAATTGATGTTTCGGTTCCTTAGCTCTCCATTCTGTTCTGAAATTCCTCTAGATATCTCTCGACAAGCCTCTTCCATGGTTACCTCTACTGTAAGCATCTCTGTTTTTCTCCGAATCAGCCTCAAAACATCTGTTTATAGCCCTTCAGTCCTCCTCTTGGAGTGTGAATCTTCCATGGTATAAGTTCCTCCTTGGGATATGCGCCTAACATTTTCATAAGTGGTTCTCTGAACATCCTTTCGGTACTCTTTTCCACCTTCACGATTGTCTCTGTTGCTAATCCTTGACGTGGAAAAGCTGACATTTCTGTCAGGCTCTGAGGGTCTTCCATGTTTCTCAGAGGCCGCCTTGTTTCTCCTAAGTGCTCCAGTTATGGTTTCCCGGGTTGGGCTACGAGACCTTTGTCTGCCAGTTCTTGTTACAAGATTTGTTTCCTTAATGTTCAGCGTATCTCTTTCCCTAACCTTCTCTTTCATCTTTGGCTTACCTTCCAGGCAATCCTTCTTCTCATGGGTTAAGCGAAGGCAGATTGTACAGTAATTCTCCAGTCTCTCGTAGTCTAGACTCACCAGAACTTCCTCCCCATTTGCAAACTCAACGATGGTCTCTTTAATAATTGGTTTCAGAGCATTGACAGTTACTATGACCCTAGCCACTGAGCTTGAAATTTCTCTGTCTTCCAGTTTACCCAGTTCATTTCCTATCTTATCAACCATCTCAAGTGCCAGAAGTGGAGTGAAGGCCCCGGAGCCTGACTCAGAAGGGTATCAGACTGGGAAAGGCAGGTGATATGACTGGTTTCCATCTCTCCATTATCACCATCCAATAGTCAAACTGGTAAGGGCGGTTTTCCAGAACCTGTTCCAAGTCATCCTCTCTCTCAAATCGAAACTTGAAGCAGTCATTACCCAGATTCGAGCCTGAAACTCTGCCTCTAAGACTCCAGCGCCTTGTGAAGTAAGGTATCAAGTTCCAGACTCTCTGAATCCTTGGGTTAGTAAGCCTACCCATGATAGTCAGCTTGTTCTCTTGGATCTATCTTGATGTATCAATGTCTGGGTCCTTGATTCTCACTCTCTTCCCCTTGTTTCCGACATCAGCCTCAATCCTTTCCCTTTCTCCTCATACGTTAGTTTCTTAGTCATCTCGTTCTTATCAGGTTTATGTCTCCGTTTGTTGTTGTTTGAGTTTCTCCAAAGCCGTATGTTTCCTCCCTCCCGTAATATAGCTTAACCTTAGTTGCTCGAGTATTAGGTTTTCTTCCTTTCATGTCTTCCGTTTGCTTTCTCTTCTGACGTGAAGCATATATATGCTAAATCCAAATAAAGAATTGATTCAAATCTCTCTCTCTCTCTATATATATATATATATTGATATGGATACCTATATATATGGATTATGGATATATATAGATTATGAACCGGAGCCTTTAGTTCTGGTGGTAAAGGACCCTCAGCTGAGGTACCCGCCATCACGAGTTCGAGCCCCGGCCACTGCGGTATTCACATACGGGCTGCAGCGTTCCAGGAGCCGACACGTGGAGTGCCATTTGGCCGCCCACGTGGCTAGTCCAAGCATATGCGTTGGGATACCTGGGTTATCAAAAAAAAATATATATATATATGGATTATGGATATATATGTACAAGTCAGTCGTGTACGACATGGATGAAATAATTAAAAAAGATTGTGCACATGCATGCATGCATGACACTACGATTTGGATTAATCTCTTCCGTCCACGTAGAATCGATATATCAACTATGTTGCATACTCCACTTTTGCATATTCACACTTTTTTTTAGTATATATCTGCGTTCATGCTTTCTTTCCCCATGTCTTTAATTGATCAAATTTTTAGTTTCTATGACAAATCCTCGGAAGATGATATAAATAACACTTCATATTCCATTCAAAAGCTTATTCGGATTTTAAAAATATAAATAGAGTTATAGAAGAAACACAAAATAATTTTAGAAAAAGGGGAATAACTACCACAAAAAAAAAAGAATAAAGCTATAATAAACTAATTTTAAAGTTGGGTTAGTACTTATTAATATACATTACGCATTATTATTATTTGGATAGGAAGAAGGAACACATATCAATGCAAATACATACTCCTACACTATATGTAGATGCTCGTGGGCGCGTATAACTGAGGTAACAAAATATCTAAAGCGCGTGTGAGCGTGCGTTTCTACGCGTTTCGTAAAAAAAGATTAATCGGTACAAAAATGATTTCGTTTTGCGTTAAGAAGTAGGAAAAAATAGTGAAACATATTTAAAAATTAATAATTTAAAGATAGTGGAGGAACAACCTCAAGATTTTTTTTTTTAAGATTAACGTTGATTGCGACGTGTCGTTTGCTTGTCTGCTTGGTGGGTCACACATCTAGTTGCTCCGTAAAATTCATTTGAGCTAGATTTAGTTTTTTTTTTCTTTTTCTGGGGGATAATTTACTAATTTTTAACTGGATGATGAATTTAAATTGATTTTTTTTTTTTGAATTTAAATTGATTTACGATGTAGTAAGTTTACATAGCAAATAGTTTATCTAGTTTTGATGAGCCTGGACGAATTTAGAGATGTATGTATGATCTTTTTATTCATTTTTTAGAAATATCATTTAAAGCTGTATAATTTGGTTCTTAGTTGGTTCAAACATTTTACACAATTTGACAATATTCCAATAACATAAGATTTTGATGTATTTTTTTTTAATATATCATCGGCTAAACAATGAATGATTTAGGACCCTTTTGATTGATTTTTATAGATAATATACATTCAATAAACTGTGAAAATGTACAAGATATTTTAAAATTTCAGATCCAATAAGAATAGATTACAGAAGAGAACAAATTCATGTTCCGATACCATAAGCTTGTTTCTATACAGGATCAATTTCAAGTTTTTATATATTCTTCGTTTTAATATTTTTTTTCCTTTGTCTCAGACTCTCAGATCTTAATCATAATTTTATGTGATGATAACATTTGGAGAAGAACTTCTTCGGTGAATAGAAATATTACTCCTTTTACTTAGAAAAGCTAAATACCAAATATCTAAAAAAGAAACTTACATTTCTTGGAATAAGAGAATGTAGCAATTAAAAAGCTTAAAATTTAGCTACACCAAATCTACACAATATAAAATAATAAAAATAAAATGGTGGAGTGTGATAATAATTGAAGTTAGTGTGGACACTTTCAAATTTTCTTTCCAAATTGCACTCATTTGTTTTTTTCTTTATATTTTATTTTCAGATTTAGTGATAATGCGTATGTGGACTTATATGGAACACTCAAAAAATTCATTTCAGTGCTTGCTTGGCTCTCCTCTCTCTCCATCTCTTTCTTCAACCCTTCTTGAATGCTCTCTCTCTCTCTCTCTCTCTCTCTCTCTCTCTCTCTCTCCAAGAAACCATTTTATTCATCTGCCAGAAAACCCCATCTAAAATCTGTAAATCGTTTCTCAAATCCATCTTACACTAAATTTATGTTCTTGTTCTTCTTCTTGATCTAAAGCCTGTGAATCTACTTTACTTACTTCCTCTTCTTTGATCTTCTATTCTTCTAATTAATTTCAAGATCCCAAATCTTGAAATCTTTCAAATTGGTATGTGTGTTAGGTTTATTAATAAAGATCACTAATTTCAAAGTAATTTTTTTTTATGATGTTAAACTTCCAAATAGTTTAGTTTTAGGTTCTGATTTGAAGTCTTTTTCCAAATTTTTATCTCTCTGTCTGTGTAAATCTTCTTATCTTAATTTGATCTCATTTTTTTTTTTATCTTGCAGATTTACTTTTTTTCTCCATTTGCTAGTCACATATTTTTTTTTTTGTTAGCTGGTCAAGAATCTTCCCCCATATCTAGAATTTTCTCTGGGTTTTACATAAGTGAAAGCTTATATGATCTGTAGTTTATGAACACCGTATGTTTGTTTAAATCACTTTGATCTAACTTATCTATTTGGTGTAGCTTCTTCATCTTATCTTACTTATGGATGTCTTAGTTCACTTTCTTATGATGCCTTCAACATACGATAAGCTCTCGAATCAGATTGGAAACTGAAACTTTTTTTCTTAAAGCATAAATAAAATCAGTGTGTTTTGCGTGCGAATAACTGTTTCTCTTTGTGATTTCACTTCATCAAAACTTTAAAAGTATGATCTCTATACCAACTAATCCTAATTTTTTTTTCTTCACATAAAATAATGTTCACTTTTCCTCTTGTGGGTTTCTTCGAATCACAAACCACAAGAACTTATACAGTTTTTCTTAACTCATAATTACATGTTGTTTTGTTAGCAGGAGGAGGAGATCTGAGGATATGAGTGGGTGATGATAAAGAAGATGTGGTGTTATGCGGAAATATTTGGGGAACGAAGAGGCAAATAGTAACAGTGGAGGAAGAATCAAATGTTCTTATCCACTGAGAACCCACCAAATGACCCACTTTCTTCTTCTTCTTCTTCTACCAATCTCTTACATGTCACCACTTCTTCTTCCCATGAGTTAGGTCAATCTCATCTCAAAAATTTCTCCATCAGGTAAATTAAAAACTTCTCCTTTTTTCTTTTTCTCCTCATCTGAATCTTTGGGTTTCATGATGGGTCAGTGTCAAATGATCATAAACTAGGCTCATCCTCATAGCTAGATCTAAAAGTTTTGACCTTTCTTCCTTCTTCCTTGTCGTGATTAATGGGTTGTCAGATTTCACAAGTTCTCTTTTGTCCTTTGTCGATCTTATGGTTTCAAAGCTTAGATTGTGTTTCCTTCTCTCTATACTTCCCTAAATATGCTTTATTTCGTCCGTTGATGTTAAACTCTTATCTATGACTGTTTTGAAAGTAATTAACTTTGATGCTTGCAGAGATTACGCATATAGTAACCGGAAGAACAACATCAACAACAGCTGGCCATTTTCTCCCAAAAGTCTTCACCTTTTTTCAACTCACGGAGTGACTGATCCTTTGCCACCCTTTCAGAAAATTTCCGGCCGAAGTAACCAGTTTGTGACCACGGCTAATTCATCGCCAGGGAAGCAAATCGTATCCTATGTCCAACAAGGAAGAGATTTGGCTAACCTTGGGCTAAATCAAACAATAGCAGAGACTAGAAAAGGAGTTTGCCGCCAATCGAGGATCACGGAGAATGGTTTGTTTACGAACACGAGTGTTTCCAAGTCTAAGGAAGAGTTAGTAGTAGCTGCTCCTAGTAATAATAACAAGAGCAACCAAAATAAAAAGTGTGGACGAGGACCTGGAGGAATGGTGAAATCCAAAGAAGATAGTTTTGGTGGCCTCATGACGACTTCTGAAACAATCATGGCTTCAAAAACATGTCCTATTTGCAAAACCTTCTCATCAGCTTCCAACACTACTTTGAATGCTCACATCGATCAGTGTCTGTCTCTCGATTCAGCAGTGCCACCTGTTAGTAGTACTAAGACAAACAAGCCTAGAGTTAATCAGTGTCTGTCTGTTGATTCAGCGGTGCCATTGGTAAGTATTAAACCAAACAAGCCTAGAGGAAAGCCACTGATGAAAGTTAAAACGATGGTTGATATCTACGCTTCTGCAAAAGAGTGCACATTAGAAGATCTTGATAAAAGAAATGGAACAAAGTGGGTGTCGATTTTGAGTTATACGAATCGGGTTGTTGCGGATAAGCCTGAAGTGTCCAAGAAGCGTAAAGTTTCACCTGTTGGCGTTGGTCCTGTTTATATTGATGATAAGGGACAAAAGCTGCGGATCTTGACAGAGTTCAGCAAGAAGAAGACTTGTACTACTACTCCGAGGAGAGAGCAGCACGAGGATGGTAGTAATGAAATGAAAAGTTTAAGCCAAGGTAGTAAAGAAAATAGTAAAAGCTCAAGGAAGAGACGTCGGGAAAAGAAACATCAGAAGTATCTTAAACTAACCAATCACAAAACCAATGCGTCAGAGGTAATGAATGCCATAAGTTCCTGTCATATGTATTTCTTTTGTGTTGACTTTTTGTGTATTCATGAAATAACAGTACACTGCTTTGTACAGCAGGTACCCGAGTACCAAAGAGGCTTTTCTGGAGAAGGTAGCAGCACGGGTCCTCGTAGAATCTTTAATCAGCGGATGCTAGCAAAACGTGGTCTGATTTCAAAGAAGCTAAATGATAAAGGACATAAGTTTTATGCTTTGCGGGATCAGCCATCTGAGAATGAAAATGATTCATGGTCAGGAGGAGGAGGAGATCCTATTGTGTTGAGAGGTACTGATTTGTCTGCCACTGGCTCGTCTCCTTTAAGTAAACAGAAGCTGCAGAGCGAAGTCTCTAGAAGGAATAAGACTATGTTTGCGAGTAAAAGAGCTCAAAGAGTTCGGATGAGTGAGAAGGAGGAGAAATCACTTGCTGGAGCTCATTCAAACACTGTCCGATTGAAGAAGAGCCTTACTTCGATTCAAGAAGATAAGTATCCACCGGGAAAGAATTTCTGCTCAAGTGCCAGAGAGGTTTCAGATGCGTCTCCTCGTTCAACTAGCATGAGAAAGCTGTCGCCACCATTTGTATCAAATGGCTGGAGACGATTATCTCTGCCTTTGGAGCTAAAGAGAGCTCAGTTGGACTTGACAGAGGAAGAAGATGAAGAAGAAGAAACTGGGAAGTGGGAATCTGAAATGACACAAGAACGTGAACTATCAGATGATGATTATGTTTCCGGTGATAATGGAGAAATAAATGAGGTCTTAAGGAGATCAAATCCATCATTTAGTGGTTATGATGACTATGACGACGATGATGACGAAGAAAGCAGTGAAGAGGAGGAAGATAATAACAAGAGTGCCAATGTATTGGACAAAACTGGTGACTTCTACCAGTTGGACAGTCAACCATGTAATGAAGTCATACCTAGCGAGAGAGCCATGTTTTACACGGAAGAAGTTGGAAATATGGTTTACGGGCAGACCACTTGCGTGGAGGATGTGAGGTTTGATTCTGAAGTAGGAAAAGGAAGCTTATTTGTAGAGGTTGATACCATTCCCATTCCCGGACCTCCAGGTTCATTTTTACCCAGTTTTGATGAGAATCTTGGAAACTCATCGGTTATCACTAGCCTGATCCAATCTTCCATGGATCAGCTTGACAGAAACTCATCTGAATCACCTGTCTCTGCAGTTTCTAACTTTGCAGCTGGTAGATTGAGTTTTCCAGCAGAGTTATCTTCTTCTTTGCGAGAAAGTTTCTCCCCGGACATTCCTTCGTCCTACTCGATAACTCCAGTGAGCTTTTCTGTTCCATCTCATCATGGGACAATCCCCGAGGCTGAGCGGATGACTGTTGACAAGACAACAACTTCGAGCTTTAGAAACAACGGTCATGAGCCGTGTTGTTGCCAAAGAAAAGAGAGAATCTCCGAGGGCATTACTTTGAATCACCAAGCATCTCATCTACTGCAGAGACGAGCTGCCGCTTCTTCGTCAATGGCCATGAACTTGACCAAGTCGCCCACACGTTTGGATCCAAATCATCCGTTTGAGCAGTCACCAAACATGATCCAGCAAGAGTTTGATCTTCAGAGTAAATTCTCCAACAAAGCGAATTTCAGTAGCGCTGTGCCTCCAAGTCCTATTCCGGTTTTGCGGTTGATGGGAAAAGACTTGATGGTCATGAACCAAGGAGAAGCAGACGACAACCAAGAAGCATCTCGGGCTAACTTAAAACCAATCTCGCAATTTCTTGATCATCCTCCTTGCGCTCAAACCGGCCTTTACTTCAACACAGGTCTCTATTTAAGAAGCAGTTTCGAGTCAACACATCAACCACAGACACCAAAAGCACAAGCTTCACCATTCAGAAACAATTTTGATAATGTAAGGTACTTTTCTCCGAGCTAGTCAACGTAAAGTTTCGACCTTTATGCAGTTCAAGAAGAAAGCGAGAAGTGGGTTCTCTTTGGAAACCGATAATCGAACATGGATATTAAGGTAGATTTCAGGAAGATCGACGGCATTTTCCATGCTTTCTCTTTCCGCAGAGACTTAGTTGTGTAGTTATAGAGCAAACACTTGAAAAGAACAGCCACTCTGTAAAAGATAAGTAACTTTACGCTTTCATTGCCACCGAAGTTGTCTAAAACCTCAAATTAAGTTATAAACTTTTACTTTATCTCAATTTAAGATTTGGCCATTGTGGTAAGAACACATGATTCTTCCACAAACATTGGAGATTTTGTGTGAATTCGGAAATTTTCAATTATAAAAAAAAAAAAAAAAATGTCAAAAGATTGTATGATAAGAGAAATATTTCATCGTTCATGGTATCAAAGCTTTGATATCTCAGATCCTCTCTTCTACTTTTTCCTTTCATGAGACCGTCGCGTTTGATGTCTCAAGGCATTTTGATGGAACTCTCTTTCCCCATGGCACAAAAGCGACGGTCTCATGAAACTCTGGGTGTATGAAACTTTGGCTCAGCCGCTCTTCCGCTCGTTATTCAAATCAGGAAAAACCCCTCGTGACATTTGGATCAGGTTAGAAAACAAGTTTCACAACAACAAAGCTCGAGCCATTCAACTCGACAATGAAATGCGGAACATGAAAACTGAAGATCTCACTATCCGAAATTATTATCAAAATATGAAGTCTGTCGTCGATCTACTCGCTAGTGTTGACGCTCCGGTTAGTGAGAGGACTAGTTATATACCTCATCAACGACCTCAACAATAAATTTGACAGCATGATTAATGTACTCAGATACAAAGAGCCTTTCCCAAGCTTCGAATTAGCTTAGTCAATGTTGGAAATGGAGGAATCTCGCCTCAAAAAGTCGAGCCGATTTACAACAACTCATGCTGAAAATTCCTCGTCCTCACAAGTGAACTGTCTCCACACAAACTGAAGCTCGTCCTTCTCGAGCTCGATAACAACGATAAAAAATATTATAGGATATAGAATTGGTTTAGCTTTGGTTTAGTCATATTGTATAGTTGGTTATTAATTCTGGTTTAGGCTCATACTATTTAAGTTCATCGTCATCACATTTTGTAATTAAGTTGAGTGTATACAGAGATATTTTCTCTTCTTCTTCATCACAAATTCTCTCAACTTCCATGATCAATCACAAATGGTAAAATGGTATCAGAGCAAAGAAACACCTGAATTTTTTTTTGCTCCATCATCTTCCGCTTCGTTTCCGCAGTTCCGATTGATTGTGTTTTCATCTCCTTCGACTTGATCGGTTAATCAAGCTCGATCTTCATCAAATCGTACTCATCGAGCCCCAATCTCTTCGAAACGAGTTCCAATTCCTCTGAATCGAGCTTAGATATCTTCATTTCTTAGCTTGATTATCAGATTCGAGTTCTATTCATTTGATTTCGAGATCGGCTTTCCTCGATATTCTGATTTGTTTTTCACTTCACGATCCATTTCTGTAGTTGATTCGACCATCTCCTTCCTATTTCCTGTGCGATTTGTGCTTATATCTCTCTGATCAGAGCTTAAATCGATGTCAACGGTGAAACCGCAAGGAGATTTAACATATCGGACAACTACACCGGATTCGCTGAAGGTTTCATCACCGAAGGTTCTTGATGATCCTTCTGGTTCTTCAGATCGTGTGGATCTGTTTCAATCTCTCTCTGTGAGTTTGCTATTTGCAAATAGTCATATGGAACGAGAGTATTGGTTTGATTTCCCGATGGTTATTGTGAAGATGTTTCTGCGTATATCCAGTAGATCTGCCGTTGCGACGAGTTCTGCTCCTGTTCCCGGAGTTTGTCCTCGATTTGTCGTTGTGATGTGCTCGACTCCTGTTCCCGGAGTTTCTTCTGCCTTCACATCCGCGGAATTTCAAGATCCAGTTGATTCGCATCTCTTCCGTCATCGTGATGATCTTTTTGGTTCTTCTTCATCTCGAATTGCTTCTGATTGTCCAGGCCAGAGTAATCTTCGAGGTTCTGCACCAGATTCACCGGTAATCGCATTTCCGAAGTCTCGCGATAAGCCTTTTGGCTCTTCGTCATCTCGCGTTTCTTCAGATATTCCACAAGATTTTGGTTTAGTCTCATGTTCATGGCGCATATACAGTGATGTGGTATGCAGTTTTCTAATCCCCTTGCTCAGTGTAGATACATATTCTGGAGTGATCTCTGTAGAGTCTGAAAGTATCTGTGATGGTGAATGTATTGTTGCGTTCTGGCCTAGTTTAGGACGTAGATATGCACACAGAGAGGGGGAGCTTTTGTTAGCAAATCCTAACCAGAATCATGAATGTGGTGAAGCTGGTGTGATAGATGTGGCTATTGTTCCTGCATTTTGCAGTATATCTGAGATAACTTCTTCATTGGACATTGTTGTTATGGTTTCGGATCACGTTACGTCTTCGCTCAAAATCATGCTGTTGCTGGAGCGTTTCTGGTTGATTCATTTCCTGTCCAAGCTGTCCAGAGCATCATATGTTACTCAAAAGCAGAAGAGTTCAACCGAGGACATTATCTCTCACACAATACTGCAGTTGTTTTTTGCTCGTATTTTGTTCCAGCCACCTGATAGTCAGGTTCTTCCTCTAATAGAGTTATTGGAGAAGTTTGGTTTAGTTGGATGCAAGTCTGCTCCTACACTAATAGAGTTGAATCTCAAGCTGAGTCAGTACAATGGAGATCTTCTGTCTGATACTTCTCACTATTCTAAGCTCATTGAGAAGTTCTTTTCTCTGCAAGTGACACGATCTTCCATTTGTTTTATAGTCAATCAGCTGAAGCAGTATATATTTGCATCTCATGTTACATACCTATTAGCTGCGGCAGACATTCTGCACAATCCCAAGTCTGATTCAGGATTTGTCTCAGATTATTGGACATCTAAGCAGCATAATGTGGTTTGTAAAAGATCAGAAGAAGCTGAATATACTTCAATAGCTATTGCTTCTTGGGAATTGGATTGGTTCAGCAATCTTTTGTTTGATCTTCACATTCAGTTGCTTGATTCTGTTGTCATGTTCAATGACACTCAAGCAGCCTTAGTCTATCATGGGCTTGGATGGCAACAGATTTTTCCTTCAATCTCTCTACAAGGACTGAGCAGAGGCTTTGATTTTATTGATCAGATTATTGTGGCTCTTTCTGGTTGGTTCAAGTCTATACTTGACCTTCTTTACTGTTCTTTGCCAAGACCACCAGAGGCTTCTTGTGTTTTCTCCTGATCTTCTGATTTCAACACCCCAATTCACATGATTTTCAAATCCAAGATGCAAGTTCCTTACATCTTGAGGGGGAGTATTATAGGATATAGAATTGGTTTAGCTTTGGTTTAGTCATATTGTATAGTTGGTTATTAATTCTGGTTTAGGCTCATACTATTTAAGTTCATCGTCATCACATTTTGTAATTAAGTTGAGTGTATACAGAGATATTTTCTCTTCTTCTTCATCACAAATTCTCTCAACTTCCATGATCAATCACAAATGGTAAAAAAAAAACAACAACGAAAAAGATGTTATCAGAATTGCAATAGAGGAGGCAGAGGCAACTAGAATTTCAACTACATTCATCCATCGTGGAAGTCACAACAATTTTGACTTGCAAAAACATCAATTTAACCACCACAGTTTCTCAACTGGACCTATTCTCAACAAAACATGGTCAAGCCAGCTACTGGTCAAAACAACATGCTAATCTCGTTGAGTTTCAGCCACATATGCACTTTCCTTAGGCGTATACATCAGATGTGTTTGCTGATTCGACTAGTACATAGATTCCAAAGCCTCCTCTCACATGACTGCCAATGTACACTCCATTCTAATCTTAATCATAACACCATTCAATCGGTCTTTATAGGTAATGGTTCTTCCATCCGTGTCTCTTCAATTGGATCTACCTCTCTTTCTTCTAACTCTCGGCTATTGTCTTCTTCTTACACCGAAAATTGTCAAAAATAAAATATTTTTTTTCGAAAATTTACGAGAGATAATTTGTGTATATTGAGTTTGATCTTTGTGGTTTCTATGTGAAGGATCTACCAAGTTAGAAAGTTCTACTCCGATGTGAAACCTCTTGAGGCCTTTACTCTCTTCCGGCTGCTTTGAATAAAACGGCTCCCTCCACTGCTCTTTTGGCTTATACTCCCTCTCTTTGATACAAAATACTCGAGCACACCTATCACACGTCTTTTCATTCTATATTTTCACAAAACTCTGATTTATGTAATAATGGCAAGTTTCTTATCTCTTGTGAACTGTGTGTTTTGGGAAAATCAATAAAACTATCTTTTTATGCTTCTCAAATTCAAATCTCTAAAGCTTTGATATCATTCATTCCAATGTCTGGATTTCTCTGCTACCCAGCATAAACATGATTCGTTACTATATTTTGTTCCTCGACCTGTGCGCATATTATTTTTGGGTTTATCCTTTTCAACAAAATATAATATTTTCTCTAATTTCCTTCATTTCTGCCTTTATCAAAATTCAATTTCAAACTCAAATCAAATCCTTTCAGTGATAATGTTTGTTTCTCTTGTCCGCACACTTCTCAACAAAATGAGAAATCAGAAAGAATGATTCGAACGATCACTAATGTTGTTAGAGCTCTACTCTTTCAAGCTCGCCTTTATCCTTCGTATTGGTTATATTCATATATCATGGTTTCTATGGGTTTTTAACCATGATATATGTATTTGTTATTGAGTCTTTTATGTGTTTGGAGTCTTTAAGAGTCTTTTACATGTTTAGGATTTTTTGGAGCATATTTGTAGATTATGGCGTATTCTGGAACCATTTGGAGAAGTCATGCTGAAGAAGAGAAGTTGGGACGAAATTTTGAGACTTGTGTCGATCGACACACTTCTTGTGTCAGTCGATGCAATGTCGACGTAGAATGTGCTGAGTTTACTGTAACATTATCGGCCTCAAATATCATTCTAACAAGACCGATATTCACATCACGCTTGAGTGTTGATCGACACTGACCGGATTTAGGAAGACTTCGCGAGTTTTACAAGACTTTGGAGAATTTCAGTTTGGTTCATAAGTTTCTCACAATTGCAAAGAAGCCCCACAACGCGTTTAGACTTTATATTAGGGGTTCTAAGCCATTGTTTAGGCTATGCTTTATTTTACATTCAAAGAGATTATGAGCTTTTAGGGGCTGAGCAGATACTCGACAAAGAAGATTTTGAACCCCTATTTCTCATTCTCTTCTATGTTATTCAGTTTTCTATTCATCATGTATATTGTTATGATTGTCATGTCTGAGGAGTTTACCAGTTGAGTTTAAGGATTCTCATTAGGGATTTCATGGAATATTAGGTTAACTGGTTAATTGGAATTCGTACTTTCTAGGTCTTCATCTACGTTAATCTTAATTCTAATCTGAATTAGCTCGCAACGAAAGTTGGTCAATTAGCTATAAAGAACTTAGATGAGAAATCTGACTATTCGAAAAGAAATTTGATTTAGGAAAATTATGAGCGAACGAACTTGAGATCAATGCATGTTTAGAACTATAGAACTCACAACGAAAGTTGGTTTCCTAGGTTGTTAGACATAGTAAATATTCGCAATGAAAGTGGTTTGTTATACTTTTGTGATTCTAGTTCTAGAACCGTTCTTAATTTGATCTCGATTGATTTCTTAACCTATATTCTTGATTTCTTGAGAACTCACTTGACTTGACACTTTTCCTGCCTACTTACAACCCGTTTTATTTACTTTCCTGCATTTTTAATTGCTTATTTACTAATCTGCTTAGCTTAATTCAACACTAGAAGATCTATTGTAAGATTCTTTAGCCTTTGTGGATTCGGCCCCTATATTCTACAATTGTGTATTCTGTGCACTTGCAGTGTAGCTCTAAGGATTGAAACTTTGAGCATATCAAGTTTTTGGCGTTGTTGCCGAGGACACTTTGAGTCTTTGATCGATTTTAGTTTAAAGTTTATGCTCTGATTTTCGTTTTAATTTTACTAACTAATTTCTTGTTTTGTCTTGTTCGTTTGTTTCAGGTTGCGTGAAGAACATATGCGTCGATCGACACTCCTTGGGCATCGATTGAAACAGATATAATACCTGCATCGATCGGCGTTTAACCAGCATCGGTCGACACAAATGTCGAATATCAGATAGTGCATGCTGACCTTATAAGCGATCCAGACAAAGAGATTTTGTTCCTTCAGAAAAAGAGCTTTCAGGTTAGAGCGAACAAACAAGAAAGCACAAAAACCTGTGAAGATGTTAAATCCTAACGTCGTGGTGTTGATTCAGGATGAAGCTGGTGTTATGAAAGAACTTGATGGAAATTCCTACAACAATTAGGGTCAGAAACTTGATGGGGATGGAAACCCCATTATTGCACCAGTTTTTGTTGCAGGCGCAGATCAAGCTGGTGGTGTTGAACAAGCTGCTGACGTAGTTGTTGCACAGGCACAAGGGAATTCACTAGTTGGGAGGCCTCTTTTTTTATTACAACAGATCTGAAGAGTTCTATGCTAACAAGTTTACGATCAGGCCTCCTCTTATCCAGAGGGATGATTTCGAGCTGAAAACTTCCCCTTACACTCTTGTTGGACATCATTTGTTATATGGTCATCCACATGAGCATCTTCTGGATCATATCGAAAGATTTGAGGATCTGATTACAGGAATGAATCACAATGGAATGAGCTATGATTTCATGCATTGCAATCTTTTCCCACACTCTCTTGGTGGGGAAGCTGCAAGCTGGTTGAAGCAAATTACACCATGTAGTCTTACCACCTGGGATGCGACCAAGAAGAAGTTCCTTAGATATATGATGATGATAGATCTGATAAGCTGAGAGAAGACATTCTCCAGTTCAAACAAGGAGCTTTAAAAGCTTTAAAATCTGTTGGGATACATTTCAAGATGTACCAACGCGATTGTCCTCATCATGATTTCTCTAAAGTTCAGCTGATGGGCATTTTATTCAAAGGTGTAGATTGGTGGTATCAAATGGCATTGGATGCTCTAGCAATGAAAAATTCAATGCAAAGTCTCCAGAGCAAGCCAAGGAGCTGATTGAAAACTTGGTGTTTAACAATAGCACCAAGAATGCTGATTTGGAGAGGAAACAATCAGGTGAAAAAGTAGATGGAACTCATATTGAAGAGATGGAGAACACGATAGATTATGTTCACAACATTTTGTTGGGAAGAAGCAGGTCAATTTTTCTGCAGATGTAGAGACGTTTGAACCAATTAATGAGACAGAGAATGTCAAATACATAACTAGAACTAGTTATTAAGGTTGATGATATGGGAATCAGAAAGGATGTACTTCTCGCTACACTCAAAAGCCTCCATTTCAGAGACCTTTCCAACAGAATATCTCATTCTCCAAAGACTATGGTTTTTCATTATACCAAACTCCTCCTCTACCTAATGAGCAGTCTAAGGTCAAAGCTATGTTGTAGCAACTTTTGGAAGGTCAGCATAAGAGTAAAATGGACTTTAATGGGAAGATAGATGCTTTATACCTGGATTTGAATGAGAAGAACAAATCTCTGAGCACCCATGTCAAAAAGCTAGATGTTCAAGTTTAACAGACTATTACAGCAGTGCAAACGCAAAATGGAATGGAAGAATTGAGCAGAATCAGGACCAATGCATCAATGATGTTTTAGTGTAAAGAGAACTCGAGCTGGTACATGAGCAAGAAGGCATCAGATAAGTTGTTCTTGACGATGAATTATATATATCCGTCAGATGCATCGATCAACAAACCTCTAATGTCGATTGATGCTCGACTCGATTAGACAATGTTATGCATTTTGACAGATTTTTGAAAGAAGGAGTCACGACCTTGGTCGACGCAGAGGTCTCGATGCAACAGAGCATTGGTCGACACCAACCTGGTGTCAATCAACACATGATTAGCCCGGCGGAAGAATCTGTTCGTAGGAAGCCAACATCAATTGATGCTCATCATGCATCGGTCGACACTCAATCCAGATGAATCCATCCAACTGCAATAATCCCAAATCGATTCTACAAGCCTCATTTACCCTTTCCTAGAGCTCCTAAGAGGTCTAAATAGGATCTGGATGAAGCTAAAAGCATGGCGGTGATGGATAAGAAGCTGGTTGAGATCCCACTAGTTGATGCCATGAAGAAGCACCTTTCTCTGCAGAGATATGCGAAGAAGATGATCTTCACGGATGGAGATTTGAAAGAAGGGGTGGTGATGGTTCCACATATCTCTCTTATCCTAGTTGATCGATTTAAGAAGATTATAGAAGGAGTCATAGAGGACATTCCCATCAGAGTTGGAAACTACTTGATTCCAACAGACTTTGTGGTGATGAAATATGAGGTTGAACAAGATGATTTACTGCTACTTAGTAGATCCATCTTGGCCACAACTGGAGCAATATTGATGTGAGGCATGGTCTGATTGATCTCCATCTGGGAGATAAGCCTTTACAATTCAAGATGGAAAAGCTGTAGAGATCCATCATTTATGGACAAAGCTTCAGTGTTGAGGTGGATCCATTTGAGGAGGACAAAGTGCATGATAGTGAAAAAGAGAAGATGGTAGTTCATCTTGATCCTACTCTAGCATCTTCAGAGCCTGCAACTTCTCATAAGCAGAAATATCCAGACATCACACCTTCACCAAAGCAAAGGTACGCACCCTCTCGACTTAAACCTCCTAACCACATTGATGTGAATGTAGGGAAAAACAATATCTCACCCACACTTTGCTCCCACCCTGGTTCTATTCCATCATTCATTAGTAGAGTTCATGATCCTACTGCTTATACACCACCGTGGATGAAGAGACTTTCATAGAGGCACTTGTTGTCTCTATTGAAACCCCTAAGAGCATGATCTCCTACCCATAGTCAAGTTATTAACTAAAAACAAGCGCTTGGTGGGAGGCAACCCACTAGTGAGTCTGTTTTTACTTTCTTTTTCGTCTGGTTTTCTTCTTGCTTTTCATTTTTCTTGTTTTTGGTGTGTTAAGACGTGAGAAAATGCCACTGATGATTAGCATCAATTGCAATGACTTTATGTCGATTGACACACCACTCAAAACAAAAGAATCTATTGACACCTTATTTGTATCAGTCGACACACATCTCGTATACTGGTAGACTTTTCAGTTTATGTTCCCTTTAATTATTGTTCTCTCGAACCCAAGCTTATAGTGTTGTTTAAGTGTGGGGGAGGTAGTTACTGACACACCATTTCCTTTTTTCTTAGAGTCAGTTGAGTCGTTCTATTGAGTCAAACCTTGAGTAAGAAACTAAGACTTTTTTAAGGAAATCACCACATTTGTAGGAACCTAAATGACCATTGGAAAGACTTGCAGTAGATTTATGACTGCTAGAAAACCTCAAATGGATCAACTCACCAAGGACACCCATATCAATTCAGGTATTCAGAGGATCCACTGCTGACTTCACCCTTAACTTGACTTATTTTTTCTCACCCATGGGATTGGTATACTTTGGATCGGATTCCTCTTTCTGTCCTGAAAGTCTTGTAAATTTGTCTTGAGTATGGTTCACTTCTCCCTTCCCTTCAAGAAAAAAAAAGTGTAATAAATTGAGGATAAGCTAGTAGCTTCGAAGTGATCACGGGAGTGGTAGATACCCCTATTACCTCATGTGCTTTGTGGAATGTGTAGTAATACCCCAATAAAAGGGAAAAGCAGCTGCTATAAAAAATGATACCCAAGTTGTTGAAGTGAGAAAATGGAGAAGAAAGAAACTAGAAGTTGACAGTCTTATAATAAGGTACTGAGTGAGTAAGAATCCATGTGTCCTCTGATCGATACTCCCTTGGTGAGACCGCATTTAATTGATTATAGAAGTCAATATGGTGATTTTGAATGCTCTGATTTTGATTGTAGAGTTTACTTGAGACATTTGCTAAGTGTGGGGGAAGTACATTGTGGTCTTGATTTTTGCAGGTTTGTTTTCATGTGGCTTACTAAAGGGAATGTGAGTGTGGTGCTCCGACAATGAAATGAGTTTCTGAAGTTTTCAAACTTCTTCTCATGATCTTGGTTTTATGTTTGCTTGAGGGCAAACAAAGTCCAAGTGTGAGGGGAGTTGATATATCATGGTTTTATGGGTTTTAACCATGATATAGGTCTTTGTTATTGAGTATTTTTTATGTTTTGGAGTCTTTTAGAGTCTTTTACACGTTTAGGCATGTTTGTAGCATATTTGGAGATTATGGCGCATTCTGGAACTATTTGGAGAAGTTGGGACGACATTTTGAGACTTGTGTCGATCGACACACTTCTTGTGTCGGTCGATGCAATGTCGACACATAAGGTGCTGAGTTTACCGTAACATTATCGGTCTCAAATATCGTTCTAACAAGCTCGATATTCACACCATGCTTGAGTATTGGCATCAATCAACACTGACCGGGTTTAGGAAGACTTCGCGAGTTTTACAAGACTTTGAGAATTTTAGTTTGGCCCAGAATTTTTTTCATAATTGAAAAGAAGCCCCAAAATGTATTTAGACTTTATATTAGGGTATTAAGCCATTGTTTAGGCTATGTTTTACTATACATTCAGAGATATTAAGAGCTTTTGGAGGCTGATGAGATACTCGACAAAGAGAAGATTTTGAACCCTATTTCTTATTCTCTTCTATGTTATTCAGTTTTATATTCATCATGTCTATTGTTATGATTGTCATGTCTGAGTAGTTTACCAGTTGGGTTTAGGAATTCTCATTAGGGATTTCATGGATATTAGGTTAACTGGTTAATTGGGATTCATACTTTCTAGTTCTTCATCTAGGTTAATCTTAATGCTTAATCTCAATTCGCTACTTAGATTAGTGATATTAGGTTGATTCTCGGAACGAAAGTTGTCTAATTAGCTAGAAAGAACTTAGATGAGTAATTTGTCTATCCTAAAAAAATGGTTTAGGAAAATTGTGAACGATTAATGCATATTTAGAACTCTAGAACTCGCAGCGAAAGTTGGTTTCCTAGGTTGTTAGACATAGTTAAGATTCACAACGAAAAAGGGGTTGTTATACTTATGTGATTCTAGTTCTATAATTGTTCTTAATTTGATCATGGTTGATTGATTAGCTTATATTCCTGATTTCCTAAGAACTCCCTTGACCTGACGATTTTCATGTCTGTGTACAACCTGTTTTATTTACTTTCCTGCATTTTTTAATTTCTTATTTACTAATCTGCTTAGCTTAATTCGACACTAGAAAATATATTGTAAGATTCCTTAGTCTTTTTGGATTCGACCCCTATAAACTAAAAATTCGTATTCTGTGAACTTGCAGTGTAACTCTATGGAATAAAACTTTGAACATATCATATATGCACTTCACATGGCTGATCATTTACTTAATATTACCAATCCTCAGCCATTCAAAACCAAATACCGTTCATTCTTGTTTTTCAAAAATAACATGATTACAATCTCTTATGTGCTTTCTATTGCTTATGTTTTCCCAATCTAAATCATTCTCAACTTGATAAGCTATTTCCTCAAACCACACCTTCCCTTTTTCTAGGTTACCCTTCTCATCATCGTGTTTATAGTTGTATAGATCTAAAAACTAAAAAGATCATTATCTCTCGTCATGTTCTCTTCGACGGGGATAAGTTTTGAGCCATTGAAAAGGACACTTATGATCCAGCATTTGTCATGTCTTTGATAATTAAAATGAACCTTCAACTATTCTCAATTCGATCCTTCAAACACCTCTTCCACTTTCGCAAGTTGAACCACAAAACACCTCTCAAGTTCATGTTCTTTGCCTGCTCAAATGACTTGTACTCGTCATTCAATGATAACTCGCTTGAAAGCGGGAATCCTTAAATCAAAGCAGGTCCTTTCTCTTGCAGCAACCACAAAATCTCCAGTTCCAAAAAGACACATTCATGCTCTTTTGATCCAAACTCGACACTAGCTGTGATTTATGAAATTGATATTATGATTAAGACTAAGAATTGGAACTTGATACAAAGAACGCTTAATGTTAACATTGTGCATTATGTGATGATGCAAATGGAGCTCTAACTCGTCATAAAGTGAGGCTTATGAAAAATGGTAAATCGCATGAACATAGAGTGAATTTCACAGATAAATTCAGCATGGTTGTTAAACCTGCTACCATACGAACAATTCTGAACATTACCGTTGCTTTGAATTAGCCATCCACCAACTTGATGTCAAGAATGTGTTTCTACAAGGTGGTCTAGCAGAAATTGTGACATGCATCAGCCTCCAAGGTACATGGATAAGACATTGTTGAATCATTTTTTCATGTTACAAAAGGCGATTTATGGCTAAATTAAGCTCCCCGTGCTTGGAATTCGAAATTTTCTAAGTTCTTAATCACAATGGGTTTTGTAACAAGCAAAGCATAATCTTCTTTGTTCAGTATAAGGAACCGATAAGACTACGCATACCTTCTCCTCTATGTAGATAACATCATCTTAACGACATCATCTACAAATCTACTCAACAAAGTTATCTCAAAATTCAAGATCGAATTTCCTATGACTGATTTGGGAAAACTTTGTCATTTTTTGGGTATAAAGGCTAACTTTAATGACAAATGATTATTCTTAAGTCAAGGAGTTTGTTCACAAGGCATAATTAAGAGAGCCGGGATGCAAGATTGTAAGCCATTATCTACACCAGTGGACCTAAAGTCGTAGCTTTCTCTTCATGGTAAAAATTTAATTATAATCTGGCTTTTTATCGTATCTTAGCTAAAGCTCTCCAATACTTTACCTTCACTCTTCCGGATATTTCATATACAGTACATCAGACATGCATCTATGCATAATCCTCGCATTCCTCACGTTCATGATTTATAGCGTATTATACGGTATGTGAAAGGCACCATCAGTCACAAAATTCAGATGGTAAAGGGTCCAACAGACTGCATTATAACTTATTCTGACGTGGTTGGGCTAGTGTTCTGACATACGACGATCAACCTCAGGGTATTGTCTATTTGATAGGTGCATAATTTATAGGTTTTAAGATCTATAATATATTTGATTTTCTTGTATATTATATCTATTTTCATGCATTTAGATATGGGATCATGTTTTTAGGAGTTAAAGTATTTAGGACTAGAAGTTACATTGTTTTAGTATATTTTGGAGTGTGTCTTAGTCCTTTTAAGATGCTTTGAAATTAGGCTTTTGTGACTTTGGAGAGAGCAGAAAATAACGAAGAAGAAGATTCATAACACTCGTCCAAGTCGATGATCAAAGGATGAAGCAAAGAAATGAAGATGAGCTGGTTTTTATCTGGTCAAGTCAACAACGGTGTGCTGAAGTCAAACCGAGAGTCAACTCCCATGCATGCAACGTGAGCCTTGGTGAGCAGCTTAGCCAAACTGACGGCCCAACCCTCGTTTCCCCCCCCCCCCTGAAGGAATTTCTAGCAGTTCTAATCAGGATTAGCAACCCTAGTCTGAATTCCGAGCCTAGGATCTAAGGTTCATATAATTGAATCTATGGGATCTCAGATTTACCTGTTGATTTGCAGCGGAAGTATTTGCAGATAATCGAGATCTAGAGCGCCTCAAATGCTGCGCCTCTACTGGTATCCACACACACACAAACTGAACAGCAGGGATGCTAGTGCCTATAGAGATCTAATCTCCAGAGAGGTTTCTATCTGTGTTCTGGTGGCTGTAAATTAGGTTAGAATGAGTTTAGGTCGACCATATATCTTACATATGTCGACTTAAACCATAACGGAATTAACCAACGATTAAACCGAATTAATCTGATTAAATCCGCGAGTTGCATCGATCGACACTGCACCAGAATATTGATATCGAATGCATATCAAATATGCATTCACTGGATCATTACATTAATGATCAACCTCGTCTTTAACGTCCAGTTTGCTTAGTGATATTCATGCATTTTCATGCATTTAGTCATATGTTAAATTCTTGTTTTAGTCTCATTTTGCATTCATTCATGTTCTTTTCTTGTTCTTTGTTGCATTTAGAGTCTAAGTGCATTTAGAGTTAGGATTTGCATAATTTGTTGTTCTTGGGAGTGTTTTCTTATGCTTTGTAGGTTCTTGGAGTTGCTAAGGAGGTTTGGAAGAGTTTGGAGTCCAAATGAGTGATTGCAAGTGAAATGGTGATGAAGGACCAAACTGGTGAGCTTGAAAGATGGAGCAAAATGAAGCCTTTCCGTGCATATTTAGCTTCTGGAGCATATAATAAAAGTTATAGTAAATTGAGTTAGATTTCCAATGGAGTTGGTTTCAAGTCTTTTGGAGCTGTATGCGAGAAGTTATGGCCGATTTACTGTGACTCGCGGTTACCCTCGCGGTTACCCTTGCGGTTACCTCGCGGCATGGGATCAAACCGCAAGCAAGGTGAAATTTTCATGCGAAATGGTTTGCGTTTACCCTTGAGGTTACCCTTGCGGTTACCCTCGCGGTTTTTCCCAAACCGCGAGCAGGCCAGATTTCGTTGACCGGCAAGCTTTGACCAGTTTTACCCAATGGATCCGGGTCAATACCCGGTTTGTCCCGGGTTGACCCGGTTCGCCCCTTTTTACTATTTAAGGCTAAAAACCTAATTTTTAGAGGATCTTAAGCTTGTTTTTGTTCCTAAACCCTTCTGGAAGAACAAGATTGAATCTTTTCTTAATATAAGTCTTGTTTTGTGTTGATTTCCTTTCTCCTTCTTTTAATCTTTTGCTAATCATCATGTTTAACACTATTCTTATGGATTTTGTTGAACTTAGCATGATTAGTGAGTAGTCTCCTTTTGAGCTTTTGGGTTAGGAAGATTTGAGTGATTAGGGGTTGAACCTTGATGTCTAGGACTTAAATTTGATTGATCCTTTCTCATTAAATGTTCTTATTGCTAGATTAGGCTTAGCTAACCTTGATCTAGAACTTTGGGTTTTTATTGCACACAAGGTGTTCGATGAAATGCTAGCTTTGATTTAATGAGAGCTTTACATTCTTAGCCAATGATGATTGATGTTTAAGGTGTTTAGTGGCTAAAGGACTTGTGATTAATGCATGCTTGCTTGTGATTAACCAATGGGAATTGATGTTTAATGCTTGTTTAGCATAGGGTTAATGACATGAGAGTGTATTAACTTGAATTAGTGTTCCTAAGCTAAAGGATTAGCATTCTAAATGTTGTGTTTGACATCATGGTTCAATGCTTAGTTACTTAGATCAATTTCCTATACCCAAGAGCTTGATCTTTAATCATATCTTTGAATTGTCTTATTTGTTCTCTTGCTTGCTTATTGAATTTGGTTCCCCTTTGTTTGTTTACTTGTTTGATTGCAATTAGGATATTTAGAATCTCATCTTGATTGAAAATTGCTTGTCTAATTTGGTTTGGTGCATTCTTATTGGCCTATTCACTCCCAATTGGTTCGATACCTCTTACTACACGATAAGTAAGAGGAATTGATACCTCGGGAAGTCATAAAATCCTTGTTATCAATTTGGCGCTGTTGCCATTTTGGGAACTTGGATAGATCAATTCGATTTCCTTTCCTATTTAGATCAAGTTTTGGTTACTAACTTTGCTTCTTCATTTCTCTTTGATGTCAGGTGCATGAACTTGCGGAGCCGAGGCCCTACAGATTTGGTTGCGCGGGTTTCAGATATAAAAGCACTCGAAAGACAGTTAGCAAGAGAGAGAAGAGCACTAGAAAGAGCTGTTCACTTAGAGAGACTCGGGTTGGAACAGGAAGAAGTAGTTCAGCCTTTGCTTGAGCCTCAAGAGCAGCCAGTTATGGATCTAGAGGGTCAACAGGACCAACAAGGCCATCAGGGCAATCAAGAGCAGCATCAGGATGAGGATGCTAGGGATGGACAGGGAAACAGGATACCGGTTCATCGTGAGAGACCTTTCAGGGCCATTGGAGATGGTGATACACCAGATACTAATGCTAATCGAAGGGGCATCATTCCACCACCAGTGAACAACAACAATTTTGAAATCAGGGCCATGGTGATGAATATGGTGCAGAACAACCAATTCCATGGACTTGCCTCAGAAGACCCGTTGCAACACTTGGATACATTCGATAAAATCTGTGCCACAACTAGGCTCAATGGCGTGACTGATGAGGGTCTCAAGATGCGCCTCTTTGTCTTCTCCTTGGCGGACAGAGCCAAAGATTGGGAGAGCACCATTCCACCGGGTTCCATCACTACATGGGCAGACCTCAAGAAGGCTTTCTTGAAGAAATTCTTCTCAACTACGAGAATTGCCCGTTTCCGCAATGAGTTATCCGGGTTTGTGCAAAGAAACAACGAGACCTTCGCTGAAGCTTGGGAAAGGTTCAATAAGCTCACTACTCAATGCCCACACCACGGTTTCACCAAGGAGACACTACTCAGTAACCTCTACCGCGGTGTGCTTCCTAGAATGAGGGCAATGCTTGATTCTTGCAGCAATGGACACTTCCTAGGCAAGGGAGTTGATGAGGCTATGGAATTGATTGAAAACCTTGCTACAAGTGATGGGAATTACAATGAGGACTATGAGCGGACTAGTAGAGGATCATCTTCTACGGATGAGAAGTACGAGAAGGAAATCAGGTCTCTAAATGACAAGATAGACAAGATGATCAGCTTTGTAGGCAACTACGAAGATTCTCAGCCCGTTCTCTATAGTCTTGAAGGTGATATGACCCAAGAAGAGATCAATTTCATTGCTGGCCAAGGAGGTTTCAACAGGGGTTTCAACCCAAACTACAGGAATCACCCCAACTTCTCTTACAGAAACCCCAATGTTGCCAACCCACAAGATCAGGTTTATCCCCAAGCTCAACCCCAAGCTCAAGCTCAACAACAAGGGAAACAACGCTTTCCACAAGCTCCACAACAAAAGCCATTTGTCCCTTACACCAACCAACAAGGGTTTGTCTCTCAGCTTCAACCTCAACCACAACAGGGTTATGTTCCAAAGCCACAATACCCTCCACCCGGTTTTGGGCAACAACAGCCACAAGCTTCTTCCTCTTCGGGTTTGGATAATGAGTTAAGGGGAATGATGCAACAACTAATCCAAGGACAAGCAAGTGGGGCTTTGGAAGTGAAGAACTTAAAGAATGAGCTGCAACATTTGACTTCTCGCTTGATCAATGTTGAAAACACGAACGCTTCCACTTCTAGACCTACTGGTACATTGCCCGGAAACCCGTAGAAGAACCCGAAAGATTACTGCAATGCTATCTTCTCTCCTGTTGATTATGAGAAATCCGACTATGAGCGAGAGGTTGGTGAGATAGAAGCACTTCTCTATGGTTATGAACTCCCTCCGGCTGCACCTGTCCCTCTCAAGGAAATGAAGGCCACTGTAGTCAAACCTACCTATGTTGCACCAGCTACGGTGATGCGTGCTACTGATACTTTTGCTAAAGATATTGTGCCTCCTGTCCAAACAGCACCAAAAGTGCTTCCCAAGCTTGGCAATCCGGGTAAATTTACCATCAGCTGTACTTTGGGAAACTTAGAGATTACGGATGCATTGTGTGATTCCGGCTCCACTGTGAGTGTGTTATCTCTTGATATGGTGGAAAGTCTTGGGATCAAGAGCATGGAAAGATACCCATCTTCTATAACATTTGGAGACTCTTACTCAAAAACTCCAATGGGAATGATCAAGGACTATCCACTGAAGATTGGTGAGTGCATTATCCCAACTGACTTCATTGTCATGAAGATGAAGAAGAGTACCCAACTACCTCTCTTACTTGGTACCTCTTTCCTCCATACCACTGGAGCTTCTATGGACTTCAAAAGGAAACGTGCTGTGCTGAATAATGTTGGCAACAAGGTCTACTATCCTTTGAGGAGCACATCTCTCCACACTTGTGGTGCCATTCTCTCTCCCAATGAGGATGATGTGTTAGAGGAAGCAAGGCTATTTGCAAATGTTGGTAAGGAAGTTTGGCCTAAACCCACTACCTATGGATCATTGACTGAGCACATGGGACGTGCTCAAAAGAAGGGGGTGGATAGAGCTATTGGAATTCCTCCTACACCCATAAGGATTGAGTATGTTGGGTCCATATCTTCAATGAAGCTCACTACCAAGGAGGTTAAAGGATCAAAGGAGAAGGTTGTGGATATGGTGACAAGGGTGTCTCCAAAAGTTGCAATTGCTGAAAAGGATAAGGTTCTCAACAATCCTCCAAAGACTCAGGAGTTTTAAAAGGAGATAATGGATGGTGAGAGTCTACAATCCTTGTTTGATGGGCATAATGGAAATACCCCCAAACAATGGACTAGACGGAGTTAAGAGAGCTCGAAAAGGATATAAAGATAAGATGGAAGCTCTAATAGCTGTCGACACTCCTACTTCTCTCAACCATCTCAGCTTGCATCCATTGGGTTTGAAGGGTGACTACATTGAGTACAAGGTCAAGACCAGGGGAAAGTCTAGGCCATTTGCAAGTGCTAAAGCTTCAATCAGTCCAAGGTTTCAAGGTGACTCAGTCAATCTCAGTGAGCTGACTTCTCAGGTCCTGACCATCACTCTCGAGGGCAGGACTCACTCTTCAACCGCCTAAAAAAACCGGTTTGAACAGTCGAGCTTAACGACTCTAAACAAAAGCGCACTTGGGAGACATTCCCATGTTTATCCTTGTACATATGGTCTTTTGCTTGTTATTTTTGATGTTCTTTCTTTTAGTTTTATCAGGTTTTGGTCAGTAGGTGAAGTTGGGGATCAATCGGAATGAGCCTAGGTCATGGTGAAATCAACAAAGAATTGAGCTCTCATCCCATTCCACTCCACTTAAAGCTCCAAGTAACACACTCCAGCCTTGTAAATATTTTGCTTTTCTCTCTTCTTGAGTTTGTTTGTTTTTCCCGGTCTTTCTTCCTTTCTTCTTTCACACCGAGACGGTGTGAAGTAAGTTTGGGGGAGAGACCAGTTGCTAATCGCGTTTGTTTTGATCTTATTTTTCGTTTTGTATCTTGAGTCTCATGCATTTCATTTATGGCATAGAAAAACCAAAAAAATCGAAAAATTTCAAAAATTTTCAAAAAGAAAGCATCTAGTTGCAATAGCATCATAGGATCGAGTCTAGTTGCATCATATAGGGCTTGTTTCATGCATTTGGGAGCATTGGTTTGATTTCCTTGTAAGGTTCAATTGGGTTAAACTTGTTTCACATGCTAGCTTTAGGCTAAATAGACCACACCAAAGTTGTAACTCGAGAATTGCATTGAAAGCTAGAACGAACCATACTTGGATAGCTTGCTTTGAAACTTGATTTGATTCCGAAACTTGTTGTGATTTGAAGATAGCTCCACCTAAGTGAGAACCATAATTGAATCATCTAATTATCCGTGTTCTTGCTTTGTGTGATAACTCATGGGTACCATAGAATATTTGAGCAAGCTTATCCTTTCTACCCCTCTCTACTTGCTCAAATAGATTTCCATACCTTTCACCACCCTTATTTCAAGCCCCAAACACTATCTTGAGTGGTAGGCCTATTTGGAACAAGCTAGGTAAAAAGTGTTGAGTATGAGGAGACTAGGGAAGATTTCCATTTTAGATGCAAGCTCAACATCTTTGACTTTGCAATAGGTTAGGACCTAAGTTTGGGGGAGGATTTGGGAGTGAGAAAAGAGAGAAAAGAAAGGAAGAAAGAAGTTTGAATGGGATCAAGTTGTTTGGTAACAATGAATGAAATGCTCTTAAGTGTTTTGAAAAAGAATGAATGTGTCTCAATGTTTTGAAGTGAAAAGAAGCCAATGTGCTCACCAAAAAGAAAGAAAGAAAGTTTGTAAAAAAGAGACCAAAGGAAAGAAAAGTTTGAGCTGATTTGAAAAGAGAAAAGTTACCAATGTTTTCAAAGTGTTTTGAGTGATCCTTTGGGGGTTCTTGGGAAGTTATGTATTGTGAAAGAAAGAAAAGGCAACAATAGCCTTGGAAAAGGGTAGTTCTCAATTAGGAGGGTTTAGACTAGGAGTTGAAGTTCTTGGGGTTTGGGTAGATGGAGATCTATCCTAGTATGCACCAATTGCCTCTAACTCTTAGCATTTTACTATAGCTTGTTCATATTTCCTCCGAGAGAACCTAAATGATTGTGGAGAAGCCTTTCTTTCAGTTGAGACCATTTTTGTCTCAAGACCTTGTCCCTTAAGCCAAATGAGTTTAATCACATTGCTATGAACAGGATTCACTTGAAAGATCTAATGAATGTCAAGGAGCTAGTGGATTTGAATGCTTGTGTAGGTTGAGGATTAAGCCAAGAGTATTGTATTGATGAGTATGGCTACATCCTTGGAGTAGTCTTTTCTCGGTTGCACTTTGGTTGTATAGATTTGAAACTTGTTGAAGCTTGATTGAACCTTTGGATATGAGTTCCCACCTTCAAACCTTTCTCCCAACTTCTTTGATTGTCTTATGCTTGCTTGTGGACAAGCAAGATTCAAGTTTGGGGGAATTGATATTCATGCATTTTCATGCATTTAGTCATATGTTAAATTCTTGTTTTAGTCTCATTTTGCATTCATTCATGTTCTTTTCTTGTTCTTTGTTGCATTTAGAGTCTAAGTGCATTTAGAGTTAGGATTTGCATAATTTGTTGTTCTTGGGAGTGTTTTCTTATGCTTTGTAGGTTCTTGGAGTTGCTAAGGAGGTTTGGAAGAGTTTGGAGTCCAAATGAGTGATTGCAAGTGAAATGGTGATGAAGGACCAAACTGGTGAGCTTGAAAGATGGAGCAAAATGAAGCCTTTCCGTGCATATTTAGCTTCTGGAGCATCTAATAAAAGTTATAGTAAATTGAGTTAGCTTTCCAATGGAGTTGGTTTCAAGTCGTTTGGAGCTGTATGCGAGAAGTTATGGCCGATTTACTGTGACTCGCGGTTACCCTCGCGGTTACCCTTGCGGTTATCCTCGCGGCATGGGATCAAACCGCAAGCAAGGTGAAATTTTCATGCGAAATGGTTTGCGTTTACCCTTGCGGTTACCCTCGCGGTTTGTCCCAAACCGCGAGCAGGCCAGATTTCGTTGACCGGCAAGCTTTGACCAGTTTTACCCAATGGATCCGGGTCAATACCCGGTTTGTCCCGGGTTGACCCGGTTCGCCCCTTTTTACTATTTAAGGCTAAAAACCTAATTTTTAGAGGATCTTAAACTTGTTTTTGTTCCTAAACCCTTCTGGAAGAACAAGATTGAATCTTTTCTTAATATAAGTCTTGTTTTGTGTTGATTTCCTTTCTCCTTCTTTTAATCTTTTGCTAATCATCATGTTTAACACTATTCTTATGGATTTTGTTGAACTTAGCATGATTAGTGAGTAGTCTCCTTTTGAGCTTTTGGGTTAGGAAGATTTGAGTGATTAGGGGTTGAACCTTGATGTCTAGGACTTAAATTTGATTGATCCTTTCTCATTAAATGTTCTTATTGCTAGATTAGGCTTAGCTAACCTTGATCTAGAACTTTGGGTTTTTATTGCACACAAGGTGTTCGATGAAATGCTAGCTTTGATTTAATGAGAGCTTTACATTCTTAGCCAATGATGATTGATGTTTAAGGTGTTTAGTGGCTAAAGGACTTGTGATTAATGCATGCTTGCTTGTGATTAGCCAATGGGAATTGATGTTTAATGCTTGTTTAGCATAGGGTTAATGACATGAGAGTGTATTAACTTGAATTAGTGTTCCTAAGCTAAAGGATTAGCATTCTAAATGTTGTGTTTGACATCATGGTTCAATGCTTAGTTACTTAGATCAATTCCTATACCCAAGAGCTTGATCTTTAATCATATCTTTGAATTGTCTTATTTGTTCTCTTGCTTGCTTATTGAATTTGGTTCCCCTTTGTTTGTTTACTTGTTTGATTGCAATTAGGATATTTAGAATCTCATCTTGATTGAAAATTGCTTGTCTAATTTGGTTTGGTGCATTCTTATTGGCCTATTCACTCCCAATTGGTTCGATACCTCTTACTACACGATAAGTAAGAGGAATTGATACCTCGGGAAGTCATAAAATCCTTGTTATCAATTAGGTGTGTGACCCTGTAGGATCATATAACACTAGCAATGAGTTCTAAACTCATTGATCATAAGTGGCTTCTAGCAAAGCATTATGACTACCTAGTATTATATGATTGTCTCATCTCGACAATACAACTATCACTTAGAGCAAGTACAATAGATTTCAGGACATTCCCAACAATCTCCCACTTGTACTGGAATCATCTATTCCCATAATCCCTTCGCCACTATATCTCGATCCGGCATAAGGCAAGATCCGTGTCATCCTTATTAAGCCAAAATCATGTTCATCGAACTCCGATTTATACTGACAAGACAAACGACTGACAATCACCTCGTTTGAGTGTGGCCATACATTCCTCAGTATCAAATCTTCGATGGGCCCTGAGATATTTATCTCCTGTTATATAGGAGGGACAAATCCCATCTTGTTCTATCCTTGTTTCTTCACACACTTCATGATACGCCCAATCAATGCCTTTATAGTCACCAGTTACGGCTGACGTTTAACAAGGTTAAAGCGGACCAATTCATATGTAAGAAAACATGATGAACTCAGGTCTAAGGACTATACTCTATAGTCGTAATGAAAACTCTCATGACACTTATATAACTATCCCGTAGAGTTCTCATCAGTGGGTCATGTCCGATCATGTGTTCTCCAACACATATCTATGTGATTGACTTTAATACTCTTATTAATGACTCCATGAAACTTAGTCATCAGTCACCTCACATACTAGTCTCACGCGGTTGTTAGTGTCCCACTTTAACAACCTCGACCAGGGACCAACATAATTTATGTCATTTATTATCTATAGGGTTTCATGATCAAGTCACATACTTGATGACCTATAAAATGTCATAAATTACTTTGGGACTATTATTTAATAACCATTATTAAACAATACAGATGTCAGATTTCAATAACATAATCAAATTATGTTTATACGAACATCATATCATAACTAAAATTTAATAACAATGACTCCCACTAAAATTAAGATCACATCTTAAGACATCTAATGCTTTTAGCAGTAGTCTGACCCTTATTCGCTCTTGCTCAGCGTGTGTCGAAAGACACTGCGTCTTGCTAAGAGTAATACCAAGAGTCATTTGCACGAAGCCCTTCTTGGAATCCTGCATATTGGACATGTGCAAGGCCTTATCACTATAAGTATCTTGACATGATCCAATTAGCTTATCCAATCTATCTCTATAGATTCTTATTCCAAGAATGTATACGGTTTCTCCCATAATTTTATCGAAAAAACAACTTTCGGATCAAGTCTTAACAGACTGAAACAATGGAAATTCATTTCCGAGAAGTGGTATGTTATCAACATACTATACTAGAAATGCAACTGCGCTCCCACTAGTCTCTTGTAAACACACGGTTCCTCTTCGTTCCTGAAGAAGTCAAACCTTTTGACTACTTCATCAAAACGAAGATTCCAACTCCGAGATGCGTGCTTCAATCCATAAATGGTTTGATGAAGCTTGCATATCTTCTAGCTTCATTAGGATCAATGAAAACTTCAGGATGTGTCATGTACACATCCCTTTCCAGAATTCCATTAAGGAAAACTGTTTTCACATCCATCTGCCAGATCTCATAACCATTATGAGTGGCGGTTGCTAGGAGAATCTGAATGGACATAAGCATGGTGTCTGGGAATAGGTTTCTTCATAGTCAATACCATGAATTTACTTGAAACCTTTTGCCACCAACCTAGCTCTGTATATCTGAATATAACCATTTTCGGATTCAGCGGCTTTCAGCCATTTTCGGAGTCATAGGCCCATCATTGCTTCTTCAAAATTCGCAGGCCCGTCACTTTCAATGATCAGTAGATCACGGCAATTGGTTACGAGAAATCCATATTTCTCGGATTCGTGACGGATCCTTTCGGATCTGCGAGCTTCAGTTTTCTGTAAAAGTCGCACACACATATCTCATATGTATACTTTTATCACGACCCAATTAACCAAGATTTAAACCGTAGTTAATTAAGTCATAAACCAAAATAAATATTTGGTTCGCAATCTGTGTCGATCGATGCAACTTTTGTGTCGATCGACACTTCTTCAGAAACTCGCCATTTAAATGTATATCGAATATACATTCACCAGATCCTTTATAAACTCTAGGCACCACAGGTGCAGGTTCTACAACTAGTTGTAGATCCAATTGCTGCTCTTCCTCATCAGGTTGAGCAGTCTCCTGTGTTTTTCGAATTTCTTCGAGTTGTACTTTTACTCCCACTGTTCTTCTTGGAAAGAAAGTCTTTCTCAAGAAAACATAGTTCCGAGCAACAAACAATTTGTTCTCGAGCTGGTTGTAAAAGTAACATGCCTTGGTTTTGTTAGGACAACCAATGAAGTAGCACTTATCAGATTTGGGTGTGAGCTTATCAGAGATTAAACGTTTTATATAAGTCTCGCAACTCCAAATCTTCATGATGGATAAATCAGAAACATTTCCATTCCACATCTCATGTGGTATCTCTGTGACTGATTTTGATGGAACTCTATTTAAAGTAAACTCAGACATTTTAGAGCGTATTCTTAGAAGGATAATGGAAGATCTAAGTGACTCATCATTGATCGAAACATATCTAATAAAGTCCGATACAGGAGGAGTGAATTGTGAAACACTTTCACAATCTCTCAGATGATCACTAAATTCTTGGCCTAAGTATTCACCTCCATGATCTCATCGTAGAGGTTTAATACCTTTGCCAAATTGATTCTGTACTTCATTTTGGAACTCTTTGAACTTTTCAAATATTCTGACTTATGCCTTATAAATAAGGCATAACCGTACCTTCTGAAAATATCAGTAAAGGTAATGAAGTACTGAAATTTTCTTCTAGCACTAGTGCTCATCGGCCCATATACATCCGTACGTATAAAGCCCAATAAGCCTCTGGCCCTTTCATTTTGTCCGTTCGTTCGCAACCTGTATCGATCGTTGCATACATGCATCGATCGACACTACCTTTGTTGAAAGGGGCCTCTGTCGTTTTCCAATAAACAAGATTCACTTTACTCATTTTGATTCATAATCAGATGAGCCCAAAAGCCCATCACTATGGAGCTTCTGAATCTGTTTCTCATTTATGTGGCTCAAAACGACAATGCCAGAGAAAGGGTTTGATTCGTATCTTTTGACTTGAATCTCTTGGTACTAATGTTATAGTTAGGCACATTCTGGTTTAGAACATAAAGTCCATTCTCTAATGGATTGCTACTATAAAATATATCACTGTAATCAAATGAATAACACTTATTCTTAACTTGAAAACTGATATCCTTCCATATCCAAACAAGGAATAGAAATAATCTTTCTGCTCATAGCAGGTACATAGTAGCAGTTTTAAGTTCAAAACATGCCATAAAAGGAAAAACAAATGAAATACTCCTACGGTTAATGCAGCAACTCTTGCTCCATTCCCACTCATAGGTCCACTTGTCCTTTCTCCATAGTCCTACTTTTGCTCAGGCCCTGCACATTTTCACAAAATATGAGTACCACAGCTGGTATCCAATACCGAATAAGTAGGACTATAAGAAGTAACATTTACTTCTATAACATAATACCTGAAGAAGAAGTCTCGTACGTCTTCTTCAGCTTCTCATAATCTTCCAAGAATTTATTGCAGTTTCTTTTCAAATGCCTATAACAATTACAATAACGGCACTTAACATCTTCAGAAAGACTGGTTTTAACCTTAGGAGCATGGCCAGACTCTCTTGGATTTACAATCGAGCTCGTCTTGCCATCACCTTTGTTCTTACCAAGTTTCTTAAACTTTTTACCCTTTTGTACCATAAGGACATTTGGGGTGTCCTTCTTGATGTTAGGTTCAGCAGTCTTAAGCATCCCATGCAATTCAGTCAACGTCTTCGTCAAGTTGTTCATGTTATAGTTCATAACAAATTGATCATAGCTTGACGGCAGTGACTGTAGAATGATGTCAGTAGCCAACTCTTGGCTAATGGGACAATCCAGTTTCCCCGGGTTATCAATATAACCCATCATCTTAATGACATGAGGACTAACTGGTTCGCCCTTTGGTAGCTTGCACTCAATCAGAGACCTAACCGTCTGGTATCTCTGAGTTCGTGCCTGCTCCTGAAACATACTTTTCAGGCCAGTGATCATCTCTTTTGGCGACTCCACGTACTCATATTGCTTCTGCAATTCCGAGTTCATGGTAGCCAACATGAGACAACTCACATCCACCGCATCATTAGAATGCTTATCCCAAGCATCCTTATCTGACTGCCAGGCATTGGCTCGGTACTTCTTGGGGAGAACTTTCTCAAGGACATAGTCCTTCTTCTCCTGTTTGAGAACAATTCTCAAGTTCCGATACCATTCAAGAAAGTTGGATCCATTTAACTTGTCCTTCTCAAGGACGGATCGCAGGGAGAAATTGTTACGATGTTTGTGCTAGACATAGCTGAAAAACGAGGGAGGTTTTAGTTATGATGTTCAAGAAATGAGAAGTCTTAACAATTAAGAAAACTCGCATTATATTCAAACAATGTTTCCTCAGATGAATATAATGATCCAAGACCCATACTTCACTAAACTTGAGTGAGCCACTGGCTATCACCCAAATTTTAGCTATCTAGGTAAGCAACAACTTTGCTAGTTATATCCAATATAACTCTTGGTTGTGGATTGACATCTCATGCCCAATCCACCTGATGTCTCTAGGCCCAAAACGATTTTGATAGCCCAGTCAAGTAAACTAATCTCTTAAGTCATGTAATTGTTGACGCCTTGCACTGCAAGCCCATCAACACGATTACTTCCTGCCTTACTCATGTAATTGTGGATACCTTGCACTGCAAGCCTATCACTCAATGAAACGAGTCTTGACAGTTGACAAGATTGGAAAGACATCAAGTATCACTTGATATTTGATTGAGGAACAGAACCTTTAAAACGTTCAGTTTTATTATGTTTTAATTCTTATAATTAATATATTTATCTTGCTTCGGTTCTGTGATTTCAGGTTCAATAACCTAATCATCAAATCTGATGTCGACCGACACTACTATAGTGTCGATCGATGCAAGATAACCAAAATCAATCCGCGATAACCGATCAATCCAATTGACCCGGTTTTGAATACCGGTCAGCGTCGATCGATGCTACATTAGCATCGGTCGATGCTAACCTAATCAAACCAATCGCAATTAAACCATTCACAGTGTTCGACCATCATTAACCAAGCTAGATAACCGGTCCAATCCAATTGAACCGATTCATCAATCTCGCGAGGTTTGTGTTGATCGATGCAACGCTTGTGTCGATCGACACTAGGCGAAAACTAAGGTTTATTCGGGTTTTCGCCCTGCATCGATCGATGCCGGATTGGCATCGATCGACACCATGCGAAAAACCCTAAATTTTATTCGGGTTTTCGCCCTGTGTCGATCGATGCCGGATTGGCAACGATCGACACTATGCGAAAAACCCTAAGACGTTTTTCGAACAAACCCTAAACTAGGTTTTTCATGAAAACGAATTTTAGCAAGTTTGTATCAACCATACACAGATTCAGATTCAACTAATCTAATCAACATGTTACAGATTCAATGGAACCCTAAAGCTCTGATACCACTGAAGGAATTTCTAGCAGTTCTAATCAGGATTAGCAACCCTAGTCTGAATTCCGAGCCTAGGATCTAAGGTTCATATAATTGAATCTATGGGATCTCAGATTTACCTGTTGATTTGCAGCGGAAGTATTTGCAGATAATCGAGATCTAGAGCGCCTCAAATGCTGCGCCTCTACTGGTATCCACACGCACACAAACTGAACAGCAGGGATGCTAGTGCCTATAGAGATCTAATCTCCAGAGAGGTTTCTATCTGTGTTCTGGTGGCTGTAAATTAGGTTAGAATGAGTTTAGGTCGACCATATATCTTATATATGTCGACTTAAACCATAACGGAATTAACCAACGATTAAACTGAATTAATCTGATTAAATCCGCGAGTTGCATCGATCGACACTGCACCAGAATATTGATATCGAATGCATATCAAATATGCATTCACTGGATCATTACATTAATGATCAACCTCGTCTTTAACGTCCAGTTTGCTTAGGTGTGTGACCCTGTAGGATCATATAACACTAGCAATGAGTTCTAAACTCATTGATCATAAGTGGCTTCTAGCAAAGCATTATGACTACCTAGTATTATATGATTGTCTCATCTCGACAATACAACTATCACTTAGAGCAAGTACAATAGACTTCAGGACATTCCCAACACCCCCCCCCCCCCGACGACGGATCAGAGAGTCGCGGTTCCCCCCCCCCCCCCCCCCCCCGACGATGAGTTGAGCAGTTCGTGAAGGCCGTGTGTACCGCGGTGTATGTTGCGGTGAGCATCCAGACCGCAAGCTCGAACTGCTCCGCATCCGACGACGGATCAGAGAGTCGCGGTCCCCCCCCCCCCCCCGACGATGAGTTGAGTAGTTCGTGAAGGTCGTGTGTACCGCGGTGTACGTTGCGGTGAGCATCCAGACCGCAAGCTCGAACTGCTCCGCATGAACTTGGGCCGTGTTGTCTGCGGTCCGCGTAGCGGCAAGGATGCAACCGCAAGAAGCTCAACGGTTGGTGTAGCGGATAGGTGCTTAACCGCGAGCGTGAAGAAGAGAATCGCCGTGTTGCTTGGACGTGTTGCCTGCGGTTGCACCAGCGGTTCGAACGCAACCGCTGGCTAGCCTTCGAAGCCAAACCGATCCAATTGAACCAGGTCAACACCCGGTTTGTCCCGGTTTGACCCGGTTCGTCACTATTCACTTTATAAAGCCAAAACCCTATTTTTTTATTTTCTAAGCTTTCTTTGTTCCAAAAACCTCTCTTTGAATGTTTAAGAAGAAAGTTTCAATCTTTTATTAATCTAAGAGTTATTTGTGTTTAATTTCTTCTTTCTTTTCTTTAATCTTTTACTAATCATCATGTTTAACATCATTCTCATGAATTTTATTGGACTAAGTATGATTAGTGAGTAGTTTCATTTGAGGCTTATGAGTTAGGTAGATTAGGGTGAATTAGAGTGATTCATGGATGCTTAGGGCTTTATTATGATTGATCATTCCTATCTAAATGTGTTTATTGCTAGATTGACATTGATTAAGTTGATTTAGATTTATTGGGTTTTATTGCACACCATGTGTTCGATGAAATGCTAGATTGGATTTTGATGGGAATTTACATGTTTTAGCTCATGAAAGTGAATGTCTAAAGTGTTTATTAGCTTAAGAGAACTTGAGATTAATGCTTGCCTTGTTTTTATTCGCAAATGAGAATTTGATCTTGACTAAGGATTAGGCAAAGTAATTAGTACCAAGAGATTGGATTAATTAATTGATTAGTGTTCTTTGCTTAGGATTAGCATCTATGATGATTGTTTAAGCATCCTTGATAGCTCTATATTGCTCTACTCATTGACCTAAACCCATTGGCCTTGCTTTATTATTGATTCTTGAGTTTGATCTTTGTTTACTTGTTTCGATTGCTTGTCTACTTGTTTAATTGATTGAATTTGGCTCTTTAGGTTGTTTAGACTTCAAATTTGGATTGTGACTTGTCTCTTAAGGTTTAGTGTATTCATATTGTTCACTTCTATCCCGAAATTGGTTCGATACCTCTTGCTACAACGATAAGCAAGAAGAATTGATACCTCTTAGGATTGCAAAAATTCTTGTTATCAATTTGGCGCCGTTGCCATTTTGGGATTTAGGATTGATCAGTTAGATTTCTATTCCTTTTTAGTTCAAGTATTTGAGACTAAGTTTTTCTTTCTCTTTGCTTTGGTTCATTCATCTCAAGCTAAGATGATGAACTTTCTTTCATTTGTTGTTACTAACTTGGTTTTCTTGATTCTCTTGTGCTTTCAAAGGTACCCAACCAAAAGAAAGAGACATGACAAACCAAGTTCACTTGAGGTATTGGAGATTGACAATCAAAGAAGCAACACTAAAGCTCCACAACCTCAAGCAACTTCACCACCACCTCAAGCAACTTCACCACAACCTCGAGCTCAAGAAGCTTCCTTGACACCCCCATTGATACCCACTACAACTCAAGAGAAAAAGGCAACAATTGGAAGTTTTGACACTCCTCAATGTCTTATGAGCTATGGGATTCATCCTCCTCCTATCAAAGCCAATGCTTACACGATCGAGCAAAGTTTGATTAGATTGATTCAAGACTTAAGGTTCTTAGGGACAAGAGTGGAGAATCCCTATAAGCACTTGTGCTACTTTGAGAAGTTGTGCAACACATTTAGGATTGAAGATATGGATGATGATAGTGTCAAGCTCCTTTTGTTCTCATTCTCACTTGGAGATAAAGCTAGCCAATGGGAGAGATCATTGCCATCTCACTTGGTGAATTCTTGGGATGATTGCAAGAGGATATTTCTCCTAAAGTTCTACCCTCCACAAAAAACATACCAAGTTAGAAAAGACATCTTGAGCTTCAAACAAGACTACCATGAGACTTTTCAAGAAGCATGGGAGAGACTCAAGGGCTACACTCATGATTGTCCCCACCATGGGTTCAACAAAGAAGTTATCCTTAGTACCTTCTATGAACCTCACAATTGATCAAGGGGAGATACTTGTTGAGAATCTATCCCAAAGTGAGGAGAACTATGTTGGTGGGTTTGAGAAGGTTCCCATGGATAATGGAGATATTGAGGATAAAGTGAGTAAGGATTTGGAAGCTCTTAATGCTCTTTTAGATGAAGTCTTACAAGATACCCAAGAGTCATCTACCATTGGAAGGGAAGAGAGTAAAGGTTATAAATCTCAACAAGGCTTTGTGCTTTTTACTCAACCACAAGATTATGCTCTTAATTCAAATCTCCAAGGACAACAAGGAGGTTTCCCACCTAAGTTTCCCTACAACCCTCAAGCTCAAGCTTCTACTTCTTTGGATCAAGGCTTTGAAATGAAGGCAATGCTTCAACAACTCATACAAGGGCAAGCAAATGGTGGAATGGACTTGAGCAAGAGGATGATTGATATCCACTCTAAGGTTGATGGAAACTTCAAGGATCTCACTTCCAAACTTGAGACCTTGACTTCAAGAGTAATCCAAATGGAGAAACAAAAAGAGAAAGTTGTTCCCACCAACCATTGCAATACAATCAATTCAAATGCTGATCATGAAAGGGTAGTAGCTGAACTTGAAGCCCTTGTCTATGGTTCTCCACTTGAGAAGGAGAAAGATGATAGGTTGGATGAAGAAGCCATCATTGATGAGTTTCTTCTTGATCTTTGTGATGAAATTTTGAATGAAGACACGGTTGAGAAAGATCTAATCACGACCAAGCTAGCTCCTACATGGCTTCCTAAGCTAGGAGCACCGGGAAAGTTCTCACTATCTTGCTCTCTTGGCCACTTGATGATTGAGGATGCTTTGTGTGACACCGTCTCAAATGTGAGTGTCATATCCCTTGAGATGGTTGAAGAATTGGGGATCAAGAGCATTGAGAGCTACAAATCTACTCTCACCTTCGGGGATTCTTCAACAAAGGTACTATATGGGGACCTCAAAGACTACCCGGTGATGATTGGGGATTGCACCATCCCAACTGATTTTGTGGTTATGAAGATGAAGAAGGGCAAGAAGCTTCCTCTACTCTTCGGGACTGATTTCCTCAACACTACCAGTGCAACAATGGATTTCAACAACAAAAGGGTAGTTCTAACAAGGGTGAATGATGAGGTGTTCTATCCAATGAAGTCCTCCTCCATCAACACTTGTGGAACCATCACAAGTGACTTTGATATTGAGGAGGAAAGGACTTTTGCTAGTCTTGCCAAGCTTGAGTATTGTGGATCAATCATTTTGGGAGATTTGAGGATTGAGGAGCCACAAGTTGAAAAGGTTGAGAAGTTGTACTCTCCAAAGGTTGACCAAGTTGTGAAAGATGCTTTGGTTGGAGAGAGTAGTAAAGAGCTGATGAGTGAACACTTGGAAAGTGTTCCGTTAGAGGAGGTGAGTGGAGCAAAGGAAGCTCCTCTTAAGAGAAAGAAGAAGAAGGGAAAAGCAACTACAACCTCTATTAATACTCAAGCTCCTAGCACTCTCACTCTCCACCCTTTGAAGCTTAAGGATGGGACAATTGAGTACAAGGTGAAATGCAAGGGGAGGTCTTAGCCATTCTCAAGTGCAAGAGCCATCCTTCCTCCCGAGCTACAAGCTGATCCAAACAAGCTCCAAGAGCATCTCAACAAAGTCTTGACAATCACTCAAAAGGTCAAGACTCCTCCACCTCTTCACTAAAAGAAAAGGTAGTCAAGCTTAGTGACTTAAAACAAGCTCACTTGGGAGGAAGTCCCATGTCTATCTCTTGTAAATATTGCTTTATGTTTTACGTTTCCTAGTCAATGTTGATCTATCTATTAGGTCTCTACAGGTTTTAGGCTATATAGGTCTTGGCATTGGGAGAAAGAAAGAGGAAAGGTCATGGCGAAATCAAGGAAGAACCGGGCACTCATCCAAGTTTGGAGGAACTCTTTAGTCTCCACCTCCCATCCCTCCACCCCATTTCACTCCATTTAAAGCTCCAAGTAACTCACTCCAATCTCTTTTTCACCTCTTTGTTTCATTTTGCATTTTTACCTTTCTCTTTGGTCTCTTTCCCTTGCTTCTTTCACACAAGGGACTGTGTGATTTAAGTTTGGGGGAGGAGACTAGTTGTTAATGATGTGTTTTGTGCTCTTATCTTTCTTTCTTGCATCTTGAGTCTCATTTCATTTATCTAAGGCATAGAAAACCATAAAATTTTGAAAAATTTTGAAAAATTTTCACAAAAAGAAAGCATATAGTTGCATTGTCATGCTTAGGATTGAGTCTAGAAGTCATTTAGGATTGTATTCATTAAAGTTTTAGAGTTAAAAGCTTGGGTTCTTTATAAAAAAATTGTTGTTTGAGCATGTGGTTATTGGATGCATCTTGTGAACTTGAAATTAAGGACGAACCCTTCTTGGATCTCATGCATTATTGTTCACTTCTTGGTTGAAACATGTTGTGATTTGAATCATTCCCTATCTAGTAAAACCCTTAATCTTGACTTGAATTATCATGTTGTGCAATGAAAGGTGAACTCATGGATATTTGATACATACTTGGACTATCTTCTCCCTTTCTACCACTCTTTTGTTAGTTCAAGTAGATTTCCCCACCTTGAACCAAGCTTTCCTTCAAGCCTAAACACTTTAGTGAGAGATGAGAGGCCTTTTTCTTGAATCAACTAGGCAAAAAGTGTTGAGTTTGGAACGACAAGGATAGGTCTTCATTGTAGAGCTAGCCTTACATCATTGGGCTATGCATAGGATAGGAAAGAAGTTTGGGGGGAATTGGGAAGAAAAGAAAAAGGGAATAAGGAAAAGATTAAGAAAAGAAAGAGGGGATTGGAAAAGAAAAAAAAGAAAAGTTGATTGCTCTAAGTGTTTATGAAAGATAAGTCTCAAGTTTTAAAGAGAGAAAAGAAGCCAAAGTTGGCTCAAGCATCAAAAGAAAAAAGAAAAGAAAGAGCTAAGCAAAGAAAAGAAATCCTCTAAGTGTTTTTTTTTTTTTTTTGACATCGAAATCCTCTAAGTGTTTAAAGAAGAAAGAAGTGATCAAAGTTGGGATAAGAAGGCAAAAATGCCTTAAGTCAAGGGTAGCTTAGGAAAGGAATCTTGGGTTTAGAAGAAGAGTTAAGATCATTATAGGGATTTGGGTAGAATGAGAATATATCCTTGTATGCATAAGTTGTTTCTTACTCTTAGCATTTTGCTATAGTTCATTCATTTCTTGAGAGATCCTTTGTTTTTGAAACCTCACTTCATTTGAGATCACTTTTATCTCAAGACCTTAAACCCTTAGCCAAATGTGTTCATTTGATTTGCACAATCATGATCCACCATTGCTTAATGAATGTTAAAAGGAATGAGGATAGGAATTCATGCGTAGGTTGGGACTTGAACTTGATGCTTGTGTTGATGGGAATGGCTAACTCTTTTGAAGTAGAGTAAGCTTGATTGTAGCTCTTAATTGCTTGTCTTAACTTTGTTTCCACTTATGCTTAACGATTGCTTTTGAAAGCTTTTAAATCTCACTTTCAAACCTTTCTCCCAACTTAATTTTGATTGTTTGCTTGCGGACAAGCAAAAAATAAGTTTGGGGGAATTGATAGGTGCATAATTTATAGGTTTTAAGATCTATAATATATTTGATTTTCTTGTATATTATATCTATTTTCATGCATTTAGATATGGGATCATGTTTTTAGGAGTTAAAGTATTTAGGACTAGAAGTTGCATTGTTTTAGTATATTTTGAAGTGTGTCTTGGTCCTTTTAAGATGATTTGAAATTAGGCTTTTGTGACTTTGGAGAGAGCAGAAAATAACGAAGAAGAAGATTCATAACACTCGTCCAAGTCGATGATCAAAGGATGAAGCAAAGAAATGAAGATGAGCTGGTTTTTATCTGGTCAAGTCAACAACGGTGTGCTGAATTCAAACCTAGAGTCAACTCCCATGCATGCAACGTGAGCCTTGGTGAGCAGCTTAGCCCAACTGACGGCCCAACCCTCGTTTCCCCCCCCCCCCCCCGACGACGAGTTGAGCAGTTCGTGAAGGCCGTGTGTACCGCGGTGTACGTTGCGGTGAGCATCCAGACCGCAAGCTCGAACTGCTCCGCATGAACTTGGGCCGTGTTGTCCGCGGTCCGCGGTCCGCGTAGCGGCAAGGATGCAACCGCAAGAAGCTCAACGGTTGGTGTAGCGGATAGGTGCTTAACCGCGAGCGTGAAGAAGAGAATCGCCGTGTTGCTTGGCCGTGTTGCCTGCGGTTGCACCAGCGGTTCAAACGCAACCGCTGGCTAGCCTTCGAAGCCAAACCGATCCAATTGAACCAGGTCAACACCCGGTTTGTCCCGGGTTGACCCGGTTCGTCACTATTCACCTTATAAAGCCAAAACTCTATTTTTTTATTTTCTAAGCTTTCTTTGTTCCAAAAACCTCTCTTCGAATGTTTAAGAAGAAAGTTTCAATCTTTTATTAATCTAAGAGTTATTTGTGTTTAATTTCTTCTCTCTTTTCTTTAATCTTTTACTAATCATCATGTTTAACATCATTCTCATGAATTTTGTTAGACTAAATATGATTAGTGAGTAGTTTTATTTGAGGCTTATGGGTTAGGTAGATTAGGGTGAATTAGAGTGATTCATGGATGCTTAGGGCTTTATTATGATTGATCCTTCCTATCTAAATGTGTTTATTGCTAGATTGACATTGATTAAGTTGATTTAGATGTATTGGGTTTTATTGCACATCATGTGTTCGATGAAATGCTAGATTGGATTTTGATGGGAATTTACATGTTTTAGCTCATGAAAGTGAATGTCTAAAGTGTTTATTATCTTAAGAGAACTTGATATTAATGCTTACCTTGTTTTTATTCACAAATGAGAATTTGATCTTGACTAAGGATTATGCAAAGTAATTAGTACCAAGAGATTGGATTAATTAATTGATTAGTGTTCTTTGCTTAGGATTAGCATCTATGATGATTGTTTAAGCATCCTTGATAGCTCTAGATTGCTCTACTCATTGACCTAAACCCATTGGCCTTGCTTTTATTATTGATTCTTGAGTTTGATCTTTGTTTACTTGTTTCGATTGCTTGTCTACCTGTTTAATTGATTGAATTTGGCTCTTTAGGTTGTTTAGACTTCAAATTTGGATTGTGACTTGTCTCTTAAGGTTTAGTGTATTCATATTGGTCACTTCTATCCCGAAATTGGTTCGATACCTCTTGCTACAACGATAAGCAAGAGGAATTGATACCTCTTAGGATTGCAAAAATTCTTGTTATCACTATTCTTAGGGCCAAATATAACTTTTTGGTCTCCAAGACACCAGCCTTCAACGTGAAGATCAAGCTCAGAAGCCGAGTCCAAGGGATCGTAGATGTTGTCGCCGAGCTTACTTGGCTAAGAAATATCATGCTTGAGCTTCATCGTCCAATCAATAAGGCATTAGTAGTGTATTGCGGCAACATAAGCTCATTATAATTGTACACCAATCCGGTTAAACATCAACGCAAAAAACATATAGAACTGGATATTCATTTTGTGCACAAAAAATAGCAGTTGGTGAAGTTCGAATTATACATGTATCCTCTTCTCTTCAATACACATACATTTTTACAAAGAGTCTACCGATATCTCTTCAAAATAAGTTTCGTTCCACCTTCAGCGTTAGAAAACCCGACATCCGACTGAGAGAGAGGTAGATTATGTGAATATCGATTACCTTAATCAATGATATTCTGTAATTAGTTTCTTGATAATTTGTATTAAGTTTCTTAACTTTTTGTAATTGTTTAGGTTTTACATTACCTTGTACATTAATCATAAATGATAAGAGAAATCTTCATCTTTTAAAAATATTGATTTGTGTAATTTAAAACATTTTTTACGGCAAATTCATTCAAACTTTATTAATATAGAAAGAGTTACATGATATCAAAGACATTACAGAATTATATCAACACACTTATTACATACATATGTATGAGCCATATACTGAGAAGATACATCAGAAGGGAGTTTAACGATGATTTCCAAAGAGTAGTTTTACTCGTTAACCGATCATAGTATCAGTTATTGTCCAACTTCATATTTGATATTTCTCTGATGTGATTTGAATGCAGCATTCTTTGGCTGAATTTTTTTTTTTTTTATCAAAACACGTCTTGAAACCTGATGTGTTGCAATGTAATTCCGAAAACAAGACACATTGATACCAACACTTCCATATCAAGGTCTTTTTGATGAAACTTATCTTTGGATCTTGTTTCCTTGTTATAATCAATATATTCCATGAAGGCTTTCTTGCCGGTCGTTGATGACTTATCAAATCCAGAGGGATCTGTGTTAATTTTCGAGACGCCCACAGGCATTCCGTAACAACCACAATACTAACATAAAGTATTGACAAAAATGCGGCATAACATAGCAGAATTAATACGGCGCTTTTGCCGGACATGAACTCCGTCACGGAGAGACGGATAAGACGGGACCAAACCAATAGTAGATCTTCATTTTCTTCGGCACGTAAATCACTATTTCCTTCATTCGATCGTAATATCTGTTGATGGTTTGTCGCTATTCCAATTGTAAAACAGTGTAGAGGCAAGACCAACAAATTTGAATTTGCCAAAGATAATAACATAAACGCAAGAGAGAGAGGACCATGGATTTGAAATTGACTTTGTGGATTTTTCATATTTAGTAATATAAGAAAAGATTGTGGAGTACAAAGTAGAAAATACGTTACGAGAATAGGGGCCCACCGACGCCGGAGTAACCAGTGTCGATCGAAGAGAAGTTACGTGAAAAGTTGTTGCAGGCAGTTAATCACTCAAAAGTCGTCTCAGAGTTGAAAAACTTAATTTTCATAAAAATTTATTTAAAACATTTATAACATTTATAATCCTTATTTGTTATTTTGTATTTTGACTAGACTTTTTATGCTTATAAAATATTATTGAAAACACTTTGTATATTATAAAGATTTAAAACAAAGAGTTTTATTCAGCCATTGAACAACACATAAAAATTACAGACAAACTTCTAAAGGAATTAAAATACGTAGAAAAAAATCAGTTTAATATCTGATTCAATATAATTTGATGTGCTGGCTACATTTGTTTGGTTGGTGAAAGGAATGATTTAGTGGTTGACTAAAAAGTCGTTGGGGCACCTTTCGCTATAATTTTCACCCAGCAGCTATATACTCGGTGGCATTTCGGGTCGGATCGGGTCAAATCGGTCAACGATATCGAAAAAGTCGCCGAATGAAACCCTCTTAACGGCGAAAATGGCTCCGACGATGACACCAACGTACACATCAATTCCGATACCTACCGGCGACGTCATCTCCCGATCAATCCACAATCTTACTTCCGCTATCTCTTGCCACCGTCCCTGGTCGGAATTCGTCTTTACCGGCGCCTTCTGCTTCCCGGAGCGATTTTCCTCTCTTCCCCTCCGATCGAGGACGAATTTACGATACTTCTCCGTCAACTACTTTCTCATCGTCAGCACTTGCGCAGCGTTCGCTCTCATCACGGCCAGTCCCATCGCACTAGTCGTCGTCGGCACGATCATCGCCTTGTGGCTTCTCTTTCACTTCTTCAGGGAAGATCCTCTTATTCTCTGGGGGTTTCAGGTTGGCGATCGTACGGTGGTATGTTTCCTGGTCCTGGCCTCTGTTTGGGCCATCTGGTTCACTAGCTCCGCCGTAAACTTGGCCGTAGGTGTCAGTGTTGGCTTGCTATTATGCACCGTTCACTCCTTTCTTAGGAACTCCGACGAACTTTTCCTGGAGGAAGACGATGCTATCAACGGAGGCTTGATCGGGTCTAATCGCCGGTGAATATTTCCGACGCTTAATTCTTTACTTTTCTCCAATTTCTTTGTTACAGATGTTCAATTCAAGTTTTTGCTTCCCCTTAAATTATCAAAGGTGAAGTTTTTGTTTGATTTCTTGTGATTTGTTTTGTGAATATTGAGTATGTTCTGAAATCTGATTCCTTGTTTTTGTTTTTTTTTTCTAAAATCTTCTTGAATTGTAATCAAAAGAAAAGAACAACTTCTTGTTTGATTGATTAACGCAGTAAGTGAACCAACTAGCTCTGTCCATTTTCACAGTAAGTGAACCAACTAGCTCTGTCCATTTTCCTGATTTTTCCGATACAATGTATCGAATCTTGTTTCATATCTCACAACAGCTTTTTCATTTTTGTCACGAAGCTCCTGTAATAAAGAGGATATGATTTGAGGTCACTTGTGTTATAGTTGATGATCTTGTAGTCTTCTTACAGTCACTCTTTAGATACTAAATATGAAAGATTCAAGAGAATTAAGGGATCCAAATTGGTAGAAACTGAAGTTTAATAACCTCAATAATATGCTTTTGTGTTTGATTCTGACTAACTAGGTTTTAACCACAACCAGATAAAAAAAAACCTAAGCTCAATTTGTATGACAAGTGAGATTCTTTTAGTCTATTGAAAAGGAAACAAAAACTGAGCAGTGAACTTTGGGACCAAGAACAGGAAACGGGAGAGTGACACTTGTTGGCTAAACTCAGACACTGATTAAATTGCATTGCATTTTCCTACAGCCCATACCTATTTGTCTTCTTTGGTCCCACTTCTTACACGAGCATTTGTCCTTATTATTATTCTGTTTGTTACTGAGAGATCTTTAGTTACTCTTTTCTTTGATTGGCTAAATGCATCAGGTAAATGATTCTGCTTGAGAATCCAATGCATTGAATTTTGTTTTCTTTGAGCCCCCCTAGTAACCATTTGAAGAACTCAAATAACTTGTATGAGTAGCAAAAGCAATTAGGATCAACAAAAGAAGTTGGTAATGTACATAGGGATAACATTGTTCTTAACTTGTTTTAAAAGTAACCATTACATGTTGTGATGCTGCCTTCAACAAAACTGAGCTTTTAGAGTAATGTGGAAACAACTAGGAGAATGTTTACTTGTGTGTGTCTTTCATATCTTGCTTCTCATTCTGACCAACTTTGCTAGTGTTTCTTGAGCAGCCAAAGTGAGCTCATGGTTATGTCCAAGCATCACTGTCCTGATACTGATACAAGTCCTGCATAGTTCCTCTCCACTATCGAAATGCCCTCCTCGCAGCAGCAGCTTCGCTCTCGTCTCCAGCAATAAAGCTTTCAACAATGTAACATCCTGCCACACGTATTCATCCACCTTCTTGTTAGTCTTCTTCTTCCAACACAGTGACCCTTGCCGCCAATCTTGTATCTGAGACACAAACGATTTCTCCGCATCCTCTAGCACGTTGGTGCATACTTTCAGAAGCTCCAGCGCAGAATTGCACCTCGAGAAGGTTGTAAAGGCTGTTATTGCTAAAGGAAGAGCTGTTCTCTTGATATAGAGTACCAAATCCATTGCTTGTAGTTCGACCAAAGGAGGTTCTGATTTGAATCCGAATACTAAGAATGCTGAAGCCCAAAGGTGATCAAGATTCAACAACGGGTTCTCGATTTTCCTCACGCCTTGAACCGTTGCCTTGGGTGCAAGTATGTAGTCTCTTCTCCTCGCAAAAGTTTGAGTTATCGGATGGAACTGAATCCAACATCCAGGTTGTCTATTAGTCATCCTCGCTAGTCCTAATCTGACCAGTAAAAACGCAGCATCCTCTTCACTTCTGCGTCCTAGACCACAACCACCGCACCAAGCAAATGTATGACTCAAACATTTGTTCCATTTGCTAAACCGGTTTCCACCTGTGGGCATGTTTTTAGCCGCTGCAGCTAACAAGTTAACCGGAATAGGGACCGGAGCAAACCAGGCTCCCACGAGTAGCATTTTCAGTGAGAGAAGGTTTCTGTTTCCTTCTGCTTGCTCCAAAACAGCCAAACAGAAAGCTAAGACCTTTGCAACGAATGGATTGGATTTGCAGTATTGCTCATCGTTTATGTTTACAAAAGGCGACGCTGAACGTTCTTCGATTTGAAGTTTGTTGACAGCTTCAAAGAGCGCAGAAGGTGGAATTGCAAGCTCTGAAAGCAATGATCCTATCACACAAAGACCATAACTCAACCGTCCCAATTTCTCATCGAAAAGCTTGAGGATCTCAGCTTCCTCAGCCGGGTAATCTTTCTTTCTTCTTCCTCTCAGTAACACCATTGCATCAGATGAAGACAAGACAGAAAGCTGCACTGTGTCAAAGGTCATGACTTTAGGAAGTCTAGTAGTGATCAAGACATGAGTACCTCCGGTGTTTCTCGGAATAAGATCATTCAGATCTTTCCCTTCCCACCAGTCTTTCTCTATCTCAAGATTATCAATGATCAACAGATAAGGCATGTCTCTGAAGAGCTCCCGTTTTATCCTCTTAAAAGCTTCAAACTCTTGCTCATCAAAGCTCCTTAGTCTACCTCTATCCTTCTCAGCATCCGCGCTCACATCAAGCCCCAAGCTAAATGACAGATTCAACAGGTTCTGTCTAAAGTATCGAGCTTCCCCTCCGACCCACAAAACCATCTTATACCTCTGAGAATACCTGTAAGCGAATTCAAGAGCTAACTCTGTCTTCCCAATCCCAGGAACTCCATTTACACAAACAACACTTGTGCTACCCTTGCAGTTACTACTGTTTCTATGTTTCTTAGTCTTCAACAGTCTTTTAAGCGAATTTTTACCACCATTTGGATCACTCCAAGCTTCGCTTCTTTGCTCTGAGCATCTTCCAAGCTCCAAGTTGATAAATTTTCCATTTCGTGTTGATACAACATCTGATTCCTCATCTGCAAGTCCTTCAGATTGTCCACTTGCTTCTCCTTTAGTGCTTGGTGTTGTAGACTCGAGATACTCTCCATTACCAAAGAAAGCCATCTCCATTTCTATTATCTCTTTCTCTCTTCCAAGAAAAGATCTGTTCCTTGGGAAAGGAAGCTCATCAATCCTTTCCACTATCTCTTTAACAGCTGCACTCTTCCTCCCAAGCTTCCCCCTGAGAATCGCCGCTGTCTTTCCCACACAGCTTCTCCAGTTACTCTCATTAGCTTCGAGTTTAAAGTCATGAGACTTAAGCAACCCATCAATGGCTTCTTTACACTCCTTATCTATTGCATTGCAGTTGAGAAGACCCATTATCTCAGAAGGTCCAGTTCCATAAAAAATCGGAATCAAGTTCTTCTTTTGAGCGAAGAACCTAACTTCCTCCAAGCTAAGGTAGTTGAGCAAGCTCGAACAAGATACAACCACAATCCCATAAGTAACAGAACAGATAACTCTGTCGGCAATCTCATGACTCTGTGTGTCCGAATACTTAGCTCTGTCAGCAACAAAACAAGCGATTCCCTGAAGCTCAAGCTCCGACTTTAACCACTTGCAGAATCTTACCAAGTTTGGGTTTTGACCATGAAACCCTATGAAGACATCAGAGCTCCTGAGCTTGGTGTTAGTCGCAGGTGAAGAAACAGAGACTTTAGCTAAGGAAACCCTAGGAACAGGGAAAGAGAACGAGATCCTCGGAGGAGCAGGATCTGGAGTACAAGCTGATAACTTGAGCTTCCGATCTGATGGGTCATCGGAAAACTCGTAATGGTCAGAAGGAGTGTAGGAGCTGCTTGGTACATCTTCAGGTTGTGAGCCTTTGTAGGAAACAGGCGGTGAGGGCTTGTGAGTGGTGGTGGGTTGTGTGGCTCTTGGGGATATATAAGGAGATTGTAAAGCGGAAACAAAAGCAGAAGATGGTGGGGACACAAGAGAAGGTGAACTGAAAGGAGAGTTTTTGATACTTGGAGATGAATCTGAAGCATTATTTGTGTGAAGATCTTTACCTTTCTTGCTTGAAGAGCTTGCTGGTGATGATGTTCTTATGGTTAAACCAATTAAACTTGCTTCTTCTTCTCCCCTCATTTTTGCTTGCTGCTTCTTCTTCTTACTTCTCTCACCAAACCCTTAAGTAAACCCAAAATGAAGCTCTCAGCTCAAAAGGTTCTGTCTTTATCTCTCTATTTGGTCTAAATCATTGTGGTCTTGTCTGACAGATTATATCGAAGTGAGTGGGACTTTGAAGAGATGAGTCAGGACATGAATGCAACAGTTGATGTTGTTCAAGGAGATTGAGGTAAAATCTGAGAAACTGCATGTGATGTATCTTACTCGTCCATTATGTGGGGTCCTTCTTCTTCTTCTGAACACTGTTGAAAACCAAATTGTTTTTATTTATTTATTTTTTTCTCGTCCTCTTAGCTCAGATTTGACCAAAAACAAAGCCAGCTCCAGTCTGCAACAATGGAGGTCACCAGTCAGAAGAAAAAATCATTGCTTTTCTATCGTTGAGTGTGGTCTTGTTGTTCACCATCATCAAGATTGAATCTTTTTCTCATTTGAATTAAAATGAATAGGAACAAAAAAGAATCAACAGCTTAGTCAAATCTGTAAAGATGATTTTCAAAGACTTACCCTTTTTGTTTGATCTTTTTCAGACACAAGGCAACAGACGTGTCACTTCCCCTTGAATATTTTGCATTTCAAGCCTCTCTCTCTCTCTGCTTCAATGTGTCTTATTTTTAGGAAGAGCAGATTGTGATAATGAAGAGGGAGAAGAATCTGAATATGTGAGTTGGATCTGATAGCACTTATGGAGATTATTTCTAAAAGAGTGATTAAAGAAATGGTTAAGAGGAGCAGCCTGGAGAGGGTTAATGTCTGAACATGTACCATGTATTTTATAATGATGACCCACTAATCAGTATCCTTTTATAATTAACTTTCATTTATAATCTTGGATTCTCCTCATCTCATTTGTTTTAGCTCTCTCTCTCTCTCAACCTCCTCCTCCTGCAGTTAGATTATTTTCTCTCTCTTATTTTCTGGAAATTTTAAATGAAGAGACTTTTTTAGTTTGCCAAGAAGAGCTGGTTTTTTTAAATCTAAAATCGACTCAATTGGTATATAAAACTAACATGGTTACATTGAATTTAAGAGAATTAAATAGTCAAGAATCAGATTTAAGACATTGAACTTTGAGCTTTAAAGAAAAGAGGTTGGATTGAAGTGAAGGGAACCATTTTCAGATTTCTCACTGCTTTGGTTGTTTGTCGTTTAGTCTCTTGTATTTTTATGGTGATTAATGAAACTCCAAGACATTGTACATTACAATATTTATCAAAATATATAAACACCCATCATTGCTGTAATTAATAGGAGAAAATACCAAGATAAATGTTATGTACGTTTTCTCAATATCGTTTCATTTTGTAACTTTATTTTGTTGAGTCAGTAAAATGTAATTCACAATAAGATAAAACTTCAATTAGATTGAATAATAACTAGTTTTCTTTTATCAATAACTTTTTACATAAAGCTTAAACTCCATAAAAAAAAATGTTTTCAAACAATATCAATATTGTTACTATAACATAAAAAAATAAAAATTACAATAAGATAAATAAAAAATATAAAAATGGTAAAAAACACTTAAACAAATAAAACATTCAAATTTTTTTTGGATTTCATTGACAATTAAGTTGCTAAATAAAACTAACTTTAAGTATTGGAGAACATATGTAGTGATATAATATATTAGATTGAAATACCAACAAGTATACAATAACAATCTTTATAATGGTTACATAGGCAATTACATACCTATAGATTGAGCATTTGACGACATTCCTCTACAACCCAACCATTTAAAACAAATAGTGAGTTCAAGAAAAAAATAAAACGTGTCAAGAAATCAAGGGACTATAAGAGTCTAATAACTTTCGATTAACATGAACATAATCCTTATAAAAAATAAATGAGAGCTAAAACCAAGTCTAGTAGTCTGATACTGAGATACATAAACCTCATAAAAAGACAAAAATATTTATAAAAAGATAAAGATTCTTCATAAAGAGGTAAAGATTCTTCACAAAAGAGTTAATGAATCCTTATAATAAAAAGATAAAAGAAATCTAACCACAAAGACGAATAACAACAACAAAGAAAAACATGGACAATAACGCTGGATAATATTTCAAAAATTTCATAATAAGGTAATTGGACAAATGAAGAACTTAAACTCAAGATAAATAATTCAAAGCTAAAAGCATATTTCAATTCCGAGAAATACCATGAGGTCACAGGGAGTAAAACCATACTTATAATAAGTTGAGTTACAGAGAAGTGAAAAGGCTGATTTTTGCTTCGAACAATGTGAGACTAGCAAATAGAACCGACGGTTTGGTGTGGAGCCGTGCGGATAGACCATAACATGAAGGATCAACAAAGATGAAAACGGTTGGAGATGATTGGAGACAATCATGGTAATGAAGAGGCACAAAAGAGACAAACCCCCAAGAGGCTTCCATGTTGGAGCTGGAAAGATATGACGACAGAGGGGAAGTAGAGACGTCCGGTAAAGCGGAGAGCGTGAATCACAAAGGCGGAGGATTACACGGCATGGACGATGGAACTCGATCAAAGGATGCATATTAAAAGGAGAGGGAGCTGAGGACAACAAATCTGAGAAAAGTTTATAGGCCGGAGGAAAGGATAGTCCGGAAAATGGAGATGACTATGCGAGCAGAGGAGAGAAAGTAGCGGCAACATAGCCAGAAAAGTGTGACAGGCGGGGGAGCAAAAGGCAACAGAGGAAATACAAGAGCAAGAAACGGAGGTGGCAGAACAGGAAGATCCAGAAATTCCAAATCGGCGGAGAAACAACCACTATGGTAAAACTAACGGAGAGAAAAAGTACGTCAGAAAAAAACGATCACCAGAAATTGAAAGGCATGACGAAGAAAATAGGCGGCTAATTCAAACTTCTACAAATGATACTAATTGTAGTGGACTAATTTAGATAATGGTTAAACTATTTTTATTACTGTTGCAGATTACAATATAATGCAAACTAATTTTTATTTGTTCATAAAATAAATAATAGTATATGATTTGCAGTAAAAAAAACTATTTTTCTGTTTGTATCGTTGTAAACTAAATAATATACTGATTGAAAGCCATTAACTACAACTCTTTTTATTTACTGGTTTACATATATGTATGTGTACACTGACACAACATTTGAAATCTGATTCGCAAAGGGAATTGGTCCAAGACCAGTGCACTTGTGACTTTCTTTTATATAGTTTTATTTACCCCACACATTTTCACATTTATCTACAATCATAAATAAAGACTATAAAAATAAACTTTATAGAGAAACAAAAAAATTACAATAAAAAACTTGGAGTCTGTGTGACATAAGAACAAAACAAGATTGGTTACTTTTCTTTTAATGTCCAGACGTGGAAGCGTTAATCTAATGTCGAAGAAAACTTCTCGTTGTTTTCTTATATTCAAAACAGCAACCATTGTATACACAAAAGATGTAAACTTCAAAACCATAGCAAAAAGCTAGTGAGACGAGTGGGAGTAAATTGCAATGGTCTTTAATTCCTAACGGTGGTCGGTGTATCACATACCGTCGAATTCTAGATCCGACCAGATAAGATCACATCGAATCGAACGGTCATAAGACGTCCGACTTGTTGCTGCAGTTGCCAGCGGTTTCGCCACGTGTCCCGACCAAGTCGCTCACACGTTCATATTTTCTCTAAAAAAAAAAAAAACTAAAAATACGAAAAAGAGGAAATGAGAAGTTTGATCGTCCAGCGGAAAAAGTAATTTAACGATTAATTCTCAGCGAGTTTCCAGATTCAACGGATATAGAGAGATCTGCGAATCGTTCATTGAATTAGGGTTTTTCCATCATCTTCTTTTTCTCGCTTCTGTAAAGGAATCACCTTGAAAGGGTTTGCATCTCATCTAGGTACGTCAGTACGAATTTCGGCTCAATTGGTTTGATTCTTCAATCATTGGCTCTGTTACGGAAACGGAAGAAAAGGATTATGATCGATTCCCATTTCATTGGGGATAGTTAATTTTAATTTGTAAATGTAGTTAAGGTTTTAGTTTATGTTTTCTGGTTTTATTGAATTTTTCATCTGGTTCCTGCTGGAATGATGGTTGTTAGCTCTTGATATTTTGATCCCTTGTGAACTTGGAAGATGAAAAATTAGTAAGGTTTGAGATTGTTCGGTGCGTCTATGGATTTGGATAGTGAAAGCTCTGCTCTTGAAGATAACGGCTTGATTGGTGAAGTTGAGACCATTGGGGATAGACTGGTCTCTGTTTCTACTACTGTAGAAGCTTATAGAGATGAACCGTCGAATTCACCTGTCGAGACTTCTTCTCCAATTGCAAAGGGATTTGGTTTAAGGAAATGGAGGAGGATAAGGAGAGATATTGCTAAGGATCATACCTCTGTGAGCATGGAGAATAGTAAAGTTTTGAAGAGGGTCTTGTCTGGAGCAGCCGATCCGACTGCTAAACAAATGCATTTTCCGGGACCGGATGTGAAACAAGATAGTCTTGGTTCGGTTGGCTCGGTGAATAACATAGCTGGTATAGATTCGGATAACAGTGAGGATCGAAGTAGTAAGTCCTCTACTGCAGCCAGTGGTCCCAAGGTTAGGTCTGAGAGGACAATGGGTCATTCTTGGGACAAACAGAGATCAAAGTATTTGAGTGGAAAGAGTGTGATTAGTTGGGGTGATAGTGGTCAACAAAGGAAGACTAGTTTAGAGAAGAGTAAGAAATTTAGAGGAGAAAGGATCAAAATCGAGAAGGAAAACTCTCATTCCAGTATGGAATCTGCTGACTCAAGAAGCTCCAACTTTGTCTTTATGCAGGGTGCTTCCTCTAGTTTGAGTAGCGGAAGAAGAATGATGGATTATGACGATGAAAATAGTGAACATGACGACGTACATACTTCAACAGAGTCTGTGGAAGAGTCCGAGATCAAGAACAATGGTTCCTCTGACAATCTGGATCCATTAACTGAGGCCTTCAACAGTTTCCTCAACTTGCAAGAAGCCCTAGAAAAAGGTATCAGTTTCATGATATGTTGTTTTCATTTGCAAATTTGATGGTTGCTGCATTGTCATAGTGATTCTAAATAGTTTCTTGTAGAATATCAAGCTGATTGTGTATCAGAGTTTAAACTCAACATCTGTTCCCTTTTCCATTAACAGAACTTCAGAAATTCCAAGAGCTTGGAAAAGAACCTATATCCTTACTACATGATGGGGCAGAAAGCAGCAGTTGCATACACTCGGGACATGACCGAGCTGGTGAAGCAAGTTCTTCTCGCTGGGTTGGGTCTGAAAAAATGGGTGAGAAGAGATTAACTTCTCTAGATTCCGAGATACGAAACCTGATGAACAATGTAAAGCATCTGGAGGTCAAACTAGAAGAAACAAAGCATATTCTCGAGGTTAAAGAATCACAAATCCGTGAACTCGAATCCACCATAAGCGTTCCAGAGCCGCCTAATCGGGGAACAGTGATCGGGATTGGGATGGAAGATATTTTCCAGCAAAAGATGGAGGCAGAGATTGAATATCTAATATTCTCAAGATCAGTGGAAAATCTAAAAAGAAAGATCAAACTGATTCAAGAAGAGAAGGCATTGGCTGAGAATGAAGCTCATAAGACGTTGTCAATGCTTGAAAAAGCAGAAACCAAAGCTGAGAATCTAAAGAATCAAGCTCAAGATTTACAAAAACATTGTGTAGAGATCGCAGAGATCCAAGAAGCGAAGAGTTTCAAGAAGAGAGTAGTTAAGGCCACTTCATGTCTTCTTCTACAGTTAGGTTTGCTGTTTATGCTGTTTAATTTCCAGTTAAGGCCAGAGTCGGAGACTGCTGTACCCACATGATAAATTTTGTTTGTGGAATGTGTGTTTATTTATTAGTTTCTTTTGTTTCTCACCTTTTTCTTTTATTATATTGTATATTTGGCTCCAACAGACCAACTCCGCTTTGCTGCCTCTTTGTTTTTCTGTGTGCTGCAATAGCATGACGTCAGTGTGTATGTTATATCTTATATACATTGTTTGCCTTTTTGTCAACTCTGCCATCATTTGCCGAAAGTTTTTTTTTTAATAAAACAAGAAATAGAAGATATGATATATAAACAGACAAGTGAAAATTTCACATTCACATAATCACATTGATCAAGTAAACTTCTTGGTCATCCCACCTATTAAATCTTACTCGTGTTTATTGGGATTCTCTCCCACCTCTCTCTAGCGAAACAAAAGGCGATTTTTGTGTTTCTTCCGATCACCGGTGCAGGCTTCTTCAGCCGTGCCGGTGATCAGATGTATTATATTTTTTGGGTTTTCTTTCAATAAACTCCCGGATTAGTTCCGGGTTCGACTTTCCCGACGTGTTGTTGGGTTTTGTTTTTCTCCGATCTACTCTCAAATTTTCTTTGTTTTTAGAGGTAGATCTGGTTCTCCTTCCGATTAGTATCGGGATCTAGTGCCCGAACGAGTTGTACGGGTCCGTCAAGCTTTTATTTTTCCGGTGGTTTCATCCTTCCGGAATCTCTACAGAAGCGCAGTATTCGGTGGCTTGAAGAAATTGATAATAGCAAGATCTTATATGCGGTTGTGGAGATGGCTTTGCGGAGTTGATCGGCAGGAACGCAACACCGAAGCGGCGACAACGGCGTCAACGGTGCTCGGAATTTCGTCGGTTGATTGCATGTCGCCAATGCGCGGAGTTTCGACACATGGTCGCGATGGGTGACGCGTGTCTCGTCATGCATATCCGAAAATCGAAATCGAACCGTTTTCGTTAATGGGTCTTCGTTCTGTTGTTAATGGGCCTTAGCCCACTCGTTGTATTTCATTATAATCCTTGGGTTTGCTTTCCTGTATCTGTATTTAGCCCATTAGGATTTTAATGAAATCGTTTGCCGTAAAAAAAAAATTTCTAGGTCAAAAGTTTAGTTTGAGAATTTATTAAAATTAATTTATCAAGGTACTATAGAAATTGTTTTGTTTATGAAAAGGAGAAACAAAGATTTGGGTTCTACTCCATGTGGTTACATGGTTTAAGAACCAACTCAAAGTTTTAGTCTTTTTTTTGTAGAGTCAATTAGCAAAATTGGTGGTTCAAGATTAATATAAACAAAGAATATTTGTTGTAATAGTACAAAAAATAGAAAAATTACTCTAGTAATATCTGTTTTTCATTAAGAAAAGATTAATTTTTGGACCATGATATCTTATTAGTTTTTGTTAGGAAAAAAATATTACATAAATGTCATTATCGTTTTTCCACGTCAGACTAAAATCTATTTATTTATAAAAATATCACCGTGTTTTTAAAATAAATCCATAAATATTTTTCAAATAAATATGTAATCCTTGTTTAAGATTTATTTATTTTGTAGATTTGTGCATGCTTTAAAACAAATCCACAATCCTTTGTTGTGAATTTATTTTCTTTGTTCCAGATTTAATTAATCTGTAACGTAAAACTTATAAAAATACTATATTAGCATCACAATGTTACCAATTTTTATATGTATAGCAAATTTATTATCTAATGTTGCAGATTTTCTTTACTGCCGTATCATTTCATGTGGTTACATATTTTTAAATCAATGCAAATTTATTTTCCAGATTTTTTTTTTCTAAAGCAAAAGATTAATTATCCCGATTTGTTTACATAGTGCAGATTTATTTAAATCTGCAGCAATTGAAAATGAATTTATTAATTACCGTTTTAGTATTGTTTGTTACATAGTTACTAGTAATGTTGCATATTTATTCTCTTTGTTGCTTATTTATATGTTTAAGATTTAATATAGCTGCAGATTTTTAAAATACATTTTTTGGAAAATTTGAAAGCTTGAAAATATTGTTGTTATATCTTCCACGATTTTAAAAAAAAAATTAGGAAACTAAATATTTTTATAAAATTAAAATATTTCGTTAACGTGATTAAGATAATTGTCGTCGGTTTATTTTCTTAAATGATATATTTATTTAAAATATTTTGTATTGATTTTTAAATTTTTGAGGAAAAAATTTAACCAACGAACAAATAATATTTTGTTTAGTATTTCAATTATTTATTCATAAAACTATTTTTGTATTAATTTTTTATTTAAAAAAATTCTAAAAAATAATCCAAAGAAAATAAATATTTGTATTAAATTTTTTATTTTAATGATTTATTTTTTTTAAAAAGGAAATTTAGTATAAAAATTACCAAAGAATAAACAATATACTTTATTTACTGTTTAATCAATTATTTATTTATATACAGTATTTTGAATTATTTTTTTGTTTGAAAACACTTTAAAAAAACTAACAAGATTACAATTTTTATATTTTAAAACGAAATTTATTTAAAATTAACCAGATTATCTTATAGTGCAATTTTAATTATACAAAAGAATTAATTGACTAGATTTTTTAAAAAAAAAAATTAAATTACCCAAATTAATTTGTAGAGCAATTTAATCTTTCAGCAAAAAATGAATATTACTCTAGTAAAAAAATTGAAACTAATGATAATATAGTATTATAGCTAAAATTAGTGATGTTGAAAGTAATTTTCATATGAACAAAATAAGACAGTTAAATGCAAGTATTCCGTAACAATTTATCCACTGTTGAATAGTTTGCTTGCAGGATGACTTCACAATACAGTATATGCAGACGAAACATAACTTCATAACCAGAACCAAATCATGTTAGTTAAGCCTCTTTTCCGTAGCTAATATTCGAGTTTTTCACTTGGTCATCGATTTTACTGTCTTGGCTTAAGTCTGAAAAAAAAAAGGAATTTAGTAATTTCTTCAGTCGTATTATTTAGTCGGATGCGACAAAGTAGAAACTTAATATGTATAAATCTTAGTACTTAACCAGGAGAAAAAAAAAAATCTTAGCTCTTACGAGTTATATATTTTTTTTTTTTTTGATAATCTAGGGAGGATCCCAGACCGTGGTCCAGACTAATCTCCCTGGGCCCAGTCTTACGAGTTATATGAAATAGACAAATTCAGTTTAGTTGTGTGAATATTGTGGTGTTTCTGATGACACTAAAGAGTCGGTCTTCTTATGTCATTAGCGGCAAGTGGCGAATTTTGACAATTGACTAGAAACAGCCATCTTAATGTCGGGCTTGTTCGACGAACACATAAATAAAATATTAACAATACCCCCACCCCACGTCTTGAAGAGTTTTAGACCAAACCAACAATGAATAAACACTATATATATATATATATATATAATTAGATGATTCATTCAGAGTCATTAGGTGTCTTATTGATCATATCTGGATTTCTAAACCTCCAAATCGTTTTACAACTTTGGACCTACCAAGCTTTGGTAAAAAAAGAGAGAGAGATTGTTTTAGGCTCTTTCTTAATGTAAGAGGATTACATCAAAATATAGAGATTTTTTTTTGGTCAACTAAAAAAAAAATATAGAGATTTGATTCTATTTTCTCTCTTTCTATCCTACCTCAACTGTTGATGTGTTTGAAAACTCGAATTTGCGATATGTCATATATGGTATAAGATATTGTAAAGAAAACAAAATAAAATACCACAGTATGTTGAAAGTTTTCCAGTATGGAGAAACCATTTTGTTTGAAAAGAAGAAGAAGAAAAGAAAGAAAGATAAGATAGTGAGATGAATAAGATGGTTTACTTTATGTAAGATTTGTCAATTTAAACCATCATGCTTTATGTGAATCCAAAAGCACAATAAAGAAAATTCAAAGATTGAGAGAAGAATACAAAGGAGTATATGCATATCCTCTCATCAAATTAACAATAGAACCCCCACCAAATTAGATTAAAAAGCCAAACACCAAGAAACTCAAGAAACAATAACCAAAAGTATCTCTCTCTCGTCTTTTCTTAGACTAAATGTCAACAACTCTTTCTACCATGATCGAGTACTCCCTAATTTCCAATTTTCTTTTACCTTTTTAATTAAAAAGCTTACTTGTCTGCATATATACGTCTCTTAGACTCCTTCTTATTCTTCGTTAGGTGGCAACTCATTCAAGTCAAACTCCAAAAACGTTCTCTTCACCTCTTGCACTGTTTCTGTTACTTCTTGACTAGAAGAACCTGCTACTGAAGCAGCAGTGGTTGCAGCCTCACTAGAAATTGGTCCAGTCCAGTGGCATCTCTTGTGACCACCAAGAGCTTGACCTGTTGGGAAACTTTTATGACAAATGTTGCAAACGTGATCTCCATGATTGCTACTGTTTAAAGATGTGTTTGATCCTTGTGCACTAGCTAAACCGGTTATCATCATTGCTTCAGTTCCAAGTAATAAGGCTTCACTGTTTACCCTAGCTTGATGATTCTCCAAAATCTTCACCTTGTTGTGACTTGCTCTATGACCTCCTAAAGCTTGATAAGAAGTAAACGACCTGTTGCAAGTCACACACACGTGCTTCTCACGTTCACCACCACCAGCAACAACAACAACCTCAAGCTGATGATGATCATGAGTAGATGATGATTCTTTCTCCATCTCAGACAATCTTTTCTTCTTCTTTTTCTTCGTCTTCTTCATCATCTCTTCAACTGAATGAGAATCAGAATTCTCATCGAGACTAACAGCTTCTGCAGTAGTAGCTAAGAACAATAGATCCTTAGCATCAACATCTTCTGATGGTGGATCCTTCAAATATGATTCATCAACCTTCAAAGCACTTCTCTTTCCTCTCTTCCCTGTCGCCGGCCATCCTCTGATCGATTCCTTAAGGTCAACTGTGTTTTCCAATTCCCAATGATTATCCCATAACTCTGAATTCTCATCATCCTCATCATCATCATCATCATCATCATCATCATCATAATCAACAATAGAGAGTGTAGAGGACGACGAATTACCAAGTGGATGAGAAGGGGGAGGCAAAACCCCTTTCCATCCTCTGTCTGGATGAAACCTCATGTGTCCATATAAAGCCTTCATTGATGTAAACTTCTTATGACAAACACAGCAATCAACTTCTAATTCACCAGTCACCATCTTTGGTCTCCGACTTATGAGCACATGGCTCCGTTTATGGCCACCTAAAGCCTTACCTGACGTGAACCTTTTACCACATTCACTACATATATGCTTCTTCTCTTCTTCTTCTTCCACATCATCATCATCATCATCATCTTCTTCCCTGAGACCGATACTTTTAGCTTCTTCTTCAGCTTGATCTTCTTCTAACTCTTTTCTTATTTCAGCTTGGAAGTTTGGAACTTTTACAATAGATCCAAATCTGGGTCTTCCAAGTGAGATCCCACAGTTGGCTTTGTAACCACCTAATTGATCCATTAATTGTTTTTGAAGCTTGAATCCACACAAAGCCAAGCTCAGATGATCAGATCTCTAGGGTTTCTTCTAACTTAGTGAAGAAGATAATCTTCAGCTCTCTCAAACTCAAGCTCTCTTAAACTCAACAAAATCGAGGGAAGAGAAAAGAGAATCGAAGGACAAGTTGAAGAAATTGAAGAGGCAATAGAGAGAAAATAACAAGGGTAGCCACCAAGAGTGAACAAGAGTCTGTATTGTGCCTCACGTTTTGGGATAAATAGTCTCTTTTTATTTTACTTACATATAAAAAATAGTTTTTTGTTATTTAAGTTTTAATTAAATGTTAACCAAAGTAGTAAGGAGAATCAAAAAAAAAAAAAAAATTTCTCAATCAAAAATTTTCTTATGATGCAAGGGATATATCAAATTAAAAAAAATGAAAATCCAAATAAAATATTTATTTAATTGCCATAAATTGCAATGCCCACGAAAAGATAAAAAGAAATTAATTACATACTACTAAATTTTGAAAAGGATCTACTTCCTTTTGTAATTAAGAAATACCAAAACTTAATATTTAATGTTATACCAGATTTTGACCTATGTTACAAAAGTACATATATATTTTTCATTTAAAATAATTTAAAATATATTTTTGTTACATTAAGTCTGTTAATTATTTAACACGATTTTGTATTAACAGAATATTATGATGATTTTTTTCAAATGGGGGAATACATTAAATAATTTTTTTGGTTTGAAAATAATTTACAATATTTTGTTTTTAGTAAAACAGTTATTATAAAAGTTATGTGATATATGTTTAATATGTATTACGCTGATTTAAATTATTTATTTTTATAGAAAACCATATACTCATATATGAAATTTATTTGTGTTTTTAATATTTAAAAAAATAAATTTGAAACTATATAATATATTATGGATGTATGAAAATAAAATATGATAATTTGTTCATTTAACAGTTTGGATTGATTTAAGTTCATTTAATGTTTGTATAATTAAAATGAGTTAATTTATATTTTTAACTTGTTTTTCAATAATCATAAATATATTTAAATATTTTTATAATCTAAATAAATTAATTTATATTTCAACCAATTTTATAATAGTCCAAATATTTTAAATTTATTATAAAACAACATTTTAAAAATTATAATTGTAAAAATATCAATTGTCATCTAACCCTTCGAATTGTATAATAATGAGTAATTTTAATATATATTTTTTTATCAAATTAAGTATATATCAATTAAAATTGGTTAATCAGTTTTTAACTCGTTTTTAAGTATACAAATTTTGTTTTTAATATTACAAATAATTGAAATTATTTTTTTTTAACCCGTTTGATAATGGTTTAAATATAAATATTTTTATACTTTTATAAATCAAAATGTAAATAAATTTATTTTTAATAAATTTTAGTAATAATTAGAAATTTAGTAATTATTTTCTTTAAAATCTAAAAATAAATATTTTTAAGATACTGTTATACTATAAATATATATATTTATATTCAAAAAGATATTATGAATATATTTTGAATAAAATCTAAATTATAAAATATTTAGATTAAAATATAAATAAAATTATATATATATATTAATTTTAATAATAAATATGAAATTTAATTATTTTTCTTAGGTTATCGTATAAATAAAAATATTTTTATAAGATTTTGTTATAGTAAAAAACATATATTTATATTTAAAAGAAAATATATTAAAAATATTATAAATACATTTGGAATACAGTTATAAATTAGAGAATATTTAGATGGCTCATATATTGTTTAACTTTATTAAACCAAAATACCTTTAATGAATTATTTAACTATTATATATTTCCAATGGTAGTTGTCCTAATATAACCCATGAATGAAGATTTGTTTCAAAATAACTTTTTGTTTTAGTAATATATATGAATTTTTTTTTTAGTACGTGTCAAATAGTTGATAGATTTTCTTACATTAGTTTTTATTAACTTTTTATTTTATTAAAATAAGGAATAGTTGATGGAAAACAAAGAAATGGAAAAATAAAATTATTGAATACGATTAAAAAGGTAAAAATATAAAAGTGAGCAAAAAAAATATCAAAGATGATTTTTAGGAACTTATTTTAGTAGGTCTTTTGAGATTTAAATATGTTGGGTTGTTATGTTTATGAAAATTCTTAACATTGTTAAAATATTTGATAAATTAATATATGTATCAATAGAAATTTTCTACTCCTTAATTCTTTGTAGAGTAGAAACTCTATAAATTAATATTTAATAAAATAATAATCCGATTAGTTAATAAATTTATTCGATTTCAAATTACGTTTTAACTAAATTAATTTCTTTTATAAATTAATAATTTTCTAGATTAACAAATTATCAAAATTCAAATGTCGCTAATTTATATATATTTATTGTATTTTGCATGGAATCGAAAGTTTGAAACTGAAAACTTTATGTTGAATATATATTAGTTGTATCTTTTACCGAGAAAGTCAACTTCTATAATAAAAAGTTACAGAAAATAGACTTTATTTTTTTTGATCAAATGTTACAGAAAATAGACTTGGATTGCAGTTAATAAAATAAGCAGTACATGTTGTATATAAGATTTTAATGAGGTTTTTATCAAGACAAAAAATAAGAAAGACATATACATGTATATTTTCCCGCAAAAGACTACCATCTTGTTTGGGCCACATGCATGATGGTAAAAACTAAAAAGCTATTGGTCCTATTGTTTAGGCCATATGCATGATGGTAAAAAGCTATTGGTCTGGTCATTTAGTAACTTTTCATATTCATTAATAATTTGTAAATATACACTACAGACATGAAATTTAGGGAAATTAGTTGAAACATCTTTGGAAAGTATAGTTATTACTGAAATAACAATGACAAAGTTGAGTTTCAGAAATTTTTGATCAAAAGACTTGTAAACCAGGTTGTCAAGTTTTATTTATGGTTGTGTCATCCAACAAAAAAATAAATTAATTTAATAATTCATATTTATACATTTAAATAAATATAAAAGAAAATAAAATATATTAAAAAATATTTAATATTCTTATTCCAGCGAGAGCGATAGTGGTGAACATGCGATTCCGACGACGAAGTGAAGATTCCGGCGAGAATTCCGACAATGTAGTGGTAGATTTATTTTTTACAGTGATGCATAATTTTTTTATAGTAGATTTGTTTTCATTTCCTGGTACACTTATTATTATTTTTATTTTTTTTGTAAAAATTCCTGGTAGACTTATTGTTAAGTTGATTTGTTTTAAATTCATTTTGTTATGCTTTGCTTCCATGGTAGATTTTTGCTTTATTATTTTTTGATTATATGTTAGAATTTTGTTTGTGTCTATTTGATAGATTTGTTTATCTCTATAGGTAGATTTATTTTGCTATACGATTATGTTATTTGCATGTATTTTTCTATCTTATATTTCACCTTAGATTTTTATAGATCAATATCGTAGACTTGTTCGGTTATTAGGTTATTTTGTGGTAGACTTAACATCTTTAGAACAAATTAAATAAAATAATAATAAAAAGAAGATAACCTTCAATAATTGCGGTCTCGTCTTCACTTTGACAGAAAACGGGAAAAAGGTGAAAGCTTTGGCGATTGGCGACGTAGAAGGGGAGAAGGTTGGTATTTCCGAAGACGAATCCGGCGAGATCTTGGCAAGTTCCGAAAAGTTTTCTACTTCCTTGCCGTCATAATCAGCTTACCTTTTTCCATTTTTCTTTTTGAATCGCGCCTAGTTTACTTCTACTCTCTGCATTCGTCTGTGACTTTGCAAATCGGCGATTTTTGGCGACATTTCCACCGACGTTGGTAAGTTTTCTTCTCTTCCATTTCTCAATCGTAACTCCTTCTTCATTTACTCCATCTTACTCTAAATTTTTCCTCATCTAATGTGACAGTGACTCTGAAAAAATAGAACGAAGGCGATTTTAGCGATTTTTAGTGAAACTGTGGTGGTGATCGGTGACTCTGACGAAGAAACATATACCTCCGGCGATATTTGAATTTTTTGAATTTCATGGTTGATATATTTGATGGTAGATTTATGTTTTGATATGATGGTTGAATTTTGTTTTTAATTGAAATAACAATCGTTTCATAGTAGACTTATGTTATATTATTGTAGACTTTATTTCATGTTTACGGAATTAATTTCTGGTTTCAGTTTAGTGATTGTAGACTTGCTTAGATGTTTCATTTGAATGGTTGTAGACTTGTTTGTGTGTTGAGTTAGTTATCGTAGGATTGATTTAGTATTCATTTGAATGATTGTAGACTATTTGGGAAGGAGATTGCTTAATTGATTTATTCTTTCTATATACTTTACTTTTAGATCTTTATTATGGACCCGAGCTATATTGATGCAAAGATGAACAAGATGCTAATCGACATGCTTTATGCCATAGCCGATGGTGATTTTGGCATTCCGAAAAGATGTCCATGTGATGGAAAAATCATCGAGGAGACCTCTCAAACCGAAACTGAAGCCGAGCTAGGAATGTGATACTTTACATGCAATGTGTTTGAGGTGATAAGAGGATATCACATTTAGAAGTTTAATGGAAATATTGGATAAATATGTATATATGTATTTATGTGCAGAAGGATGGCTACCACATTCGGAAAAAATGGGTTGATGTGGTCGAAGAAGAGATGACTAAGTTAAGGAGGGAGGTTAAAGAGCAGTCTGAGAGGATTCAAAGCTTATCACACCATGAATTTCAGATACAACAAATGCGTATGGAGATGAAAAACAACGTTGAAGAGATTGCAAAGCTGAAGGAGTTAGTGGCAGGTGTTGTTGGTAGAATTGGTGTTTAACTTTTATGCTTAATGGTAGCTTTATTTGGAGTCACTTGCTATATCGTAGACTTTTCATGTTTTAGATTAATAGTAGTAGACTTATTTTCTTTGGTTCCTTTGTCCTCATATTAATGTTATATCGTAAACTTATAACCGCTACATATCTAAGCAGTTAACAAGAGATACCATTACAAGATATACCGTTACAAGAGATACCGTTACAAAATCGTGTCTACTCGAGAATGGGTGGCAACATTATTTTATAAGAAATAGCGTGATAACATTATCATTAACGTCCAAAGAGAAAATTGTTTTTTTTTTGAACATAAACATGTTGGATCCACCAACTGACGTCTTAGAAGAAATTCTAGAAAATGCTTTGCGATGTGGATATGGTTAATTCATAAGGGCAAAAGCAACATGCAAGACCTTGCGTGATTTTTCAGAAACCGATGAGTTCTACAAGAAAATTGATTTCTTCTACCATCAAATCAATTTATTTCCAAGAGAGGCTGCAAACATATTGGTGGAGAATTGCATAACCCACGGTAATCCAACATCAAATGTTTTAAAAGGGATACCTAGTTACATATACATTGATATGATGACAGAGGGATAATCAATGTTAAAGAGATCGTCGGAAGGAGGTTGGAATACATGGAAATACGTTTATTCCATGATTGTTCTGAAGGAATTTCTAGCAGATCCTAATCCAATTAGGCAATCCTGGTCTGAATTCCGAGCCTAGGATCTAGGGTTCATGTAATTGAATCATTGGGATCTCAGAATTACCTGGTGATTAGCAGCGGAAGATTTTGCAGATAATCGAGATCTAGAGCGCCTCAAATGCTGCGCCTCTACTGGTATCCACACGCACACAAACTGAACAGGAGGGATGCTAGTGCCTATAGAGATCCAATCTCTTCAGAGGTTTCTATTCAAGTTCTGGTGGATGTGAATTAGGTTAGAAATCAGTTTAGGTCGACCATATATCTTAAATATGTCGACTTAAACCATAACGGAATTAACCAACGATTAAACCGAATTAATCTGATTAATCCGCGAGTTGCATCGATCGATGCACTATCTGCATCGATCGACACTGCCCCAGAATATTGATATTGAATGCATATCAAATATGCATTCAATATATCATTACATTAATGATCAACCTCGTCTTTAACGTCCAGTTTGCTTAGGTGTGTGACCCTGTAGGATCATATAACACTAGCAATGAGTTCTCAACCCATTGATCATAAGTGGCTTCTAGCAAAGCGTTATGACTACCTAGTATCATATGATTGTCTCATCTCGACAATACAAGTATCACTTAGAGCAAGTACAATAGATTTCAGGACATTCCCAATAATCTCCCACTTGTACTGGAATCATCTATTCCCATAATCCCTTCGTCACTATATCTCGATCTGGCATAAGGCAAGATCTGTGTCACCCTTATTTAGCCAAGATCATGTTCATCGAACTCTGATTTATACTGACAAGACAAACGACTGACAATCACCTCGTTTGAGTGTGGCCACACATTTCTCAGTATCAAATCTTCGATGGGCCCTGAGATATTTATCTCCTGTTATATAGGAGGGACAAATCCCATCTTGTTCCATCCCTGTCTCTTCACACGCTTCATGATACGCCCAATCAATGCCTTTATAGTCACCAGTTACGGCTGACGTTTGACAAGGTTAAAGCGGACCAATTCACATGTAAGAAAACATGATGAACTCAGGTCTAAGGACTATACTCTATAGTCGTAATGAAAACTCTCATGACACTTATATAACTATCCCGTAGAGTTCTCATCAGTGGGTCATGTCCGATCCTGTGTTCTCCAACACATATCTATGTGATTGACTTTAATACTCTTATTAATGACTCCATGAAACTTAGTCATCAGTCACCTCACATACTAGTCTCACGCGGTTGTTAATGTCCCATTTTAACAACCTTGACCAGGGACCAATCATAATTTATGTCATTTATTATCTATAGGGTTTCATGATCAAGTCACATACTTGATGACTTATAAAATGTCATAAATTACTTTGGGACTATTATTTAATAACCATTATTAAATAATACAGATGTCAGATTTCAATAACATAATCAAATTATGTTTATACGAACATCATATTATAACTAAAATTAATAACAATGACTCCCACTAAAATTAAGATCACATCTTAAGACATCTAATGCCTTTAGCAGTAGTCTGATCCTTATTCGCTCTTGCTCAGCGTGTGTCGAAAGACACTGCGTCTTGCTAAGAGTAATACCAAGAGTCATTTGCACGAAGCCCTTCTTGGAATCCTGCATATTGGACATGTGCAAGGCCTTATCACTATAAGTAACTTGACACAATCCAATTAGCTTATCCAATCTATCTCTATAGATTCTTATTCCAAGAATGTATACGGTTTCTCCCATAATTTTATCGAAAAACAACTTTCGAGTCAGGTCTTAACAGACTGAAACGATGGAACTTCATTTCCGAGAAGTGGTATGTTTAATACTAGAAATGCAATTGCGCTCCCACTAGTCCTCTTGTAAACACACGGTTCCTCTTCATTCATGACGAAGTCAAACCTTTTGACTGCTTTATCAAAACGAAGATTTCAACTCCGAGATGCTTGCTTCAATGCATAAATGGTTTGATGAAGCTTGCATATCTTCCTAGCTTCATTAGGATCAATGAAAAACTTCAGGTTGTGTCATGTACACATCCTTTTTCCAGAATTCCATTAAGAAAAACTATTTTCACATCCATCTGCCAGATCTCATAACCATTATGAGTGGCGGTTGCTAGGAGAATCCGGATGGACATTAGCACAGTGTCTGGGATTAGGTTTCTTCACAGTCAATACCATGAATTTACTTGAAACCTTTTTGCCACCAACCTTGCTTTGTACATCTGAATATAACCATTTTCGGATTCAGCGGCTTTCAGCCATTTTCGGAGTCAAGGCCCATCATTGCTTCTTCAAAATTCGCAGGCCCGTCACTTTCAATGATCAGTAGATCACGGCAATTGGTTACGAGAAGTCCATATTTCTCGGGTTCGTGACGGATCCTTTCGGATCTGCGAGCTTCAGTTTTCTGTAAAAGTCGCGCACACATATCTCATATGTATATTTTTACCACGACCTAATTAACCAAGATTTAAACCGTAGTTAATTAAGTCATAAACCAAAATCAATATTTGGTTCGCGATCTGTGTCGATCGATGCAACTTTTGTGTCGATCGACACTTCTTCAGAAACTCGCCATTTAAATGTATATCGAATATACATTCACCAGATCCTTTATTAAACTCTAGGCACCACAGGTGCAGGTTCTACAACTCTTTGTAGATCCAACTGCTGCTCTTCCTTATCAGGTTGAGCAGTCTCCTGTGATTTTTTGAATTTCTTCGAGTTGTACTTTTACTCCCACTATTCTTCTTGGAAAGAAAGTCTTTCTCAAGAAAACATAGTTCCGAGCAACAAACAATTTGTTCTCGAACTGGTTGTAAAAGTAACATGCCTTGGTTTTGTTAGGACAACCAATGAAGCAGCACTTATCAGATTTGGGTGTGAGCTTATTAGAGATTAAACGTTTTATATAAGTCTCGCAACTCCAAATCTCCACGATGGATAAATCAGAAACATTTACATTCCACATCTCATGTGGTATTTCTGTAACTGATTTTGATGGAACTCTATTTAAAGTAAACTCATACATTTCTAGAGCGTATTCTTAGAAGGACAATGGAAGATCTAAGTGACTCATCATTGATCGAACCATATCTAATAAAGTCCGATACATGAGGAGTGAATTGTGAAACACTTTCACAATCTCTCAGATGATCACTAAATTCTTGACCTAAGTATTCATGTCCATGATCTCATCGTAGAGGTTTAATACCTTTGCCAAATTGATTTTGTACTTCATTTTGGAACTCTTTGAACTTTTCAAAGATTCTGACTTATGCCTTATAAATAAGGCATAACCGTACCTTCTGAAAATATCAGTAAAGGTAATGAAGTACTGAAATTTTCCTCTAGCACTAGTGCTCATCGGTCCATATACATCCGTATGTATAAAGCCCAATAAGCTTCTGGCCCTTTCATTTTGATCGTTCACAACCTGTATCGACCGACGCACCGTTTGTGTCGATCGACACTACCTCTGTTGAAAGGAGCCTTTGTCGTTTTACTTAATAAACAAGATCCACTTTACTCATTATGATTCCCAATCAGATGAGCCTAAAAGCCCATCACTATGGAGCTTCTGAATCTTTTCTCATTTATGTAGCCCAAAACGACAATGCCAGAGAGAAGTTTGATTCGTTTCATTCGACTTGAATCTCTTGGTATTAATGTTATAGTTCGGCACATTCTTGTTTAGAACATAAAGTCCATTCTCTAATGGATTGCTACTATAAAATATATCACTGTAATCAAATGAATAACACTTATTCTTAACTTGAAAACTGATATCCTTCCATATCCAAACAAGGAATAGAAATAATCTTTCTGCTCATAGCAGGTACATAGTAGCAGTTTTAAGTTCAAAACATGCCATAAAAGGAAAAACAAATGAAATACTCCTACGGTTAATGCAGCAACTCTTGCTCCATTCCCACTCATAGGTCCACTCGTCCTTTCTCCATAGTCCTACTTTTGCTCAGGCCCTGCACATTTTCACAAAATATGAGTACCAGAGCTGGTATCCAATACCCAATAAATAGGACTATAAGAAGTAACATTTACTTCTATAACATAATACCTGAAGAAGAAGTCTCGTACGTCTTCTTCAGCTTCTCAAAATCTTCCAAGAATTTATTGCAGTTTCTTTTCAAATGCCCATAACCATTACAATAACGGCACTTAACATCTTCAGAAGGACTGGTTTTAACCTTAGGAACATGGCTAGACTCGCTTGGATTCACAATCGAGCTCGTCTTGCCATCACCTTTGTTCTTACCAAGTTTCTTAAACTTTTTACCCTTTTGTACCATAAGGACATTTCGGGTGTCCTTCTTGATGTTAGGTTCAGCAGTCTTAAGCATTCCATGCAATTCAGTCAACGTCTTCGTCAAGTTGTTCATGTTATAGTTCATAACAAATTGATCATAGCTTGACGGCAGTGACTGTAGAATGATGTCAGTAGCCAACTCTTGGCTAATGGGACAATCCAGTTTCCCCAGGTTATCAATATAACCCATCATCTTAATGATATGAGGACTAACTGGTTCGCCCTTTGGTAGCTTGCACTCAATCAGAGATCTAACCGTCTGGTATCTCTGAGTTCGTGCCTGCTCCTGAAACATACTTTTCAGGCCAGTGATCATCTCTTTTGGCGACTCCACGTACTCATATTGCTTCTGCAATTCCGAGTTCATGGTAGCCAACATGAGACAACTCACATCCACCGCATCATTAGAATGCTTATCCCAAGCATCCTTATCTGACTGCCAGGCATTGGCTCGGTACTTCTTGGGGAGAACTTTCTCAAGGACATAGTCCTTTTTCTCCTGTTTGAGAACAATTCTCAAGTTCCGATACCATTCAAGAAAGTTGGATCCATTTAACTTGTCCTTCTCAAGAACGGATCACAGGGAGAAATTGTTACGATGGTTTTTGCTAGACATAGCTGAAAAACAAGGGAGGTTTTAGTTATGATGTTCAAGAAATGAGAAGTCTTAACTATTAAGAAAACTCGCATTATATTCAAACAATGTTTCCTCAGATGAATATAATGATCCAAGACCCTTACTTCACTAAACTTGAGTGAGCCACTGGCTATCACCCAAATTTTAGCTATCTAGGTAAGCAACTCTTTGCTAGTTATATCCAATATAACTCTTGGTTGTGGATTGACATCTCATGTTTAATCCACCTGATGTCTCTGAGCCCAAAACAATTTTGATAGCCCAGTCAAGTAAACCAATCTCTTAAGTCATGTAATTGTTGACGCCTTGCACTGCAAGCCCATCAACACGATTACTTTCTGACTTACTCATGTAATTGTGGATACCTTGCACTGCAAGCCTATCACTCAATGAACGAGTCTTGACAGTTGACAAGATTGGAAAGACATCAAGTATCACTTGATATTTGATTGAGGAACAGAACTATTTAAAACGTTCAGTTTTATCATGTTTTAATTCTTCTAATTAATTGATTTATCTTGCTTTGGTTCTGTGATTTCAGGTTCCATAACCTAAACCATCAAATCTGATGTCGACCGACACTACTATAGTGTCGATCGATGCAGAATAACCAAAAGCAATCCGCGATAACCGATCAATCCAATTGATCCGGTTTTGAATACCAGTCAGTGTCGATCGATGCTACATTAGCATCGGTCGATACCAACCTAATCAAACCAATCACAATTAACCATTCTCAGCGTTTAACCATCATTAACCAAGCTCGATAACCGGTCCAATCCAATTGAACCGATTCATCAATCTCGCGAGGTTTGTGTCGACCGACACAACTCTTGTGTCGATCGACACTAGGCGAAACATAAGTTTTATTCGGGTTTTCGCCATGTATCGATCGATGCCGGATTGGCATCGATCGACACCATGCGAAAAACCTAAATCGTTTTTCGAACAAAACCTTAAACTAGGTTACTTTGATCAAAACGAGTTTTAGCATGCTTGTATCAATCATACAGAGATCCAGATTCAACCAATTTAATCAACATGCTACATATTCAATGGAAACCTAAAGCTCTGATACCACTGAAGGAATTTCTAGCAGATCCTAATCCAATTAGGCAATCATGGTCTGAATTCCGAGCCTAGGATCTAGGGTTCATGTAATTGAATCATTGGGATCTCAGAATTACCTGGTGATTAGCAGCGGAAGATTTTGCAGATAATCGAGATCTAGAGCGCCTCAAATGCTGCGCCTCTACTGGTATCCACACGCACACAAACTGAACAGGAGGGATGCTAGTGCCTATAGAGATCCAATCTCTTCAGAGGTTTCTATTCAAGTTCTGGTGGCTGTGACATAGGTTAGAAATCAGTTTAGGTCGACCATATATCTTATATATGTCGACTTAAACCATAACGGAATTAACCAACGATTAAACCGAATTAATCTGATTAATCCGCGAGTTGCATCGATCGATGCACTATCGGCATCGATCAACACTGCCCCAGAATATTGATATCGAATGCATATCAAATATGCATTCACTAGATCATTACAATAATGATCAACCTCGTCTTTAACGTCCAGTTTGCTTAGGTGTGTGACCCTGTAGGATCATATAACACTAGCAATGAGTTCTCAACCCATTGATCATAAGTGGCTTCTAGCAAAGCGTTATGACTACCTAGTGTCATATGATTGTCTCATCTCGACAATACAACTATCACTTAGAGCAAGTACAATAGATTTCAGGACATTCCCAACATGTTCGTGTGTTCAATGGAGCAGAAGAAGTTGAAAAACGTGGACTTTTGCTCTCACGAGAAATAGCCAGAAATATGCGACTGGACAAAATACACAGAGGTGTACATCCATGGCGAGAAGTCTCGTGTAACATGTTGTTGGAGAAGGAAGAAGACTTGGATCTACTCCAAGTAATCACATGCAACTGTGCTTCCATCAATCAATGGATTTCCTACTAGGAAGATGGATGGAAGCAACATAACATGTGTGATTATTGCTTTTGGACTATATAAAGCTTTATCTTCTGCAGAATTGTTAAAAACAATTTTGCTACGTGGCCAAAAGTTTAAACAATAATATTGACTCTGTTTGTTTATTGATGTTAACCATTACTTTACTTTGTTAACAATCGTTATATCACTTTTGTTTTATTATTGACTATGTTTTCTAGTGAGCAATATTTGATGATCTATCATAATTAAAACCACTTTAACAACACGCAATGAGACATTTGGGAAAATAGGAAAACAAGTCTAAGAAATAATTAAAAGTCTATTAACCGACAGAAACTCTACGAAAAAGACATAAAGTCTGCAATAACATTTCAAAAATCTACTACGCCTAGGTCGTTGTAGTCTTCCATAAAAAAATCTGATATAACGTCTAGAAAGTTTACCAGGAGAAAATTAAGTCTACGAAGTCCAAAAAAGTCTACAAAGTCAATATAAATCTACGGTTACACATGATATATCTATAACCACGTCGATGTATTCAAGTTCCCTTAAAAATCTACGACCACTTGGTGAAAGTGTACGAACTCAAACAATAAGTCTGCAGCGGAAAATCAAATCTACTGCTGAATAATTTAACTCTACCAACCGAAAAACAAATCTACAAAAAAAAATCTAGGAATCTACAAAACAAATCTACAAATCGGAAACAAATCTGCTGTAAAGAAAAATAACTCTGCAAAATGTAAGATAAGTCTACTGCATCATTTATGAAACTCTACGACAACTAATCAAAATAAATCTACCAAATTTTTAAATAAATCTACAAATCACCATAGAAAAATCTATGATCCGGATTATAAGTCTACAATCTGAAAAACAAATCTACAATTTTGACAACAAGTCTACAATCTCCAGAACAAGTCTACAACAACAAAAACAAATCTACAAATTCAAAAACAAATCTACAGAATAAAAACAAGTCCACCACTAAAGAACGGTAGACTTAATTTGGTAGACTTATACGAAAATCTTGTAAACTTATTCACGGATTCCAGAAAACTTAACATTTCATTAATGGCAGTTTCGTAAATACGTTTTTGTCATAACGCTGGAAAAGGGTAAATCCGTCCGATAAAGTTATTTCAATAATTCAAACTTTTCAAGATTCTTTCAGTAATTAAGATACTTTCCAATGTTGATTTATAAGGTTGATTAGTAAACTTCCCTCAAATTTATACCAACTTTCAAGTTGATATTAGTGGCTCAAAGTTTAGTAATAAAAGACCAGCCCTATTAAGTTATTCAAGTTAACAATATAATTACAAAAATCAAATAAAATGAAGAATCAATAAGTTTAGAAAACAGAATCTTCTTTACAATCAATGCTTAGCTACTTGTTGTATTCGTTTAAAATGGACTGCACAAAAAAAAAAATGTAACGAATGTCAATACATTTTTCTTTACGCAAAACAAAAACTGAATTACCAATTAAATAAATTATTTAAGAGAAACTGTAAAACATATATCCACAATAAATTAAAAGAAAACCAGGGACTTGTATATTTATATATCCTTCATAATGTTTATTTTTTCCCTCTCCATTTACTTTATCTCCAATTGATGACCATAGTTTAGGAAAAGAATTATGATAAATTTTTAATTTCTCAAAATTTTTACCAATTAAAAAGAATTTTTTGTCAAAATTCAGATATATGGATCCCACAATATTTCATATTTTTCTTCATGTTTAAGGAATGAATGAACAAAAAAATTCCCCTGCAAATTTGATGAAGAACAAAATATGAATAAAAATTCCTCTACATTCCTATTTTTTTGTTAATTCAATTCCTCAAATGACATTTTGTCCATTTTTCACATTCCTTTGGTTCATTTTAGTGGTCACCAATTAGAGCCTTTATGTTATGTTTTCTCTAAAATTATTTTTAACAGTTTAAATCTTCTATAATATTACAAATTATGAGAGGATGTCATATAGCTTCCATAAAATTTTTATACTTTTTATTCTTTTTATTTTTCCATGTAATGATTTATATGTTGTGTTTTCTAAAAATTCAAAAACATTATATTTACTTAATACTCTCACAAAATTTTCAATCATTTGTCGTTCTAATTTAAATCGAAACATATCTCTTTTGATCGAATTTTCTGATATTACCTGAAAAAATGCATTAATATGTTATCATGACAATATTCATAAAATAATTTGTAGTTATCTCTTTTGTCATTCACATAATTTTTAAAAAGAAAATACAAGATTAATGGTAGTAAAACAATATATTAAGTAGATATACTGTATTTTAGTGTTTACGACCACTTAAGTGATATTAATTGTTTTGCATTTAAAATTACAATGGAATGAAATACATCATTCTCGGGCAGCACCGAATTGGAGATGAAGCGAATGGATTCTCGCCTACTATTGTCGTTTCTTAGCGAAAATGGCAAGCCAACTTGTGTGGCGATCTTTTGCCCGAGAAACAGAGCTCGACAAAAACATGCTTAAACCTTAACTCATGTTTCTTGTTTGGGTTGGTGAAGTTAAGAAGAAATGAAACGTCACTATTGAAAACTTGTGGAATTTAGGGTTTTTGAAGATGATTTATTAGCGTAGTCTTGAATTCTATATACGAAATAATAGATGCTTTTAGATATTGGAATTAAAACAGATCATAATGTAATAGTAATCTAAAAGTTATGGTGCATTGAAGAATATAGTGAGAGCGAGAAAGAACTCATAGAAATTGCTTCTATTTTGCTGCATTTTTACTTATTTTTTTGTTTAATAAAAAAAATCTTATATTTTTCAAAGTTCTAATCTTTTGTATCTTGCGATAGAAAAACTTTTGATAATATAGACATAAGTAACACAAAACACACAAAACACACATTAATAACTCAATTTTCCTTCAATACCTTTATTACATAGATAGATATTTTATTTTTACAACAAGATACAAATTGAAAGATAGATAGATCTTAGATCATATTATATCATCATATTTTACTTCATTCTTGCACTAAATAAATCATATTGAAAATTAAGGGACAAATCTAATATATATATATATATATATATATATATATATATTAGCATGTTTCCTTCTCACTTTGTAAAGTGTCTACATTATTAATAAATCATTAGCTTTACAAAATTTTTATTTATTAAACTAATTTCTTAATTCTACAAAAAATTGAACAAAGCCCATATGATTAAAGTCACTACATAATTAAGCTATATTAAGTTAGAATCTCAAATACGAATAAATCAAAATAACCTAAACGTATAACATTTATATAAAGAATCTATTATATAATGATCCAAAAATAACAAGTTGATCAGAAACTCAACGTCGCCACTGAAGTCAACCACCAACCCAAATTTGATATCGTTGGCCTTTGCGTCGGATATTCCAAAAATATGGACTTTTGGTTTAACCGAGTGAAAAGTGACCAGAATCGCCACCGAGGAGATGATGAGAAAAAGCCCAAGCAGGAAACAAAGCGCCACTCCTAAATCAAAAACTTAAATACTAAACCCTAAATTATAAACTCTAACCCTTAATTGTTATTCAAAAACTCTAACCCTTAATTGTTATTCAAAAACAATGAGAAATTTTCCATTGACTAATCCATTAAAACAAAAATCATATCTCTACTTTTAATTTTAAGCCAATGTACCAAAATAATCTTTATAAAATGCAAACAACAAAATAATCTAATTGGATGTTACAGATTCATTTGGATCACCAATTGCAGCCATTAAATTAAAATGAATGAATGGTTCAGATTACAAACACATCCCAACTTTTTTTTTTGTGGACCACATTTCATCTCTGGCTCTCTTTCCTCTCGCCATCTTCATGCTGCCTCTTCCTCACCAAAAAATCTCATCGATTTCTTTTATTCATGGTAAAACTAATTAATTGCATATTCACAACCTCTCTCTTTCAACCATCTTCTTCATCTTGACTAATATTTTTCTGTGTTTCTGTGTTTCAACAGATCCAGTGTGAAGATTCGGGATGAAGACCTTTCCACCTCCGGCGAGCACGGGTTCGTGGTGGTGATTACGGCGCCGAGTGACATCACAGAGAGACAGACGACGGCGAACAAAATGGAGTTTGGGGAGAGGAGAAGGACGACATGGCCCTAGATCGGAGAGACAATCCCCGACGGATTCCACCGCACGCCATAGCTCGGAGAAGGTGAGATTCTTACCGGTAGTGGCGTCGACTATTGAAAACTTGTGGAATTTAGGGTCTTCAGAGATGATCCATTAGTGTAGTAGTCTTGAATTATATACGAAATAATAAATGCTTTTAAATATTGAAAATAAAACAGATCATAATGTAATAGTAATCTAAAAATTATGGTGCATTGGAGAATAGAGTGAGAGCGAGAAAGAACTCATAGAAATTGCTTATTTTGCTGCATTTTTACTTATTTTTTTGCTTAATATTTTTTTTTTTACATTTTTCAAAGTTCCACTCTTTTGTACCTTGCAATAGAAAAACTTTTGATAATATAGACATAAGTAATACAAAACACACATTAATAACTCAAGTTTCCTTCAATACCTTTATTACATAGATATATATTTTATTTTTACAACAAGATACGAAATGAAACATAGATAGATCTTAGATCATATTATATCATCATATTTTACTTCATTTTTGCACTAAATAAATTACAGTGAAAATTAAAGGACAAATCTTATATATATTAATACATTTTCTTCTCACTTTCTAAAGTGTCTACATCAACAAATCATTAGCTTTATAAAAATTATTAATTTAATTTCTTAATTCTACAAAAAAAAAATTGTACAAGCTCATATAACTAAAGTCAGTACATAGTTAATCTATATTAAATGAGAATATCAAATATGAATGAATAAAAAATAACCTAAATGTATAGCATTAATATAAAGAATCTATTACATAATGATCCATAAATAACCTAAACATATCCACATCATCAACAAATCATTAATATTAAAAATTCATTAATTTAGTTCACTAATTTTACGGAAAAAGTTATTTGTTTGTTTCTATTAATGCCACTTATTAGAAAGCCATTAAATATAAAAATCATAAAATATAACTATTCACATAGATTAACTTCAATACTAAAAATTCTATAATATTAATTATATATTTTAATTTTTGAGAAGATAAAAAAACTGTGAGATTCTCGTGTAACACAACTATAAATTATTTTAGATTATTTTGAGAAAAATAATTAGAGTCGAATATAAAAGAAATTTTGAAAATATAAATGTAATAAATATATTTGATGAACAACAATTAAATTAGGATAAAGTAGCGTCTTAGAAAAAATAATGATATAAGTGAATATATAAACTTATAATTGTAGATCTATGAGAAAAGAAAAAATCAAGTTTAGATGTTGAAACGAAAAAAATAACTAAAAATATTTCATGCACCACATGTTATTTAAAAACATTTCACGACATAAATTAAAGATATTGAACTTATTAATTGGTTTAACACAAAATATTATAAATACAGTCCAAACTAAAACGTTTTTCAGAAAATAAGCAAAACCCATATAACTAAAATCAATATATAGTTAAATTATATTAAATTGATATCTCGAATACGAATGAATAATAATTAGTCTAAATGTATATTTATAAAAAGAAAAACTCAAATTAATATAAATAAATTCAATTAAGAGTTACTCGGCGAAATATATGAAATAATAAAAAAAACATTACTATATTAACAAAAATACAAATAATATAGAATAAGAATATAAATTTTGAAAATAAAATATAAAAATCACAAATATATAAAATCATGTTTAGATTATAATCATCAACGATCATCTCCATTTATATTAATATAATATAGTAATTGCATCACATAAATCACAGTTTAGGCAAACTTATAAGGAAGTTTTCAGGAGCAGGTGGAGCCGTTGATCGTGACCGTTGATGGATTCTCGTAGAACGTAGATAGTATTATCTGTAAAATTGTTATTGTAATAATTCTCATAATTTGTATCAGCGTTAAAAAAAAAAAACTGAATCACATCATAATGATCCATCACATTCCAAATTTGATGTTCCCTTGACGGTAAAAAGCATTATAGTTACACTTAAACCTTCCTCTTGTTGGAAGAGTCCCTTGTTGTCGCATAGAACTTCTATAGCCTTGTGGAAAAAACCCTTGTAACTGGATTGCAACCTACCCATTCCGAGACATCGCTCACTGTTTTTATTGGTATGTTTCTTCATGTGTGATGAGTTTGGAGTTGAATAAAATATCATTTCTTTGCTTTCAATTACCTCCACAGAATCCAGAACAGTAGAATTCATTCATCTCTCCGTTGTTGATAATCTGATCCCATGTCCGGTAGATAATGTGTTTCTTAAATGGAAATGAAATCAAATGATAATTTTTTTTTTTTTTTTTTTTTTTGCAATTTTAACTGATAATCACCAGTTAATTTTTCTAAACAAATAGTCACATATATGAACTATGGGAAATCAAATTTAAGCAACACATGGACTACTCTCTCAGTATAACGTATTATTTTCATGCAAGTCTTTTTATTTATTTATTTTTATCAAAGTAATGAATCGAGATAAGAGTAGTCTCTGGTTCGACCATACTCCAAAAGACTTCCATAAGTCCGGTCCCAAACACCGATGAAGAGGGATTCAGTATCTGGGCTAAACGAAATCCCAGAAATCTCTCCAAAGAAATCAATCTCTTGCTCTTTTCTGTAACCTGTTTTTGTATCATAGATATGGACAAAATCTGCTGGCTCGGCCATCGCAATGTACCGTCCGTCCGATGTGAACCTAATGGACCGGACTGCTCCAAGGTTACCTTTTAGTACAGCCACTGATTCCGAGAGATTCCTCGTGTCCCAAATACGACATGTCTTGTCTTGGTTCCCTGTGGCAAATGTTACACCGTTCGGATGCCAAGCGGAAGCAAATGAATAATCTAAGTGACCTTTTAGCGTCCCGACCGTCTGCAAACAAAATTCAAAACCGTGAGGCTCCCAAGGCCTAAGCCATACCGGAGTAAAACAGAGTATCTGGGAAGAAGAATGCTAAGTACCTGTCCGTTGCTCGAGTCTACCAATAGACCATCAGGGTCATCTCCAACCACTGCTACTAGTTTTCCATCAGGACTTAAGGAGCTATGCTGTTAAATTTTCCAAAATTATAATTTTGTAAGATCGAGTTTTATTTATCAGCAAAAAAGCCGAAATAATGAGAAACATTAAGCGAGCTTACGTTGACGGGCCAGAAGTAACGGAAGAGTTGTACAAGCTGATATCTCTCCATGTCAAAGTCTCTGACTCCACAGTCATTATTTGAGGCCATGAAGCGAAGTGCGCCACTAATAAGACCACATAACTAGGTTCAGTTTCAGTTTGCCCAATCGTCTAAATCTATGGAAGTCCAAAACCAATTTGAAGGGCGAGGAGATACCTGGAGTTTCTGTATATATCTACTGCGTTGGTGATAGCATTTTCAGTGTAAGTTGTGCGTGAGCAGAAGCTCACACCAGGTCTATCAAGATGCTGGTTGCGGGGGAAACAAATTTAAAACATGAATAAGCGACTTCTTGGGCATTATAAAACAATGAAATAGAGACTTCAAAGCAGTTAGTAGAAACACTGTGGGGTTGCTATTAACCTTAATATCCCATTCAAAGCCTCTAAACTAACCTTGCAAATGAGTTCTCCTTGAAATCCACCAGCAACTAGCAGCCTTTCTTTTACTGCAAGAGTGCTAACTTGAGTCTCTGTAAATCCTTCCAACAAACTCTCAGGATGTTTCTGAAAAATTTGGAATATCAGCTTTAGATCAAACCCAACAGAGAGAAAAGAAATCCCGAGTCAAATTAATTACATGATTTGGACAAGGCTAGAGAGACGAACCTCAGAGGGAGCCACATGACCTTTAACGTTGAGAATTTCATTCCTGCATCCTGTCAAAGAAGACCAGTGGCTGATAGAGTAGTTGGACAACAGGTATACATCATGCTTTGATGTAGCCCAGACCAAATTCCTCAACTGCAACAAAATAGAGAAAATCATTTAGCTTAAACTATGATCAGCTTTCCATGAAACTATGGTTTCATCAGTAATACTAAAACAGGGGAGGTCTACATTTTAAATTCACGCATTGGACAACGAGAACAAAAATCTACCCAAGTTACATTTCCATGATCCAAACAAAGAACAAAACTGTTGGAAGTATAACTGAGTTAGGTTGTGCACTTGACAAACCTGAAAATGAAGAATCGTTGATCTCACTGATCTAGAATTCCTTCTGAACATATAGAACGAGCTTCCTTTCTCAGTAGTCGTACAGTTCTGATCACAATAAGCAAGATTAGAGAGAGAGAGAGAAAGACAAGTGTAAGTCCTAAAATTCCTTCTGAACCTAGAAATGTAACTAACCTTCTCAGATGCTTCGCCCGAATTGGGGATATTCTCGTAGTTCTTATACTGTTCTAGCCTAGTTTTTCTGTACTCTTTTCTAGTAACGCTAAGTCTATCCCAGGGTATACCCTGAATGTCCCTTCCGTTCCGAGCTTGAGCAGCAGAAGTATCTGCAGCATTGTTCTGAAATGTTCCACGTAAAAGTAATTGAGTGTTACGAATTTATCCAAAACAAAAGATAAAGAAAGTCAATCAAGGGCACGGAGAAACAGAGGAAGACAAACCAATTGATCGAAATCTTCAACTTCGGAATCAGATGCATCGATATCTCTTGCATCAAACTCTGCATTCATATCCTCCTCCAGATCATCCATGTCGTATTCATCAGCGATATATTCATCTTCAGGTTCATCACCATTGTAATCAGACATGGTGAGATTCAGAAGTGAAAAAAATCTCAAATCACAGAGATGAAGCAACTTCCATTAACCAAGGGAATCAAAACGAACCAAAGTCAGCCATATTTGACCTCGATTACAAAACCTGCCAAATTCAGCTTCAAACCTGCAATAGCAGATACAACCATACAATCTTTAAGACGAAGAAGATCATGCCCAGTTTCATAATTCTGGAATATCAAACAGATCATTTTCACACGACGAATCAGGAATTTTCTAACTCTGACCAAATTAACAAGCCTCCATGAAAGATTCAGATTCCAAATTCTAAATTAGGCTCACCACAAATTTCCAAGGAGGACTTCTCCAGAAACCTGAATTATCCGGAAATTGTAACACGCCCAACCAGATAAACCCTAACAACCGAGATAAAGAATCAATACTATTCCATTAGATCGTCATCGAACCCTAATTTCGAAAAGAGGGGTTTCGTTTCACCAGGAAAAAAGAATGAGAAGATTAAATAAATAGAAAGAAAATCGGATACCCAATCTGAAAAACTGGTTGAGAATTGACGCGAATTGGGTAATCACTGGATCTGAGGATCGAATTTATACACAGCCTTCCTCAAAATCTATATGAAAAAGTTGGTTACTTATTTTGGAGCCACATCAGCAATTCAGATATATTTGCTAAATAGTTTGTTACTTATTTTGTAATTCACAGAAAATAAAATAGGAGTGAATTTGCTAATAGTTATGAATTTAAACACCTTCTCTCTAGAGCAAAACAAAGCGACTTCCGTTCTTTGCTCCGGCCACCGAATTTAGGTTGTTCGGACCTTGCCGGTGGTCGGCCGTATCATATTTTGTTTCTTTGTTTCTTTTGCTGTGGTCTCCCGCCAATAAAGCTTTTGGTTCGCCGGATTCAATTTCTCCGACTTATCGGATTTTGATCCCGGTTTCTTGTCGGGTTCTATCCAAATAAAGCCTCGGTTTGTCTTTATACATCTTTTAATCGATGCTTTCATTGGATTTTGATTCCTTTATGGAATCATTTCGATCTGAATCTCTGCGTTATCCATGTCTTGCAAGACCCGGTGACTTTGTTCTCTCTTCCCCTCTCTAATCTGTTCGTTTTTGGCCGGTTGGTCCGATGTCCACTCGAGTTGAACGGGTCCGGCGGCGTTACTTCTCTTGCGTATGAATCTGATCTAGATTCGGCATATATGAAGCGAGTTGAAGCGGTGGTAGCGGTGGAGTTTGAACCGATTTTCTCTAGATGCAGAGTTCTTGTTTTGTAGGTTGGGTTCGAGATCGGCGGATGATACAGGTGAAGCGGCTAAAGCACCTCATGTGACCGGAACTACTCGCCGGCGATTTGCATGTCGAGGATCTCGGATGCATGACGCGTGGCCATTTGGACGACGTGTTCAAATTATGTTCATCCAATAACAAAAGTTTTCGGTTCCTTATTGGGCCTTCTTTAAGCCCATGTGCTTTGTAAACTATTATCCTTCGATTCTGTACCCCGTACCTCTGTATCAGCCCATTGGACTTAAATGAATGATATGGGTTTGCCGAATAAAAAAAATATGATTTTTTTTATCATTAATTCAAATCATTACATAATCCATATGTAATATATGTGCTAGAAACGAAAGGGAAAGTATGAGATATAAAGTTCGGATTAGTAGGTATCGTGATGGCCAATTTGTGCGCTGTGCTGCATTGGCAGTCCGTGGACTCCAAGTAATAAGAATGTCTTCAAAACGGTCCATCCAAAGCCAAATGGTTTGGCACCAATTTTCATTTTCAAAATTGATAGCTTTCCGATTGATGACATTGATGAGATGTTGATAGTCTCTTTCGAACTCAACTCGTCTATAACCCATACTCCAACAGTGTTGCATAGCCATTATTAAAGTTTGGGCTTCAGCTTGTAGGGGGTTTCTCGGTTTAGTTGTAGCATCTCCTGCGTTTTTATATAGTCCATTATCATCTCTTAAAATCCATCTTACACCTGATTGTCGTGAAGCAGAATATGATCCATCATAGTTGCCTTCTTTCAGTTTCACTATTCACTCCAAATTCATACTGTGTATTGATGTAGTCTTGGGTGTCTGTCCATGCTTTTGCATCATCATCAGGCTTTTGAATTTTTATTTATTTGGATAAATAAGTTAACAATTTCTTCATATGAGAATTTTACAGTAGATGAGTATTAAAGTAAGTTAACAATTTCTGCATATTACCGTAAATTCTTAAATAATTTGCGTAACATTTACTTTTTTTTTTGCGAAACATAAAAAGATACCCAATTTCATTTTATTAAAAAAAACATTAAAGATAAAAAATCACCAACCTCAAACCAATTTTTTTTTTTAATATTTCTTTCCTTTTCTTAGTTAATTGTGGTAAAATCAGAGAGACTAAAATAAGGGTCAAATTCCAAGGAGTTCCTTGACTCAAAGTCAATTTCTCTCATACTCTTGCATAATCTACCATATTCCCTACTTATTCCCTTTTAAAGTTTTTCCCCATTCTACCCTTAATGAACTAATTAAAAAATCTAAAATAAATTAAATAATCAACCAATCAGAAAATAGCTTCTCTCTCTTCCTCATATGACGCTCTCTCTCTCCAGTTCGATTTCAGCTCCAAAAACCAGATTTTAAATGCGCCAATCTATCACAATTCAACCATCCCAGCCACTTCTATTCAGGATTCCGGTCAACCCAGGTTAGTTCCTTCCCTTTCTTGCCGTCGCTTTTTTTTCTCTCTCTTTTATTGCTTGAGCTCGATTGGAGGTCGATTTTAATTTTTGGTTGGTAACTTTAGAACATTGTGTTGGAATCCATGTTTCTGATGTGAATTAGACAACTGAATTGATGATAAATCGAAATTTGTGGTTTAATCGTACTGAATCCTATTGTTGTTATCGCATTTTTCGATTTGGCGGGGGGGGGGGGATTTTGGAGATATTTTGTATCTGAAGATAAAGTTGATCAACTTAGTAATAGATTCGTAAGAACCGATACAACTTGGTAAAACTACTATGGTGGAACTGGTACAACTAGGTAAAACTATTGTGGTGGAACTGGTACAAGTTGGTAAAACTTGGTAAAACTACTGTGGTAAAACTGGTATAACTTGGTATTACTGTTGAAATCTGAGTGCTAATTGATATTTTTATGTCATTTTCAGAAGAGGATGAGTTCTCCTATCACAAACATACATTTTGATTTTGAAGGACATTATTCAAATACCGGAGATGACTATGAATGGATTCCTAGAGAAGCTCGGTTGTATGGTATATCGTTTAAGACATCATCTATGGAGGAGATAACTTATTCGTTGTTAGTGGATAGGATACGCAGAAAGATTTCAATAGATGATTCTACAAAGAGGCTGAATTTGAGTTATATTCCATTGGTAGTGAAACCTCAAAGGCAATCGTATATTTTTGATGACGAGGATGTTTATGTGTATCTAACCTCTGTGGATAAATAGCAACGAATAAGTGTTTTGCATGTAGAGGTTGTCACAGATTTGGAAATATTTCCGATCACCGAGCAACTTTCAAGAGTAGAGAGGGGGGATACGAGATGGTGGGAGTTATGGTGAGCTTATTTCTAGTGCCCGGGATAATATTGGGGTAATTAATGTTGGTGATCCTACTCATGTTACTGGCGACGAATCAGCAGAACAACCTCATGAGCATACTGAGCCGACTGAACCGTTGGAGAATGTTGCTATTGGAGATGGTGATATTGTACAACATGATAATATGCATGATATGAATATGGTTGAATCAGTTGAGCTTCCCCGGGTTGTGGAAGAGACAAGGCGTTTAGATGAATGGGAAGATGGCTTGGGTTTTGAAATAGGTCAAGAATTTAAATGTAAAGAAGATGTGCAGTATTTGGTTGATAAAGCCGCAAATCTGAACTGTTATGGGATCTTAATAGGCAATTCAGATAAGAGTCGATATGTGGTGAAATGCCGTGAAGCGAAGCAAGGTTGTCAATGGCAGTTGAGAGCTGCAAAGATTACGAATTCAACCATGTTCTCGGTTAGAACATACACGAAGATGCATTCATGCTCTCGGACAAGTACTAGTAGTATAAGCAACAAGAGGAAATGTACACCACGGTTAGTTGCAAGTGTCTTAAACGAAGACTATCCCGGTAACTTCGATACTCCATGTCCTAAAACTATTGTGCAACTTGTCCAAAGAAGAGCCGGTGTGGAAGTGTCGTATTTTACGGCTTTTAGAGGGAAAAACCTAGCTGTTTCTGATATCCGTGGTAGTCCAGTTGATGGTTTCAAGATGTTGCCTTCTTATTTGCATATGTTGGAGAAGTTGAATCAAGGAACAAAAACCGATTTGGTTTTGGATGAAGAAAGAAGGTTCATGTATCTATTTGTGGCTTTGGGAGCTTCCATCGAAGGGTTTGTAGCCATGAGGAAAGTGCTCATCGTTGACGCAACTTTCATTAAGAAAGTATATGGAGGTTGTTTAATATTCGCCACTGTGCAGGATCCGAATCATCACCACTATCCCATTGCTTTTGCTCTAGTTGATGGTGAAAAGGAAGAAAGTTGGATGTGGTTTTTCAATACGCTGAAAACCGTTATACCGGATAGTCGTGAGTTATTTTTTATTAGTGACAGAAATGCAAGTCTTATCAAGGCAATAGCTCTAGTGTACCCTCTCTCAGATCATGGTTATTGCATCTACCACCTGTCACAGAATATGAGAGGAGCAGTTTCCTACGAGAACAAGGATGAAGTTGGAAAAAAATTCAGGGAAATTGCTCGGATATACTCTGAGTCTGATTTCCTAAGGCAATATGGTGATTATAGGAACAGATATCCTCAAGCAGTTGAATATCTTGACAAAAGTGTAGAAGTGAAGAAATGGGCAAGGTGTTATTCTCCCGGTGCAAGGTACAACATATACACCTCTAATTGTGTGGAGTTTATGAATGCAGTTTTTAAGAAGGCCAGAAGGTATCATCTACTACCTATGATCGATGCACTTATTGGAAAATTTGCTGAGTGGTTTAACAGTCATAGGAAAGATTTCGTTTCTGGATCGAGCGCGCGAAAATTGGTGCCGGTAGTGGAACTTGCGTTGCACGCTAGAATTGTGAAAGCGGCTAAACTTACGACATTTGAACTTAATGCATTCGAGCTTGATACGGTATTGTTGGAGACGACGGAATTACTTATGTGGTGGATTTGAGACATAACAAGTGCAGCTGCAGACTCTTTGATATTGACATGTACCCATGTGTCCACGCAATAGCTGCTACTACTAAATTCTTGAAGCAAGACATTAGGCCGACGAAATTGAAAAATTTGTATGGTCTGTGTTCGCGTTATTACATGATAGAGTTATGGGCTTTGGCTTATACGAGGACAATTTTTCCAGTTCCGCATATGTCTGAGTGGATTATTCCAGAAGAGGTAGAAAAGTTGTACGCTTTTCCTCCAAACTATGTGAAAAGAAAGGGAAGAGTCCAAGAAACAAGATATACGTCAATTGGGGAGCACGGACGGAGAAGGAGCAAGAGGAAGGCAAGAAAGAATTTAGAGAGCTGGTTTAATTTCAGTAATGGGAGCCAAACTGACGTGAGCCAAGAAGGAACTTAGTTGTATTTGTATCTCTTCAATTTTCATTTGTTGTGTAACTTTGGAAAACTTGGTAAAACCAAGATTTGTAGAACTATAATTCTTTGTGAAATTCAATTTTTTATAATAATGTTAAATATAACAATCAAACTAAAATACAAACTATATAGCATATCTCTTGCTAAAACAAAATATACACTTTCATAATTGAGAAATTGGGCTGTATGACTATCAATGGGACCAAAATTAGGGAAATAAAAAGTGGCTTTTTGAGGTGATGGAAAGGTCGAGATTGCCCATCACCAACATCTCGTAAACACTCTTGACAATTGACTATAACACTCACAACTTTACCTTTAAGTCTGACATTGTACTGCTGTTGGACCCCACCATTGAAGAGCCCATCAATAAACCCTGGTTATAATATTACTTGAAACCCTGATGGCAGAAAGTTGCTTCTTATCTTGTCAATCTCTCACCATTTCTCTCTCTCTCTCTCTCTGTTCAAATTTTGAATCTTGGAAAAACACATCCTCTCTTGTACGAGAATTGCTACTCGATTTAAGTAAAATGTAACAAAAGAAGATTCTTTCTGATAATCAAGCTCCTTAGAGCATCCATTTTCTTCATGAAAGCCAAAGATTTTGGTCCTCAATTTCCCCTGTTCTAGGGTGGTGATGGTTCTGGACATGACTAGTCCGCATATCCATTTTCAACTTCCGTCGGTTTGTTCATCACCGACGAGAACCTTTTCAAAATTTCATGACCTATTTTTCTACTCTGAGATTCGATCTACTGCTGCATCTCTCATGAAGATGGATCCAGATCTTCTCTCGATGTCTGGTTATGCTTCTTCTCTGGTCACAGTTGTCGTCGATATTCTCGCTAATCGCCGGCTTGTTTCCAGATCTATCCTCTTCTCGGTACACCACCGAAGATCGTTATCTTCAATTCTTGGGTTGCGTTTGCTTTTTCTCTGCCGATTTGCTCAAAGCTTTGATTCTTCGAGCTGCTCCTCCGCGGAATCTGCTCCAGCCATCATCTCCCGAAGCCTCCCCAACTGAAGCCTTAAGCTCCCCCTCTCACTGGTGGTTCTCCTTCCATCTTGTTGGTCCCTGTTATCGCCCAAGTTGAAGCTCATCCTCTTTTGAGCTTACCACCATCTCTCTGGGGACGAGAGTGCTCTGTCGTATCTCCGGACCAGAAGAAGCACTCACCTACGGTCGAAACATTCTTTGCTTTTGACCAGTTAATCAATATGGGCCAAACCCAAGAACTCCAGTCTAAATGGAGCCCATCAAGCAATCTTAACGACGGTAACACACCCAACTTTGATGAAGGAAATTTCGATTCAATGGAGAATACTGCATATGTGAGTGTCAAGATCTGGAAACAATCATTTATGGCCGTAATCAATCATTGAGATGTGGGTGGGACTATTTTGTATAAACTATTTTATAAATAGTTAAGTACTTATAGTTAACTATTTTACAGAATAGTTGACTACTCATTAGTCTAGTAGTTAACTATGTATGTTATAAAAAAGTAGTTGACTATATTTTCAAATTATTTAATGTTAATTATAAAATAGTTGAAAAATAGTTGGCTATGTATATCCAGTATTCGAAAACAATATAAAGTAGACAACTATTCTGGTCGAAACAGACAAAAGTACATGTCACTTTCCATCACTAGATATAATAGTCAATTACATTTATATTAAAGAAGTAAATGACTACTTTTACAAAATAGTCAACTACTTATTTATTACGTAAAAACACACATATAAAGAATAATTAACTATTTTGTATAAACTATTTTACAAATAGATAACTACTTATAGTTGACTATAGAGTTTAGACTATTTTACAGAATAGTTGACTACTCATTACGTAAACATACCACTAAATCTAAAAGTAAATTATATTTATTATAATCCCATATTATTAATTGTTTTTTTTATAAATGTAGTTGACTATTACGTCTATTAGTTAACTATGTATGTTTATAAAAAGTAGTTGACTATCTTTTCAAAGTATTCAATGTAAATTATAAAATGGTTGAAAATATAGTTGGTTATGTATATCCAGTATTCGAATACAATATAAAGTAGACAACTATTCTGGTCGAAACAGACAAAAGTACATGTCACTTTCCATCGGTACTTTATATTCCAAAAAAAATATTAATTTTTTGCAGGTCTGAAAAGTACTTTTTGCAGGTCTGAAAAGCTGTCCATGGAAAAAGTAAGGGTGAAATTGTCCAACTTTGTGTGTCATTTTAGTTGTGTTGTGCTATAAACCTAATTTAAAGTAAAAACTTTTCATAGACCTAATTTTTTGTCCAAAACATAATATTGATGCAAATAACCCTTCATAATTTAAGGTAAATATTATAAATTTGTCTATTAGCAAGCAAATATCATAAACATTTAAGAGTTATTTATCTATGTGAATCATCTTAATCTTCAAAAAGTCAGATAATATATGTATTTTCAAGTATTATTGCATGAATTAATTTGTAATGCATATAAATAGTCATAGATCGTTAGTATAACCATTTTTTTTGATTAAAGATAGAGTATAACCATTAGTACTGAATTTTGGAAGAAGTAAAACTTAACAGTTTTTGGTAAAACTGGAAACTTGGTAAAACTTTGATTCCCGCCTAAAAATTTTGAAACTCCCGCTCCCCAAAATCCTAAAACTAAATCTCCCCCCTTTTTTAAAAGACCTAATATCTATCAATTTTTTCTATTTTTCTCTCATTTTCGTTCTTCTCCCTCTCTCTCTCTAACCTGAATCTCTTCTCTCTTCTCTCTCTCTCCCCTTTCTCCCTTGGGTCTCCCTTTCGGATCTATCTCCAATGAGTACAGAGAATTTCATGCTCGATCCATATGAAGAGGAAAGGAGGCACAAAGAATACTCCGATCGTCTTTACGCAGTCGCCGATGCGGAATACGACATCCCAAAGAAATGCCCATGTGGTGGCCGTATCGTACGCGAGGTCGATATGGTTACGCTTGTGGATACTATACCGGGTCGTACCTTCTTTACTTCTCAAAAATACATGGTAAATGGAACTCTGAATTTGGTGTTTTGACGATGGACTCCATTTTCCATGTATTTGGTGTAACTCCGAATTTTTTGAATTTTTTTTGTAGGCCGATGGACTCCATTTTCGGCAACCATGGGTGCATGGTGTCGAACAAGAGTTTGAGAAGTTGCTGCACAAGATTGATATGCAAGAGGTCAAAATCGCAGGCATGCATCTGGAGATTCAAAGCAACCAAAGAGAGATTGTCAAGTTAAAGGAGACAATCGAAGGGATGCAAAGCTGATGTGGTTTAAGATCTACTATGTCTGGATATCTATGTTTGAATTCTGTGTTTGTTTCTATGGGATTTTCTATGTTGAATGCTTATTGCTAGTGTTTAAGTTTGAATGGATGTATTCTGGATAACTTGGCATAACTAGGTAAAACTACTTTGGAAAACTTGGTAAAACTATTATGTTAAACATAGATAATTCAAACCAAAATATCCGAAGTACTCAAACAAAGATAATTCAAAACCAAAAGTACTAAAAACAGAGAAGATCACGGTTTGGTGGTTCCTTCAGCAACTTGGTTCTCCATTTTCTTCCCCCTAGTCATCACGGGACTCCTAATCTTTATCTTTTTTGTTGGAACGTTCTCAACGGGTTCAACAGCTCTCTTCTTACCTTTTATGTCCTTGTTCTTCTCGGCCTCATATACTACCTTCTCAGCCTCTGTTACTTCCTTTTCTTGCTCTGTTTCCCCCTTATCTTCCACGGTTTCTTCTTTCTCTTGTTCTTTTTCTCCCTTCTCTTCTTCCTTTTCTCGCTCTTTTTCTCCCTTCTTACAGCTTTTCTTCGCATTCTTCTTTCTTCCCTTTATTCCCTTTCTTTCCTCTTGCACTTTAACAACACTAGGCTCACAAAAAATTCCTTCAAAAACACCATCATCGGCAGTAGCCCCAGGCTCTCTTGGTAATGTCTCCTTAACACCCGATCTTAGTGTATTCACAACCGATTCCATATCGGTTAATCTACCGTTATACGTCTCAGTCAACTCCTTGTACTGAGCGTCGTAATACATCTTCAATCGAGACTCTGTTTCCTCATTTCTCTTCTTGATTAATTCCTCCACATCCGCAAGACTTAAAACAGTAGGAGTAGGAGCCCATTCTGGATACTTCGCAGCCTCATTCCCAGCATCACTCTCAGACGCCTCATGAATAGCACGAGGTTTCTCTTGAGCATCCGCCTGAGACGCACGACCATACACATCTTGGTTGAAAAGTTCTTCAAACCAGATTGTCTTCTTCTTCTTGAGCAGCCTGTTCCAACCATCGACTATTGGGTCATCCACATCATTCCAGCCAGAATCAGTGTCCATGGTAATCTCTAGAAGCGTCATTTCCATGGGAGATGGCTCCAAGATGCTTTGAATATCCTGGAAATATAAGAAGAAACAATTTAATATCAACCTCAAAAAATGATATGAGATACTAGGATTAAAGTATGATATGAGATACTAACCTTGGTAGTTCCAAGCTTCTCATTTATCTCTGAGATACGGAAAAACCTTGACCCCACGGTTTTATACCTCATCTTGCACATTTGCGGGCAATCCTCATCTGCACCCTGAACCCTTTCTCGGAAATGGTTCTTCAGAACTGGGATGGCCTCAAATGCAAGGACCTACAACACAAATTCGTTACAAGTCAGACAACTGAAAACAACAAAAAATACAATTTAAATTGCTAGAAATATTGTTTGTACCTCCAGAGGAACAATGCATCCAGGAAATACCCATGAAGTGGGTGCCACTCCTCCGATATGGTCAATGAAGTGCAATGTGCCTTTGACGTTCTCCTCGAATGACAAACGCCCCCATAGAAAAGTCTTGCACATCTCGAGGTCATCAATGGCTCTGAGGAAGAAACTCTCAACGGAAGTAGCTCATTTGCCTGTCTTCTTCTTCCCAATGATCACGGATGACAAGAAGTACATGACAACCATCTTCAAACGATCCTTGCCATACTTTCTCTTGCCAAATTTTTTTGCGTTTTCATAGCTAGGAACTGCTTCACAACTTCTTCATGTGTAACCTTCTCTTCACCAAAGTACTTAGCAATAAAACCTGAGCCACCACCAAGGAATTCATAGTGGTTTGGATAGGAGTGACATAACAACCCCGAAACGAGTGCATGCTCCCTAATGGAATAGCGGATTGGAACGCCGTTGATAATAAACCATATATCCATCTTCTTATCCACAGTCGTGACCCTAACAAGAATCATCCACAGTCCCATCCATTTTGAGCTTGTCTTCTGACCCATGTGGAAGAAGTGCTTGAATTGTGGATGCTAATTGAACCAATCATGCTCATCATCCTCGAGAATGTCGTCTACAGTCTTCACGGATTTGGCGATGTAGCACTTAGAAGAGAGCTTTATCGTCTTCACATATTCTGTGGGAGGGAAACACATCTTGAGGGGCTGCATTGGTTCGGTTTCGTCCTCTGAATTCTGCACACACAAAAAGTTTGACCAAGTATTACCCAGTTATACTAAGTTTTACCAAGTTTTACAAAGTCTTACACGAAAGTTATACTAAGTTTTACCAAGTTTTACTCTAACTATACTAAGTTTTACCAAGTTTTACTACGTTTTACCAAGTTTTAGAAAGTTTTACCAAATTGCGCACAACGTTTTGCTAATTCCTACCATGTTTTACAGACAAGTTTCACTAAGTTATACCAAGTTTTCTGTCTTTTACAAATCAAAGTTTCACTAATTCCTACAAAGTTTTACATATCCAAAATCGACAAAAATTAGACATGCAAGGCCCCATAAATGGAAATATGTACCGTTCCTTCCTCTAGTTGATCACTGTGGTGGGTTAAAGAGCGAATTTCACTGGTTCGAACAACTTCTTATTCTTCGTGAAACCCTAGTCCCGGAACGCGGGAATCTTCAACTTTATCCTCCTCGACTACGGCTTTCTCCTCATCGTCTACGGCTTTCTCCTCCTCGTTTATCCCTCCGGCTTCCTCTTCCTCATCGTCCTTCTCTTCCTCGTTCTCAATCTCTTCGTCGTCTTCCTCTTCCTCCGCATTCTCGGATTCTTTTTCCAAGTCTGTCGTTTCTTCTTCTTCATCAATTTGTTTCCACAAAACTTCGGCTTGGCGATTCACCTCTTCTCTCGGGTTTCTCTCGGTTGGGGATTCGTTTTGAGGAATCGATTTATCCTCTACTCTCTTCGACTGGGTTCGTAATTTCTTTCTCCCATAACTCCGCATGTTTCCTTCTACAAATGGAGGATTGAAATTCTTTTTTTTTGTCGGATGAAGTCGGAAAACTGTAAGAAGAAGGGAAGGGAAGGGAAGACGAACGGATATACTGAAGAGAAAAAAGAATTTTTGATTTTTACCTTGTCATTTTTAGGATTTAAAGAGTAGATCCGACCCGACTAAAATGGATCGACCAAACTCTTTGGGTCAACCCAGGTTGGGTTGTAAATAAATTACAAAACCCAGGTTTTTCTGTCTTTTACCCCTTCTCACGAATTTAAAAAAAAAATGTGTTATACCAGGGATTAGCACCCCTTTAATAACCCAACATAAATAAAGATTGGCTCATAAATATTAACGAAAGCCCAGTCCAAATAGGTTTAAACATTGTGGCTATAAATAGTAAATAGTCATTCATTTCACGGAGGATTTTTTTGGGGAGGAGAGAGAAGGCTTTCTAGAGAGAAGAGAGCATAAACAGACATTTGGGAGAACATGAAGAAAGATGACCCCGAGCACGGTGACAAGCTCACCCGAGCTCGCCTGACAAGCTCACCCGAGCTCGCCTGACAAGCTCACCCTAGTTCGCCTAACACGCTCACCCGAGCTCAACGACACGCTCACCTCTCCGACGAGCATAGCGACAAGCTCACCCGAGCTCGCCTAACAAGTTCACCCGAGCTCGCCTAACGAGCTCACTAAATTTGATATCGTTATATGAACTACGAATGGCTTGATCTCTCCTCCGAGAGTACGTAGGCAGGCTTTCTCAAGGTGCAGCCACAAAACAGAGAACACACCAAATTGTCCTATCAACACTTAACACAAATTCCATGAGATTCTCCGAACCTTTATCTTACATTGACTATTGTCTATGTTCGATTAAATTGTTGGATTTCATGCATCAACAATTGGCGCTAGAAGGAGGGGGAAGAGTATTCTAAAAAAAGAAAGAAAAAAGAAAGACGAACACAAGACAAGTTCCCACTCAAAAAAAAAGCTTCAAAGTTTGTTCGTAATCATCGCCTTTGTTAGAAAAATAGACGAGCTCACACCTCTCCTTCTTCCTCAAGCGGAGACGAGCTCTGCATATATGATAGCTCGTTCATGGCAGATGTTAGTTGCTTCATACCATCAAGACCGAGAGAGTAACTTTGAAATCATACACGACGACGACGAGCTCGTCATCATACACGCGCCATGACCGACCTTGACGTGATAAGCTTGAACAGACTACAAAAGCACATCTGCAACCTCCATGTCCTCGATGACGAACACCTCTACGACAACGTCACGTTCTTAAGCTCAGTCATCAGCTATTACTTGGGAATCAAGCTTCCAAGTATCACTTGTTATGGTTTGAGCTAGTCATTCAAAAAGTGGAATCAACTTCTTACCTGCTTCTCCATCTTTTACCAACGCTTCAAAATCGTCTCGTCGAGCATAATCTACGGTCTGCTCACTCAAGCTTATGATCTCTTCCTCTTCAAGTCACCGTCATCCTAGCTCGAGCTCTCTCTCCAAGCCTCCACTCGTTCCCGATTTTGTCATCACCAACACATCGTTCTCAGCTCGTCGTCGCAGTTGCTGATCCAAGCTCGTTTTTCTATCAACTGCCGAGATCATCGTCGTCATCAGATCTCGTCGTCATCGTGAACTCGTCTCGTCTTTTTGTCGTCATTATCTTATCATCGTTAACCATCATTATCAAACTCGTCTTCGTCTTCTCAAGCTCGTTTGTCTTCTCGTCTGCGTCAAAACCCGAGCCTACCAAGTCGATCAAGGAAGAGTGACACACTCGTCTCCGATCAAGCTCGTCATCATGTTAAGAGATCAACCATGTACGTATTCTCTCCCATCTCGAAACAACCCTCATGACGAGCTCGCCCAAGTAATAAGTTTCCAACTCAATCCAAGATCACCAACGAACTCGATACAGCTCGTATCCAAGTAACCTTGAGCTTACCAACCCGAGCCCGTCGCTTTGTCAGCTCGGTTCATTATCTCACCTTCATGAACCCACCTTCCTTGGCCGAGCTTGTCAAAGTAGGCTTCTCTGCCCATCAGTTCAAAGCCAAAGAGAAGCTCTGTCTCGATTCACCACTCACCATTTGAGTAGCCGAGCTCGTCAGCCGAGCATGTCATTCCCACAGCCAATAGAGGATCATGGACTGCTCGTCGACGAACAAATTTTTCATGAGCTCTCAAGCCTCGTGTCAATCCGAGAAGATAAGTCTCATCATCCTACATTGGAGACGAACCCTCATAGCGAGATCAAAGAAGACGAGCAACATCTGGACCTTCGTCTTTATTAGCTCGTCGCCTTCGTAAACCTGTCAGCTCATGACTTTCAACCAAAATCTTGAGCAGCTCTAAACCTGCAACTTTTTGAAGTCATTAGCTCATAGGATATGTTCGTAGACAACTCACATCACATTAGCTCGTCGAATCATGGCGCTCAAGCTCGTCAGCTCCTTATTCTGCAAAATTCAGTACGAGCTCGTCATCAATCCAAGGTCGTCATACGAAGTCGTTTCAGATGGAATCCATCTTCAAGGCTGAATCTAAATCGCATGGTGTGTCGAAATCGTAGCAAGCTGAAGCTCGCTCCCAAAATCTAATCAGAGTTATATTGTTGTTTGGTAGTCAACAACGAACAAAAAATAAATAAAAGATGGAGTTATTCCCGAGTAAAAAAGATTATTAAATTCAAGTGATCTATGGGCCAAGGCTACCATTAAGCCCAAAGCTGCAAAAAAAAAAAGATGAAATGTGATCGTAGCCAACTCGTCATACCGAGCTCAGCAATAGTCAAATCATCCTTCCGAGTAAGTTCTCTTGCTCTCACCTCTATTTTAATATATTAACTTTACGGTTCGAGCTATCTCACAGCTCTTCATTTCTACCGAGCTCAATTACAACTCGTCACAATTCATTTTGTCGAATTAAAAGCATCGACATTCTGGCCAAATGTCGATCTACAAACGTGTCCCGAACACGTAAGCCGGGCCCAGTTCCCGCACAAGGCTGATCGGCAGGGAAATAAGTTGAACCTAGTTTTCGCACAACTGTCCCGATCATACCTTAAGGATAAGCCGAGCACTTACCCGCACCTGAATCATGGGCCAACCGAACACAGTTTCGTACCCATTAAAACAAGCCGGGACCAGTCCCGCACAAGGCTGATTGGCAGAAAAAAATAAGCCGAACCCAGTTTCGCACAACTGTCCCGATCAAACCTTAAGGATAAGCCGAGCACTTACTCGCACCTGAATCATGGGCCAGCCGAACACAATTTCGTACCCATTAAAACAAGCCGGGGCCAGTCCCGCACAAGGCTGATTGGCAAAAAAAATAAGCCGAACCCAGTTTCGCACAACTGTCCCGATCATACCTTAAGGATAAGCCGAGCATACCACTCGCTCCTAAATCAAACTTTAAGCTGAGCATACCACTCGCACCTAACTCAAACTTTAAGCCGAGCATACTACTCGCACACTCAAACAGACTACGCCGAGCACGCTCACCCGAGCACGCACTCGCGTCCAACAGTACGACAAGCACGCTCACCCGAGCATGTTCATCCGAGCATGTTCATCCGAGCACGCTTACCCGAGCACGCTCACCCGAGCACGCTCACCCGAGAACGTTCACCCGATCACGCTCACCCGAGAACGCACTCGCGTCCAACAGTACGACAAGCACGCTCACCCGAGCATGTTCATCCGAGCACGCTTACCTGAGCACGCTCACCCGAGCACGTTCATCCGAGCACGCTTCTCTTCCTACATCCAACAGGTACGCCGAGCACGCACTCGTGTCCAACATTCCTTCACGGGGATGCCGAGCATGCATTCAGGCCAATCTTGATTTTACGCCGAGTCAACCTCTTTTCTTTTTAATTCGTCTATCGCTTCTCTTCCGACGAACTGAGGGGGGATAACTGTTATACCAGGGGTTAACACCCCTTTAATAACCCAACACAAATAAAGATTTGCCCATAAATATTAATGAAAGCCCAGTCCAAATAGGTTTAAACATTGTGGCTATAAATAGTAAATAGTCATTCATTTCACGGAGGATATTTTTTGGGGAGGAGAGAGAAGGCTTTCTAGAGAGAAGAGAGCATAAACAGACATTTGGGAGAACATGCAGAAAGATGACCCCGAGCACGGTGACAAGCTCACCCGAGCTCGCCTGACAAGCTCACCCGAGCTCGCCTAACGAGTTCACTAAATTTGATATCATTATATGAACTACGAATGGCCTTATCTCTCCTCCGAGAGTACGTAGGCAACCTTTCTCAAGGTGCAGCCACAAAACAGAGAACACACCAAATTGTCCTATCATCACTTAATACAAATTCCATGAGATTCTCCGAACCTCTATTTTACATTGACTATTGTCTATGTTCGATTAACTTGTTGGATTTCATGCATCAATAAAATGAATTAATGGGAGAGAAGTATATGGGACTTTGATTTTGAGTCAAAAAGCCCTAGAGAATTTGATCCCTAAAATAAACACGAGCACGTGGTTCTGACCACTTGGATATTTTCCTCTGGATGATTGACATTTGAGTCGCTGAGTGAGAGCGAGTCCATTGGAGTAACAAGACAGGGGTCCTTAAGAAAAAAAATATTAAAATATTGTGGATCTCACGTGGGGCCCACATGAATAGTTTAAAACCTGTCTCTTAAAATCCTTATATAAGGACCGATCCTTACACTGTTCACGCCACATGGCGTGATACTATTTATCTTTTTTAATTATTTTTTTGATAAATTTAAACAAAAAAAACAAAAAAAAAACAAAAAAAAAAAGTTAAGAAACCCACAGCAGTAACACGGCTGTGGGTGCGTCCACTCTCATCAAAACTTTCGCGCGTGGAGTCAAAAATCCCTTGCCGGCGACCTGACACGTGTCATTATTGTAAACAGTCCACGTCGGTCAGTCTCATTCCAGAAAACGCCGTGTGTTATCAAAATTTCCTGCTTCGTTTTCTCGGGAAAATTTAAGAAAACAAAGGCTTCGAGAGCGAGAGAGAGAGAGAGAGAAAAAGCTTGGGGGGGGGGGGGGGGGGGAAATTCGACTATGAATCTGAGGAAAGTATGGGGATCGGTGTGGAGCCGATCGAATAGTTGCAAGGATTCGGCGAGTCAGAGAGCGATTCAGGTTCCTCTGTCATCTTCGTCTTCTCTTGGCGCGTTCGATCAGCTACCGATAGATATACTAGTCCAGATACTGATGTTGATCGAGCCAAGAGATGCGGTCAAATTGAGCTTAGCATGCAAAGCCTTGAAACGTTTGGCTGGAAGTAATCGTCTTTGGATATTCTATCTCCAGTGTTCGCAGCAGGAGTCATGGGACTCTATTTTCTTCGCCGAAACAAGTTTGCGTTCTGGATATCCTCTCCGGTGAGTTTACGAATTTTAGTCAGAATAGATGAATCAAATGTGTGGATGATTGTTAGACTATTCAAGGTTTAGCGATTTTGCAGAATGCTTTCTAGTCAATCAGAGGAGTTGTCGTTCATACGCATTTATGGTCAAAGGGCACAAGCTCCTGACTCGATAATTATTGATGGTATATGATTTCTTCTCTCATGTTTGTGCTTAAACTGTGTTTAAGAATTTGCTTCATTTTTGGTGTGAATGTGCTTTGCCATGAAGGTGGTTCTGGATATTGCAAGTTTGGCCGGAGCAAGAATGCTTCACCTTCTGGGCGTTCTGCTACTTTTCTGGTGAGATAACTCTTGGTTCTGAATCAGTTTCACTATTTCTTTTCTACAAAAATAATAAGCTTGGCTCTCGTGTCTTGGACACAAAGATAGTTCTTACTAGTTTTATCGCCAGGAATTTGGCAACATTGAGTCACCGATATACGATAGGCTTCAACAGTTCTTTGTAACCATTTTCAACAGGTTTGTATTAACATTTTGTTCTAGTGACAGCTAAATTTTGTATCTACGGCTTTGACTTTCTCGTATTTGAGTTTCTTATGTAGTTTTCTTACAGGATGCAGGTTAAGCCATCTGTTCAGCCAATAGTGGTTTCACTACCCCTCTGCCATTTTGATGGTTAGCTACATCTTTTGTTGTTTATCTTTAAGGTTCCATATCGTGGTTCCATTTTTATTTTATTTTTCCAATTTTGTTTTCAGATACTGAATCGGCCAAGGCATCAAGGCGGCAACTTAAAACTGCTATCCATAATGTCTTGTTTGACATGAATGTTCCTGCAGTGTGTGCAGTTAATCAGGCGAGCCTTTGTTCACTCTTAAGTGCTTTCTGGTGATTCAGAGCAGTGTTTTTCTCAAATAGTTTCATTCTCCATCTCTATAGCCACATTTTCCACGGTTTAAGGGAGTCAAACTAATAGAATGTATTGGCGAGACATTGAATTTATTTTTTCCAGAATTGAGACATTATCTCACCAGTATCTGATAATATTATTATGCATTCCCTGTCAAATGATTGGTTTTGTTACTAATATAGTCATTGGCCAATTATGAATGATCTGTGCTGTATTTTCAGGCTGTTTTATCTCTATATGCTGCACGGCGGACATCTGGAATTGTTGTTAACATTGGTTTCCAAGTCATAACTATTGTTCCAAGTAAGCTGTTTTTCTCTCTTTTTGTATCCTCTCAGTTAGTTTTTAGTGACATGGTACCGAAATTGAGCAGTTGTGTCAAAAGTTGAATATGTGAACATTTCATATTGTTGGAATTAAAAAGTCATTGCGTAATCCCTCTGAGTCTGTCTGCACCATTCACTGGTGTCTTAGCAACTTAGTTTTGCTGGGTGTTCGGCAGTTTTGCATGGGAAGGTGATGCGTCAGGTAGGTGTTGAAGTCATTGGTTTTGGAGCATTGAAACTCACAGGCTTCCTAAAGGAGAAGATGCATGAGAACAACATCACCTTCCAATCGCTCTACACTGTTCGTACTCTTAAAGAGGTATTACCATTGACCAATCTATTCCTGGTAACAAATGACTAAGTAGGTTTCCATCGTCAATGGCTCTTTTGTAAATCAAAACATGGTTCCTTGTTTATATGTGGCTGTAAAATAGACATGATATACCACCATTCACTAGCCATCAAATTTAATTACTCAAAAGCGTTTTGTGATCTTCAACCAATTATTTATAGTTACGAAATATCCTTAAAAAGCTTTTGAGTATGTGCAACTCATGCACAAGCAATAGTTCTTTGTAGGAAACTGATTTACATGATGCTTTTTTTTGTTATGCGAATGTAGAACCTTTGTTATGTGGCTCTCGATTATAAAGCTGAACTTTCAAGAGACACACACGCTTCAATGGAAATTGCGGGTGAAGGATGGTTTACCCTTTCAAAAGAGCGTTTTCAAACAGGGGAAATATTATTCCAACCACGTCTTGCTGGAATGTAAGGCCTGCCCTACTAATTACCACCAGAAAAAAATAAACCTGAAAGTCTCTCTAAGAGATGGAATGAACTAGTTCTGAGACTAAAAATGATATCATCTGAACTAATTTTGTTAGCGAGTTCCACTATTTTCCTCATGACTCCTATATTTCCTTAAATTACATCATTGTCTGCATGCATCTCAGCTAGGTTGTGTTCCTCTGAAGGATCTCCAAATTTTGTATTTAAATTTGTTTTCTTTGATTGGTTTTTGTCTCTGCGAAACCAGGCGTGCAATGAGTTTACAACAGGCAGTCTCGCTATGTATGGACCACTGTGATGCAACAGGACTTACAGGTGATGATAGCTGGTTCAAGACTGTAGTATTGGCTGGAGGAAGCGCGTGTTTGCCAGGGCTTGCAGGTACAGTCATATTAACGCCATGAAAATACTCAGAAGTTAGTAAATCTTGCATCCAACTTGAAAGATCTTTGAAACTGTCTATCTAAATGATCCATGATTGACGTGCCTATGAGGTTTCATTTGTTTGTGTGAGCTGTATCCAGAAAGGCTAGAGAAAGAACTGCATGGCTACCTTCCGTCATCTATATGCAATGGAGTCAGAGTAATCCCTCCTCCTCGCGGCGTAGACACAGCGTGGCATGGGGCAAAGCTTATCAGTAACGTAAGTCTGATATAGTATTGTTACTGATTTTCGTGAGCGTATTATTTAATACCAACAGATTATTTATCAAAGTGCTACTGTCTTAAACATACCATTGATATTTATATACACATTGGGCACGTTTGGCGAAAATCATGGTGGGATTGACACTAAAGATGCATAGTTCATTTTCTAAACTTCTATTCTGCCATGATTAACACATATTCACTGCAATTTTTATTAATTACTATGTGCAGGTTAGCACCTTTCCTGGTCCTTGGTCCATCACAAGAAAGCAGTTCCGTCGCAAGTCCAGACTAATGTGGTGAACCTCTCAGGTTTTTACTTCTCCCACCTTTGCAAAGACCTAGCTATCCGGTTAGTGATGAAATAGTTCTAAGATACTTTACATAAGTCCACCTGTATAGTGATAATATCCATCATTGGTTGCACTTCAAAGCCATAGAAAACGATAGTTAGTGAAGTCTGTTATTAATATGTAAGTTGTTGCTTTTTACATATGCCTTATAGATGAGCTTGCTACAACCTCTTGGTGGTTTATATATACAACTCTTTTCAGTATCTTACTGATCAGTATTTACTCCATTGGTCGATTTGTAAGAGAAGAGACAATGATACACACAAAATTCATACGCATTATCATTTAGAATTGTTTGAAGCTCCTACAATCAAAAGAATGAGAGAGAGTACAAGTAAAACAAATCGTGGATATACAGAACATCCGGCTTTTTCTGGCCTCAGAGCAACTTAAAAATTACCAAGATAGCTGCGGAAACAGTCAGCCAAAGACGACAAGAAGCGGTGGTGCTGGCTGAGTTTACGTCTTCAGCTGAGGTCGGAGGCATAGCGGGGCACTCGAGACCTTCTTTGCCATCTTTGCACTGGTTAGCGAAAAGTCCCGGCGGGTATTTTCCATAGAGATTGATGTAACTGAACATAGTGGTTGCACAATCATTGCTCAATTCGTTGAGGTCATCAGCGTAAGGACAAGCAAAGTCCTTGAAGGCGCCACAACATTCCTTGGGTGGGTATTTGGGTCCTTTGCATTGGCTTGTTATGATTGTGTAGTTCATAAACTCAAAGTTCACGGGACATGCTGTTACCATGAAATAAGAAAGAGAAACCATGTCAATACACAACATTCTTGAAGCAAAATGCGAAAATGATATAGCTACAACAGGTTTGCAATCAGGAGTTTGTATGTAAAATGGTTTTAGATTAATGCCATGTCGAGAAGCGCAGAGTTTTGAAGATCAATAGAAAACATTTGTAGAGGTTTAAAGATCACCATTCAGCCAAAATTATACACATGACCAAAAATGTAGAATTTTATAAGCACAAACACAGAGACCACACAGAATCAAGAAACGAGAACCAAGATTCTGTCTCAAAGATTTGGTCAATGAACCTGTAAGTTTATGGATGTGTATGTGTGAATATATTTGGATCCATATAGATGCCGAAAATTGTTAGTTGCTCCATCTGGATCCGTTTGTATTTATTTTAACACATTGGGAAACAAAAAAAATGGACCTCTTACTATTTTTTTGGTCAGAAATGGAACTCTTTCTAAGATCCTCATACTTGAAATAGAATTAATTTTAAAGGATCAGAAGGGTATTTTGAGATTTGATCAAAAAGAGATATTTTGAGATTCAGAAGAACTTGCTTTTCTTGGTCTGAAGTAGGTTTCTTCCAATAGCTAAACCCTGTGATTCGAACACACCATCTGCAATGAAAAAGATAAGAAAAATCGATGCCTCATCTAACCAAGAACATATGTTTTTGGGGAAGAAAAAAGAATCAAGAAAGTTATACCTGAGATGAAACTTGAAGATGAGAAGGATGCAAGTATTGTGAGTACAAGTATGAAAGATCTCAGAGCTCTAGAGAGGAAGATGAGCTCCATGATTTTTTTGGTTACACAAGTGACGAAGAGATCTGATAGAGAAAACAAAGACGACTTCGAAGACAAGAAGCAATGGCGAACCACGAAGATATGAGAGAGAGTGTCTGAAAATTATTAAAAAAATTAAATAAATAAATAATACAGAAAGGAAATTAAAGAGGTGGATGACATATTTTTTGACAGCCCAGAAGAACGCGGAAACTTGCGAGCCTGTCCGATTCTTCAAGGCCGCCCCCACCCCTCCCTCAAAACGGTGGCGTTTAGGGCCTTCATTGCCGCCGTTGATGATGTTTGCTGTAGAATTTTGATTAATAAATTACACCAAACCGGCTGATTAATAAATTAGAAAATTAACATAGGATATGTGATCAATGATATACTATTTGGGACATTTTAATGTAAAACCCCATATAGTTGTTTTATTAAGTATATGGCCTTCAATAGGCCTGGGCGTTCGGGTACCCGTTCGGGTTCGATTCGAGTCTTTCGGGTTTTCGGATTTTCGGGTCTAGACATATAAGACCCATTCGGGTATTTTAGAATTTCGGTTCGGGTTCAGTTCGGTTTTATTCGGGTTCGGTTCGGATACCCGAAAAACATAAAACAAAAATAAAAATTAGTTATATTTAAATAAAAATTTTGTCAAATTTGACAAATACAACATAATCCTTCATATATTTTTGTTTATTTTTGGTAAAGTCTAAAAATAACCAATATATTTAAGTTTATAATTGTAAATTTGGATAATTTTGTTATATTAAGTCTAAATATAATTAATACTTTAGGTATATAATTGTAATTCGGATATTTCGGGTACCCATTCGGTTCTCGGTTCGGGTTCGGATTCGGGTTTGGTTCTTCGGATATAGGAGTTTAGGACCCGTTCGGGTATTTTGTCGGTTCGAGTTCGGGTTCGGTTCTATTTTTTCGGTTCGGGTTCGGTTCGGTATTTCGAATCCGGGTATTTTGCCCAGGCCTAACCTTCAAAGAGTAGAAATTAGATTAGAGCAAATATATACACCATTTTTTCTCTATATTACCCCTATATGCTCTATTGCTATTTTTCTATTTTTTATATTTAAATAAGAGAACTACATCACAAATATATATGTGTGTATTATGATGGTATGTATACATTATGTATATATTTACGAACAAATTGTTCTTGGTATGTAACTGAACAATATTTTAATTTTTCTCATATAAATTCTATATTGACATGTTGATATAACATTTTTATATTATATTGAAGAATAATAATATGATAAACTAAACATTAAATAACAAACCCTAAACCCAAAAACTAAATCATAAACCCTAAACCATGAACCCAAACTCTAAAAACTAAACCTTAAACCTTGAACCCAAATCTTAAAAACTAAATCCCAAATCCAAAACCTAAGTACTAAATTCTAATCTTAAAAACTAAACCCTAAACATAAAATCAAACCCTAACCCAAATCATAATCTAAACCCTAATCCCTAACCCCAAACCCTAAAAACTAAACCCTAAACCATGAACCCAAACCCTAAAAACTAAACCATGAACCCAAACCTTAAAAACTAAACCCTAAACCGTGAACCCAAACCCCCAGAAACTAAACCTTAAACCCTAAACCATGAACCTAAACCCCAAAAAACTAAACCCTAAACCCAAACCCTAAACCCAAACCCTAAAATACAAACTCTAAAATACAAACCCTAAACCCTAAACCCTAAACCCAAACCCTAAAAACTAAACCTTAAACCCTAAACCCAAACCCTAAAATACAAACACTAAACAATGAACCCAAACCCTAAAAACCATTATCCATAAACCCTGAACCCATACCCTAATAACTAAACCCCTAAACCCTAAACTATGAACCCAAACCCTAAAATTAAACCCTAAACCCTAAAATTAAACCTTAAACCCTATACCACGAACCCAAACCCTAAACTCAAAACCTTGAACTCTGAATCTTAAAAACTAAATCCTAAACCCAAATTCTATATCCTAAATCCGTGAACCCTAAATCCTAATAGTAATTATTTCAACTTTGTGAATGATATTTTTAGTAACAAATTTATTTAGATTTTTTTTAATATAACATCAAAATAATGAGTTACAATTGAATGTGGTGACAAAAAAAAAAGAACTACAATTGAATGGATGAGCTACAATTAGATTGTGTCGTTGGTTGCGTATAAGAGTAGCAATAATAGACTCCTATAATTTACTCTAACACTTGTAGACAACTGTAGCGATAGCTCCTCCAATTATTTAGGGGCAAAATTATCTTTAGACGAGTGTACAGAAGGTGTCCTGTAGGATCAAATCCACGAAACTTATATCAGCGTCATTGAGGGTTATTAGTTAGTATTTCCCATACTATTTTCATCTTATTAGATTTTTAGAATGCAACTTTTGACTTTCTTTTCTGTCTTTTGTACACAATGATTGAATCCATCATGAAAATACAAAATAATATTATTTTTTGGGAATTATGAAGGAGTAACCTTCAATAAGAGTGATATTAGTTTTGTGGATTTTACACTATTACATATAAAAAAAGTCATTTATACTCCTACAACTAATAATGAGCTATTCCTATGCTACAGTTTCCTAAAAGTCTAATATATATTTTTTTGAACTAAGAGTTTAAAAATAGGACTATTCAACTAATTATTTTTATAATTATTATTTATAGACATTTTTAATTAATTTTTTTTTTTAATTAGAGTTTAGTTTTTATGTTTAGTGTTTAGAGTTTGGGTTTAGAATTTGTATTTAAGGTTAGAGTTTAGTTTTTAGAGTTTAGTGTTTGGGTTTAGGGTTTGGGTCTAGGGTTTAGTTTTTAAAGTTTGGGTTTATGTTTAGATTTTGGGTCTATGTTTATGGTTTGTGTTAGGGTTTAGGTTAGGGTTTCGTTGTTAGGGTTTGGGGTTTAGGGTTTAGAGTTAGGGTTTAGTTTTTAGGGTTTAGGGTTTGGGTTTGGGGTTTGGGATTTAGTTTTTAAGGTTTGGGTTTATGTTTAAGGTTTGGGTTTATGTTTATGGTTTGGGTTAGGGTTTAGTTTTTAGGGTTTGGGGGTTTAGGGTTTAGGATTTAGTTTTTATGGTTTAGGGTTTGGGTTCATAGTTTAGGATTTAGTTTTTAGAGTTTGGGTTTGTAGTTTAGGGTTTGTATTTTAGGGTTTAGTGTTTGGGTTTAGGTTTTAGTGTTTAGATTTTAGGGTTTAGATTTTAGTTTTTATGTTTTGAGTTTATCTTTGGGGGTTTAGGGTTTAGGATTTAGGATTTAGTGTTTGGGTTTAAGGTTTGGATTTAGGATTTAGTTTTTATGGTTTAGGGTTTGGGTTCATAGTTTAGGATTTAGTTTTTAGAGTTTGGGTTTGTAGTTTAGGGTTTGTATTTTAGGGTTTAGTGTTTGGGTTTAGGTTTTAGTGTTTAGATTTTAGGGTTTAGATTTAGTTTTTATGTTTTGAGTTTATCTTTAGGGTTTGGGTTAGAGTTTAGGGTTTGGTTTTATGTGTAGGATTTAATTTTTAGGGTTTAGGATTTGTGTTAGGGTTAGGATTTAGGGTTTAGATTAGAATATAAGGTTTAATTTTATTGGGTATATTTTATTTTATCTATGAGACTTTATCTATTGTTTGAAAATTATCTTTTACTAATAATACAAGTAGCATCTTCATTTATTATTTAGAGTAGTGAGCATCTTCGTTTAATACTGTAGCTGTTGAGGAGACGGAGAGAGTAGTAGGGGTGTATATGGAATAATAGGATGTATGAATATATGATGATATAATTTCATAAGTAGGAAAGCCATAAACTTAAGTGAAATTTACTCTAAGTAGTATGAATTTTTAGATTAATTACTAACTTAGTATCCATAACCCTAAAATTTACTAACTTTGTATGAAAGATGTGTAAAATGACCTAAATACCCATTTCAATACACTTACCATTTTTAATACTTTTACCTAAAAAAATTTAGAAAACCAAAAATACAAAAGTTTAATTAAAATCAAAATTGAATTAAAAAAAAAAAGAAACAAAGATTCTTACTTAAATAAAAAACGGGTTAAAAAAAGAAACAATTACTTTTACCTAATCAATAAAACCCAGGTGAGATTAAACCACATCCATTTTTTCCCAAATCTCTTGTCGCCGTCAACAATAGGATGTTGTGCTTTCCTCTGAGCTCGCTTTCATGATATGCATGTCCCTTGCTACTCGAATACGCTCTTCTTCAATTCGGGCTACAACGTGCATGTGTTTGTCGAAGGTAATGAGTATGAGGAAAGGCTGGTGAACCGATTTAGAAGGGAAGTGATGAGAACATGAGGTATCCAGGAATGCAAGCGAAGGAGATACTTCGAGAACAAACAAGACGAGAAGAAGAGAAGGACTCGTGATGCCGCTAAGCGTAATAAGAAAATGTATCATTTTTTCCAAAGCCTCTTATCTCGTTTGATCTGTGACCAAAAAAAATTGCTAGAATCTGCTTTACAGTGATTGATTCGTTATGCTGAAAACATATTGTGTACTGATGATTTAACTTCCATTGATAATTTTTTAATAGCATGTGAGTATTGTTAAATCATTCACTGTCTAGTAGCTCTCATGAACTGAAATATAGCAGAGATGGTCTTAATCATTCACTTTATAAGTCGGTACATTGTGAGTTCAAATGCGTTTACTGCATATAACTTGTTTCTGGTAATGAGTTCTTATCAATGTTAAGACATCTATATTTGTCTTCCACTGTTATTATGATGATCAAATGTTCGAGATTGTCACCAATGGAGAGATGAATCATGGACGCTAGTTGTTTATCTGGTTCACTGATATATCATAGCTTTAGGTGTTACGTGTTGCATTTTCAACCCCTTTGATTATATAATTTTTGTAATTTGATAATGTTGCAGATACATATTTGATATATCTTAGCTTTAGGCTAATGGATCTCGAAGGAACTAGGTTGTCGTCTATATGTTGGGTGTTGGGATCACGACATGGCAAATGTATTTTCTGTTCAAAAGAGATTTTGGTTTGAAGTTAGTTGTCTGATCAGTCTTTTAAATAATATATATTGGTTTTTGTGGGACATATATAGTGTGGTAGATCGATTGTGGTTTCCAAGGAGCTTACAAGCTGTCTTATTGGATATAAAACGGAAAAGATGCAGGTGGAGTTTGGATACGATAAGAGGAAAGAAGGTGCGAAGTATACATGGGAAACAGGAAGAAGGTTCTTTGCTTGACTTTTGCAGACATTTCCTATGGAAAAGTCTCTCTAATTGCTTACCAGTAGCAGAGAATCTGCAGCACATGCATTTAACAAAAGACAACAGCTGCAGTCGATGTTAACAGAATGCGGAGTCAGTAAATCATATACTCTTCTTGTGTCCATATGCGAGACTAGTGTGGGCTCTCTCGCCACTGCTTGTGCCTCCTCTAGGTCAGATGAGTGATTCTTTTCTTGTGAATTTTCATCGGATAATGACAGAGAAGCCAAATTATCCTTATGAAGATTATGTGGGGAAGATCAGCCCTTGGATACTTTGGAGGTTATGGAAAAACAGGAACACTTTCATGATCAAAGACATTGAATATGATGCTCAAGCCACTGTCATGAAAGAAATTGATGACATGGAGGAATGGCAAGGTAGTAAAGGGGACAAGAATTTGCAAAGCCACAAGGAGCAGAAAGCTCAGAAAGAAGAGAGATGGCGGCCACCAACACAAGAATGGGTGAAATGTAACACTGACGGTGCATGGAACAAACATGTGTAGGCAAGTGGACTCGGCTGGATACTTCGAGATAATGCAGGAAAGGTTTTGTGGATGGGTATAAAGAAACTACCACTTATGAAGTCTCCTCTCGAAACTGAACTGGAAGCAATCAGATGGGCTATATTATGCATGAGAAAGTTCAGATACGAGAAGATCATTTTTGAAACAGATTCTCAGACATTGGTTAAGGCTCTGGAGCAAGAGGAACATTGGCCATCGATAAACGCTACTCTTAAGGATTGTTGTCACCTCCTTAGCCAATTTAGAGACTTCAAGGTATGTTTCACAGGGAGAAATTGTAATGAGGCTGCTGATAGAATAGCAAAGGAGGCTATCTCACTTGAGACTAATGTTCCCAAGCTTTATTCAATTATGCCTAATTGGATCAGTCCTTATGTTTGATCTGGTTAAAGAATGATGTATGAATGTTTATTAAGTGTTAATGAGAGATGCAGTTGAGACAAAAAAAAAAGAAAAAAAGAAAAAAATCTTGATGTCGATCGTTTCATGATAGATAAAGATTCCAACGAGAAATAGCATCAATGATTCTAACTGCCAAGTTTCTTATGATTATAATGTGTACAACGTTAGGAGCTTTTGTGTTGTCGAAAGTAAGCACATGACATGTGATTCAAAGAAAGAAAAAATAAACATATACTTATGTACATGTACACGTTATATTTAACATAGTTAACATGATTAAACCCCTAAATCCTAACCCTAAACCATAATTTAAAAAAATTAAAATAAAAACTAACCCTATTCCCTAACCAATAAAACGTAAACCTTTAAAGATAAAAAATAAACCCTAAAGAAAGTAAACTCTAAACCCTAAGCTTAAACTAGGATAATGTTGAGCCACGAACTTGGATTATAGAGAGATAGGTTCTATTTTGTATGTTGTTGACAAAAAAAAAAACTAGGATAATGTTAAGATTGCATATTTCTTCACGTATTTTTGTTTTATTTTAAAAATAAACTGAAACCCTAAATCTTAAAAAATTAAATTCGTTTATTTTAAAAAATAAAACCGAAATCTAAATCTTAATTTCTAAACCCTAAATTCTAAATCCTAAACTCTAACCATAATTTGAAAATTTAAAAAATTTAAAATAAAATACAAAGCCCTTAAACCCTAAACTCTAAACCATAATTTAAAAACCTAAACAAAAATAAAAACTAACCCTAATCCCTAAACTCTAAAATCTAAACCTTAAAATTTTAAAAAAACCCTAAAGAGCCTAAATCCTAAACCCTAATTATACAATAGGATAATCCTAAGATTGCATGTTTCTTAAAGTTTTTTTTGATTTATTTTTAAAAATAAACTGAAACCCTAAATCTTAAAAAATTAAATTCATTTATTTTAAAAAATAAACTGAAACATAAATCTTAATTTCTAAACCCTAAATTCTAAATCCTAAACTCTATACCATAATTTGAAAACTTTTAAAAAATTAAAATAAAATATAACTTCTTATCACTAAACCCGTAAACCCTAAACTCTAAACCATAATTTAAAAACCTAAAAAATTAAAATAAAAACTAACCCTAATCCCTAAACCTTTAAAACTAAACCTTAAAAATTTTAAAAAATAAACCCTAAAGAGCCTAAATCCTAAACCCTAAGTTTAAATAAGATAATCCTAAGATTGCATGTTTCTTCAAGTATTTTTTAAAAAAATTGTTTTATTTTTGTTTTATTTCTTGTTCGTCGTAATTTGGACTCGCTTTGTCATGCGCAAGGCATTGCTCTTCTTCTTTTTGATTACTTAGAGCATCTCCATCAGAGGACCGGAGGTGCGTCTCTTCCCTCTATTTTTTTATTATTAATTTTTTTTTTTTTTTGTTTGAAGTCGAAAAAAAAATACAAAAAAAAAAGTCGACCAATGGGAGCTCGACACGTGGCGAGACGGAGACAAGGAGCGTCCCTTAAACAAGGCATTTCGGATACGGTTTTTTTTTAAAAAAGTGGGTCCCACGTGGGACCCACATTATTTTAATATATATTTTTTAAGAGACCCACCCTAAGAGACTCTAATGGACATGCTCTTACACACTCTATTGACCATTCTTGACTCTTCTTACTTGTAAATGTCCCATTCTTTACAACTTTTGATCAATAAATTTGATATTTCATCAAAAAAAAAAAAATTTGGTAGAGAGATGGAGGCTACTTGCTGTGTTCGTCGATCTTCCTAGAAGTAATATTGCATAGTTGTCGATTTTTTTCCCCTATTCTTCCACTAGAAACGTTTTTTTCAACGAAAAAAAAAATTCAGTCATAAATGATCATAATTAACATTCCATACGTGATCTAATAGAATATATTTGCGATTTTGAAAAAAATAACATATTTCCGTTTTTTTTAAATCAATTATGGTAAAACTACATTCCTTAAACCATGGGTGGTTAGGAAAAAGAAATATATTATAAAATATTTCTATTTTTAAAATAAAATCATATATATACAAATATTCTGAAAATTCCATTATAATAAGTTAAAATATTATCTAAATATTTAAAATATATTTAACAAAACTAATAATATTGAAACTTATAAACTTATTTCAGTCATAAAATATATTCCATATGTGTAATAAAAGAATATATTTGCGTTTCTAAAAAAAACATGTTTCCATTTTTGAAAAAAAATCGAATTGGTATAATTACTTTCCAAAAATTATGTGATTTTCGAAAAAGGAAAGATTTCAGTAAAAAATTCCATTTTTTAAATAAAATCATATATGCATATATTCCGAAAATTCAAGCATAATAAGTTTAAAATATTTTCTAAATATTAAAAATTTATTTAACAAATCAATATTTCAAATTTTATAAAAAATGTAATATTATAAGATTAGTTACGGAAATTTAAAAAATATATATATTTAAAACTAAATTAAATTTTTTGATCCACTTAGGTTCATACAGTATATTATTTAAAAGTTTTCAGAAATCATTATTTGCAGTTTAAATTATATTTTTAATTAGAAATAAATTTATAAAACTATTTAAGGAAATACACAAACAAATCCGCATAAAAATTGATGATTCAAAAATGCCACGTCATCCGTTTTTGAAAAATCTGCACAAACTAAAATTAAATCTGCAACATATCAAATAAATCTGTAACACTAAAACACTAGTTTTGTAAATTTTTAAAGCCTTTTGTCTGTGTTACGGAGTTTTTCAAAATCTGCAACAAATACAAAAAATCTGTAGCACTGAAAATAAATTATGCTCACTAAATTCGCAAAATCTTGAAAAAAACTGCAAAAACCCAAGAAAATCTTCAACACTAGCAAAAAAAATCTTCAAATTAAATTTGCAAATAATAAACAAATCTGCAGGTATAAAAAAAATATGTAACACATTGAACAAATCAGTTACACTTTGTACTACTTTAGTAATTAAAAAAGTCAATATCCTTTGTTGCGGATTTATTTAAATCCGTAACAAAAAAACAAATCTTCGACACGTACAATTAAATCCGTAACACCAAATCCGTAATTACACAAACAAATCGCAACCACAAAAATCTGCAACACATGACTGCAGATTTAATTTCGCAGGGAAAGTGACATTTTCGTAAATAATTTTTTTTTTTTGCTGACATGGAAAAAATATATAATGGCATTTCTGTAATAACTTTTTTCCTTCCAAATGATGATAGGGATACTTTAGGCAATAAATAATTGAAATAAAAGACCAAAAGATTAATATTATTCTAATAATAACTATACTTTTTCATACTAAATAAGTAATTTTCTCTAAACTTAATAAATAAAATATTTGGGGTTTTACATTCAACTCTCCCTTCTTTCTTTGCGACTTTATGAATGTTGCTATAAATGTTGCAATAGTGAGATTGTACATTATGAGCTACTTATTTTTACTTATGATTAGGCGGATGCTCAAGTCTTAACGATTAGAAGCCTTGTGTTTTTTTTTTTTTTGAACTAGCAACAATGTTTAACACTACATATTTCAAGTATTTAATGAATGATAATCTATATGGATGGATCTACATCGAATTTAGCTATACTCGAAATAAGTTGTTTCAGTCCACCATTCAAAACTATGCATCACAATTTCCCGTCGGTTAAACGCAAATGTTTCTCTATAAAAGGCCAAGAAACATTTACTATATTACTTATTACGTAAAAACACACAGAAATTAAAACAATGTTTTACAAGGAATAATGAAACCAAAAATAAATCCAAATGACTTGCATATAGACTCTTTAACCTCTAAAATTTCTGTAAACTTATTAGAGTATATACATCGCCGAACCCCCACTTCGAGGTTCTTAACATTAGTTTATTAATTTTTTTTTACAGATGAAAAAAAATAAAAAAATAAAAATAAAAGAACTAATAAAAACGCGCCACGTCGCCTAAAACAGTGAAAAAACGGATTCTAAAGAGTCCTAAATTAAGAGCCGGTTGCTAGGAAGGTTCTTAACTTTAATAATTTTTTATTGTTTTAGTCTTGTAAAGTGTGTTAAGAACTCCATTAAAACCCTCAATGAATATGGTCTTAGGCTGGATAAGAACGATTTGTTTTTTAAAACAATGTTGGAATCAATTGTTTCAATTATCTTTGACAATGACCTTGGTTGGAACCAGAACCTGACTCATACAAGTAACTGAGGGGCTGTTAAAAGCAAGTAGGAGGATATATGCTTAAAACCAGAGCATATATGAATATATGATAGATGGTTTGGCGATGAGGTTTTAGTCTAGATACCTCACTAAGCAAGTTGTAGCATATTTAATGATGGTTTGATGATGATATATTAGCCTAGAGACCTCACTGAGCAAGTTGTAGCGAGACATAGGAGGACTTCCATAAGCGATACAGTTGACATAAGTGTTGTTTATAAAGCTGTTAATAGGAATCACATTTATTGAAGATTTGAGGGCTAGGACCACTCGGTTTAACTAGAGTAGGGATTCATATTTGACCGGTAAATTAAGCGGGGCACTTGAGACCTCCTTTACCTTTACACTTGTTTGCGAAAAGTCCAGGCGGGTATTTACCGTAGAGGTTGATGTAACTGAACATAGTGGTTGCACAATCATTGCTCAAGTCGTTGAGGTCATCAGCGTAAGGACACGCGAAGTCCTTGAAGGCGGCGCAACATTGCTTGGGTGGGTATTTGGGTCCTTTGCATCGGCTTGTTATGATTGTGTAGTTCATAAACTCAAAGTTTACAGGACATGCTGTTCAATAAAAAAAGAAAGAAAGAGAAGCCATGTCACTCACTTAGAGACAAACATGCAAAGAATCGCTAATCTTGTAGACTAATGTCATGAATGATTGAAAAGATCATCAATACTTCAATAGCAACCTTTGTAGAGGTTTAAAGATCATCATTTAGCCAAGTTATACACAAGACCAAAAGTATAAATCTAAGAATCAATGGTCAAGATTGTAACTCAAAGATACTTCCTAACTATATCTGGATCCGTCTGTACTTAACAGATTTGGGATATTATAGTTGAAACCCTTACTATGATTCTTAATACAACAAAGAGTATCAAAATCATCAGTTGGAATCATTTGAAGGATCAAAGCAGTAAGTTCAAGAAACAGAGATTTAAAAGAAGTTGCCTTTTTTCTGCTGAAGCAGGTTTCTTCCATTTACCAAAGTTTCAGAGTTGATGAATACACCATCTGCAATAAGAAAACAAGAAAATCGATGATGTCAGGACATTCGAACAGTCAACAGACTTTTTGGGGAAGAAAAGAATCAAGAAAGTTGTACCTGAGATGAAACTTGAGGATGAGAAAGACGAAAATACTGCGAGTAGAAGAAACAAGGAAAGCGAACTAGAGAGGAAGTTGAACTCCATGATTCTTTGGTTGCACAAGTCTCGTCTCGATGAGACCTGATAAATAAAGACAACGAGACCTGATAAATAAAGACGACGACTTTGACTTTGAAATGAGCTATGCAAGTGTACACTAGAGAGGAAGGTGTTGGTGATGAGACGCTATGTGGGCAGTTGGACATTAAATATGTTACATGTTTTTTTGGTTAATTGTTGAATTATTTTAATTTAATATTTAGAAAAATTAAGTTTATAAATTCAGCGCTTGAAGTAAAGAAATGAAATTTATTTGTTTTAAAAAGTTTTATCTTATTTATTTCTTGACTTTTTTTTTGTCAATGTGGGTTGATTATTTCAGCTATTATAAATACTACTGATCTACTGATCTACTAGACGGATAAGTACGATAAGTACGTTAGACGGATAAGTGTGAATATTCCTTAGAGAATATCTTCTTAGATATGATATCGATAGAGTTGGATATGATCGCAGATACTCTTGTTGAGCTGCGATATATCACAAGCGTGTATATATGTACGATACATTCAGATGAATATAACAACACAATTCCCTCAATCTTCTCTCTTAGTTTACATGGTATCAGAGCGAGAATAAGATCCAAAACCCTAAATTTTATTCGAGCTAAAGAGAGAAAGAAACAATGTCAACGTCAACAGACATGGTTGCGTCAGGGAGTAACAGTGTAATGTCAACATCTCCGTATTTTCTCTCACATTCGGATAATCCTGGAGTACCTATCTCTCCAGTTTCATTCACGGGAGAAAATTATGCCGAGTGGGCATCGGAGCTTGAGAACGCGCTGCGTGCCAAGCGTAAGATTGGTTTTATCGACGACACAATAAAACTGCCGGATGAAAAAGAGAAACCAGTTGAAGCAGAGATGTGGAGAACGGTGAATTCGATGATCGTTGGATGGATAAGAGTGTCAATCTCACCCACAATAAGATCAACGGTGCCGTTCACTGCCGATGCGTGTAAGGTGTGGAATGACTTGAAGAGAAGGTTTTCGGTTGGAAACTATGTTCGCGTTCATCAAATGAAAACCGAGTTAGCGAATTGTAGACAAGATGGTTCGTCGGTGAAGGACTATTTTGGTCGGCTGTCACTCAAGTGGGAAGAACTTCTGAGTTATAAGCCTCTTCCCAAGTGTACCTGCAGTGCATCAACAACAATAGCACAAGATTATGAAGACGAGAAAGTGCACATGTTCTTGATGGGGTTAGACGAGTCAAGATTTGGACACATATGTACCAACATCATTGGCTTGGAACCACTGTCGGATCTGAACTCTGTTTATCAACGGGTGATCCGTGAAGAAAGACGTGTTCTGACTTCACGTACTGAGTCAAAAGGAGAAGCAGTCGGGTTTGTTGCAAAAACAGAGCTTGACAAAACAGATCAGTCGGTATCACTTGCTGCAGCTGTTGCAAAGTCTCGTGGACCACCGATTGTGTGCTCTCATTGTGGTAGAACTGGGCACGACAAGAAAGATTGCTGGCAGATAATTGGTTTCCCGGATTGGTGGACAGAAAGGAATCAAAACAGTGATCGTGGCGGACATGGAAGAGACAGGGGTCAAGGACGAGGCCGTAGTCAAAACCTTCGTGCAAATGCAACACAAGCAAGCTCAAGCACAAGAGGTGATTTTACGGATGAGCAGTGGGCATCATTGACGGCTTTGATTGAGCAACAGAAGTCAAAGCCAATACTAGACAGACTCAACGGTAAGAAACAGACCGGCAAAGTTATTCTGGACACGGGAGCATCTCACCATATAACCGGAGATGCAAGCCTGTTTATCAACTTGCGTGATATTGCCTCATGTCCAGTGAGCTTTGCCGATGGGAGCCAAGTTTAGGCTACTAAGCTGGGAGACTTGCGGTTATCTAACAAGATATTGTTGTCGCATGTTTTTCTAGTGCCTAACCTGAACTGCACTTTACTTTCTGTGGCCAAATTATTAAAGCAAACTGGTGGTCTTGCGATTTTTACTGATGCATTATGTATCTTGCAGGACCGTTTTATGAGGATCCTGATTGGAGCCGGTGAAGAACGAGACGGGGTGTATGTTTATCGGGATGTTACAATGGCTAGAGGATACAGAGTTAAAGCTGCTGAAGACAAGACTCTGTGGCATTGGCGATTGGGACATCCTTATTTTGGTGTTTTAGGTTTCTTACCATTTCTTTCTAGTGTTCAGTCAATCGACAAGTTTGGAGGTTGCAACGTTTGCTTTGAATCGAAACAAACACGAAGTGTATTTCCCGACAATTTTAATAAAGCTTCAGCTTTTTTTGAGTTAATACATGTTGATCTTTGGGGGCCATACAGAGAAGTATCATCGTGTGGTGCCGTGTATTTTCTTACGATCGTAGACGATTTCTCAAGAGCAGCCTGGATACATTTACTTCTTGAGAAATCAGAAGTAAAAACTGTGTTACCGCGCAAAGGCAATCTGGTCGCCAAGTGAAGAACATAAAAAGCGACAACGGAACATAATTTATGTGCTTGTCCAAGTACTTCACTGAAAATGGAATCATACATCAAACGTCATGTGTTGCGACTCCACAACAAAACGGGAGGGTGGAGCGCAAACATCGCCATATTCTGAACGTCTCGATATCCTTGATGTTTGATAGGTCAAGAATTATCCCTATTCTAACTGCAAGTGCACAATGATGTAGTTGTAGTACTTAGGGTATCGAATCCACAGGGACTCCGGTCAACGATAGATTAAGAACAGTAAAGATTAAACTAGGAGAAATCAATATTGGGAAAGCAGTAAATCAAACAGCAGAAAAGTAAATAGCGAGTTTGTGAGCAAGGAAGGCGAAGCGTTAAGTCTAGGAAGTTCTCCGGAAATCACAAACATAAACTAATCAATCAATCAGGATCTAATTAAGAACTGTTCTAGAACTCAAACACAGATATAGAATTAACCAACTGTCGTTGCGAGAATTCTCTAAGTCTAAGTGCAGCAATCCAAATTCCTTTGCAATTACTAACAGATTAAACTAGCTTTAAGATCAAGTTCGATATGTTCACAATTCAATTAAACCAAATTACTTTGCGAGTAATTAAATTGCTCATCTAGGTTCTTTCTAGCTAATCAACCAACTGTCGTTGCATCAATCAACCTAACATCATAAATCTGGGTAGCTAATTCAGATTAAGCAGTAAGAACAATCCTAGATGAAGAACTAACAGATATGAATCCCTAACAGATTGATTAACCTAATATTCCATGAAATCTCTAAAGAGAATCCCTAAACTTAACAGGTAATCTACTCAGACATAATCATCGAGACAGAAAACATCTTGAATAGAAAACCAAATAATATAAAATCAAATAAAAAACTGGGGGTTCGAAATCCTCTCTCTTTCAAGAGTAGGATCAGCCCCTCAACTCTCTCTCTGAAAATAAAATAAAGCGTAAGTAAAGCGTAGCCTAAACAATGGCTTAAAAACCCTAATATAATGGTCTAAAGTCGGCTGGGGCTTCTTTATAATTATGAAGAACTTCTGGGCAAAGTTGCAATATCCAAACTCTTCATTAAACGCCGAGTATTTGTCTGCGTCGACCTTGCATCGATCGTTGCCACAAGTGTGTCGATCGATGCAGGTCTGTGAATTTGACAGTGAGCTCTTCTTCTCGGGTTAAATCTCTAAAATGCTCCAGAATGCTCCAATAACTCCAATTCTGCTTCAAACGTGTCTAGACCTGTAAACATAACTAAAAGACTCCAAAACATAACATAAGACTCGATAAATAAGACATATACCATAGTTAAAATCCCTAAAATCCATGGTATATCAATGTTTGAGGCCAATTTACCAATTAAATTATGGGGCGAGAGTGTTCTAGCTGCCGCACACGTCACTAACAGAACACCATCGAGCTTGTTACATGGGCAGACACCTTACGAATGCTTGTATGGTAAACCGCCTTCCTATACGGATATCAAAGTCTTTGGCTGTCTTTGCTTTGCGCATGCCAAGACAAGAGACACCGACAAGTTTCAGAAACGCAGTAGACGATGCATATTTGTGGGCTATCCATTCGGGAAAAGAGGATAGAAGTTATACGATCTTGACAACAATGAATTCTTTGTTTCAAGAGACGTGTTCGATGAAAAGACATACCTGTATAAGGTCACCAACGAAGTCTCACCTACAGCAACAGTTCAAATAGCACCCGTTGTCATGAATGAGGTCAACGGTTTTGAACTAATGCCAATGACTACTGAAGTAAGGGGGAGTGTTGAAGACACAGTTGAAACAGCGCCAATGGTTTCTGTGGGCTATCCATTCGGCAAAAGAGGATAGAAGTTATACGATCTTGACAACAATTAATTCTTTGTTTCAAGAGATGTCGTGTTCGATGAAAAGACATACATGTATAAGGTCACCAACGAAGTCTCACCTACAACAACAGCTCAAATAGCACCCGTTGTCATGAATGAGGTCAACGGTTTTGAACTAATGCCAATGACTACTGAAGTAAGGGGGATTGTTGAAGACACAGTTGAAACATCGCCAGTGGTTTCTGATCCACAAAACATAACGGCACAACAAGCTGCACCAGAGGTTTCACGCATAGAAACTGAGCCTCCAACACTCCTTGGACGAGGTCACCGTGAGTCATAGCCATCAGTAAAGCTTTGTGATTATGTCCTCTACAACATCCAGAGTATGCCTGATAAACATACACCACATCCTGCTCTCATCGGTCAACAATCTTTGTCCTTCGAAACGGTTCCTGGTAAGACGTCGTATCCTATCTCTGCCTATATTACTGATGCGATTTTCTCCGAAAAACATCAAGTTTTTCTCGCAGCAATTTCATCAGGATTTGAGCCGCGTTGTTACAAAGAAGCAATGCTGGACTCTAAATGGAATAAGGCCATGTCAAGTGAAATTGTAACGCTTGAGGGGCAGAGGACATGGGACGTAGTAACGTTGCCAAAAGGAAAGAAGGCTTTGGGATGTAAGTGGGTATTTAAATTTAAGTTCAATGCTGACGGGACGGTCGAGAGACATAAAGCCACACTCGTGTGTCTAGGCAACAAACAAGTCGAGGGTCGAGATTTTGAGGAAACATTTGCGCCGGTCGCAAAGTTAACGACAATACGTGCCTTATTAGAAGTTGCAGTAGCAAGGAATTGGGAGGTGCATCAAATGGATGTGCATAATGCCTTCCTCCATGGTGATCTTAAAGAGGAGGTATATATTAAGATGCCACCGGGTTTCTATGCTAATAATCCAAACAAAGTGTGCAGGTTGAGGAAGTCTTTGTATGGCTTGAAACAGGCGCCACGGTGTTGGTTTGCGAAGCTAACAACATCACTCAAGGCATTTGGTTTCAAGCAGTCTTATTCAGATTACTCACTCTTTACCTACATCTAAAATGGGAAGAGTTTGCGTGTACTGGTGTACGTGGATGACTTGGTAATAGAAGGCAGTGATCTAGCTATGGTTACCAAATTTAAAGAGTATCCCAGTCAGTGTTTCAAGATGAAGGACCTTGGAAAAGTGAAATATTTCCTTGGTATTGAAATTGCTAGAGGACCGTTGGGAATGTCTGTAACACAGAGAAAGTATGCAATGGACATTATCTCAGAGGCTGGGTTATTCGGTTGCAGGCCAGTCACAACACCCATGGAGCAAAACCATAAGCTAATTTCTGATGAGGGACCATTGTACAAGGATCTGGGCCGGTTTAGACGATTTGTAGGGAGATTGGTATACCTCGCAATAACTAGGCCAGAGCTGTCTTATCCGATCCACGTTCTCTCACATGTGATGCATAAGCCGAGACAAGCACACTGGGATGCAGTCGTATGCATCCTCTGTTACCTAAAAGGCTGTCCCGGGTAAGGAATAATGTTGAAGTCAGCTAGCGATCTGCGCATACGAGCGTTTTGTGACTCAGATTGGGCGACGTGTCCAAACACACTGAGGTGATTGTCTGCGTTCGTGGTACTGCTTGGTGATTCACCCATCGCTTGGCAGACGAAGAAGCAGGACACGGTCTCACATTCATCAGCTGAGGCCGAGTACCAGTCAATGGCTGCAGCCTTACGCGAGCTTAAGTGGCTGAAGAGATTGTTAGCAGACTTGGGAGTTGTTCATAAAGAGCCTATGGAGTTGTTCTGTGATAGTAAAGCTGCAATACATATAGCAGCTAATCCGGTTTTTCATGAACGGACAAAGCATACAGAATCAGATTGTCATGCGGTTCGTGATGCAGTACAAGACGGGTTGATATCAACACGACATGTCCGTACAGCAGAACAGCTTGCTGACATTTTGACAAAAGCTTTAGGAGCTGTACCTTTTCATTACCTGATGTACAAGTTGGGAGTATGCAATCTACATGCTCCCACTTGAGGGGGAGTGTTAGACGGATAAGTACGATAAGTATGTTAGACGGATAAGTGTGAATATTCCTTAGAGAATATCTTCTTAGATATGATATCGATAGAGTTGGATATGATCGCAGATACTCTTGTTGAGCTGCGATATATCACAAGCGTGTATATATGTACGATATATTCAGATGAATAGAACAACACAATTCCCTCAATCTTCTCTCTTAGTTTACATGTAGCTTCCTTGGTTGGTTCGAAGGATGATGAAAACAAGAGGGAAAGACATGAAGAGGATATCGATATTGACACCAATTATGAGGTCTCTCCTTTAGACTATCATTTGGTCTTCAGGTGAAATAACAGACCCAAGAAAGTGCACAAATTTTGGTTAGAACCATTGAGAGTTTATGTTGAGGCTGGTTCATGCCAAATTACTAACTATCTAGGAAGATATGATATGAGGTTGATCGACATGATTAATTGTGTGGAGATATTTGAGCCACAACACATCTCCATATTTCACTCACAGTTGAAAAACAAATGGGAATGAGTTTCTTCACATGTGACACAAACTACACGATTATGGACCATTTCTTCCCCAACACTGGAGTTGGTCTCTTCAACAGCCTATAAAACCAGACAACAGAGCGTCGTGGAACAAATTGAGAAGGAGTACAAATACATATTTGCAACCACTTACCAAAAAATTATGCACAAAACAAACTTTGAATCATGTTTATATGTTTTATAAAACAAAACCGTCACAAAATCAAAGAGCCAAAGATTGTATAAAACTACTACAAATCTTGCTTAATTTCATATGACTATCACTAATGCGATTATCTATACATACACTTTTCATAAATACAAACTCGACATCGAGATTCAAGGCTTTCTATCACTATTTGAATTGAAAAAGAGGGAGAAATTTTATAAGAAACTTGAAAACCACGATTCTCTAGTGGAGAAGTATGCTTGTGGTGTCAAATTTCTCAAACCTAGATGCATCCCAGTTACTCGATAGGTTTGTGTTCTTCATGAATAAGATTTGTTTTCTTTGTGAACTATCTTCGATGAAGATTGGTTTTGTTTTAAAATTTTACAGTTGGGTCGGGTGGATGTTAGGTGGGTCTGGTTGGATTTTATGATTGGGTTAGGTCAGATATCGTCGTCTGATATACTATTCTGGTAATATAAAATATGATGATGAAGTTAAATACATAAATCTTGTTAGTTGATACATGTAATCATATGAACTATATATTTTGTGTAGTTACATATAGATTAATATTGTTTAGATGTGTGGCCATGTGAAGAAGTATAATTAGTGTAGTTAACAAGTTGTTTTTGCATAATGAATTTCAGTTTTATATTTTTGGAATTGAAGTATATAATTGGTATATAAATTTTTTAACAGTGAGATTAATCTTAGTTTATTTACATAAATACTTAAATTTATGGTTTTAATATTTATTAGTGTTTTAAAATGATGTTAAGTGAAAAAAAATTAATAATAATAAATGCCAAAAATATTAATAATAATAAAACTGTAGAATCTACTTTAAAGTGATAATGTGAAATGGATATTGTAGAAGAAGAATATATAAGAATATTAATACTCTCTCCGTTTTTCAATATATGAGGTTTTAGAATTTTAACTTTTTAGTGTTCTCATTTTTCTATGCAAATGTTTGTTTTATTTAATATCAAAATCCAAAATGCAATTAAGAGATCTTTTTGAAAAAACATTAATTAGTTAGCTTCCACCAACAATACATAACATAACACGAGACAAAAAAAAAATCAAAAGGGGAAGTTATAGAAAATTTCACCATTCACTACAAAAAAAGTCCAAAACAAGCATAGAAAAAAAAAAATACAAGTCTTTAAAAAAGATCACAATAGAAAAAGATCTACTAATCCGACGAACTTAGTACATTCATGACATTTTGAACCAACAAAGCATCACAATTTAGTTGTATGGGAAGAATATTATCTTTCTCCAACATTACTTTCTTCATATGCGATAGCTTGTATTTGTTTGATCCTTCAATTCTCATGATCTCTCCCATACATGATTGAAGAGTCAAAAAATATGATTTACCTTTTTTGAAGGATATTTTTCAAAGGCATTTTCTACCGCATGGACAATGTCTTCAATGGTTTTGGGGAATTCCTTATGTTGCAGCGACTGAATAGCGCTAAAAAATCCAAGATCTAATATATTTAGATCTGGCAAGTTCTGTGATTGACACATCAAACGAATATCAAATCCATTTTCCGACGCAGCCTCTTGGAATTCTTTATCTCCACGATCAACATGTGTTCTTGCATTATCCTATTGAATATAAATAACCTTACTTCGATCTTCACTTGGCCATTTTTCACGAATTGCCGGAAGAACTTTTTCAATCAAACATGATTTGATGTCTTCTCTTTTTACAGACGTTTTCGCTTTAAGTTCCAAAGTTCCAGCAGCTCTATTTTTACTCCGTCTCTTCGTCGGTTCCATAGTAACAAATGAAAATATTCCAGTTTTTCCAGAAAATATTTCTTTCCCTTCCCCGTCAAATCTTGGGCTAGCCATCGAAGCTAGAAACATTACCTTTTCAATGTAATTCTTGCTTTGACATGTACGTTGTGGCTCTTCTTCGGTTGGAAGTAGATAATATTTCTCGGATTTTTTCGTCATGTAAAACCATTTTTCATCAATATGTACAACTGATAACTAGATTTTGCAATCTTTTGGAGGTATCAATTCCCCATTCTTATGAGGGATCAATCCATTTTTGGGATTGGATTAGACCAAAATGAATACACCAAACCTCTAGAGACAAATCACTTAATCAAATTCAGTTTCTAACAATCCTAACAAAAGACAATTCAATCTAGCAACTAACAAGCAAGCAAGATTTAATAAACTAAGATTCAATAAAAGAAAGCAAGGTCCATGAGTTGAGGTCAATGGATTGGATGACTTGGGACAATCGAAGATGCTTAATACAAACTTCTAAGAAGCTAATCTCCCAGCTAGGAACTCAATAAATAGATTAATTCAATGTCTTGACACTAATCCCTTTCCCTAATCAAAACCCAAGAACAAACTCTCATTTGTGAATCAAGATTAGGCAAGCATGCAAAACAAATTCCAATTAGCTAATAATCACTCTAAACATTTATTCTCATGAGTTAGAATATGAAAATCCTATCAAAGCTAAAACAGGCATTTCATCGAACACATGGTGGGCATGAAATCCAAATCATTCCTAATCAACATGATCAAGGCTAATTAGGCATTAAGAACACTAAGATAGAAGAGATTTAAGATAGATAAACCCTAAACATCCATTAATCATCCCAAATCACCCTAATCCTACCTAACCCATAAACCTTATAGGAAACTACTCACTAATCATTCTATGATTAACAAAACCCATGAAGATAGTGTTAATCATGAAGATTAGCAAAGATAGAAAGATTAAGAGAAGAAATCACAAAGAGAAATACTTGGATTGAACAAAGATTCAAATTTGTCTTACAAAAGAGTTTTTGGAAACAAAACAAGCTTCAGAACAATAAAAAATAGGTTTTTGGCCTTATATAGTGAGTATGAGGTGAACCGGGTCAACCCGGAACAAACCGGGTATTGACCCGGTTCAATTGGGCAAAATCTGGTTCGCAGGTAAAACCATCGACCTTGTTTGGCCGATGGGTTACGTCGATGGAAAGTCTTGGAAACCATCGGCCTCATCAGGTCGATGGAGGAAGCCGATAATCTCTCTGGCCAAAGTCGTCGAAATGCGTAAGTGAAACCATCGGTATGCGTTGCTCGATGTTGGAGGCCGATGGAAATGAGAGTGAAACCATCGGCCTCGTTTGGCCGATGAATAAGACCGATAATCTCTCGGGATAATTTGAGCAGGTTCATCATGAGTTCCCATCGGCTTCAACACGTCGATTCTTCAGGCAGATGGGTTGAGAGAAAAACCATCGGCTTCATCTGGCCGATGGTGGACGTCGATGATCTCACTGGTCGACTTGTACACTCCTTCTTTCATCCTAGAGCTCCTCTTTTGCTTTCTAAGTTTCTCAAAACCTCCAAGCATCTCCATGAACCTACAAAAACACAAGATACACTCCAAATGCAACCTAAAGATGCTAAATCCTACACTAGATACTAACAAACTCTAAATGTAAACAAAGAACAAGGAAAAGTCAAGAATGAAAGCTAAACCAAACTAAAATATGAACTAATCAACTCCCTAAATGCATGAAAACACAAGTACATCAATTCTCCCAAACTTAAACCTTGCTTGTCCACAAGCAAGCATAAGACAGTCACAACAAGTTGGGGAAAGGGTTTGAAAATGGGAGCTCATATCCAAAGACAAAACCGAGATCAACAAGTTCCAATTTAAGTTAATATCACTAGGATGCAATCAAGGCAAGCTTACTCCAAAAATTTAGCCATACTCATTAAGACAATACTCTTAGCTCAATCATCAACCTACACAAGCTTTCAAATCCACTAGCTCCTTAACATTCATTAGATTTTTCAAGTGAATCCTATTCAAAGCAATGTGATTAAACTCATTTGGCAAGGGAAAAGGTTTTGAGATTAAAGTGATCTCAAGCGAAAGAGAGGTTTACTCCAAAATCATGAAGGTTCTCTCAAGAAGAAGCAAATGAGCTATAGTAAAATGCTAAGAGTTAGAGGCAATTGGTGCATACTAGGTTGATTTCCATCTACCCATCTTCCAATAGCTTCCTCTCTTAGTCTAGCCCCACCTAATAGATGTTTACCCTTCATCCAAGGCTATCTTTGCCTTATTCCCCTTTTCACAATCAAACACTTTTCAAAGAAACTCCCCAAGGATCATTCAAAACATTTCAAAACAGTGGCAACTCTTTTCTTTTAACTTAGCTCAAACCTTTCTTTCTTTTCAATGGTCTCTTTTCATAAAATTTTCTTTTCTTTCTTTAAGATGAGCCTTTGGCTTCTTTTCATTTCAAAACTTGAGACACTTTTCTTTTTAAAATACATAAGAGCTTTTTTTTTAAACACTTTTGCCAACAAACTCATGATCCTATTCCAAAATCCCTTTTCATTCTTTCCTTTCTTTTACTCTCTTTTTCCTTTCCTAACTCTTCCCCCAAACTTTGATCCTAGCCTATTGCAAAGCTAAAGATGTTGAGCTTGCATCTACATGGAAATTTCCCCTAGTCGCCTCATACTCAACACTTTTTACCTAGCTCATTCCAAAAGGCCTACCATTCGGTATAGTATTTGTGTCTGGAAAGAAGGGTGGTGAAAGGCGTGGAAGTCTATTTGAGCAAGTAGTGAGGGGTAGAAGGGATAATAATGCTCAAATATTTTATGGTATCCATGAGTTCAACACACAAAGCAAGAATAGGATAATTATATGATTCATTACGATTCTCACTTAGATGCAGCTAGTTTCAAATCACATCAAGTTTCAGCATTAAATCAAGGTTCAAAGCAAGCAATCCGAGCAGGGTTCATCTTAGCTTTCAAGCTTTTCCCGATATACAATCCCAGGATGATCAACTAGCTCAAACAACTAGCATAAGGAACAAGTCATCACTCAATCAGTCTTACGAGGAAAATCAATCATCGCTCCCTATGTATGCATCCTATATGACAATTCTAGACTCAATCCTAAAATGCAAGTGCAACTACATGCTTTGTTTTTGTGAAAATTTTGAAATTTTTCAATTTTTTGGTTTTTTAAGTGCACATAGATGAATGCATGTAATGCATGAGACTCAAGTGATAAAATCGAAAATAAGAGCAAGGAAAACATGATTAGCAACTGGTCTCTCTCCCAAACTTAAATCACACGGTCCCTTGTGTGATCTAAGAAAGGAAGAAAGACCGAAAACAAACAAAATGCAAGGAAAGAAATGAAATGAAATATGTACAAGGGTGGAGTGTTACTTGGCTTTAGTTGTGGTGTGATGGGGATGATGATTACCCCATGGAGTATGACGGGTTGGATGAAGAGCAGGATGGTGTCTTCATGGCTCTTCTCTTCCTCCTCTTCACCTCATGGCTGGAATGTCTGTGAGGCTCATAGTATGATTCATCAGCTCCCGAGACAAGCCCCAGCTCGTGCCCAGCCATCGAGTAACGCGCCTGCTCCATCTCTGTCTCCTCTACCAACTGGTCAGCTTCCCCAATCACTTCCTCGGTGGCAGCACGTACTTCTTCGTCCAGCTCTGTCAGGACCGCTCTTGCTGCCTCAGCTGATCCGGAGGTGCTACCTCTCTCCTTCTTACCAACGATGAGCTTAAGCACCTTGGTGACCTTCTTCAAGCAGTTGGCTAGTTTCTTGATATTCTTACCGTGCCACTTGCTTTGCTTCTGAAGGTCCCGGTTTTGTTCCCTCAGTGCACGGACAGCTTTGTTTGAGATCGGGTCATTGTATGGATGGATGTAGTAGCGGTGAAGCCCGTATATCTTCTCCCCAGCAGGAGCTTAAGTCGACTCATAACCGACTGCACCTTCACTACCGGGCACACTAGGGAATGTCTCTCCCCTCCTCAGCTTCCTTTTCGGGGGAAGCGGGTCGAGAACCGGGTCAGAAGTAGGATCGTAGAAATGCTCACTCCCCGGGCGGAACCTAATGTTGTCAACATCCTTAAATGATGTGATGCTGGTGTTGGGTAGCAGGATTCTCTTCTCTTTGTCGGCATGCCCTATCACATAAGCGAATTTCCCCGGTGCTGCTCCACACAGAAATCTATCCTTAACCAGCTGAGCAAGGTCCAACCAATCAATAGGCGTAGGCACGCCTAATGTCTCGCGGTCGAGAGATCCCTCTAACTAGATCCATACATCTTGGAGGAGTGGAGTAACTAGGCCTCCCTATCTGAACTTAGGCTCTGAGGCTCGATGGGTAAGCGCGTATTCCTTGTGCTCCATGAATTGGTTTACTAGGATCGCTGCCATAGTTGGTCTATAACTTACCGGTTTCATCGTTTCTCCATTGTAAAAGGTGCTTAATAAAGGCTGCAGTCCAAGGTACAAGAGTTTCATCTCCGCTGAATTCACATGTCTTGTTTCCTTCCGTGCGAAGATAGTGTGAGCTAAAGCCTTGTGTGCATATCTGATGGCGGGGCTACGGATTTGGGCTGACTTCATCGCTCCCGACTGATATTCTCCTGAGGCAATAGTGTTCCACAACTTCCTGAGCTCATCCCTGCCGATAATAAAGCGATTACCGAGCCCTGCTCCTTCCTCCACAAACCTGATGCAAGATGGAAGCGTGATTGATGTAGAACAGGGACTGAAGTCTCTCTCTTCTAGATCGTGAGTGATGATATGGTGAGATGGATCCAACCCTCGGGTCTCTAGACTCCTTAGGATGAACGTTGAGATGATTGAATGGATAGAATATGGATTGAATATCGCCACACAAGAGATGAATGATCTTGTGATAAGACTAATCTAAGGTCGCTTGATATGACTCACAAGAAAGCTTAGAATCGAAAGTGTTTTCTCTCAAGAAGAAGAACTGCGTTATTGTATTGATACTTGGTAAATGATACACGGTTGCTAAGGATCCTTATAAAGGGGATCGTGCAGCTGTTGCCTTCTAGGGCAGAAAACCTAATACAACGGCTACTAAAGTACTAAAGTACTAAACTACCCTATGGTTCAAAATTAAAAGTAATACAGGGAAACTTGACTCACTTATGGACTAATACAGACTTTGACTCAGATGACTAATATAATGTTTTTGGACCTGCAAAATGGACAAACACAATATATGAAATGAAATCTTACCTCATGGAGCGTGTGTAGTCGTCCAAGGTTGGGCCTAAGTGGGCTGGATTGAGAAGATCATCTTTAAGTCTTCAATTGTCTTATGTTGGACCTCTAAACGCTCCACTTGAATTCTAGCCGGTTGCTCTTGATAGTCTTGAGCTAGGAGACTCTGGATTGATTTATTGAACAGTGCTCTGAGTCTTCTAGTTCTTGATCTTGTCCTTGGAGGATCTCTCATGGTTGTAATGTCTTGAGCAGCAGGTACTTCTTCTAGGTCTTCTTGACGTATCTCTATGCTTGAGTCAATGTCCTCATCATTCCCTCCCTCTTGAGAAGATTCTGACCTCAGAATCCCATCATCTGCATTATAAGGAAGCAAGTCAGCAACATTGAACACTGGCAAAATGGTTAACTCACCTGGCAGATCTAGCTTGTAGGCATTGTTGTTGACTCTCTCCAGCACTCGAAATGGTCCAGCTCCTCTTGGTGCTAGCTTGGATTTCCTCTGATTTGGGAACCTCTCTGTACGCATGTGAACCCACACCCAATCTCCCGGATTGAAGATGAGCTCCTTTCTCCCTTTGTCAGCAGCCTTCTTGTACTTGGCCGTCTTCTCCTCTATGTTGGTCTTCACCTTCTGGTGCAGCTTCTTGATCATCTCAGCCTTGGACTCTCCATCCTGATTAGTAACATCTAATGGCGGCAAAGGAACAAGATCTAAAGGGGTTTCTGGCTGAAATCCATAGACAATCTCAAAGGTGACAACTTAGTAGTAGAATGGTTAGCATGATTATAAGCAAACTCAACATATGGAATACAATCTAACCAATTTCGTAAGTTCTTACCAACCGTGGCTCTTAAGAGAGTAGATAGAGTTCTGTTTACAACCTCAGTTTGTCCATCAGTTTGTGGATGACAAGTTGTTGAGAAGAGTAGCTTGGTTCCTAGCTTCCTCTAAAGAACTCTCCAGAAATGACTCAGAAACTTCGTGTCTCGGTCAGAAACAATAGTTCTTGGGATCCCATGCAAGCGTACTACTTCTTTAAAGAATAGCTCAGCAGTTTGAGTGGCATCATTAGTCTTGGCACATGGAATGAAATGTGCCATCTTTGAGAACATGTCCACTACAACAAAAATAGAATCCTTTCCTCAGATTTTGGGTAAGCCTAAAACAAAATCCATTGATATATCAACCCAAGGCATACTAGGAATAGGAAGTGGCATATATAAACCATGTGGATGTGACCTAGATTTGGCTTTGAGACAAGTTACACACTTGGAACAGAAACGTTCCACATCCTTCTTGAGATGAGGCCAAAAGAAGTGTTCTACCAAAACGCTCAGGGTCTTATCCACTCCAAAATGTCCCATGAGTCCACCACCATGTGCTTCCTTGATCAACAAGTCTCGCATAAAACCCTGTGGAACACACAAACGTTTTTCCCTAAACAAATAACCATCATGTAAGTAGAAAGAACCTGTTGGGGCAATGTTACAGTCTTGATAGACTGAGCCGAAGTCTGGGTCTTATTTATATGCTTCCTTGAAGTGCTCAAATCCTAAGACTTTCGCTTCCATAGTTGTGATCAGCATGTGTCTCTTTGATAATGCGTCAGCCACAACATTCTCCTTGCCCTTCTTGTACTTTATCACATATGGGAATGCTTCTACAAACTCCATCCACTTAGCATGTCTTCTCTTCAGTGTTGTTTGTCCTCTAAGGTGCTTCAAAGTCTCATGATCAGTATGTATGACAAACTCCTTGGACAGAAGATAGTGCTGCCATGTTTCCAACGACCTCACTAGTGCGTAGAGTTCCTTGTCGTACGTTGGGTAGTTCAAGCTGGCTCCACTTATTTTCTCACTGAAGTAGGCTACTGGACGTCCTCCTTGAGTTAGCACAGCTCCAATTCCTAAGCCTGAAGCATCACATTCAATCTCAAAGGTTTTGTTAAAATCAGGTAATACCAAAATCGGTGCATGCGTCAGACGATCTTTGAGTCTGTTGAACGCGTCTTCTTGAGCTGATCCCCACTGAAATGCCACGTCCTTCTTGATCACAGCAGTAAGAGGGGCGGCTAAAGTACTGAAATCTTTGACAAAACGCCTATAGAAGCTTGCCAACCCGTGGAAACTCCTGACTTGTCTTATGTTGTTTGGTCTTGGCCATTCTTGGATGGCTTTGATCTTCTCTTGATCAACCTGTAAACCTTTGGCACTGACAACAAAACCTAGAAAAACCACTTCATCAGTACAAAATGAGCACTTCTTAAGGTTCCCATATAGGCATTCCTTTCGAAGTGTGTCAAGGACTAACTCAAGATGTTTCTGGTGATCCTCAAACGATTTGCTATAAACCAATATATCATCAAAATAAACTACTACAAATTTACTGATGTAAGCTCTTAGAACCTGGTTCATTAGCCTCATGAAGGTGCTGGGTGCATTGGTTAGGCCAAATGGCATGACTGACCACTCATAGTCTTCCATTCGTCACGTTCTTTCATTCTTACTTGATGGTATCCACTCCTAAGATCAATCTTAGAAAACACATTAGATCCAGATAGTTCATCAAGCATATCATCTAACCTTGGAATTGGATGTCGATATTTTATGGTGATGTTGTTGATTGCTCTGCAGTCTACACACATCCTCCAAGTTCCATGTTTCTTTGGCACTAAGAGAACTGGTACAGCACACGGACTCAAGCTTTCTCTAATGTAACCTTTCTCCATTAAGTCTTGAATCTGCTTCTCCAACTCCTTAGTTTCTGTTGGGTTCATACGGTAAGCTGGACGGTTGGGTAATGGTACACCGGGAACTAGATCAATCTGATGCTCTATTCCTCTGATAGGTGGTAATCCAGCTGGTATCTCTTCAGGGAACACATCTTTGTACCTGTCAAGCAATGATACAATCTCTGGTACAAGTACATTGTCCTGTGAACCTGTAATCAACACATCTCTAAACACCATTAGTAGCACCATTTCTTTACGTTCTAAAGCCTTATAGACAGTAATAGGAGTGATGTATATGTTAGTTTTACTTACCTTGGCCTCGGCATAAAATTTGGATTGCATCTCATGTACCTCTTGAGGCGATAAGGGAGCAAGCTGGAATTTTCGCTTGTCATGTGTAAAGGAATGAGTGTTGGTGCCTCCATTGTGTATGACCTCTCTATCAAATTGCCATGGTCTGCCTAGAAGCATATGGCCTACTTGAATTGGGACAACGTCGCACAAAACTTCATCTTCATACTTCCCTATCTTGAACTGAATCATGACTTGCTCGTGTATCCTGATTTATGTGCTTGAATCTAACCATCTCAGGCGGTATGGCCTCGGATGTTGGGTTGTCTTCAAACCTAGATTTTCCACCATAATCTTGCTAGAAGCATTAGTACAAGATCCACCATCAATTATAAGACTACATACCTTGTTCTGAACTGAACATCGCGTGAAAAACAAGTTTTCTCTTTGGATGGTGTCTGGATCACTCAAGGCGCTCAACGCCCTGCATACAACTAACATCTCTCCTGTCTCGGGAAATGCTACTTCCTCTTCTGAATCCGCAGCTTCAAGGTGTTCCTCTTCATCTTGAGACTCATATCCTCCATCAGGTGTTAAAATCATAACTCGCTGATTTGGACAATCCCGTACATAGTGACCCTTACCTTGACACTTGAAACAAGTTATATCTCGAGCTCTTGTATTAGAGGTTGAAGACTAACCTGAGTCAGTACGGTTATTCTATGACGCTTCATAAGTTGGCTTCTTGTCTTGGGAACCTGAGGCAACAGTCTTGCCTTTGTCCACATTCTTAGCTTGCGGTGCACTCCATTGATTCCTAGCCGGAGGTGCGTTCCATGATTTAGGTCTTGAGCGACTCGCTGCCGCTGTCTTCCTCTTGATTCCTTGTTCAGCCTGCACGGCTGCATGCAACAGATCATTAAGGTCATGACAAGGTTGACGTTCTACCTTTCTGGCAATCCGGTCATTGAGTCCATCAATGAAATGACCCATGAGAACTTCTTCACTCTCGTCCAACGCCATTCTGTTCTTGAGTTCCTCAAACTCTTCGTAGTATTCCTCGACACTCTTGTTCTTCTGTGACAGCTGCCTGAACTGCTTCTGCATCTCCCTGTGGTAATGTGGTGGCACAAATCGCCTCCTAAAGTTGTACTTCATGGCTGTCCATGTTGTGATTCGCTCAAAGTTATTTCGCCTACGGTCTTAGACTTCTCTGTCCCACCAGGTTAAAGCATGGTCCGTGAGTTGAGCCGAAGCTAGAGCTATCTTCTTCTGGTCATTGTACTCGTAGTAATCGAAGATGTACTCCATGCGCCTCTCCCAATCCAGATATGCTTCCGGATTAACCCTACCTGCAAAAGTTGGCACAGTTAGTTTCAAATCTTTTGCAAAGTTACGGTTTATCTCTTGTTGTGGTTGGCGATCACGGCGGTGGTGTTGATGATCTCGGTTTCTCCCTCCTGCTCCTGCATTCAGAGTATGCTCACTCTCCTCATCATCCGACTGCTCGTCATTCCTTGGAAGTTCTAGTCGTCCAACCCTTTGATCAATCCGTCCGATCTGAGCTGACAAATCGTTCCTCAAGGCTTGGAGCGCTTCTAGCAGAGTTGCATTAGGGTCGACTTGGTCTCCTGCCATTGGTTTCCTGTTCCTACACACACTAGAGCAAGCGATCAAGGGACTAGGGAACAAAAGGCACAAAATAAGAAGGAAGATCCTAAGCAAACCTATGTTAACTTGTGATACAAGCGATGCGTCAAGAACTGACACAAGAGAAGGCTCGGATGCAAATAAGAATCACGCTCGGTTTGATAAAAGAAGTTTTGGAAAGTTGAAAACCGAATTAGGAAGATATAGAAAGTTGAAAATCGATTTATGAGGATATAGAAATCTTTAGGAAGTTTGAAAAGATTTTAGAAAGTTTCTTTTTTATTTTTTTGAAAACGAGATTTAACAAAAAAATTAGGAACTAGAATATCTTTAAGAATCTAAATATTTCGAAATCTTCTTTTTTTTTTTTTTTTTGAAAGTTGAAAACGAGTTGCAGCAAAAAGAAAACTTTGATCCTAAAACCCTAAGAACTTTCGCTTAATGGCTCAAGCACAAAGAAGCGATTTCTAAAAGGAAGCAAGGATGTCGATCAACAATGGAACTAGATGAAACAAGATACTTTTTTTTATGGTTTTTAGATTTGGAAAGCAAAACAAATGGGAAACAAACTAAAACAGAATTTTTTTTTTTGAATGTAGAAATCGAAAGCTATAAACTAGATGCAAGGAAACCGAAAGGAAAAGGGATAAATACACCTGATCTAGGAACCTTTCGGCTCTGATACCAGATGATGCAAGATGGAAGCGTGATTGATGTAGAACAGGGACTGAAGTCTCTCTCTTCTAGATCGTGAGTGATGATATGGTGAGATGGATCCAACCCTCGGGTCTCTAGACTCCTTAGGATGAACGTTGAGATGATTGAATGGATAGAATATGGATTGAATGTCGCCACACAAGAGATGAATGATCTTGTGATAAGACTGATCTAAGGTCGCTTGATATGACTCACAAGAAAGCTTAGAATCGAAAGTGTTTTCTCTCAAGAAGAAGAACTGCGTTATTGTATTGATACTTGGTAAATGATACACGGCTGCTAAGGATCCTTATAAAGGGGATCGTGCAGCTGTTGCCTTCATACAGTATATTATTTAAAAGTTTTCAGAAATCATTATTTGCAGTTTAAATTATATTTTTAATTAGAAATAAATTTATAAAACTATTTAAGGAAATACACAAACAAATCCGCATAAAAATTGATGATTCAAAAATGCCACGTCATCCGTTTTTGAAAAATCTGCACAAACTAAAATTAAATCTGCAACATATCAAATAAATCTGTAACACTAAAACACTAGTTTTGTAAATTTTTAAAGCCTTTTGTCTGTGTTACGGAGTTTTTCAAAATCTGCAACAAATACAAAAAATCTGTAGCACTGAAAATAAATTATGCTCACTAAATTCGCAAAATCTTGAAAAAAAACTGCAAAAACCCAAGAAAATCTTCAACACTAGCAAAAAAAATCTTCAAATTAAATTTGCAAATAATAAACAAATCTGCAGGTATAAAAAAAATATGTAACACATTGAACAAATCAGTTACACTTTGTACTACTTTAGTAATTAAAAAAGTCAATATCCTTTGTTGCGGATTTATTTAAATCCGTAACAAAAAAACAAATCTTCGACACGTACAATTAAATCCGTAACACCAAATCCGTAATTACACAAACAAATCGCAACCACAAAAATCTGCAACACATGACTGCGGATTTAATTTCGCAGAGAAAGTGACATTTTCGTAAATAATTTTTTTTTTTGCTGACATGGAAAAAATATATAATGGCATTTCTGTAATAATTTTTTTCCTTCCAAATGATGATAGGAATACTTTAGGTAATAAATAATTGAAATAAAAGACCAAAAGATTAATATTATTCTAATAATAACTATACTTTTTCATACTAAATAAGTAATTTTCTCTAAACTTAATAAATAAAATATTTGGGGTTTTACATTCAACTCTCCCTTCTTTCTTTGCGACTTTATGAATGTTGCTATAAATGTTGCAATAGTGAGATTGTACATTATGAGCTACTTATTTTTACTTATGATTAGGCGGATGCTCAAGTCTTAACGATTAGAAGCCTTGTGTTTTTTTTTTTTTTGAACTAGCAACAATGTTTAACACTACATATTTCAAGTATTTAATGAATGATAATCTATATGGATGGATCTACATCGAATTTAGCTATACTCGAAATAAGTTGTTTCAGTCCACCATTCAAAACTATGCATCACAATTTCCCGTCGGTTAAACGCAAATGTTTCTCTATAAAAGGCCAAGAAACATTTACTATATTACTTATTACGTAAAAACACACAGAAATTAAAACAATGTTTTACAAGGAATAATGAAACCAAAAATAAATCCAAATGACTTGCATATAGACTCTTTAACCTCTAAAATTTCTGTAAACTTATTAGAGTATATACATCGCCGAACCCCCACTTCGAGGTTCTTAACATTAGTTTATTAATTTTTTTTTACAGATGAAAAAAAATAAAAAAATAAAAATAAAAGAACTAATAAAAACGCGCCACGTCGCCTAAAACAGTGAAAAAACGGATTCTAAAGAGTCCTAAATTAAGAGCCGGTTGCTAGGAAGGTTCTTAACTTTAATAATTTTTTATTGTTTTAGTCTTGTAAAGTGTGTTAAGAACTCCATTAAAACCCTCAATGAATATGGTCTTAGGCTGGATAAGAACGATTTGTTTTTTAAAACAATGTTGGAATCAATTGTTTCAATTATCTTTGACAATGACCTTGGTTGGAACCAGAACCTGACTCATACAAGTAACTGAGGGGCTGTTAAAAGCAAGTAGGAGGATATATGCTTAAAACCAGAGCATATATGAATATATGATAGATGGTTTGGCGATGAGGTTTTAGTCTAGATACCTCACTAAGCAAGTTGTAGCATATTTAATGATGGTTTGATGATGATATATTAGCCTAGAGACCTCACTGAGCAAGTTGTAGCGAGACATAGGAGGACTTCCATAAGCGATACAGTTGACATAAGTGTTGTTTATAAAGCTGTTAATAGGAATCACATTTATTGAAGATTTGAGGGCTAGGACCACTCGGTTTAACTAGAGTAGGGATTCATATTTGACCGGTAAATTAAGCGGGGCACTTGAGACCTCCTTTACCTTTACACTTGTTTGCGAAAAGTCCAGGCGGGTATTTACCGTAGAGGTTGATGTAACTGAACATAGTGGTTGCACAATCATTGCTCAAGTCGTTGAGGTCATCAGCGTAAGGACACGCGAAGTCCTTGAAGGCGGCGCAACATTGCTTGGGTGGGTATTTGGGTCCTTTGCATCGGCTTGTTATGATTGTGTAGTTCATAAACTCAAAGTTTACAGGACATGCTGTTCAATAAAAAAAGAAAGAAAGAGAAGCCATGTCACTCACTTAGAGACAAACATGCAAAGAATCGCTAATCTTGTAGACTAATGTCATGAATGATTGAAAAGATCATCAATACTTCAATAGCAACCTTTGTAGAGGTTTAAAGATCATCATTTAGCCAAGTTATACACAAGACCAAAAGTATAAATCTAAGAATCAATGGTCAAGATTGTAACTCAAAGATACTTCCTAACTATATCTGGATCCGTCTGTACTTAACAGATTTGGGATATTATAGTTGAAACCCTTACTATGATTCTTAATACAACAAAGAGTATCAAAATCATCAGTTGGAATCATTTGAAGGATCAAAGCAGTAAGTTCAAGAAACAGAGATTTAAAAGAAGTTGCCTTTTTTCTGCTGAAGCAGGTTTCTTCCATTTACCAAAGTTTCAGAGTTGATGAATACACCATCTGCAATAAGAAAACAAGAAAATCGATGATGTCAGGACATTCGAACAGTCAACAGACTTTTTGGGGAAGAAAAGAATCAAGAAAGTTGTACCTGAGATGAAACTTGAGGATGAGAAAGACGAAAATACTGCGAGTAGAAGAAACAAGGAAAGCGAACTAGAGAGGAAGTTGAACTCCATGATTCTTTGGTTGCACAAGTCTCGTCTCGATGAGACCTGATAAATAAAGACAACGAGACCTGATAAATAAAGACGACGACTTTGACTTTGAAATGAGCTATGCAAGTGTACACTAGAGAGGAAGGTGTTGGTGATGAGACGCTATGTGGGCAGTTGGACATTAAATATGTTACATGTTTTTTTGGTTAATTGTTGAATTATTTTAATTTAATATTTAGAAAAATTAAGTTTATAAATTCAGCGCTTGAAGTAAAGAAATGAAATTTATTTGTTTTAAAAAGTTTTATCTTATTTATTTCTTGACTTTTTTTTTGTCAATGTGGGTTGATTATTTCAGCTATTATAAATACTACTGATCTACTGATCTACTAGACGGATAAGTACGATAAGTACGTTAGACGGATAAGTGTGAATATTCCTTAGAGAATATCTTCTTAGATATGATATCGATAGAGTTGGATATGATCGCAGATACTCTTGTTGAGCTGCGATATATCACAAGCGTGTATATATGTACGATACATTCAGATGAATATAACAACACAATTCCCTCAATCTTCTCTCTTAGTTTACATGGTATCAGAGCGAGAATAAGATCCAAAACCCTAAATTTTATTCGAGCTAAAGAGAGAAAGAAACAATGTCAACGTCAACAGACATGGTTGCGTCAGGGAGTAACAGTGTAATGTCAACATCTCCGTATTTTCTCTCACATTCGGATAATCCTGGAGTACCTATCTCTCCAGTTTCATTCACGGGAGAAAATTATGCCGAGTGGGCATCGGAGCTTGAGAACGCGCTGCGTGCCAAGCGTAAGATTGGTTTTATCGACGACACAATAAAACTGCCGGATGAAAAAGAGAAACCAGTTGAAGCAGAGATGTGGAGAACGGTGAATTCGATGATCGTTGGATGGATAAGAGTGTCAATCTCACCCACAATAAGATCAACGGTGCCGTTCACTGCCGATGCGTGTAAGGTGTGGAATGACTTGAAGAGAAGGTTTTCGGTTGGAAACTATGTTCGCGTTCATCAAATGAAAACCGAGTTAGCGAATTGTAGACAAGATGGTTCGTCGGTGAAGGACTATTTTGGTCGGCTGTCACTCAAGTGGGAAGAACTTCTGAGTTATAAGCCTCTTCCCAAGTGTACCTGCAGTGCATCAACAACAATAGCACAGGATTATGAAGACGAGAAAGTGCACATGTTCTTGATGGGGTTAGACGAGTCAAGATTTGGACACATATGTACCAACATCATTGGCTTGGAACCACTGTCGGATCTGAACTCTGTTTATCAACGGGTGATCCGTGAAGAAAGACGTGTTCTGACTTCACGTACTGAGTCAAAAGGAGAAGCAGTCGGGTTTGTTGCAAAAACAGAGCTTGACAAAACAGATCAGTCGGTATCACTTGCTGCAGCTGTTGCAAAGTCTCGTGGACCACCGATTGTGTGCTCTCATTGTGGTAGAACTGGGCACGACAAGAAAGATTGCTGGCAGATAATTGGTTTCCCGGATTGGTGGACAGAAAGGAATCAAAACAGTGATCGTGGCGGACATGGAAGAGACAGGGGTCAAGGACGAGGCCGTAGTCAAAACCTTCGTGCAAATGCAACACAAGCAAGCTCAAGCACAAGAGGTGATTTTACGGATGAGCAGTGGGCATCATTGACGGCTTTGATTGAGCAACAGAAGTCAAAGCCAATACTAGACAGACTCAACGGTAAGAAACAGACCGGCGAAGTTATTCTGGACACGGGAGCATCTCACCATATAACCGGAGATGCAAGCCTGTTTATCAACTTGCGTGATATTGCCTCATGTCCAGTGAGCTTTGCCGATGGGAGCCAAGTTTAGGCTACTAAGCTGGGAGACTTGCGGTTATCTAACAAGATATTGTTGTCGCATATTTTTCTAGTGCCTAACCTGAACTGCACTTTACGTTCTGTGGCCAAATTATTAAAGCAAACTGGTGGTCTTGCGATTTTTACTGATGCATTATGTATCTTGCAGGACCGTTTTATGAGGATCCTGATTGGAGCCGGTGAAGAACGAGACGGGGTGTATGTTTATCGGGATGTTACAATGGCTAGAGGATACAGAGTTAAAGCTGCTGAAGACAAGACTTTGTGGCATTGGCGATTGGGACATCCTTATTTTGGTGTTTTAGGTTTCTTACCATTTCTTTCTAGTGTTCAGTCAATCGACAAGTTTGGAGGTTGCAACGTTTGCTTTGAATCGAAACAAACACGAAGTGTATTTCCCGACAATTTTAATAAAGCTTCAGCTTGTTTTGAGTTAATACATGTTGATCTTTGGGGGCCATACAGAGAAGTATCATCGTGTGGTGCCGTGTATTTTCTTACGATCGTAGACGATTTCTCAAGAGCAGCCTGGATACATTTACTTCTTGAGAAATCAGAAGTAAAAACTGTGTTACCGCGCAAAGGCAATCTGGTCGCCAAGTGAAGAACATAAAAAGCGACAACGGAACATAATTTATGTGCTTGTCCAAGTACTTCACTGAAAATGGAATCATACATCAAACGTCATGTGTTGCGACTCCACAACAAAACGGGAGGGTGGAGCGCAAACATCGCCATATTCTGAACGTCTCGAGATCCTTGATGTTTGATAGGTCAAGAATTATCCCTATTCTAACTGCAAGTGCACAATGATGTAGTTGTAGTACTTAGGGTATCGAATCCACAGGGACTCCGGTCAACGATAGATTAAGAACAGTAAAGATTAAACTAGGAGAAATCAATATTGGGAAAGCAGTAAATCAAACAGCAGAAAAGTAAATAGCGAGTTTGTGAGCAAGGAAGGCGAAGCGTTAAGTCTAGGAAGTTCTCCGGAAATCACAAACATAAACTAATCAATCAATCAGGATCTAATTAAGAACTGTTCTAGAACTCAAACACAAATATAGAATTAACCAACTGTCGTTGCGAGAATTCTCTAAGTCTAAGTGCAGCAATCCAAATTCCTTTGCAATTACTAACAGATTAAACTAGCTTTAAGATCAAGTTCGATATGTTCACAATTCAATTAAACCAAATTACTTTGCGAGTAATTAAATTGCTCATCTAGGTTCTTTCTAGCTAATCAACCAACTGTCGTTGCATCAATCAACCTAACATCATAAATCTGGGTAGCTAATTCAGATTAAGCAGTAAGAACAATCCTAGATGAAGAACTAACAGATATGAATCCCTAACAGATTGATTAACCTAATATTCCATGAAATCTCTAAAGAGAATCCCTAAACTTAACAGGTAATCTACTCAGACATAATCATCGAGACAGAAAACATCTTGAATAGAAAACCAAATAATATAAAATCAAATAAAAAACTGGGGGTCGAAATCCTCTCTCTTTCAAGAGTAGGATCAGCCCCTCAACTCTCTCTCTGAAAATAAAATAAAGCGTAAGTAAAGCGTAGCCTAAACAATGGCTTAAAAACCCTAATATAATGGTCTAAAGTCGGCTGGGGCTTCTTTATAATTATGAAGAACTTCTGGGCAAAGTTGCAATATCCAAACTCTTCATTAAACGCCGAGTATTTGTCTGCGTCGACCTTGCATCGATCGTTGCCACAAGTGTGTCGATCGATGCAGGTCTGTGAATTTGACAGTGAGCTCTTCTTCTCGGGTTAAATCTCTAAAATGCTCCAGAATGCTCCAATAACTCCAATTCTGCTTCAAACGTGTCTAGACCTGTAAACATAACTAAAAGACTCCAAAACATAACATAAGACTCGATAAATAAGACATATACCATAGTTAAAATCCCTAAAATCCATGGTATATCAATGTTTGAGGCCAATTTACCAATTAAATTATGGGGCGAGAGTGTTCTAGCTGCCGCACACGTCACTAACAGAACACCATCGAGCTTGTTACATGGGAAGACACCTTACGAATGCTTGTATGGTAAACCGCCTTCCTATACGGATATCAAAGTCTTTGGCTGTCTTTGCTTTGCGCATGCCAAGACAAGAGACACCGACAAGTTTCAGAAACGCAGTAGACGATGCATATTTGTGGGCTATCCATTCGGGAAAAGAGGATAGAAGTTATACGATCTTGACAACAATGAATTCTTTGTTTCAAGAGACGTGTTCGATGAAAAGACATACCTGTATAAGGTCACCAACGAAGTCTCACCTACAGCAACAGTTCAAATAGCACCCGTTGTCATGAATGAGGTCAACGGTTTTGAACTAATGCCAATGACTACTGAAGTAAGGGGGAGTGTTGAAGACACAGTTGAAACAGCGCCAATGGTTTCTGTGGGCTATCCATTCGGCAAAAGAGGATAGAAGTTATACGATCTTGACAACAATTAATTCTTTGTTTCAAGAGATGTCGTGTTCGATGAAAAGACATACATGTATAAGGTCACCAACGAAGTCTCACCTACAACAACAGCTCAAATAGCACCCGTTGTCATGAATGAGGTCAACGGTTTTGAACTAATGCCAATGACTACTGAAGTAAGGGGGATTGTTGAAGACACAGTTGAAACAGCGCCAGTGGTTTCTGATCCACAAAACATAACGGCACAACAAGCTGCACCAGAGGTTTCACGCATAGAAACTGAGCCTCCAACACTCCTTGGACGAGGTCACCGTGAGTCATAGCCATCAGTAAAGCTTTGTGATTATGTCCTCTACAACATCCAGAGTATGCCTGATAAACATACACCACATCCTGCTCTCATCGGTCAACAATCTTTGTCCTTCGAAACGGTTCCTGGTAAGACGTCGTATCCTATCTCTGCCTATATTACTGATGCGATTTTCTCCGAAAAACATCAAGTTTTTCTCGCAGCAATTTCATCAGGATTTGAGCCGCGTTGTTACAAAGAAGCAATGCTGGACTCTAAATGGAATAAGGCCATGTCAAGTGAAATTGTAACGCTTGAGGGGCAGAGGACATGGGACGTAGTAACGTTGCCAAAAGGAAAGAAGGCTTTGGGATGTAAGTGGGTATTTAAATTTAAGTCCAATGCTGACGGGACGGTCGAGAGACATAAAGCCACACTCGTGTGTCTAGGCAACAAACAAGTCGAGGGTCGAGATTTTGAGGAAACATTTTCGCCGGTCGCAAAGTTAACGACAATACGTGCCTTATTAGAAGTTGCAGTAGCAAGGAATTGGGAGGTGCATCAAATGGATGTGCATAATGCCTTCCTCCATGGTGATCTTAAAGAGGAGGTATATATTAAGATGCCACCGGGTTTCTATGCTAATAATCCAAACAAAGTGTGCAGGTTGAGGAAGTCTTTGTATGGCTTGAAACAGGCGCCACGGTGTTGGTTTGCGAAGCTAACAACATCACTCAAGGCATTTGGTTTCAAGCAGTCTTATTCAGATTACTCACTCTTTACCTACATCTAAAATGGGAAGAGTTTGCGTGTACTGGTGTACGTGGATGACTTGGTAATAGAAGGCAGTGATCTAGCTATGGTTACCAAATTTAAAGAGTATCTCAGTCAGTGTTTCAAGATGAAGGACCTTGGAAAAGTGAAATATTTCCTTGGTATTGAAATTGCTAGAGGACCGTTGGGAATGTCTGTAACACAGAGAAAGTATGCAATGGACATTATCTCAGAGGCTGGGTTATTCGGTTGCAGGCCAGTCACAACACCCATGGAGCAAAACCATAAGCTAATTTCTGATGAGGGACCATTGTACAAGGATCTGGGCCGGTTTAGACGATTTGTAGGGAGATTGGTATACCTCGCAATAACTAGGCCAGAGCTGTCTTATCCGATCCACGTTCTCTCACATGTGATGCATAAGCCGAGACAAGCACACTGGGATGCAGTCGTATGCATCCTCTGTTACCTAAAAGGCTGTCCCGGGTAAGGAATAATGTTGAAGTCAGCTAGCGATCTGCGCATACGAGCGTTTTGTGACTCAGATTGGGCGACGTGTCCAAACACACTGAGGTGATTGTCTGCGTTCGTGGTACTGCTTGGTGATTCACCCATCGCTTGGCAGACGAAGAAGCAGGACACGGTCTCACATTCATCAGCTGAGGCCGAGTACCAGTCAATGGCTGCAGCCTTACGCGAGCTTAAGTGGCTGAAGAGATTGTTAGCAGACTTGGGAGTTGTTCATAAAGAGCCTATGGAGTTGTTCTGTGATAGTAAAGCTGCAATACATATAGCAGCTAATCCGGTTTTTCATGAACGGACAAAGCATACAGAATCAGATTGTCATGCGGTTCGTGATGCAGTACAAGACGGGTTGATATCAACACGACATGTCCGTACAGCAGAACAGCTTGCTGACATTTTGACAAAAGCTTTAGGAGCTGTACCTTTTCATTACCTGATGTACAAGTTGGGAGTATGCAATCTACATGCTCCCACTTGAGGGGGAGTGTTAGACGGATAAGTACGATAAGTATGTTAGACGGATAAGTGTGAATATTCCTTAGAGAATATCTTCTTAGATATGATATCGATAGAGTTGGATATGATCGCAGATACTCTTGTTGAGCTGCGATATATCACAAGCGTGTATATATGTACGATATATTCAGATGAATAGAACAACACAATTCCCTCAATCTTCTCTCTTAGTTTACATGTAGCTTCCTTGGTTGGTTCGAAGGATGATGAAAACAAGAGGGAAAGACATGAAGAGGATATCGATATTGACACCAATTATGAGGTCTCTCCTTTAGACTATCATTTGGTCTTCAGGTGAAATAACAGACCCAAGAAAGTGCACAAATTTTGGTTAGAACCATTGAGAGTTTATGTTGAGGCTGGTTCATGCCAAATTACTAACTATCTAGGAAGATATGATATGAGGTTGATCGACATGATTAATTGTGTGGAGATATTTGAGCCACAACACATCTCCATATTTCACTCACAGTTGAAAAACAAATGGGAATGAGTTTCTTCACATGTGACACAAACTACACGATTATGGACCATTTCTTCCCCAACACTGGAGTTGGTCTCTTCAACAGCCTATAAAACCAGACAACAGAGCGTCGTGGAACAAATTGAGAAGGAGTACAAATACATATTTGCAACCACTTACCAAAAAATTATGCACAAAACAAACTTTGAATCATGTTTATATGTTTTATAAAACAAAACCGTCACAAAATCAAAGAGCCAAAGATTGTATAAAACTACTACAAATCTTGCTTAATTTCATATGACTATCACTAATGCGATTATCTATACATACACTTTTCATAAATACAAACTCGACATCGAGATTCAAGGCTTTCTATCACTATTTGAATTGAAAAAGAGGGAGAAATTTTATAAGAAACTTGAAAACCACGATTCTCTAGTGGAGAAGTATGCTTGTGGTGTCAAATTTCTCAAACCTAGATGCATCCCAGTTACTCGATAGGTTTGTGTTCTTCATGAATAAGATTTGTTTTCTTTGTGAACTATCTTCGATGAAGATTGGTTTTGTTTTAAAATTTTACAGTTGGGTCGGGTGGATGTTAGGTGGGTCTGGTTGGATTTTATGATTGGGTTAGGTCAGATATCGTCGTCTGATATACTATTCTGGTAATATAAAATATGATGATGAAGTTAAATACATAAATCTTGTTAGTTGATACATGTAATCATATGAACTATATATTTTGTGTAGTTACATATAGATTAATATTGTTTAGATGTGTGGCCATGTGAAGAAGTATAATTAGTGTAGTTAACAAGTTGTTTTTGCATAATGAATTTCAGTTTTATATTTTTGGAATTGAAGTATATAATTGGTATATAAATTTTTTAACAGTGAGATTAATCTTAGTTTATTTACATAAATACTTAAATTTATGGTTTTAATATTTATTAGTGTTTTAAAATGATGTTAAGTGAAAAAAAATTAATAATAATAAATGCCAAAAATATTAATAATAATAAAACTGTAGAATCTACTTTAAAGTGATAATGTGAAATGGATATTGTAGAAGAAGAATATATAAGAATATTAATACTCTCTCCGTTTTTCAATATATGAGGTTTTAGAATTTTAACTTTTTAGTGTTCTCATTTTTCTATGCAAATGTTTGTTTTATTTAATATCAAAATCCAAAATGCAATTAAGAGATCTTTTTGAAAAAACATTAATTAGTTAGCTTCCACCAACAATACATAACATAACACGAGACAAAAAAAAAATCAAAAGGGGAAGTTATAGAAAATTTCACCATTCACTACAAAAAAAGTCCAAAACAAGCATAGAAAAAAAAAAATACAAGTCTTTAAAAAAGATCACAATAGAAAAAGATCTACTAATCCGACGAACTTAGTACATTCATGACATTTTGAACCAACAAAGCATCACAATTTAGTTGTATGGGAAGAATATTATCTTTCTCCAACATTACTTTCTTCATATGCGATAGCTTGTATTTGTTTGATCCTTCAATTCTCATGATCTCTCCCATACATGATTGAAGAGTCAAAAAATATGATTTACCTTTTTTGAAGGATATTTTTCAAAGGCATTTTCTACCGCATGGACAATGTCTTCAATGGTTTTGGGGAATTCCTTATGTTGCAGCGACTGAATAGCGCTAAAAAATCCAAGATCTAATATATTTAGATCTGGCAAGTTCTGTGATTGACACATCAAACGAATATCAAATCCATTTTCCGACGCAGCCTCTTGGAATTCTTTATCTCCACGATCAACATGTGTTCTTGCATTATCCTATTGAATATAAATAACCTTACTTCGATCTTCACTTGGCCATTTTTCACGAATTGCCGGAAGAACTTTTTCAATCAAACATGATTTGATGTCTTCTCTTTTTACAGACGTTTTCGCTTTAAGTTCCAAAGTTCCAGCAGCTCTATTTTTACTCCGTCTCTTCGTCGGTTCCATAGTAACAAATGAAAATATTCCAGTTTTTCCAGAAAATATTTCTTTCCCTTCCCCGTCAAATCTTGGGCTAGCCATCGAAGCTAGAAACATTACCTTTTCAATGTAATTCTTGCTTTGACATGTACGTTGTGGCTCTTCTTCGGTTGGAAGTAGATAATATTTCTCGGATTTTTTCGTCATGTAAAACCATTTTTCATCAATATGTACAACTGATAACTAGATTTTGCAATCTTTTGGAGGTATCAATTCCCCATTCTTATGAGGGATCAATCCATTTTTGGGATTGGATTAGACCAAAATGAATACACCAAACCTCTAGAGACAAATCACTTAATCAAATTCAGTTTCTAACAATCCTAACAAAAGACAATTCAATCTAGCAACTAACAAGCAAGCAAGATTTAATAAACTAAGATTCAATAAAAGAAAGCAAGGTCCATGAGTTGAGGTCAATGGATTGGATGACTTGGGACAATCGAAGATGCTTAATACAAACTTCTAAGAAGCTAATCTCCCAGCTAGGAACTCAATAAATAGATTAATTCAATGTCTTGACACTAATCCCTTTCCCTAATCAAAACCCAAGAACAAACTCTCATTTGTGAATCAAGATTAGGCAAGCATGCAAAACAAATTCCAATTAGCTAATAATCACTCTAAACATTTATTCTCATGAGTTAGAATATGAAAATCCTATCAAAGCTAAAACAGGCATTTCATCGAACACATGGTGGGCATGAAATCCAAATCATTCCTAATCAACATGATCAAGGCTAATTAGGCATTAAGAACACTAAGATAGAAGAGATTTAAGATAGATAAACCCTAAACATCCATTAATCATCCCAAATCACCCTAATCCTACCTAACCCATAAACCTTATAGGAAACTACTCACTAATCATTCTATGATTAACAAAACCCATGAAGATAGTGTTAATCATGAAGATTAGCAAAGATAGAAAGATTAAGAGAAGAAATCACAAAGAGAAATACTTGGATTGAACAAAGATTCAAATTTGTCTTACAAAAGAGTTTTTGGAAACAAAACAAGCTTCAGAACAATAAAAAATAGGTTTTTGGCCTTATATAGTGAGTATGAGGTGAACCGGGTCAACCCGGAACAAACCGGGTATTGACCCGGTTCAATTGGGCAAAATCTGGTTCGCAGGTAAAACCATCGACCTTGTTTGGCCGATGGGTTACGTCGATGGAAAGTCTTGGAAACCATCGGCCTCATCAGGTCGATGGAGGAAGCCGATAATCTCTCTGGCCAAAGTCGTCGAAATGCGTAAGTGAAACCATCGGTATGCGTTGCTCGATGTTGGAGGCCGATGGAAATGAGAGTGAAACCATCGGCCTCGTTTGGCCGATGAATAAGACCGATAATCTCTCGGGATAATTTGAGCAGGTTCGTCATGAGTTCCCATCGGCTTCAACACGTCGATTCTTCAGGCAGATGGGTTGAGAGAAAAACCATCGGCCTCATCTGGCCGATGGTGGACGTCGATGATCTCACTGGTCGACTTGTACACTCCTTCTTTCATCCTAGAGCTCCTCTTTTGCTTTCTAAGTTTCTCAAAACCTCCAAGCATCTCCATGAACCTACAAAAACACAAGATACACTCCAAATGCAACCTAAAGATGCTAAATCCTACACTAGATACTAACAAACTCTAAATGTAAACAAAGAACAAGGAAAAGTCAAGAATGAAAGCTAAACCAAACTAAAATATGAACTAATCAACTCCCTAAATGCATGAAAACACAAGTACATCAATTCTCCCAAACTTAAACCTTGCTTGTCCACAAGCAAGCATAAGACAGTCACAACAAGTTGGGGAAAGGGTTTGAAAATGGGAGCTCATATCCAAAGACAAAACCGAGATCAACAAGTTCCAATTTAAGTTAATATCACTAGGATGCAATCAAGGCAAGCTTACTCCAAAAATTTAGCCATACTCATTAAGACAATACTCTTAGCTCAATCATCAACCTACACAAGCTTTCAAATCCACTAGCTCCTTAACATTCATTAGATTTTTCAAGTGAATCCTATTCAAAGCAATGTGATTAAACTCATTTGGCAAGGGAAAAGGTTTTGAGATTAAAGTGATCTCAAGCGAAAGAGAGGTTTACTCCAAAATCATGAAGGTTCTCTCAAGAAGAAGCAAATGAGCTATAGTAAAATGCTAAGAGTTAGAGGCAATTGGTGCATACTAGGTTGATTTCCATCTACCCATCTTCCAATAGCTTCCTCTCTTAGTCTAGCCCCACCTAATAGATGTTTACCCTTCATCCAAGGCTATCTTTGCCTTATTCCCCTTTTCACAATCAAACACTTTTCAAAGAAACTCCCCAAGGATCATTCAAAACATTTCAAAACAGTGGCAACTCTTTTCTTTTAACTTAGCTCAAACCTTTCTTTCTTTTCAATGGTCTCTTTTCATAAACTTTTCTTTTCTTTCTTTAAGATGAGCCTTTGGCTTCTTTTCATTTCAAAACTTGAGACACTTTTCTTTTTAAAATACATAAGAGCTTTTTTTTTAAACACTTTTGCCAACAAACTCATGATCCTATTCCAAAATCCCTTTTCATTCTTTCCTTTCTTTTACTCTCTTTTTCCTTTCCTAACTCTTCCCCCAAACTTTGATCCTAGCCTATTGCAAAGCTAAAGATGTTGAGCTTGCATCTACATGGAAATTTCCCCTAGTCGCCTCATACTCAACACTTTTTACCTAGCTCATTCCAAAAGGCCTACCATTCGGTATAGTATTTGTGTCTGGAAAGAAGGGTGGTGAAAGGCGTGGAAGTCTATTTGAGCAAGTAGTGAGGGGTAGAAGGGATAATAATGCTCAAATATTTTATGGTATCCATGAGTTCAACACACAAAGCAAGAATAGGATAATTATATGATTCATTACGATTCTCACTTAGATGCAGCTAGTTTCAAATCACATCAAGTTTCAGCATTAAATCAAGGTTCAAAGCAAGCAATCCGAGCAGAGTTCATCTTAGCTTTCAAGCTTTTCCCGATATACAATCCCAGGATGATCAACTAGCTCAAACAACTAGCATAAGGAACAAGTCATCACTCAATCAGTCTTACGAGGAAAATCAATCATCGCTCCCTATGTATGCATCCTATATGACAATTCTAGACTCAATCCTAAAATGCAAGTGCAACTACATGCTTTGTTTTTGTGAAAATTTTGAAATTTTGAAATTTTTTGGTTTTTTAAGTGCACATAGATGAATGCATGTAATGCATGAGACTCAAGTGATAAAATCGAAAATAAGAGCAAGAAAAACATGATTAGCAACTGGTCTCTCTCCCAAACTTAAATCACACGGTCCCTTGTGTGATCTAAGAAAGGAAGAAAGACCGAAAACAAACAAAATGCAAGGAAAGAAATGAAATGAAATATGTACAAGGGTGGAGTGTTACTTGGCTTTAGTTGTGGTGTGATGGGGATGATGATTACCCCATGGAGTATGACGGGTTGGATGAAGAGCAGGATGGTGTCTTCATGGCTCTTCTCTTCCTCCTCTTCACCTCATGGCTGGAATGTCTGTGAGGCTCATAGTATGATTCATCAGCTCCCGAGACAAGCCCCAGCTCGTGCCCAGCCATCGAGTAACGCGCCTGCTCCATCTCTGTCTCCTCTACCAACTGGTCAGCTTCCCCAATCACTTCCTCGGTGGCAGCACGTACTTCTTCGTCCAGCTCTGTCAGGACCGCTCTTGCTGCCTCAGCTGATCCGGAGGTGCTACCTCTCTCCTTCTTACCAACGATGAGCTTAAGCACCTTGGTGACCTTCTTCAAGCAGTTGGCTAGTTTCTTGATATTCTTACCGTGCCACTTGCTTTGCTTCTGAAGGTCCCGGTTTTGTTCCCTCAGTGCACGGACAGCTTTGTTTGAGATCGGGTCATTGTATGGATGGATGTAGTAGCGGTGAAGCCCGTATATCTTCTCCCCAACAGGAGCTTAAGTCGACTCATAACCGACTGCACCTTCACTACCGGGCACACTAGGGAATGTCTCTCCCCTCCTCAGCTTCCTTTTCGGGGGAAGCGGGTCGAGAACCGGGTCAGAAGTAGGATCGTAGAAATGCTCACTCCCCGGGCGGAACCTAATGTTGTCAACATCCTTAAATGATGTGATGCTGGTGTTGGGTAGCAGGATTCTCTTCTCTTTGTCGGCATGCCCTATCACATAAGCGAATTTCCCCGGTGCTGCTCCACACAGAAATCTATCCTTAACCAACTGAGCAAGGTCCAACCAATCAATAGGCGTAGGCACGCCTAATGTCTCGCGGTCGAGAGATCCCTCTAACTAGATCCCTACATCTTGGAGGAGTGGAGTAACTAGGCCTCCCTATCTGAACTTAGGCTCTGAGGCTCGATGGGTAAGCGCGTATTCCTTGTGCTCCATGAATTGGCTTACTAGGATCGCTGCCATAGTTGGTCTATAACTTACCGGTTTCATCGCTTCTCCATTGTAAAAGGTGCTTAATAAAGGCTGCAGTCCAAGGTACAAGAGTTTCATCTCCGCTGAATTCACATGTCTTGTTTCCTTCCGTGCGAAGATAGTGTGAGCTAAAGCCTTGTGTGCATATCTGATGGCGGGGCTACGGATTTGGGCTGACTTCATCGCTCCCGACTGATATTCTCCTGAGGCAATAGTGTTCCACAACTTCCTGAGCTCATCCCTGCCGATAATAAAGCGATTACCGAGCCCTGCTCCTTCCTCCACAAACCTGATGCAAGATGGAAGCGTGATTGATGTAGAACAGGGACTGAAGTCTCTCTCTTCTAGATCGTGAGTGATGATATGGTGAGATGGATCCAACCCTCGGGTCTCTAGACTCCTTAGGATGAACGTTGAGATGATTGAATGGATAGAATATGGATTGAATATCGCCACACAAGAGATGAATGATCTTGTGATAAGACTAATCTAAGGTCGCTTGATATGACTCACAAGAAAGCTTAGAATCGAAAGTGTTTTCTCTCAAGAAGAAGAACTGCGTTATTGTATTGATACTTGGTAAATGATACACGGTTGCTAAGGATCCTTATAAAGGGGATCGTGCAGCTGTTGCCTTCTAGGGCAGAAAACCTAATACAACGGCTACTAAAGTACTAAAGTACTAAACTACCCTATGGTTCAAAATTAAAAGTAATACAGGGAAACTTGACTCACTTATGCGACTAATACAGACTTTGACTCAGATGACTAATATAATGTTTTTGGACCTGCAAAATGGACAAACACAATATATGAAATGAAATCTTACCTCATGGAGCGTGTGTAGTCGTCCAAGGTTGGGCCTAAGTGGGCTGGATTGAGAAGATCATCTTTAAGTCTTCAATTGTCTTATGTTGGACCTCTAAACGCTCCACTTGAATTCTAGCCGGTTGCTCTTGATAGTCTTGAGCTAGGAGACTCTGGATTGATTTATTGAACAGTGCTCTGAGTCTTCTAGTTCTTGATCTTGTCCTTGGAGGATCTCTCATGGTTGTAATGTCTTGAGCAGCAGGTACTTCTTCTAGGTCTTCTTGACGTATCTCTATGCTTGAGTCAATGTCCTCATCATTCCCTCCCTCTTGAGAAGATTCTGACCTCAGAATCCCATCATCTGCATTATAAGGAAGCAAGTCAGCAACATTGAACACTGGCAAAATGGTTAACTCACCTGGCAGATCTAGCTTGTAGGCATTGTTGTTGACTCTCTCCAGCACTCGAAATGGTCCAGCTCCTCTTGGTGCTAGCTTGGATTTCCTCTGATTTGGGAACCTCTCTGTACGCATGTGAACCCACACCCAATCTCCCGGATTGAAGATGAGCTCCTTTCTCCCTTTGTCAGCAGCCTTCTTGTACTTGGCCGTCTTCTCCTCTATGTTGGTCTTCACCTTCTGGTGCAGCTTCTTGATCATCTCAGCCTTGGACTCTCCATCCTGATTAGTAACATCTAATGGCGGCAAAGGAACAAGATCTAAAGGGGTTTCTGGCTGAAATCCATAGACAATCTCAAAGGTGACAACTTAGTAGTAGAATGGTTAGCATGATTATAAGCAAACTCAACATATGGAATACAATCTAACCAATTTCGTAAGTTCTTACCAACCGTGGCTCTTAAGAGAGTAGATAGAGTTCTGTTTACAACCTCAGTTTGTCCATCAGTTTGTGGATGACAAGTTGTTGAGAAGAGTAGCTTGGTTCCTAGCTTCCTCTAAAGAACTCTCCAGAAATGACTCAGAAACTTCGTGTCTCGGTCAGAAACAATAGTTCTTGGGATCCCATGCAAGCGTACTACTTCTTTAAAGAATAGCTCAGCAGTTTGAGTGGCATCATTAGTCTTGGCACATGGAATGAAATGTGCCATCTTTGAGAACATGTCCACTACAACAAAAATAGAATCCTTTCCTCAGATTTTGGGTAAGCCTAAAACAAAATCCATTGATATATCAACCCAAGGCATACTAGGAATAGGAAGTGGCATATATAAACCATGTGGATGTGACCTAGATTTGGCTTTGAGACAAGTTACACACTTGGAACAGAAACGTTCCACATCCTTCTTGAGATGAGGCCAAAAGAAGTGTTCTACCAAAACGCTCAGGGTCTTATCCACTCCAAAATGTCCCATGAGTCCACCACCATGTGCTTCCTTGATCAACAAGTCTCGCATAAAACCCTGTGGAACACACAAACGTTTTTCCCTAAACAAATAACCATCATGTAAGTAGAAAGAACCTGTTGGGGCAATGTTACAGTCTTGATAGACTGAGCCGAAGTCTGGGTCTTATTTATATGCTTCCTTGAGGTGCTCAAATCCTAAGACTTTCGCTTCCATAGTTGTGATCAGCATGTGTCTCCTTGATAATGCGTCAGCCACAACATTCTCCTTGCCCTTCTTGTACTTTATCACATATGGGAATGCTTCTACAAACTCCATCCACTTAGCATGTCTTCTCTTCAGTGTTGTTTGTCCTCTAAGGTGCTTCAAAGTCTCATGATCAGTATGTATGACAAACTCCTTGGACAGAAGATAGTGCTGCCATGTTTCCAACGACCTCACTAGTGCGTAGAGTTCCTTGTCGTACGTTGGGTAGTTCAAGCTGGCTCCACTTATTTTCTCACTGAAGTAGGCTACTGGACGTCCTCCTTGAGTTAGCACAGCTCCAATTCCTAAGCCTGAAGCATCACATTCAATCTCAAAGGTTTTGTTAAAATCAGGTAATACCAAAATCGGTGCATGCGTCAGACGATCTTTGAGTCTGTTGAACGCGTCTTCTTGAGCTGATCCCCACTGAAATGCCACGTCCTTCTTGATCACAGCAGTAAGAGGGGCGGCTAAAGTACTGAAATCTTTGACAAAACGCCTATAGAAGCTTGCCAACCCGTGGAAAATCCTGACTTGTCTTATGTTGTTTGGTCTTGGCCATTCTTGGATGGCTTTGATTTTCTCTTGATCAACCTGTAAACCTTTGGCACTGACAACAAAACCTAGAAAAACCACTTCATCAGTACAAAATGAGCACTTCTTAAGGTTCCCATATAGGCATTCCTTTCGAAGTGTGTCAAGGACTAACTCAAGATGTTTCTGGTGATCCTCAAACGATTTGCTATAAACCAATATATCATCAAAATAAACTACTACAAATTTACTGATGTAAGCTCTTAGAACCTGGTTCATTAGCCTCATGAAGGTGCTGGGTGCATTGGTTAGGCCAAATGGCATGACTGACCACTCATAGTCTTCCATTCGTCACGTTCTTTCATTCTTACTTGATGGTATCCACTCCTAAGATCAATCTTAGAAAACACATTAGATCCAGATAGTTCATCAAGCATATCATCTAACCTTGGAATTGGATGTCGATATTTTATGGTGATGTTGTTGATTGCTCTGCAGTCTACACACATCCTCCAAGTTCCATGTTTCTTTGGCACTAAGAGAACTGGTACAGCACACGGACTCAAGCTTTCTCTAATGTAACCTTTCTCCATTAAGTCTTGAATCTGCTTCTCCAACTCCTTAGTTTCTGTTGGGTTCATACGGTAAGCTGGACGGTTGGGTAATGGTACACCGGGAACTAGATCAATCTGATGCTCTATTCCTCTGATAGGTGGTAATCCAGCTGGTATCTCTTCAGGGAACACATCTTTGTACCTGTCAAGCAATGATACAATCTCTGGTACAAGTACATTGTCCTGTGAACCTGTAATCAACACATCTCTAAACACCATTAGTAGCACCATTTCTTTACGTTCTAAAGCCTTATAGACAGTAATAGGAGTGATGTATATGTTAGTTTTACTTACCTTGGCCTCGGCAGAAAATTTGGATTGCATCTCATGTACCTCTTGAGGCGATAAGGGAGCAAGCTGGAATTTTCGCTTGTCATGTGTAAAGGAATGAGTGTTGGTGCGTCCATTGTGTATGACCTCTCTATCAAATTGCCATGGTCTGCCTAGAAGCATATGGCCTACTTGAATTGGGACAACGTCGCACAAAACTTCATCTTCATACTTCCCTATCTTGAACTGAATCATGACTTGCTCGTGTATCCTGATTTATGTGCTTGAATCTAACCATCTCAGGCGGTATGGCCTCGGATGTTGGGTTGTCTTCAAACCTAGATTTTCCACCATAATCTTGCTAGAAGCATTAGTACAAGATCCACCATCAATTATAAGACTACATACCTTGTTCTGAACTGAACATCGCGTGAAAAACAAGTTTTCTCTTTGGATGGTGTCTGGATCACTCAAGGCGCTCAACGCCCTGCATACAACTAACATCTCTCCTGTCTCGGGAAATGCTACTTCCTCTTCTGAATCCGCAGCTTCAAGGTGTTCCTCTTCATCTTGAGACTCATATCCTCCATCAGGTGTTAAAATCATAACTCGCTGATTTGGACAATCCCGTACATAGTGACCCTTACCTTGACACTTGAAACAAGTTATATATCGAGCTCTTGTATTAGAGGTTGAAGACTAACCTGAGTCAGTACGGTTATTCTATGACGCTTCATAAGTTGGCTTCTTGTCTTGGGAACCTGAGGCAACAGTCTTGCCTTTGTCCACATTCTTAGCTTGCGGTGCACTCCATTGATTCCTAGCCGGAGGTGCGTTCCATGAGTTAGGTCTTGAGCGACTCGCTGCCGCTGTCTTCCTCTTGATTCCTTGTTCAGCCTGCACGGCTGCATGCAACAGATCATTAAGGTCATGACAAGGTTGACGTTCTACCTTTCTGGCAATCCGGTCATTGAGTCCATCAATGAAATGACCCATGAGAACTTCTTCACTCTCGTCCAACGCCATTCTGTTCTTGAGTTCCTCAAACTCTTCGTAGTATTCCTCGACACTCTTGTTCTTCTGTGACAGCTGCCTGAACTGCTTCTGCATCTCCCTGTGGTAATGTGGTGGCACAAATCGCCTCCTAAAGTTGTACTTCATGGCTGTCCATGTTGTGATTCGCTCAAAGTTATTTCGCCTACGGTCTTAGACTTCTCTGTCCCACCAGGTTAAAGCATGGTCCGTGAGTTGAGCCGAAGCTAGAGCTATCTTCTTCTGGTCATTGTACTCGTAGTAATCGAAGATGTACTCCATGCGCCTCTCCCAATCCAGATATGCTTCCGGATTAACCCTACCTGCAAAAGTTGGCACAGTTAGTTTCAAATCTTTTGCAAAGTTACGGTTTATCTCTTGTTGTGGTTGGCGATCACGGCGGTGGTGTTGATGATCTCGGTTTCTCCCTCCTGCTCCTGCATTCAGAGTATGCTCACTCTCCTCATCATCCGACTGCTCGTCATTCCTTGGAAGTTCTAGTCGTCCAACCCTTTGATCAATCCGTCCGATCTGAGCTGACAAATCGTTCCTCAAGGCTTGGAGCGCTTCTAGCAGAGTTGCATTAGGGTCGACTTGGTCTCCTGCCATTGGTTTCCTGTTCCTACACACACTAGAGCAAGCGATCAAGGGACTAGGGAACAAAAGGCACAAAATAAGAAGGAAGATCCTAAGCAAACCTATGTTAACTTGTGATACAAGCGATGCGTCAAGAACTGACACAAGAGAAGGCTCGGATGCAAATAAGAATCACGCTCGGTTTGATAAAAGAAGTTTTGGAAAGTTGAAAACCGAATTAGGAAGATATAGAAAGTTGAAAATCGATTTATGAGGATATAGAAATCTTTAGGAAGTTTGAAAAGATTTTAGAAAGTTTCTTTTTTATTTTTTTGAAAACGAGATTTAACAAAAAAATTAGGAACTAGAATATCTTTAAGAATCTAAATATTTCGAAATCTTCTTTTTTTTTTTTTTTGAAAGTTGAAAACGAGTTGCAGCAAAAAGAAAACTTTGATCCTAAAACCCTAAGAACTTTCGCTTAATGGCTCAAGCACAAAGAAGCGATTTCTAAAAGGAAGCAAGGATGTCGATCAACAATGGAACTAGATGAAACAAGATACTTTTTTTTATGGTTTTTCGATTTGGAAAGCAAAACAAATGGGAAACAAACTAAAACAGAATTTTTTTTTTGAATGTAGAAATCGAAAGCTATAAACTAGATGCAATGAAACCGAAAGGAAAAGGGATAAATACACCTGATCTAGGAACCTTTCGGCTCTGATACCAGATGATGCAAGATGGAAGCGTGATTGATGTAGAACAGGGACTGAAGTCTCTCTCTTCTAGATCGTGAGTGATGATATGGTGAGATGGATCCAACCCTCGGGTCTCTAGACTCCTTAGGATGAACGTTGAGATGATTGAATGGATAGAATATGGATTGAATGTCGCCACACAAGAGATGAATGATCTTGTGATAAGACTGATCTAAGGTCGCTTGATATGACTCACAAGAAAGCTTAGAATCGAAAGTGTTTTCTCTCAAGAAGAAGAACTGCGTTATTGTATTGATACTTGGTAAATGATACACGGCTGCTAAGGATCCTTATAAAGAGGATCGTGCAGCTGTTGCCTTCATACAGTATATTATTTAAAAGTTTTCAGAAATCATTATTTGCAGTTTAAATTATATTTTTAATTAGAAATAAATTTATAAAACTATTTAAGGAAATACACAAACAAATCCGCATAAAAATTGATGATTCAAAAATGCCACGTCATCCGTTTTTGAAAAATCTGCACAAACTAAAATTAAATCTGCAACATATCAAATAAATCTGTAACACTAAAACACTAGTTTTGTAAATTTTTAAAGCCTTTTGTCTGTGTTACGGAGTTTTTCAAAATCTGCAACAAATACAAAAAATCTGTAGCACTGAAAATAAATTATGCTCACTAAATTCGCAAAATCTTGAAAAAAAACTGCAAAAACCCAAGAAAATCTTCAACACTAGCAAAAAAAATCTTCAAATTAAATTTGCAAATAATAAACAAATCTGCAGGTATAAAAAAAATATGTAACACATTGAACAAATCAGTTACACTTTGTACTACTTTAGTAATTAAAAAAGTCAATATCCTTTGTTGCGGATTTATTTAAATCCGTAACAAAAAAACAAATCTTCGACACGTACAATTAAATCCGTAACACCAAATCCGTAATTACACAAACAAATCGCAACCACAAAAATCTGCAACACATGACTGCGGATTTAATTTCGCAGAGAAAATGACATTTTCGTAAATAATTTTTTTTTTGCTGACATGGAAAAAATATATAATGGCATTTCTGTAATAATTTTTTTCCTTCCAAATGATGATAGGGATACTTTAGGTAATAAATAATTGAAATAAAAGACCAAAAGATTAATATTATTCTAATAATAACTATACTTTTTCATACTAAATAAGTAATTTTCTCTAAACTTAATAAATAAAATATTTGGGGTTTTATATTCAACTCTCCCTTCTTTCTTTGCGACTTTATGAATGTTGCTATAAATGTTGCAATAGTGAGATTGTACATTATGAGCTACTTATTTTTACTTATGATTAGGCGGATGCTCAAGTCTTAACGATTAGAAGCCTTGTGTTTTTTTTTTTTTTGAACTAGCAACAATGTTTAACACTACATATTTCAAGTATTTAATGAATGATAATCTATATGGATGGATCTACATCGAATTTAGCTATACTCGAAATAAGTTGTTTCAGTCCACCATTCAAAACTATGCATCACAATTTCCCGTCGGTTAAACGCAAATGTTTCTCTATAAAAGGCCAAGAAACATTTACTATATTACTTATTACGTAAAAACACACAGAAATTAAAACAATGTTTTACAAGGAATAATGAAACCAAAAATAAATCCAAATGACTTGCATATAGACTCTTTAACCTCTAAAATTTCTGTAAACTTATTAGAGCATATACATCGCCGAACCCCCACTTCGAGGTTCTTAACATTAGTTTATTAATTTTTTTTTACAGATGAAAAAAAATAAAAAAATAAAAATAAAAGAACTAATAAAAACGCGCCACGTCGCCTAAAACAGTGAAAAAACGGATTCTAAAGAGTCCTAAATTAAGAGCCGGTTGCTAGGAAGGTTCTTAACTTTAATAATTTTTTATTGTTTTAGTCTTGTAAAGTGTGTTAAGAACTCCATTAAAACCCTCAATGAATATGGTCTTAGGCTGGATAAGAACGATTTGTTTTTTAAAACAATGTTGGAATCAATTGTTTCAATTATCTTTGACAATGACCTTGGTTGGAACCAGAACCTGACTCATACAAGTAACTGAGGGGCTGTTAAAAGCAAGTAGGAGGATATATGCTTAAAACCAGAGCATATATGAATATATGATAGATGGTTTGGCGATGAGGTTTTAGTCTAGATACCTCACTAAGCAAGTTGTAGCATATTTAATGATGGTTTGATGATGATATATTAGCCTAGAGACCTCACTGAGCAAGTTGTAGCGAGACATAGGAGGACTTCCATAAGCGATACAGTTGACATAAGTGTTGTTTATAAAGCTGTTAATAGGAATCACATTTATTGAAGATTTGAGGGCTAGGACCACTCGGTTTAACTAGAGTAGGGATTCATATTTGACCGGTAAATTAAGCGGGGCACTTGAGACCTCCTTTACCTTTACACTTGTTTGCGAAAAGTCCAGGCGGGTATTTACCGTAGAGGTTGATGTAACTGAACATAGTGGTTGCACAATCATTGCTCAAGTCGTTGAGGTCATCAGCGTAAGGACACGCGAAGTCCTTGAAGGCGGCGCAACATTGCTTGGGTGGGTATTTGGGTCCTTTGCATCGGCTTGTTATGATTGTGTAGTTCATAAACTCAAAGTTTACAGGACATGCTGTTCAATAAAAAAAGAAAGAAAGAGAAGCCATGTCACTCACTTAGAGACAAACATGCAAAGAATCGCTAATCTTGTAGACTAATGTCATGAATGATTGAAAAGATCATCAATACTTCAATAGCAACCTTTGTAGAGGTTTAAAGATCATCATTTAGCCAAGTTATACACAAGACCAAAAGTATAAATCTAAGAATCAATGGTCAAGATTGTAACTCAAAGATACTTCCTAACTATATCTGGATCCGTCTGTACTTAACAGATTTGGGATATTATAGTTGAAACCCTTACTATGATTCTTAATACAACAAAGAGTATCAAAATCATCAGTTGGAATCATTTGAAGGATCAAAGCAGTAAGTTCAAGAAACAGAGATTTAAAAGAAGTTGCCTTTTTTCTGCTGAAGCAGGTTTCTTCCATTTACCAAAGTTTCAGAGTTGATGAATACACCATCTGCAATAAGAAAACAAGAAAATCGATGATGTCAGGACATTCGAACAGTCAACAGACTTTTTGGGGAAGAAAAGAATCAAGAAAGTTGTACCTGAGATGAAACTTGAGGATGAGAAAGACGAAAATACTGCGAGTAGAAGAAACAAGGAAAGCGAACTAGAGAGGAAGTTGAACTCCATGATTCTTTGGTTGCACAAGTCTCGTCTCGATGAGACCTGATAAATAAAGACAACGAGACCTGATAAATAAAGACGACGACTTTGACTTTGAAATGAGCTATGCAAGTGTACACTAGAGAGGAAGGTGTTGGTGATGAGACGCTATGTGGGCAGTTGGACATTAAATATGTTACATGTTTTTTTGGTTAATTGTTGAATTATTTTAATTTAATATTTAGAAAAATTAAGTTTATAAATTCAGCGCTTGAAGTAAAGAAATGAAATTTATTTGTTTTAAAAAGTTTTATCTTATTTATTTCTTGACTTTTTTTTTGTCAATGTGGGTTGATTATTTCAGCTATTATAAATACTACTGATCTACTGATCTACTAGACGGATAAGTACGATAAGTACGTTAGACGGATAAGTGTGAATATTCCTTAGAGAATATCTTCTTAGATATGATATCGATAGAGTTGGATATGATCGCAGATACTCTTGTTGAGCTGCGATATATCACAAGCGTGTATATATGTACGATACATTCAGATGAATATAACAACACAATTCCCTCAATCTTCTCTCTTAGTTTACATGGTATCAGAGCGAGAATAAGATCCAAAACCCTAAATTTTATTCGAGCTAAAGAGAGAAAGAAACAATGTCAACGTCAACAGACATGGTTGCGTCAGGGAGTAACAGTGTAATGTCAACATCTCCGTATTTTCTCTCACATTCGGATAATCCTGGAGTACCTATCTCTCCAGTTTCATTCACGGGAGAAAATTATGCCGAGTGGGCATCGGAGCTTGAGAACGCGCTGCGTGCCAAGCGTAAGATTGGTTTTATCGACGACACAATAAAACTGCCGGATGAAAAAGAGAAACCAGTTGAAGCAGAGATGTGGAGAACGGTGAATTCGATGATCGTTGGATGGATAAGAGTGTCAATCTCACCCACAATAAGATCAACGGTGCCGTTCACTGCCGATGCGTGTAAGGTGTGGAATGACTTGAAGAGAAGGTTTTCGGTTGGAAACTATGTTCGCGTTCATCAAATGAAAACCGAGTTAGCGAATTGTAGACAAGATGGTTCGTCGGTGAAGGACTATTTTGGTCGGCTGTCACTCAAGTGGGAAGAACTTCTGAGTTATAAGCCTCTTCCCAAGTGTACCTGCAGTGCATCAACAACAATAGCACAAGATTATGAAGACGAGAAAGTGCACATGTTCTTGATGGGGTTAGACGAGTCAAGATTTGGACACATATGTACCAACATCATTGGCTTGGAACCACTGTCGGATCTGAACTCTGTTTATCAACGGGTGATCCGTGAAGAAAGACGTGTTCTGACTTCACGTACTGAGTCAAAAGGAGAAGCAGTCGGGTTTGTTGCAAAAACAGAGCTTGACAAAACAGATCAGTCGGTATCACTTGCTGCAGCTGTTGCAAAGTCTCGTGGACCACCGATTGTGTGCTCTCATTGTGGTAGAACTGGGCACGACAAGAAAGATTGCTGGCAGATAATTGGTTTCCCGGATTGGTGGACAGAAAGGAATCAAAACAGTGATCGTGGCGGACATGGAAGAGACAGGGGTCAAGGACGAGGCCGTAGTCAAAACCTTCGTGCAAATGCAACACAAGCAAGCTCAAGCACAAGAGGTGATTTTACGGATGAGCAGTGGGCATCATTGACGGCTTTGATTGAGCAACATAAGTCAAAGCCAATACTAGACAGACTCAACGGTAAGAAACAGACCGGCGAAGTTATTCTGGACACGGGAGCATCTCACCATATAACCGGAGATGCAAGCCTGTTTATCAACTTGCGTGATATTGCCTCATGTCCAGTGAGCTTTGCCGATGGGAGCCAAGTTTAGGCTACTAAGCTGGGAGACTTGCGGTTATCTAACAAGATATTGTTGTCGCATGTTTTTCTAGTGCCTAACCTGAACTGCACTTTACTTTCTGTGGCCAAATTATTAAAGCAAACTGGTGGTCTTGCGATTTTTACTGATGCATTATGTATCTTGCAGGACCGTTTTATGAGGATCCTGATTGGAGCCGGTGAAGAACGAGACGGGGTGTATGTTTATCGGGATGTTACAATGGCTAGAGGATACAGAGTTAAAGCTGCTGAAGACAAGACTCTGTGGCATTGGCGATTGGGACATCCTTATTTTGGTGTTTTAGGTTTCTTACCATTTCTTTCTAGTGTTCAGTCAATCGACAAGTTTGGAGGTTGCAACGTTTGCTTTGAATCGAAACAAACACGAAGTGTATTTCCCGACAATTTTAATAAAGCTTCAGCTTGTTTTGAGTTAATACATGTTGATCTTTGGGGGCCATACAGAGAAGTATCATCGTGTGGTGCCGTGTATTTTCTTACGATCGTAGACGATTTCTCAAGAGCAGCCTGGATACATTTACTTCTTGAGAAATCAGAAGTAAAAACTGTGTTACCGCGCAAAGGCAATCTGGTCGCCAAGTGAAGAACATAAAAAGCGACAACGGAACATAATTTATGTGCTTGTCCAAGTACTTCACTGAAAATGGAATCATACATCAAACGTCATGTGTTGCGACTCCACAACAAAACGGGAGGGTGGAGCGCAAACATCGCCATATTCTGAACGTCTCGATATCCTTGATGTTTGATAGGTCAAGAATTATCCCTATTCTAACTGCAAGTGCACAATGATGTAGTTGTAGTACTTAGGGTATCGAATCCACAGGGACTCCGGTCAACGATAGATTAAGAACAGTAAAGATTAAACTAGGAGAAATCAATATTGGGAAAGCAGTAAATCAAACAGCAGAAAAGTAAACAGCGAGTTTGTGAGCAAGGAAGGCGAAGCGTTAAGTCTAGGAAGTTCTCCGGAAATCACAAACATAAACTAATCAATCAATCAGGATCTAATTAAGAACTGTTCTAGAACTCAAACACATATATAGAATTAACCAACTGTCGTTGCGAGAATTCTCTAAGTCTAAGTGCAGCAATCCAAATTCCTTTGCAATTACTAACAGATTAAACTAGCTTTAAGATCAAGTTCGATATGTTCACAATTCAATTAAACCAAATTACTTTGCGAGTAATTAAATTGCTCATCTAGGTTCTTTCTAGCTAATCAACCAACTGTCGTTGCATCAATCAACCTAACATCATAAATCTGGGTAGCTAATTCAGATTAAGCAGTAAGAACAATCCTAGATGAAGAACTAACAAATATGAATCCCTAACAGATTGATTAACCTAATATTCCATGAAATCTCTAAAGAGAATCCCTAAACTTAACAGGTAATCTACTCAGACATAATCATCGAGACAGAAAACATCTTGAATAGAAAACCAAATAATATAAAATCAAATAAAAAACTGGGGGTTCGAAATCCTCTCTCTTTCAAGAGTAGGATCAGCCCCTCAACTCTCTCTCTGAAAATAAAATAAAGCGTAAGTAAAGCGTAGCCTAAACAATGGCTTAAAAACCCTAATATAATGGTCTAAAGTCGGCTGGGGCTTCTTTATAATTATGAAGAACTTCTGGGCAAAGTTGCAATATCCAAACTCTTCATTAAACGCCGAGTATTTGTCTGCGTCGACCTTGCATCGATCGTTGCCACAAGTGTGTCGATCGATGCAGGTCTGTGAATTTGACAGTGAGCTCTTCTTCTCGGGTTAAATCTCTAAAATGCTCCAGAATGCTCCAATAACTCCAATTCTGCTTCAAACGTGTCTAGACCTGTAAACATAACTAAAAGACTCCAAAACATAACATAAGACTCGATAAATAAGACATATACCATAGTTAAAATCCCTAAAATCCATGGTATATCAATGTTTGAGGCCAATTTACCAATTAAATTATGGGGCGAGAGTGTTCTAGCTGCCGCACACGTCACTAACAGAACACCATCGAGCTTGTTACATGGGCAGACACCTTACGAATGCTTGTATGGTAAACCGCCTTCCTATACGGATATCAAAGTCTTTGGCTGTCTTTGCTTTGCGCATGCCAAGACAAGAGACACCGACAAGTTTCAGAAACGCAGTAGACGATGCATATTTGTGGGCTATCCATTCGGGAAAAGAGGATAGAAGTTATACGATCTTGACAACAATGAATTCTTTGTTTCAAGAGACGTGTTCGATGAAAAGACATACCTGTATAAGGTCACCAACGAAGTCTCACCTACAGCAACAGTTCAAATAGCACCCGTTGTCATGAATGAGGTCAACGGTTTTGAACTAATGCCAATGACTACTGAAGTAAGGGGGAGTGTTGAAGACACAGTTGAAACAGCGCCAATGGTTTCTGTGGGCTATCCATTCGGCAAAAGAGGATAGAAGTTATACGATCTTGACAACAATTAATTCTTTGTTTCAAGAGATGTCGTGTTCGATGAAAAGACATACATGTATAAGGTCACCAACGAAGTCTCACCTACAACAACAGCTCAAATAGCACCCGTTGTCATGAATGAGGTCAACGGTTTTGAACTAATGCCAATGACTACTGAAGTAAGGGGGATTGTTGAAGACACAGTTGAAACAGCGCCAGTGGTTTCTGATCCACAAAACATAACGGCACAACAAGCTGCACCAGAGGTTTCACGCATAGAAACTGAGCCTCCAACACTCCTTGGACGAGGTCACCGTGAGTCATAGCCATCAGTAAAGCTTTGTGATTATGTCCTCTACAACATCCAGAGTATGCCTGATAAACATACACCACATCCTGCTCTCATCGGTCAACAATCTTTGTCCTTCGAAACGGTTCCTGGTAAGACGTCGTATCCTATCTCTGCCTATATTACTGATGCGATTTTCTCCGAAAAACATCAAGTTTTTCTCGCAGCAATTTCATCAGGATTTGAGCCGCGTTGTTACAAAGAAGCAATGCTGGACTCTAAATGGAATAAGGCCATGTCAAGTGAAATTGTAACGCTTGAGGGGCAGAGGACATGGGACGTAGTAACGTTGCCAAAAGGAAAGAAGGCTTTGGGATGTAAGTGGGTATTTAAATTTAAGTTCAATGCTGACGGGACGGTCGAGAGACATAAAGCCACACTCGTGTGTCTAGGCAACAAACAAGTCGAGGGTCGAGATTTTGAGGAAACATTTGCGCCGGTCGCAAAGTTAACGACAATACGTGCCTTATTAGAAGTTGCAGTAGCAAGGAATTGGGAGGTGCATCAAATGGATGTGCATAATGCCTTCCTCCATGGTGATCTTAAAGAGGAGGTATATATTAAGATGCCACCGGGTTTCTATGCTAATAATCCAAACAAAGTGTGCAGGTTGAGGAAGTCTTTGTATGGCTTGAAACAGGCGCCACGGTGTTGGTTTGCGAAGCTAACAACATCACTCAAGGCATTTGGTTTCAAGCAGTCTTATTCAGATTACTCACTCTTTACCTACATCTAAAATGGGAAGAGTTTGCGTGTACGTGTGTACGTGGATGACTTGGTAATAGAAGGCAGTGATCTAGCTATGGTTACCAAATTTAAAGAGTATCTCAGTCAGTGTTTCAAGATGAAGGACCTTGGAAAAGTGAAATATTTCCTTGGTATTGAAATTGCTAGAGGACCGTTGGGAATGTCTGTAACACAGAGAAAGTATGCAATGGACATTATCTCAGAGGCTGGGTTATTCGGTTGCAGGCCAGTCACAACACCCATGGAGCAAAACCATAAGCTAATTTCTGATGAGGGACCATTGTACAAGGATCTGGGCCGGTTTAGACGATTTGTAGGGAGATTGGTATACCTCGCAATAACTAGGCCAGAGCTGTCTTATCCGATCCACGTTCTCTCACATGTGATGCATAAGCCGAGACAAGCACACTGGGATGCAGTCGTATGCATCCTCTGTTACCTAAAAGGCTGTCCCGGGTAAGGAATAATGTTGAAGTCAGCTAGCGATCTGCGCATACGAGCGTTTTGTGACTCAGATTGGGCGACGTGTCCAAACACACTGAGGTGATTGTCTGCGTTCGTGGTACTGCTTGGTGATTCACCCATCGCTTGGCAGACGAAGAAGCAGGACACGGTCTCACATTCATCAGCTGAGGCCGAGTACCAGTCAATGGCTGCAGCCTTACGCGAGCTTAAGTGGCTGAAGAGATTGTTAGCAGACTTGGGAGTTGTTCATAAAGAGCCTATGGAGTTGTTCTGTGATAGTAAAGCTGCAATACATATAGCAGCTAATCCGGTTTTTCATGAACGGACAAAGCATACAGAATCAGATTGTCATGCGGTTCGTGATGCAGTACAAGACGGGTTGATATCAACACGACATGTCCGTACAGCAGAACAGCTTGCTGACATTTTGACAAAAGCTTTAGGAGCTGTACCTTTTCATTACCTGATGTACAAGTTGGGAGTATGCAATCTACATGCTCCCACTTGAGGGGGAGTGTTAGACGGATAAGTACGATAAGTATGTTAGACGGATAAGTGTGAATATTCCTTAGAGAATATCTTCTTAGATATGATATCGATAGAGTTGGATATGATCGCAGATACTCTTGTTGAGCTGCGATATATCACAAGCGTGTATATATGTACGATATATTCAGATGAATAGAACAACACAATTCCCTCAATCTTCTCTCTTAGTTTACATGTAGCTTCCTTGGTTGGTTCGAAGGATGATGAAAACAAGAGGGAAAGACATGAAGAGGATATCGATATTGACACCAATTATGAGGTCTCTCCTTTAGACTATCATTTGGTCTTCAGGTGAAATAACAGACCCAAGAAAGTGCACAAATTTTGGTTAGAACCATTGAGAGTTTATGTTGAGGCTGGTTCATGCCAAATTACTAACTATCTAGGAAGATATGATATGAGGTTGATCGACATGATTAATTGTGTGGAGATATTTGAGCCACAACACATCTCCATATTTCACTCACAGTTGAAAAACAAATGGGAATGAGTTTCTTCACATGTGACACAAACTACACGATTATGGACCATTTCTTCCCCAACACTGGAGTTGGTCTCTTCAACAGCCTATAAAACCAGACAACAGAGCGTCGTGAAACAAATTGAGAAGGAGTACAAATACATATTTGCAACCACTTACCAAAAAATTATGCACAAAACAAACTTTGAATCATGTTTATATGTTTTATAAAACAAAACCGTCACAAAATCAAAGAGCCAAAGATTGTATAAAACTACTACAAATCTTGCTTAATTTCATATGACTATCACTAATGCGATTATCTATACATACACTTTTCATAAATACAAACTCGACATCGAGATTCAAGGCTTTCTATCACTATTTGAATTGAAAAAGAGGGAGAAATTTTATAAGAAACTTGAAAACCACGATTCTCTAGTGGAGAAGTATGCTTGTGGTGTCAAATTTCTCAAACCTAGATGCATCCCAGTTACTCGATAGGTTTGTGTTCTTCATGAATAAGATTTGTTTTCTTTGTGAACTATCTTCGATGAAGATTGGTTTTGTTTTAAAATTTTACAGTTGGGTCGGGTGGATGTTAGGTGGGTCTGGTTGGATTTTATGATTGGGTTAGGTCAGATATCGTCGTCTGATATACTATTCTGGTAATATAAAATATGATGATGAAGTTAAATACATAAATCTTGTTAGTTGATACATGTAATCATATGAACTATATATTTTGTGTAGTTACATATAGATTAATATTGTTTAGATGTGTGGCCATGTGAAGAAGTATAATTAGTGTAGTTAACAAGTTGTTTTTGCATAATGAATTTCAGTTTTATATTTTTGGAATTGAAGTATATAATTGGTATATAAATTTTTTAACAGTGAGATTAATCTTAGTTTATTTACATAAATACTTAAATTTATGGTTTTAATATTTATTAGTGTTTTAAAATGATGTTAAGTGAAAAAAAATTAATAATAATAAATGCCAAAAATATTAATAATAATAAAACTGTAGAATCTACTTTAAAGTGATAATGTGAAATGGATATTGTAAAAGAAGAATATATAAGAATATTAATACTCTCTCCGTTTTTCAATATATGAGGTTTTAGAATTTTAACTTTTTAGTGTTCTCATTTTTCTATGCAAATGTTTGTTTTATTTAATATCAAAATCCAAAATGCAATTAAGAGATCTTTTTGAAAAAACATTAATTAGTTAGCTTCCACCAACAATACATAACATAACACGAGACAAAAAAAAAATCAAAAGGGGAAGTTATAGAAAATTTCACCATTCACTACAAAAAAAGTCCAAAACAAGCATAGAAAAAAAAAAATACAAGTCTTTAAAAAAGATCACAATAGAAAAAGATCTACTAATCCGACGAACTTAGTACATTCATGACATTTTGAACCAACAAAGCATCACAATTTAGTTGTATGGGAAGAATATTATCTTTCTCCAACATTACTTTCTTCATATGCGATAGCTTGTATTTGTTTGATCCTTCAATTCTCATGATCTCTCCCATACATGATTGAAGAGTCAAAAAATATGATTTACCTTTTTTGAAGGATATTTTTCAAAGGCATTTTCTACCGCATGGACAATGTCTTCAATGGTTTTGGGGAATTCCTTATGTTGCAGCGACTGAATAGCGCTAAAAAATCCAAGATCTAATATATTTAGATCTGGCAAGTTCTGTGATTGACACATCAAACGAATATCAAATCCATTTTCCGACGCAGCCTCTTGGAATTCTTTATCTCCACGATCAACATGTGTTCTTGCATTATCCTATTGAATATAAATAACCTTACTTCGATCTTCACTTGGCCATTTTTCACGAATTGCCGGAAGAACTTTTTCAATCAAACATGATTTGATGTCTTCTCTTTTTACAGACGTTTTCGCTTTAAGTTCCAAAGTTCCAGCAGCTCTATTTTTACTCCGTCTCTTCGTCGGTTCCATAGTAACAAATGAAAATATTCCAGTTTTTCCAGAAAATATTTCTTTCCCTTCCCCGTCAAATCTTGGGCTAGCCATCGAAGCTAGAAACATTACCTTTTCAATGTAATTCTTGCTTTGACATGTACGTTGTGGCTCTTCTTCGGTTGGAAGTAGATAATATTTCTCGGATTTTTTCGTCATGTAAAACCATTTTTCATCAATATGTACAACTGATAACTAGATTTTGCAATCTTTTGGAGGTATCAATTCCCCATTCTTATGAGGGATCAATCCATTTTTGGGATTGGATTAGACCAAAATGAATACACCAAACCTCTAGAGACAAATCACTTAATCAAATTCAGTTTCTAACAATCCTAACAAAAGACAATTCAATCTAGCAACTAACAAGCAAGCAAGATTTAATAAACTAAGATTCAATAAAAGAAAGCAAGGTCCATGAGTTGAGGTCAATGGATTGGATGACTTGGGACAATCGAAGATGCTTAATACAAACTTCTAAGAAGCTAATCTCCCAGCTAGGAACTCAATAAATAGATTAATTCAATGTCTTGACACTAATCCCTTTCCCTAATCAAAACCCAAGAACAAACTCTCATTTGTGAATCAAGATTAGGCAAGCATGCAAAACAAATTCCAATTAGCTAATAATCACTCTAAACATTTATTCTCATGAGTTAGAATATGAAAATCCTATCAAAGCTAAAACAGGCATTTCATCGAACACATGGTGGGCATGAAATCCAAATCATTCCTAATCAACATGATCAAGGCTAATTAGGCATTAAGAACACTAAGATAGAAGAGATTTAAGATAGATAAACCCTAAACATCCATTAATCATCCCAAATCACCCTAATCCTACCTAACCCATAAACCTTATAGGAAACTACTCACTAATCATTCTATGATTAACAAAACCCATGAAGATAGTGTTAATCATGAAGATTAGCAAAGATAGAAAGATTAAGAGAAGAAATCACAAAGAGAAATACTTGGATTGAACAAAGATTCAAATTTGTCTTACAAAAGAGTTTTTGGAAACAAAACAAGCTTCAGAACAATAAAAAATAGGTTTTTGGCCTTATATAGTGAGTATGAGGTGAACCGGGTCAACCCGGAACAAACCGGGTATTGACCCGGTTCAATTGGGCAAAATCTGGTTCGCAGGTAAAACCATCGACCTTGTTTGGCCGATGGGTTACGTCGATGGAAAGTCTTGGAAACCATCGGCCTCATCAGGTCGATGGAGGAAGCCGATAATCTCTCTGGCCAAAGTCGTCGAAATGCGTAAGTGAAACCATCGGTATGCGTTGCTCGATGTTGGAGGCCGATGGAAATGAGAGTGAAACCATCGGCCTCGTTTGGCCGATGAATAAGACCGATAATCTCTCGGGATAATTTGAGCAGGTTCGTCATGAGTTCCCATCGGCTTCAACACGTCGATTCTTCAGGCAGATGGGTTGAGAGAAAAACCATCGGCCTCATCTGGCCGATGGTGGACGTCGATGATCTCACTGGTCGACTTGTACACTCCTTCTTTCATCCTAGAGCTCCTCTTTTGCTTTCTAAGTTTCTCAAAACCTCCAAGCATCTCCATGAACCTACAAAAACACAAGATACACTCCAAATGCAACCTAAAGATGCTAAATCCTACACTAGATACTAACAAACTCTAAATGTAAACAAAGAACAAGGAAAAGTCAAGAATGAAAGCTAAACCAAACTAAAATATGAACTAATCAACTCCCTAAATGCATGAAAACACAAGTACATCAATTCTCCCAAACTTAAACCTTGCTTGTCCACAAGCAAGCATAAGACAGTCACAACAAGTTGGGGAAAGGGTTTGAAAATGGGAGCTCATATCCAAAGACAAAACCGAGATCAACAAGTTCCAATTTAAGTTAATATCACTAGGATGCAATCAAGGCAAGCTTACTCCAAAAATTTAGCCATACTCATTAAGACAATACTCTTAGCTCAATCATCAACCTACACAAGCTTTCAAATCCACTAGCTCCTTAACATTCATTAGATTTTTCAAGTGAATCCTATTCAAAGCAATGTGATTAAACTCATTTGGCAAGGGAAAAGGTTTTGAGATTAAAGTGATCTCAAGCGAAAGAGAGGTTTACTCCAAAATCATGAAGGTTCTCTCAAGAAGAAGCAAATGAGCTATAGTAAAATGCTAAGAGTTAGAGGCAATTGGTGCATACTAGGTTGATTTCCATCTACCCATCTTCCAATAGCTTCCTCTCTTAGTCTAGCCCCACCTAATAGATGTTTACCCTTCATCCAAGGCTATCTTTGCCTTATTCCCCTTTTCACAATCAAACACTTTTCAAAGAAACTCCCCAAGGATCATTCAAAACATTTCAAAACAGTGGCAACTCTTTTCTTTTAACTTAGCTCAAACCTTTCTTTCTTTTCAATGGTCTCTTTTCATAAACTTTTCTTTTCTTTCTTTAAGATGAGCCTTTGGCTTCTTTTCATTTCAAAACTTGAGACACTTTTCTTTTTAAAATACATAAGAGCTTTTTTTTTAAACACTTTTGCCAACAAACTCATGATCCTATTCCAAAATCCCTTTTCATTCTTTCCTTTCTTTTACTCTCTTTTTCCTTTCCTAACTCTTCCCCCAAACTTTGATCCTAGCCTATTGCAAAGCTAAAGATGTTGAGCTTGCATCTACATGGAAATTTCCCCTAGTCGCCTCATACTCAACACTTTTTACCTAGCTCATTCCAAAAGGCCTACCATTCGGTATAGTATTTGTGTCTGGAAAGAAGGGTGGTGAAAGGCGTGGAAGTCTATTTGAGCAAGTAGTGAGGGGTAGAAGGGATAATAATGCTCAAATATTTTATGGTATCCATGAGTTCAACACACAAAGCAAGAATAGGATAATTATATGATTCATTACGATTCTCACTTAGATGCAGCTAGTTTCAAATCACATCAAGTTTCAGCATTAAATCAAGGTTCAAAGCAAGCAATCCGAGCAGGGTTCATCTTAGCTTTCAAGCTTTTCCCGATATACAATCCCAGGATGATCAACTAGCTCAAACAACTAGCATAAGGAACAAGTCATCACTCAATCAGTCTTACGAGGAAAATCAATCATCGCTCCCTATGTATGCATCCTATATGACAATTCTAGACTCAATCCTAAAATGCAAGTGCAACTACATGCTTTGTTTTTGTGAAAATTTTGAAATTTTTCAATTTTTTGGTTTTTTAAGTGCACATAGATGAATGCATGTAATGCATGAGACTCAAGTGATAAAATCGAAAATAAGAGCAAGGAAAACATGATTAGCAACTGGTCTCTCTCCCAAACTTAAATCACACGGTCCCTTGTGTGATCTAAGAAAGGAAGAAAGACCGAAAACAAACAAAATGCAAGGAAAGAAATGAAATGAAATATGTACAAGGGTGGAGTGTTACTTGGCTTTAGTTGTGGTGTGATGGGGATGATGATTACCCCATGGAGTATGACGGGTTGGATGAAGAGCAGGATGGTGTCTTCATGGCTCTTCTCTTCCTCCTCTTCACCTCATGGCTGGAATGTCTGTGAGGCTCATAGTATGATTCATCAGCTCCCGAGACAAGCCCCAGCTCGTGCCCAGCCATCGAGTAACGCGCCTGCTCCATCTCTGTCTCCTCTACCAACTGGTCAGCTTCCCCAATCACTTCCTCGGTGGCAGCACGTACTTCTTCGTCCAGCTCTGTCAGGACCGCTCTTGCTGCCTCAGCTGATCCGGAGGTGCTACCTCTCTCCTTCTTACCAACGATGAGCTTAAGCACCTTGGTGACCTTCTTCAAGCAGTTGGCTAGTTTCTTGATATTCTTACCGTGCCACTTGCTTTGCTTCTGAAGGTCCCGGTTTTGTTCCCTCAGTGCACGGACAGCTTTGTTTGAGATCGGGTCATTGTATGGATGGATGTAGTAGCGGTGAAGCCCGTATATCTTCTCCCCAACAGGAGCTTAAGTCGACTCATAACCGACTGCACCTTCACTACCGGGCACACTAGGGAATGTCTGTCCCCTCCTCAGCTTCCTTTTCGGGGGAAGCGGGTCGAGAACCGGGTCAGAAGTAGGATCGTAGAAATGCTCACTCCCCGGGCGGAACCTAATGTTGTCAACATCCTTAAATGATGTGATGCTGGTGTTGGGTAGCAGGATTCTCTTCTCTTTGTCGGCATGCCCTATCACATAAGCGAATTTCCCCGGTGCTGCTCCACACAGAAATCTATCCTTAACCAGCTGAGCAAGGTCCAACCAATCAATAGGCGTAGGCACGCCTAATGTCTCGCGGTCGAGAGATCCCTCTAACTAGATCCCTACATCTTGGAGGAGTGGAGTAACTAGGCCTCCCTATCTGAACTTAGGCTCTGAGGCTCGATGGGTAAGCGCGTATTCCTTGTGCTCCATGAATTGGCTTACTAGGATCGCTGCCATAGTTGGTCTATAACTTACCGGTTTCATCGCTTCTCCATTGTAAAAGGTGCTTAATAAAGGCTGCAGTCCAAGGTACAAGAGTTTCATCTCCGCTGAATTCACATGTCTTGTTTCCTTCCGTGCGAAGATAGTGTGAGCTAAAGCCTTGTGTGCATATCTGATGGCGGGGCTACGGATTTGGGCTGACTTCATCGCTCCCGACTGATATTCTCCTGAGGCAATAGTGTTCCACAACTTCCTGAGCTCATCCCTGCCGATAATAAAGCGATTACCGAGCCCTGCTCCTTCCTCCACAAACCTGATGCAAGATGGAAGCGTGATTGATGTAGAACAGGGACTGAAGTCTCTCTCTTCTAGATCGTGAGTGATGATATGGTGAGATGGATCCAACCCTCGGGTCTCTAGACTCCTTAGGATGAACGTTGAGATGATTGAATGGATAGAATATGGATTGAATATCGCCACACAAGAGATGAATGATCTTGTGATAAGACTAATCTAAGGTCGCTTGATATGACTCACAAGAAAGCTTAGAATCGAAAGTGTTTTCTCTCAAGAAGAAGAACTGCGTTATTGTATTGATACTTGGTAAATGATACACGGTTGCTAAGGATCCTTATAAAGGGGATCGTGCAGCTGTTGCCTTCTAGGGCAGAAAACCTAATACAACGGCTACTAAAGTACTAAAGTACTAAACTACCCTATGGTTCAAAATTAAAAGTAATACAGGGAAACTTGACTCACTTATGCGACTAATACAGACTTTGACTCAGATGACTAATATAATGTTTTTGGACCTGCAAAATGGACAAACACAATATATGAAATGAAATCTTACCTCATGGAGCGTGTGTAGTCGTCCAAGGTTGGGCCTAAGTGGGCTGGATTGAGAAGATCATCTTTAAGTCTTCAATTGTCTTATGTTGGACCTCTAAACGCTCCACTTGAATTCTAGCCGGTTGCTCTTGATAGTCTTGAGCTAGGAGACTCTGGATTGATTTATTGAACAGTGCTCTGAGTCTTCTAGTTCTTGATCTTGTCCTTGGAGGATCTCTCATGGTTGTAATGTCTTGAGCAGCAGGTACTTCTTCTAGGTCTTCTTGACGTATCTCTATGCTTGAGTCAATGTCCTCATCATTCCCTCCCTCTTGAGAAGATTCTGACCTCAGAATCCCATCATCTGCATTATAAGGAAGCAAGTCAGCAACATTGAACACTGGCAAAATGGTTAACTCACCTGGCAGATCTAGCTTGTAGGCATTGTTGTTGACTCTCTCCAGCACTCGAAATGGTCCAGCTCCTCTTGGTGCTAGCTTGGATTTCCTCTGATTTGGGAACCTCTCTGTACGCATGTGAACCCACACCCAATCTCCCGGATTGAAGATGAGCTCCTTTCTCCCTTTGTCAGCAGCCTTCTTGTACTTGGCCGTCTTCTCCTCTATGTTGGTCTTCACCTTCTGGTGCAGCTTCTTGATCATCTCAGCCTTGGACTCTCCATCCTGATTAGTAACATCTAATGGCGGCAAAGGAACAAGATCTAAAGGGGTTTCTGGCTGAAATCCATAGACAATCTCAAAGGTGACAACTTAGTAGTAGAATGGTTAGCATGATTATAAGCAAACTCAACATATGGAATACAATCTAACCAATTTCGTAAGTTCTTACCAACCGTGGCTCTTAAGAGAGTAGATAGAGTTCTGTTTACAACCTCAGTTTGTCCATCAGTTTGTGGATGACAAGTTGTTGAGAAGAGTAGCTTGGTTCCTAGCTTCCTCTAAAGAACTCTCCAGAAATGACTCAGAAACTTCGTGTCTCGGTCAGAAACAATAGTTCTTGGGATCCCATGCAAGCGTACTACTTCTTTAAAGAATAGCTCAGCAGTTTGAGTGGCATCATTAGTCTTGGCACATGGAATGAAATGTGCCATCTTTGAGAACATGTCCACTACAACAAAAATAGAATCCTTTCCTCAGATTTTGGGTAAGCCTAAAACAAAATCCATTGATATATCAACCCAAGGCATACTAGGAATAGGAAGTGGCATATATAAACCATGTGGATGTGACCTAGATTTGGCTTTGAGACAAGTTACACACTTGGAACAGAAACGTTCCACATCCTTCTTGAGATGAGGCCAAAAGAAGTGTTCTACCAAAACGCTCAGGGTCTTATCCACTCCAAAATGTCCCATGAGTCCACCACCATGTGCTTCCTTGATCAACAAGTCTCGCATAAAACCCTGTGGAACACACAAACGTTTTTCCCTAAACAAATAGCCATCATGTAAGTAGAAAGAACCTGTTGGGGCAATGTTACAGTCTTGATAGACTGAGCCGAAGTCTGGGTCTTCTTTATATGCTTCCTTGAGGTGCTCAAATCCTAAGACTTTCGCTTCCATAGTTGTGATCAGCATGTGTCTCCTTGATAATGCGTCAGCCACAACATTCTCCTTGCCCTTCTTGTACTTTATCACATATGGGAATGCTTCTACAAACTCCATCCACTTAGCATGTCTTCTCTTCAGTGTTGTTTGTCCTCTAAGGTGCTTCAAAGTCTCATGATCAATATGTATGACAAACTCCTTGGACAGAAGATAGTGCTGCCATGTTTCCAACGACCTCACTAGTGCGTAGAGTTCCTTGTCGTACGTTGGGTAGTTCAAGCTGGCTCCACTTAGTTTCTCACTGAAGTAGGCTACTGGACGTCCTCCTTGAGTTAGCACAGCTCCAATTCCTAAGCCTGAAGCATCACATTCAATCTCAAAGGTTTTGTTAAAATCAGGTAATACCAAAATCGGTGCATGCGTCAGACGATCTTTGAGTCTGTTGAACGCGTCTTCTTGAGCTGATCCCCACTGAAATGCCACGTCCTTCTTGATCACAGCAGTAAGAGGGGCGGCTAAAGTACTGAAATCTTTGACAAAACGCCTATAGAAGCTTGCCAACCCGTGGAAACTCCTGACTTGTCCTATGTTGTTTGGTCTTGGCCATTCTTGGATGGCTTTGATCTTCTCTTGATCAACCTGTAAACCTTTGGCACTGACAACAAAACCTAGAAAAACCACTTCATCAGTACAAAATGAGCACTTCTTAAGGTTCCCATATAGGCATTCCTTTCGAAGTGTGTCAAGGACTAACTCAAGATGTTTTTGGTGATCCTCAAACGATTTGCTATAAACCAATATATCATCAAAATAAACTACTACAAATTTACTGATGTAAGCTCTTAGAACCTGGTTCATTAGCCTCATGAAGGTGCTGGGTGCATTGGTTAGGCCAAATGGCATGACTGACCACTCATAGTCTTCCATTCGTCACGTTCTTTCATTCTTACTTGATGGTATCCACTCCTAAGATCAATCTTAGAAAACACATTAGATCCAGATAGTTCATCAAGCATATCATCTAACCTTGGAATTGGATGTCGATATTTTATGGTGATGTTGTTGATTGCTCTGCAGTCTACACACATCCTCCAAGTTCCATCTTTCTTTGGCACTAAGAGAACTGGTACAGCACACGGACTCAAGCTTTCTCTAATGTAACCTTTCTCCATTAAGTCTTGAATCTGCTTCTCCAACTCCTTAGTTTCTGTTGGGTTCATACGGTAAGGTGGACGGTTGGGTAATGGTACACCGGGAACTAGATCAATCTGATGCTCTATTCCTCTGATAGGTGGTAATCCAGCTGGTATCTCTTCAGGGAACACATCTTTGTACCTGTCAAGCAATGATACAATCTCTAGTACAAGTACATTGTCCTGTGAACCTGTAATCAACACATCTCTAAACACCATTAGTAGCACCATTTCTTTACGTTCTAAAGCCTTATAGACAGTAATAGGAGTGATGTATAGGTTAGTTTTACTTACCTTGGCCTCGGCAGAAAATTTGGATTGCATCTCATGTACCTCTTGAGGCGATAAGGGAGCAAGCTGGAATTTTCGCTTGTCATGTGTAAAGGAATGAGTGTTGGTGCGTCCATTGTGTATGACCTCTCTATCAAATTGCCATGGTCTGCCTAGAAGCATATGGCCTACTTGCATTGGGACAACGTCGCACAAAACTTCATCTTCATACTTCCCTATCTTGAACTGAATCATGACTTGCTCGTGTATCCTGATTTATGTGCTTGAATCTAACCATCTCAGGCGGTATGGCCTCGGATGTTGGGTTGTCTTCAAACCTAGATTTTCCACCATAATCTTGCTAGCAGCATTAGTACAAGATCCACCATCAATTATAAGACTACATACCTTGTTCTGAACTGAACATCGCGTGAAAAACAAGTTTTCTCTTTGGATGGTGTCTGGATCACTCAAGGCGCTCAACGCCCTGCATACAACTAACATCTCTCCTGTCTCGGGAAATGCTACTTCCTCTTCTGAATCCGCAGCTTCAAGGTGTTCCTCTTCATCTTGAGACTCATATCCTCCATCAGGTGTTAAAATCATAACTCGCTGATTTGGACAATCCCGTGCATAGTGACCCTTACCTTGACACTTGAAACAAGTTATATCTCGAGCTCTTGTATTAGAGGTTGAAGACTAACCTGAGTCAGTACGGTTATTCTATGACGCTTCATAAGTTGGCTTCTTGTCTTGGGAACCTGAGGCAACAGTCTTGCCTTTGTCCACATTCTTAGCTTGCGGTGCACTCCATTGATTCCTAGCCGGAGGTGCGTTCCATGAGTTAGGTCTTGAGCGACTCGCTGCCGCTGTCTTCCTCTTGATTCCTTGTTCAGCATGCACGGCTGCATGCAACAGATCATTAAGGTCATGACAAGGTTGACGTTCTACCTTTCTGGCAATCCGGTCATTGAGTCCATCAATGAAATGACCCATGAGAACTTCTTCACTCTCGTCCAACGCCATTCTGTTCTTGAGTTCCTCAAACTCTTCGTAGTATTCCTCGACACTCTTGTTCTTCTGTGACAGCTGCCTGAACTGCTTCTGCATCTCCCTGTGGTAATGTGGTGGCACAAATCGCCTCCTAAAGTTGTACTTCATGGCTGTCCATGTTGTGATTCGCTCAAAGTTATTTCGCCTACGGTCTTAGACTTCTCTGTCCCACCAGGTTAAAGCATGGTCCGTGAGTTGAGCCGAAGCTAGAGCTATCTTCTTCTGGTCATTGTACTCGTAGTAATCGAAGATGTACTCCATGCGCCTCTCCCAATCCAGATATGCTTCCGGATTAACCCTACCTGCAAAAGTTGGCACAGTTAGTTTCAAATCTTTTGCAAAGTTACGGTTTATCTCTTGTTGTGGTTGGCGATCACGGCGGTGGTGTTGATGATCTCGGTTTCTCCCTCCTGCTCCTGCATTCAGAGTATGCTCACTCTCCTCATCATCCGACTGCTCGTCATTCCTTGGAAGTTCTAGTCGTCCAACCCTTTGATCAATCCGTCCGATCTGAGCTGACAAATCGTTCCTCAAGGCTTGGAGCGCTTCTAGCAGAGTTGCATTAGGGTCGACTTGGTCTCCTGCCATTGGTTTCCTGTTCCTACACACACTAGAGAAAGCGATCAAGGGACTAGGGAACAAAAGGCACAAAATAAGAAGGAAGATCCTAAGCAAACCTATGTTAACTTGTGATACAAGCGATGCGTCAAGAACTGACACAAGAGAAGGCTCGGATGCAAATAAGAATCACGCTCGGTTTGATAAAAGAAGTTTTGGAAAGTTTAAAACCGAATTAGGAAGATATAGAAAGTTGAAAATCGATTTATGAGGATATAGAAATCTTTAGGAAGTTTGAAAAGATTTTAGAAAGTTTCTTTTTTATTTTTTTTGAAAACGAGATTTAACAAAAAAATTAGGAACTAGAATATCTTTAAGAATCTAAATATTTCGAAATCTTCTTTTTTTTTTTTTTTGAAAGTTGAAAACGAGTTGCAGCAAAAAGAAAACTTTGATCCTAAAACCCTAAGAACTTTCGCTTAATGGCTCAAGCACAAAGAAGCGATTTCTAAAAGGAAGCAAGGATGTCGATCAACAATGGAACTAGATGAAACAAGATACTTTTTTATGGTTTTTCGATTTGGAAAGCAAAACAAACGGGAAACAAACTAAAACAGAATTTTTTTTTTTGAATGTAGAAATCGAAAGCTATAAACTAGATGCAAGGAAACCGAAAGGAAAAGGGATAAATACACTTGATCTAGGAACCTTTCGGCTCTGATACCAGATGATGCAAGATGGAAGCGTGATTGATGTAGAACAGGGACTGAAGTCTCTCTCTTCTAGATCGTGAGTGATGATATGGTGAGATGGATCCAACCCTCGGGTCTCTAGACTCCTTAGGATGAACGTTGAGATGATTGAATGGATAGAATATGGATTGAATGTCGCCACACAAGAGATGAATGATCTTGTGATAAGACTGATCTAAGGTCGCTTGATATGACTCACAAGAAAGCTTAGAATCGAAAGTGTTTTCTCTCAAGAAGAAGAACTGCGTTATTGTATTGATACTTGGTAAATGATACACGGCTGCTAAGGATCCTTATAAAGGGGATCGTGCAGCTGTTGCCTTCTAGGGCAGAAAACCTAATACAACGGCTACTAAAGTACTAAAGTACTAAACTACCCTATGGTTCGAAATTAAAAGTAATACAGGGAAACTTGACTCACTTATGCGACTAATATAGACTTTGACTCAGATGACTAATATAATGTTTTTGGACCTGCAAAATGGACAAACACAATATATGAAATGAAATCTTACCTCATGGAGCGTGTGTAGTCGTCCAAGGTTGGGCCTAAGTGGGCTGGATTGAGAAGATCATCTTTAAGTCTTCAATTGTCTTCTGTTGGGCCTCTAAACGCTCCACTTGAATTCTAGCCGGTTGCTCTTGATAGTCTTGAGCTAGGAGACTCTGGATTGATTTATTGAACAGTGCTCTGAGTCTTCTAGTTCCTGATCTTGTCCTTGGAGGATCTCTCATGGTTGTAATGTCTTGAGCAGCAGGTACTTCTTCTAGGTCTTCTTGACGTATCTCTATGCTTGAGTCAATGTCCTCATCAAAACCCATATATGGTGCTGATATCCTTGAAGCCCACATGATACCCTTGTTTTTCAATCTTGAACTCAATGTATCCCACACCTTCTTTAGAGGTTTCTGCTTCCCTTTCCGAGTAATGAACCACCTTCAAATGGGAAAAAACTTGCAAGTGGAGCCTTGGTAGCCAGCACTAGCCAAGGTAAAGAACATCCACAACCCCATGTTCTCGAATATTGTCTTTACATCGTCCAATATTCTCAAGTCGCCCAAAGAAGTGAAGTGTGGATACTTCGTCAGAGCAAACTCCATAGCCTTGAGCTTGGAATAGTATTTGGTACTCGAAGGAACTTTCTTCTTTGGCTTGGGTTCTTTCTTCTTTGGGACCGGTTCCTCTTGTTCCTCAACAACAACACCCTTACCCTTTCTCTTTGGGTCGGAAGGGCTTGCTCCTTGAGCAGGAGCCTTAAACTTTAATCCCGGCTTGGAGGATGTCTTAGTCATTGTCCTACAAAAGACAACTCAAAGAAAGAATGAGTACATAGAACAATCCACCAACACAAGCAACAAGAGCTTAAAACATCACACTCAAAACATCTCAATGATCAACGATAGCTATTCATCAATGTAATTCAATGATCAAGAGATTAGAAGGCCTAGCATGTGAATAAATTTTCGTTTTCAACCGAGCAAGCTAGCTAAAACATCTCAACAATTCTTAATTCAAGTCCATCTAGTGCAAAATTCACCAAGGATTCAATCACATACATTTGTAAACTCACATTCTCATCACAAAAGGCTTTTAACATGCATTTTGAAAATTTTTGTTAAACAAAACTTAATGAAATCAAGTAGTATCATAAACTTAAGCTTTTAACAACCCAATGCATCAATAGAAACTATCAATTTGACTTTGTCCCAAAATTTTCGAAATTCAAAAATCCTCAAGAACCCTAATTCTTAAAACTTCAATTCAAGTGATTCTTGGGTGAATTTGAGTTGGGTTTTCATCTAGAAGCAACCTAGCAAAGGTTTCTAAGCCTAAACATAAATAACCAACCAACAATTTCGGGTTCTAAAAATTTCCAAAAATTCTTAATTCACCCACGAAATTGTAGAGAAGAGATGATTACCTTGTGTGAGGGATGAGAGAGAGTAGAAGAGAGTGATTGAGACTGAAAGAGCTTTCAAAATCGTGAATTTAGGACCAAAAATCAGTAAAATCAGTTGAGGATTGAGAGAGATAGAGAGTTTGAAGCTTTAGAAACTTTCTTGTAAAAACTTGGGTGAAATCGCAAGAGGAGAGAAGAAAAGCGTGAGGGAGGAGAAACCAAAAAGAAAGGTGGGTCCCACGCTGGTCAAAGGTCGGATTTCTGGTCAAACCCCGGTTAAAACCGGTTTGAAATCAATTTTGGTTCGAAAGACTTACCTGGACAGTGATTCCATCGGCGTGGTCACGCCGATTGCGTTAGTTGATGGAAATTTCGTGAAACCATCGACGCGATTTGATCGATGGATGATGCCGATAATCTCTCGGTTTTTTTTTCGACCAAAATCTTCGCCATTTCCATCGACTTCGTCTGCTCGATTGGGTAAGTCGATGGTTTTGATATTTTTCCATCGATGTCATTTCGTCGATGGGAAAGGTCGATAGTTTCTCTGTGAAATTTCGACCAAAACCAACCATTTTCCATCGACGTTGTAAAGTCGATATCATATGTCGATGGAAGCGCGAATTTTCCATCGGCTGCGTTTACCTGATGAGCTTGGCCGATGGTTTCTCTGTCCGATTTTTGCCTCACTTTTTCATGACTTAAGCTCATTCCAACCGATCCACAACTTCACCTAATGACTAAAACCTGATAAAACTCAAAGAAAAACATCAAAATAACAAGCAAAAGATCATATGTACAAGGATAAACATGGGAATGTCTCCCAAGTGCGTTTTTGTTTAAATTCGGTAAGCTCGACTTTGCAAACCGGTTTCTTAGGCGGTTGAAGAGTTTGGCATGCCCTCGAGATTGATGGTCAGGACCTGAGAGCTTAGCTCACTGAGATTGACTGAATCACCTTGAAACCTTGGACTTATTGAAGCTTGAGCACTTGCAAATGTCCTAGACTTTCCCTGAGACTTGACCTTGTACTCAATGTAGTTACCCCTTAGACCCGATAGATGCAAGCTGAGATGGTTGAGAGAAGTAGGAGTGTCAATAGCCATCAGGGTTTTCAGCTTGTCCCTATGTCCTTTTTCAGCTCTTTTAGCTCCATCTAATCCATTGTTTGGAGTATTTCCATTATGCCCATCAAACAAAGATTGTAGACTCTCACCATCCATTATCTCTTTTTCATACTCTTTATCCTTTGGGGGATTGTTTACAGCCTTGTCCTTTCCAGCCTTTGCCACTTTTTGGAGCCTTTGGTTCTTTATTCTCATTGGTTGTCAGCTTCATTAAAGATATGGACCCAACATACTCAGTCCTTATGATCATAAGAGGAGTTCCAATAGTTCTATCCACCCCCTCCTTTTGAGCATGTCCCATGTGCTCACGGAATGATGATAGGTCTAGTTTTATCCCTATTCTAACTGCAAGTGCACAGTGATGTAGTTGTAGTACTTAGGGTATCGAATCCACAGGGACTCCGGTCAACGATAGATTAAGAACAAAAAAGATTAAAATAGGAGAAAGTAAATATGATGAGAAACTAAAAAGAGAAGCAGAAAAGTAAATCAGGCGAGTTTGTAAGCAAGGAAGCGAAGCGTTAGGTTTCAGGAGTTCTCAGGAAATCAGGAACACAAGCAATCAGTCGATCAGGATCTAATCAATAACTGTTCTAGAACTCAAACACGGATATAGAATTCACCAACTCTCGTTGCGAGAATTCTCAAAGTCTAAGTGCAGCAATCCAAATCTCTTTGCAATTACTAACAGATTAAACTAGCATTAATGATCAGGTTTGATATGTTCACAATTCCCCTAAACCAAATCTCTTTGCGAGTAGATCAAATTGCTCATCTAGGTTCTTTCTAGCTAATTAACCAACTCTCGTTGTATCAATCAACCTAGCATCATAATTCTGATTAGCTACTTCAGATTAAGCATTAAGAACAACCTAAACAAAGAACTAGCAGATATGAATCCCTACAGATTGATTTAAACTATAGTTCCATGAAGTCCCTAATGAGAATCCTTCAACCTAACAGGTAAACTACTCAGACATATTCATCGAGACAGAAAATATCATAAGTAGAAAACCAAATATCATTAAAACAAAGTAAAGATCTGGGGTTCAAAATCCTCTCTCTCTCGAGAACAGGATCAGCCCCTAACTCTCTCTGAAATAAAATAAGACTAAAGTAAAGCGTAGCCTAAACAATGGCTTAAAAACCCTTATATAATAGCTAAAATATGTTTTGGGCTTCTGTGTAAATATCTGGGCTTTCTGGGCTTTAGTGCATTAATCCTCATTCTTCATTAACGCTCGCGAGAATGCTTGGTCACGCTATGCAACGATCGATGCTAATGGTGTGCCGATCGTTGCAAGCGTCAAATATGGGCAGTGAACTCTGTCTCTCGGGTAAAATCTCCAAAATGCTCCAACAACTCCAATTATGCTCCAAACGTGTCTAAACCTGTAAACATACTAAAAAGACTCCAAAACATAACATAAGACTCGATAAATAAGGCATATACCATGGTTAAAACCGGTAAAATCCATGGTATATCAACTCCCCCACACTTAGCTCTTGCTTGTCCTCAAGCAAGTAAAGAACCAAAGTATAAGAGAAGAAGTTTGAAAACTCAGAAACTCATTTCGTCCTAGGAACTTTCACAATCACATTCACTTAGTAAGCCACTGAAAACTTTCCTACAGAACTCAAGACCACAATATACTTCCCTCACACTTAGCAACTGTCCTAAGTAAACTCCACAATCACATTCAAGCATTCAAATTCTCCCTACTGATTTCTGCAAGTATTTAAGTGCGGTCTCACCTAAGGAGTATCGATCAAAGGGCACATGGACTCTTACCTTGCCAGCTCTAGACCACCATACTGTCTTTCTCTAGTCCCTTTCTTCTCTTTCCCTTCCTTAACAACTGATTTTTCCCACATTGGATATCATTTTATTTTTTTTATCAGTGTTCTTCCCGTTATGGGGTGTACTTTGGACACATTCCATGGATCGCACAGGAGATAATAGGGGTCTCTACCACTCCTGTGACCACTTCGGAGTTACTAACTCATCCTCAGTTTATTATATTTTTTTTTTTTACTTTATGGAAGGGGAGAAGGGAACTAAATAGGACAGGTTTACAGGCTGTGTCAGAACTAACAAGGGAATCCGACACAAAGTATACCAAGCCCTTAAGTGAGAAATCTAAGTCAGTATTAAAGTTGAAGTCAGTAAAAGGATCCTCTGATACCTGAAGTGATGTGGGTGTCCTCAGTAGGTTGATCTGTGATGGGGTTTTCTAACAGTCATAGAGGCTCTGCAAGTCTGTCCAATGGTCACTTAGTTCCTGTTCAAACGAAAATTTTCCTCGAAAAATCATAGTTTCATACAAATTTTGACTCAATAAAACAAATTTGAAAAACTAAGAAAACAGAAACGTGCGTCAGTAGCTTCCTCCCCCACACTTAAACTACACTGTCCCCAGTGTAATCAAAGCATGAGCTCGGTGAAAGAATAATCAAATTGAAACAAACCGAAAAGTTGCATATTACTTACCTGTCGTCGCCCTGCGTCGATCGATGCCCAAGGGTGTCGATCGATGCCAGGCGAATATGCTCGCGGTTATTGAGATAACCGGTGTCTGAACCGCAATCGAATCGGTAAATCACAAATCGTGACTGCATCGACCGATGCACTAGGTGTGTCGATCGATGCAAGGCGACTTTGTTTGTTTCTCAGCTTGTGAACACACTTAAACAGAAAAATTAAAAATACCAAATCAAAACGAAAAACAAAAACAAAAACGAACCGAACAGTGGGTTGCCTCCCACTCAGCGCTTGTTTTTAGTCACTAGCTTGACTATTGGAAGAGATCAGATTCATGGGGGTTTTAACAGAGACTTTGAGTGTCTCTGTGAATATCTCTTCATCCATGGTGGTGTATATGCTTTCGGATCATGAGATCTCCCAAGGAATGAAGGAATAGAATCAGGGGGGGAACGAAGCTTGGGTGGGATTCTGCTTTTTCCTGCATTCACAGCTGATGGATTAGGAGGTTTAAGTTTAGGATTTTTATACCTGTGCTTTGGTGGATGCAAGAGATCATGAGCTTTCTGCTTAAGAGCAGTTGTAGGCACTGAAGATGTTAGAGCATGTTTAAGAGGAACCGCCATCTTCTTTTCTCCAATCGGAACCTTTGGTTCCACTTCCACACTTAAGCTTTGTCCATCAATGGTGGATTTCTGCTGCTTATCCATCACTTTCATGCAATTAACCACTTCTAGCTCATGTTTAGACAGTTTAGGAACCTTAGGATATGGCACAGGGGGCTTATAGACTCGTTCTGGTACTGTTGCAGGTTTTTGGTCACGTCTGCGTTCTGTGTCGATCGATGCAGTAGGTGTGTCGATCGATGCAAGGCGATTCTGTTTCTCGAAATTGCCGTCAGAACGGCGTGTCGACCGACACATAGGGGGTGTCGATCGATGCATGTATTAGACAAACAATATTCATCCAGAAAATCCGAGATTATGCTCTCTTCATCACCTAGCAACTCAATCTCATCTCTTAAGGTCACAGCTTTGATGGATCTGTACTGTTCAGCTTTCCCAGCTTCATTATGCCTTTGCATTGCTTGAGATATCTGTTGGATTTGAACATTCAGCTTCTTCACATGTGTGCTCAGAGATTCAAACTTCTCATTCAGATTTTTATGCATAGCATCCAACTTCCTGTCGAAGTCTACAGCAGTCTTGGTCTGATCCTCTAGTAACTGCTCCATCATAGATTCCATCTTGCTCTTATAAGCATTAGCAGCAGGAGGTGTCTGATAAGAAGTTGATCCATAAATCCCTTGATAGAAATTACCTTGCTGATTACCAAACATGTTTCTTTGGAATCCAGAGTTATTGATGTAGTTCAAATCCTCTTCCTGTCTTTCCAATAAATGCTCCAGCATAGTTTCCAATCTTCTTTCATATGTAGGTGCAGGTGGTTCTTGCCCATACTTTTCAAGTATAAGACTGTGCAGATAGTCGACTTTACTCTTCAACCCAGCTATCTGTGAACTGTCAATCCCTGAGCTGAAAATATCATCCCAACACATCGTCTTTACGGATCTCCTCTTGGTGCTTCCGCAAAACTGTGTCGACCGATGCAATAAGAGCGTCGATCGATGCAGTGCGAAAACTAAGATGTGTGTCGATGCAAGGCGAACAGGCGTACCTGAAACGCAAGAAAAAGAAGAAGAAAAATTAGTAGCCAAAAACAAAAAACGAAAAACCTAGTCTAAACCCTAAGTTCAAATCTATCGAGGACTCAAAGGAGTCCCCGGCAACGGCGCCAAAAACTTGATAGGTCTAGTTTTATCCCTATTCTAACTGCAAGTGCACAGTGATGTAGTTGTAGTACTTAGGGTATCGAATCCACAGGGACTCCGGTCAACGATAGATAAAGAACAGAAAAGATTAAACTAGGAGAAAGTAAATATGATGAGAAACTAAAAAGCGAAGCAGAAAAGTAAATCAGGCGAGTTTGTAAGCAAGGAAGTGAAGCGTTAGGTTTCAGGAGTTCTCAAGAAATCAGGAACACAAGCAATCAGTCGATCAGGATCTAATCAATAACTGTTCTAGAACTCAAACACGGATATAGAATTCACCAACTCTCGTTGCGAGAATTCTCTAAGTCTAAGTGCAGCAATCCAAATCTCTTTGCAATTACTAACAGATTAAACTAGCATTAATGATCAGGTTTGATATGTTCACAATTCCCCTAAACCAAATCTCTTTGCGAGTATATCAAATTGCTCATCTAGGTTCTTTCTAGCTAATTAACCAACTCTCGTTGTATCAATCAACCTAGCATCATAATTCTGATTAGCTACTTCAGATTAAGCATTAAGAACAACCTAAACAAAGAACTAGCAGATATGAATCCCTACAGATTGATTTAAACTATAGTTCCATGAAGTCCCTAATGAGAATCCTTCAACCTAACAGGTAAACTACTCAGACATATTCATCGAGACAGAAAATATCATAAGTAGAAAACCAAATATCATTAAAACAAAGTAAAGATATGGGGTTCAAAATCCTCTCTCTCTCGAGAACAGGATCAGCCCCTAACTCTCTCTGAAATAAAATAAGACTAAAGTAAAGCGTAGCCTAAACAATGGCTTAAAAACCCTTATATAATAGCTAAAATACGTTTTGGGCTTCTGTGTAAATATCTGGGCTTTCTGGGCTTTAGTGCATTAATCCTCATTCTTCATTAACGCTCGCGAGAATGCTTGGTCACGCTATGCAACGATCGATGCTAATGGTGTGCCGATCGTTGCAAGCGTCAAATATGGGCAGTGAACTCTGTCTCTCGGGTAAAATCTCCAAAATGCTCCAGAATGCTCCAACAACTCCAATTATGCTCCAAACGTGTCTAAACCTGTAAACATACTAAAAAGACTCCAAAACATAACATAAGACTCGATAAATAAGGCATATACCATGGTTAAAACCAGTAAAATCCATGGTATATCAAATGATCCATAAGGAGTGGTTTTAGGCTGAGCTTCCTTGCCTATATTTGCAAATAACCTTGCTTCCTCTAACACATCATCCTCATTGGGTGATAGGATGACACCACAAGTGTGGAGAGTTGTGCTCCTCAAAGGATAGTAAACCTTGTTGTCTACATTATTCAGCACAGCCCGTTTCTTTTTGAAGTCCATACAAGCTCCAGTGGTATTGAGGAAAGAGGTACCAAGTAAAAGAGGAAGTTGGGTACTCTTCTTCATCTTCATGACAATGAAGTCAGTAGGAATAGTGCACTCACCAACTTTCAGTGGATAGTCTTTGAACATTCCCATTGGAGTTTTGGAGTAAGAGTCTCCAAATGTAATAGAAGATTGGTACCTTTCCATGCTCTTAATCCCAAGAGTTTCCACCATGTCAAGATATATCACACTCATAGTAGAGCCGGAGTCACACAATGCATCCTTAATCTCCAAGTGTCCCAAAGTACAACTGATTGTAAATTTACCCGGATTGCCAAGCTTGGGAAGTACCCTTGGTGTTGTTTGGACGGGAGGTACAATATCTTCGGCAGAAATTTCAGTGGTACTCATCTCCTTGAGAGGAACCGGTGCAGCTTGCGGAATTGCATAACCATAGAGAAGTGCTTCTATCTCATCAACCTCTCGCTCATGGTCTGGTTTCACATGATCAATAGTAGAGAAGATTGCATTGCAATACTCTTTGGGGTTCTTCTCCGGGTTTCCGGGCAATGTACATGTAGGTCTAGAAGTGGAAGCGTGCGTATTTTCAACATTGATCAAACGAGAGGTCAAATGTTGCAGCTCGTTATTTAAGTTCTTTATTTCCAATGCCCCACTTGCTTGCCCTTGGATGAGTTTCTGCATCATTCCCTTAAGCTCATTATCCAAACTTGAAGAAGAAGAGGCTTGTGGCTGTTGTTGTCCAGAACCGGGTGGAGGGTATTGTTGGTTGGGAACATAGCCTTGTTGGTCTTGAAATTGAGGCTTAGTGCCAAACCCTTGCTGAGTGTTGAAGGGAACATATGGCTTTTGTTGAGTGGCTTGATTGAAGCCTTGTTGCTGAGTTGCTTGAGGTTGCCCTTGTCCTTTAGATTGAGCTTGTGGGTAAACTTGATCTTGAGGATTTGCCACATTGGTGCTTCTATAGGAAAAGTTAGGGTGATTCCTATAGTTGGGGTTGAAGCCTTTGTTGAAACCACCTTGCCCCGCAATGAAGTTCATCTCCTCTTGTGTCATTTCTTCTTCTACACTATAGAGGAAGGGCTGTGTATCATCATAGTTGCCCACAAAGTTGACTTGCTTTTGGTTTGAGGTGATCATTTTATCCAACTTCTCATGTAAGGACTTGATTTCTTCCTCATATCTCTCTTCCATGGATGATGATCCCCTATTCGTTCGGTCGTAGTCTTCATTGTAATTGCCATCACTAATAGCGAGGTTTTCAATGAGTTCCATAGCTTCATCAACCCATTTGCCAAGAAAATGACCATTACTTGATGAGTCAAGCATAGCTCTCATCTTAGGGAGCACACCTCTATAAAGGTTGCTGAGAAGAGTTTCCTTAGTGAACCCATGGTGAGGACATTGGTTTGTAAACCGCTTAAACCGCTCCCAAACTTCAGCAAAACTCTCATTGTTGCGTTGCACAAAACCGGACAACTCATTGCGGAAGCGTGCTGTCCGAGTAGCGAAGAAGAACTTCTTTAGGAATGCTTTCTTAAGCTCACCCCAAGTAGTAATAGATCCCGGAGGGATGTTACTTTCCCACTCCTTAGCTCTATCCGCCAATGAGAAAAAGAAGAGACGCATTTTCAAACCGTCATATGTGACACCATTAAGCCGAGTAGTGGCACAAATCTTATCGAATGTGTCTAAATGCTGCAGAGGATCCTTAGAAGACAGCCCGTGGAACTGATTGTTCTACACCATATTGATAAGGATAACCCGGATTTTGAAATTGTTGTTGTTAACCGGAAGAGGAATGATTCCCTGTCGGTTTGCATTTGTATCTGGAGCATCCCCGTCTCCAATGGCTCTAGCTGGCCTGTCGGGATGAATCAGACGCCTATGTCCCTGTTCATTTCTATCATCATCTCCCAGAAGATGCTGCTGCTCTTGGTGGCCCTGTTGGCACTGTTGTTGATCCTGTTGAGCGTGATGCTCCATATGTGGCTGCTCAATACCCACAAAGTCTTGTTGAACCTCTACAACTGGTTCCAACCCATGTCTTTCCAAGTGTACAGTACTTTCTAATGCTCTTCTTTCCTTTGCTAACCGTCGTTCGTGTGCTTTGATATCCTCAACCTGTGCAACTAGGTTCGTAGGTCCTCGGCTGCGTAGGTTCATGCACCTATCATCAAATCAAAAGGAAGAAGCAAGTTTAATGGGTTGTTTGCAAAAATGCCTCTAAAATTGAAGTCAACCCTAAAAGTACCCTTTCCCTTCTCCTTCCCTTCCTTCGTTAATATATCTCCCTAATAATCTGTGTTTTCACGATAATGCCATCGTCAGACTTCATATGAAGTCTGATATTTTTTACCAAAAGACAAAAAAGGCCTTTCAAATCTAACTTAATTACGAAACTGTCATCTTCTTCAGTTCACCCAAACACCATTAACAACCAATTTTGAGCTCCTAATGCCTCACACAACCAATTTCGACCCATCAAAACTCCATATTAGAGTTCACAACCTTATATTCTCCTATTTTCTCTCCAATTTCATCCAAAAAAACTCTTTAATTCACGTTCTACAAAATTTTAAAAATTGGATCTATTGCGATTTTGGTCATTCTTGCATAAAAATGGTTGGGTTTGTTGGGTATTGGTGTAACTAAAGTTTTGAGTGTTTGGGGAAGGTAAAAACGAGCTCAAAATCAGATTTATGTGATTTTTCACAAGATCCCCCGATTTTCAGATCTGTTTCGCGATTTCAGACTTCCCACGAAGTCTGATGAAAAATTATGGTCAACGAGAGGGTAGTTTTGCAATTGACTTTCAATTGACAGACTTCCTTAGAAGTCTGAGAAATTCCTTTGAAAAAAAAAAAAAATTATCTGACGTATGTCAAAATAAGAAGAGGGTAGTTTTGCAATTGATTCAAATTTGATTTTTTTAGTCAGACTTCTTATGTAGTCTGGCAAGAAATTGACCGATTTTTGACTTTTTGTCAGACGGGATCCGATGTCTGACAAAAAGGAGGGGTAGAAACTGCAATTGACCCAAATTTTCAGATGTTGACCAGAATAAGCGAAAAAATCGCCAGACTTCTAAATCTGTCTGAAAATAGGGAAAAATAACATCAGACGGCTATAGACATCTGAAATTTCAAACTCTTGTCAGACGGCTATAGACATCTGAAATATCGAATTTTGGTCAACGCTAGATAAAAACCGAAAATGCGATGTTTTTATCAGACTTCCCTCGCTGTCTGAAATTCTTGTCAGACAGCATAAGAAGTCTGAAAACTATCAAAATTCTTGGCGAAGTCTGACATTTCAAAATCAATTGCAAAACTACCCTTTACTTTTTTCAGACTTCTCCCGAAGTTTGAAAATTATAAAAGAAGTCTGACAATTGAAATTCAATTGCAAAACTACCCTTTTTTTTCTCAGACATCATAAGCTGTCTGACAAAAAGTTCAAAAATTTTCAAAGCAGACTGCGTACGCTGTCTGATTGATTTCAGACTGCATCCGCTGTCTGACATTTCAAAATCAATTGCAAAAATACCCTCTTTTTCAGACTACCATAGAAGTCTGGTTTCACTACAATCAGACATCTATAGACGTCTGAAATATTAAAAACTTTTAAAATGTATTTTATTGAATATTTGCTATTAATTTTGGTTGATTTTAATTTTTATAAATGTGTGTTAGTTCTCTATGTTCTTTATGTGTGAGTTTTACATTTTTATATATGGTAATTATTTTTGAATCAATTTTTGAATAATATTGGCAGTGTAGCTAGTAGCATCCGAGCTGGTGGAACGAATGTCTATGCGTAAACGTCATACTCCATATTATATATGTTGGTTGTTTATTGAATGCTTTGATATAATTGAACTGATTACACCAAATCATATCAATGTATCAATGAAGAAGTAGATTGGGATTAAGATGAACTACACAACCACATGTAGAGCGTTTATAAGCTTTTTTCAGTAAGATCGCTAATGTGATGATAAGAGAACGAACTTGACATTTGGACTTGTTAATTTTATAAACTTTTAGCTCATAAGAATCAGACAGCAATAGAGGTCTGACGACCAATTCATCACCACTTAAGGTTATTTTAGTTTGTCATATGTTGGTGTATGTAATCTAAAGAGTAATGTTTTCTTCCAAGGTTAAACTAACCCATTTCTTGATATTGTATACTTTCAATGAACAAAATTCCTTGTTGATTTTGAGTAGACAAAAGAAATTTATACAACTTTGTATTTTTCTACAAGCATAGTACATAAGGAGAACTTTCTTTCTTTGATTTGATAATCCAATAATCTAATACAATACAATGTGTTCAACAATAAGTCTAACTAGATTTTGACCCGCCGATCGGCGGGTATAATTTTGTTTTGATGTTTATTTATATTTTTTGTGTATAAATAATATATTTATAAATACTAATATGTCTTAAGTTTAGATTTTTAAGATATGTTGAACACACACATATATATATATATATATATATATATATAGGTTTAATATAGTTTATTTTTTATTTCTTTCTGTAAATGATAATTATCCACGTTAAAGACGGACAATTATTTTTTATAGCATGTAGATTTATATTTGTTAGTAATCTATCTTATTTTTAAAACATATATTCTATTATTGTTTGTTAAAGATTTGAGCATTTTTATTTTTATGTAGTAAAGTATAATATATAAAGTGTATGTGTAATATGGTGGTGAATATGTATTATTAATCCAAATATTAGTAATTTATTATGTATATTTTTATTTTATGTTTGGAATATTTTTTTAGACTTGCAATTTTTAATAAAAAAACTTATAAAATTTATCATTCTTAGTTTTATACTTTATTGTAAAAATGAATTTTAATTTACTTGGAAATAACAACCTCTATTTTTTCCAAATAATTTTAGATTATAAATTATTTGTTTATGGATTGAAATTATATTTTATCTAATTTTGGATTTACACACTAAATTATTTATTTATTAGATTATACAGCAGGTATAAGTTTGCTGGTTTTTTTACTTTTTTGTTTGAGATCGTTATATTGGTTTTATAGTACTATTTTCGGTCTTTCTTCTTACAAATATTATTTTGTAAACCATTTATTTTTAGGTTTAGATTTTAAATTTTTATTTGAGTCTATGCAAAGATGTTAAAATGGAAAATTAGTCTTTGAAACCGTTTATAATGTCCATTTAAACTAACCGTTTAAACTCGTTATAAGTAACACATGTCTATTCAAACCCGTTAAAATTTGTTTATAATTTTTTGTAAATTTAATAAAAGTACAAAAATCAACTTTTGTCATCTTTAACTTAATATATTTTTTATACATTTTTATTCTAAATGAATCAAATATTTCCCCTTTATTTATGTTTATATAGATATGTTAAACGGACTCGTTTAGACCCGTATATATAAAAAACATGTTTAGACTCACCATTTTTTAAAAAAAAACATACCCATATAAGATTATCATTAGATGGAAGATATCATTAGAGAATGATCCAATTCAAGAAACATATCCATCTAAGATTGGACTCGGTTAGAAGAAAGTTCAACCAAATTCAATTTATTCAGTCCACGAGGTAAACAAAAATTGAAAATCTTATCATTGCCAATTCCTTTGTTTGTCACTTTTAACTTCACCATTTTAAAAACCGTACCCATCTAAGATTATCATTAGATGGAAGATATCATTAGAGAATGACCCAATTCAAGAAACATATCCATCTTAGATTGGACTCGATTAGAAGAAAGTTCAACCAAATTCGATTTATTCAGTCCACGAGGTAAACAAAAATTGAAAATCTTATCATTGCCAATTCCTTTGGTTATCACTTTTAACTTGAAAAAAGAATATCAATTTAGAAAAACAACCACAAAAGAGTGTGTAACCATCAATGGTGATGAACCCGGGTTTTTTTTTTCTTGAAGGTTTCAACATGGAAAAAAAACTTAGCTAGTGAAACTTCACTTCACTGCTTCAAAAGACCTATTTCTTGAAAGATATCATACATCACCGCTCCTTTCTTAGCCGGAGACTCAACAACCTTCACTCCAACATCATTTAGATCTTAATTTTGTCTTGCATGACCCATTCGAAGACCCGATGGTGCAGTGAGTCCAGAAATAGAAGCAACAACATGCTTCTTAGTACCACTTTCCTGTTTATATTCATCAAACAACAAAATCTGAGTTACTTTTAGGATGCAGATAATAGATAAACGGTCAGAGTTAAAATAGATTCCCAGTTGATTATATCACCTTTATCAAAGCTGCAGCATCTTCTTCTGCAGTGCCTGCGATTTCTCCAATGAGAATGATACCAAGCTTAGCTGTTGAAAGGAAAGCAATGGATCACCAAGCTTAGTTGTTGAAAGGAAAGCAATGGACATGTCCACTGAAACATTCATCGGTAAACCTTCTACATGTACAACTGCTCCACCAACTTCATCTACAAGATTTGCAATTACACCATTTGCTAGATTCCCCTCTCTGTCCTGTCATTATCAAAATCTCATCCGCAAATAACAGTATCAAATACAAATTACTTTGTTTTATCCCCAAGGATATATCTTCTTGATTCTAACAAAGCTTCAAAGAATTACTTTTAAGCAGAAAAACAATCACACTGTCTCAAAAAGAAACAACAAAATACAGTCGAAGCTAACTATATTGTATTCTCAAGAAGATATCTTCATGATTCTGCTCAAATTGACAAGAACCACTTTCAATAAATAAATAAATTCACACCACGGGTCAGTGGTTAAAACCAATTTGGATCATACTACCACCGATTCTCATCTTCAAACATCTTCCAAGATCTTACAAGACCGTAGTAGTGGGCTTCCTTCATGAATTATCAAATCCTATTAAAACTCAATTTATATTATTTCATAGAAGATACAAACTGCGGCGTGAGTGCAATAGAGCTCGACGAATATAAGCTTGACGATTCTTGTGAAAAGGTAATTGCTTCTTATATCTTTCTCCATCTTGTGGAAAAACAAGATCACTCTACGAACTCAATATAGTCTTATCAACAATAGGTATCTCACTTCTTCTTTCTCACCTGCAGCCTTGTAGATGATATCCCATGGCATGCAGGCAAGTAAATCAATAATAAAAGACGAATTTAAGTACCTGTGTATACCATGAAGAGTTAAGCTCATCTCTTTCAATACATGAGTTCAAATTGGTGCAGAATTATAGCAATAACAGAGGATAGAGGATACGATTATAGTGCTCTATGTCTTAATAGGACTGAGCAAACCTAAATATGTAAATTTTGATTTGGGGAAGAAAAGAACCTGACGGAGGCCACTACCAAACTTGATTGTCTGGTTAGTCATGGTTGATAAATCAAGAACAACATCACTGAACCTGAAACCTATCACAAATGATTAGTAATTTTTTTTCCTTATAATCAGAATCTACAAGAAAACAAAAAAAAATACTCACAACATTGATGGATGAGGATTTTCTTCGGGATAGAAACTTTGGTACATCCTTTTTTTTCAATTCATCAGTGATTATGAAAACAAACCCATAGAAGAAGAGGAAGAAAGATCAGGATTAGGGGTCGATGTACCTCTTTTATTTTTTCTCATCGACAATTATGGTTAGGGTTGAGAAGAAAAATGTCAAAAAAGAAGATTTAAATTGGAAGGTTAAGATTTCCAAAGGATCCGCGTATATTTGCCAGAAAGAATCTGATCAATGATTTCGGGAGGACTGTGGATGATTTTGTTAGAATCCCAATTACCTAATTTGGATGATTTTTTAAATACTAAAATAGCCCTAATGATCTATCCAATTTGATTATAAATGTTAATGGCATTCTTTGTAAATAACTGGATTTTTTTGGGTATTTTCTAAAATGTACTTCTGTTTTAATAGTTAAAATTTGTATTCAAACCCGTTAAAATTTGTTTATAATTTTTTGTAAATTTAATAAAAGTACAAAAATCAACTTTTGTCATCTTTAACTTAATATATTTTTTATACATTTTTATTCTAAATGAATCAAATATTTCCCCTTTATTTATGTTTATATAGATATGTTAAACGGACTCGTTTAGACCCGTATATATAAAAAACATGTTTAGACTCACCATTTTTTAAAAAAAAACATACCCATATAAGATTATCATTAGATGGAAGATATCATTAGAGAATGATCCAATTCAAGAAACATATCCATCTAAGATTGGACTCGGTTAGAAGAAAGTTCAACCAAATTCAATTTATTCAGTCCACGAGGTAAACAAAAATTGAAAATCTTATCATTGCCAATTCCTTTGTTTGTCACTTTTAACTTCACCATTTTAAAAACCGTACCCATCTAAGATTATCATTAGATGGAAGATATCATTAGAGAATGACCCAATTCAAGAAACATATCCATCTTAGATTGGACTCGATTAGAAGAAAGTTCAACCAAATTCGATTTATTCAGTCCACGAGGTAAACAAAAATTGAAAATCTTATCATTGCCAATTCCTTTGGTTATCACTTTTAACTTGAAAAAAGAATATCAATTTAGAAAAACAACCACAAAAGAGTGTGTAACCATCAATGGTGATGAACCCGGGTTTTTTTTTTCTTGAAGGTTTCAACATGGAAAAAAAACTTAGCTAGTGAAACTTCACTTCACTGCTTCAAAAGACCTATTTCTTGAAAGATATCATACATCACCGCTCCTTTCTTAGCCGGAGACTCAACAACCTTCACTCCAACATCATTTAGATCTTAATTTTGTCTTGCATGACCCATTCGAAGACCCGATGGTGCAGTGAGTCCAGAAATAGAAGCAACAACATGCTTCTTAGTACCACTTTCCTGTTTATATTCATCAAACAACAAAATCTGAGTTACTTTTAGGATGCAGATAATAGATAAACGGTCAGAGTTAAAATAGATTCCCAGTTGATTATATCACCTTTATCAAAGCTGCAGCATCTTCTTCTGCAGTGCCTGCGATTTCTCCAATGAGAATGATACCAAGCTTAGCTGTTGAAAGGAAAGCAATGGATCACCAAGCTTAGTTGTTGAAAGGAAAGCAATGGACATGTCCACTGAAACATTCATCGGTAAACCTTCTACATGTACAACTGCTCCACCAACTTCATCTACAAGATTTGCAATTACACCATTTGCTAGATTCCCCTCTCTGTCCTGTCATTATCAAAATCTCATCCGCAAATAACAGTATCAAATACAAATTACTTTGTTTTATCCCCAAGGATATATCTTCTTGATTCTAACAAAGCTTCAAAGAATTACTTTTAAGCAGAAAAACAATCACACTGTCTCAAAAAGAAACAACAAAATACAGTCGAAGCTAACTATATTGTATTCTCAAGAAGATATCTTCATGATTCTGCTCAAATTGACAAGAACCACTTTCAATAAATAAATAAATTCACACCACGGGTCAGTGGTTAAAACCAATTTGGATCATACTACCACCGATTCTCATCTTCAAACATCTTCCAAGATCTTACAAGACCGTAGTAGTGGGCTTCCTTCATGAATTATCAAATCCTATTAAAACTCAATTTATATTATTTCATAGAAGATACAAACTGCGGCGTGAGTGCAATAGAGCTCGACGAATATAAGCTTGACGATTCTTGTGAAAAGGTAATTGCTTCTTATATCTTTCTCCATCTTGTGGAAAAACAAGATCACTCTACGAACTCAATATAGTCTTATCAACAATAGGTATCTCACTTCTTCTTTCTCACCTGCAGCCTTGTAGATGATATCCCATGGCATGCAGGCAAGTAAATCAATAATAAAAGACGAATTTAAGTACCTGTGTATACCATGAAGAGTTAAGCTCATCTCTTTCAATACATGAGTTCAAATTGGTGCAGAATTATAGCAATAACAGAGGATAGAGGATACGATTATAGTGCTCTATGTCTTAATAGGACTGAGCAAACCTAAATATGTAAATTTTGATTTGGGGAAGAAAAGAACCTGACGGAGGCCACTACCAAACTTGATTGTCTGGTTAGTCATGGTTGATAAATCAAGAACAACATCACTGAACCTGAAACCTATCACAAATGATTAGTAATTTTTTTTCCTTATAATCAGAATCTACAAGAAAACAAAAAAAAATACTCACAACATTGATGGATGAGGATTTTCTTCGGGATAGAAACTTTGGTACATCCTTTTTTTTCAATTCATCAGTGATTATGAAAACAAACCCATAGAAGAAGAGGAAGAAAGATCAGGATTAGGGGTCGATGTACCTCTTTTATTTTTTCTCATCGACAATTATGGTTAGGGTTGAGAAGAAAAATGTCAAAAAAGAAGATTTAAATTGGAAGGTTAAGATTTCCAAAGGATCCGCGTATATTTGCCAGAAAGAATCTGATCAATGATTTCGGGAGGACTGTGGATGATTTTGTTAGAATCCCAATTACCTAATTTGGATGATTTTTTAAATACTAAAATAGCCCTAATGATCTATCCAATTTGATTATAAATGTTAATGGCATTCTTTGTAAATAACTGGATTTTTTTGGGTATTTTCTAAAATGTACTTCTGTTTTAATAGTTAAAATTTGTATTCAAACCCGTTAAAATTTGTTTATAATTTTTTGTAAATTTAATAAAAGTACAAAAATCAACTTTTGTCATCTTTAACTTAATATATTTTTTATACATTTTTATTCTAAATGAATCAAATATTTCCCCTTTATTTATGTTTATATAGATATGTTAAACGGACTCGTTTAGACCCGTATATATAAAAAACATGTTTAGACTCACCATTTTTTAAAAAAAAACATACCCATATAAGATTATCATTAGATGGAAGATATCATTAGAGAATGATCCAATTCAAGAAACATATCCATCTAAGATTGGACTCGGTTAGAAGAAAGTTCAACCAAATTCAATTTATTCAGTCCACGAGGTAAACAAAAATTGAAAATCTTATCATTGCCAATTCCTTTGTTTGTCACTTTTAACTTCACCATTTTAAAAACCGTACCCATCTAAGATTATCATTAGATGGAAGATATCATTAGAGAATGACCCAATTCAAGAAACATATCCATCTTAGATTGGACTCGATTAGAAGAAAGTTCAACCAAATTCGATTTATTCAGTCCACGAGGTAAACAAAAATTGAAAATCTTATCATTGCCAATTCCTTTGGTTATCACTTTTAACTTGAAAAAAGAATATCAATTTAGAAAAACAACCACAAAAGAGTGTGTAACCATCAATGGTGATGAACCCGGGTTTTTTTTTTCTTGAAGGTTTCAACATGGAAAAAAAACTTAGCTAGTGAAACTTCACTTCACTGCTTCAAAAGACCTATTTCTTGAAAGATATCATACATCACCGCTCCTTTCTTAGCCGGAGACTCAACAACCTTCACTCCAACATCATTTAGATCTTAATTTTGTCTTGCATGACCCATTCGAAGACCCGATGGTGCAGTGAGTCCAGAAATAGAAGCAACAACATGCTTCTTAGTACCACTTTCCTGTTTATATTCATCAAACAACAAAATCTGAGTTACTTTTAGGATGCAGATAATAGATAAACGGTCAGAGTTAAAATAGATTCCCAGTTGATTATATCACCTTTATCAAAGCTGCAGCATCTTCTTCTGCAGTGCCTGCGATTTCTCCAATGAGAATGATACCAAGCTTAGCTGTTGAAAGGAAAGCAATGGATCACCAAGCTTAGTTGTTGAAAGGAAAGCAATGGACATGTCCACTGAAACATTCATCGGTAAACCTTCTACATGTACAACTGCTCCACCAACTTCATCTACAAGATTTGCAATTACACCATTTGCTAGATTCCCCTCTCTGTCCTGTCATTATCAAAATCTCATCCGCAAATAACAGTATCAAATACAAATTACTTTGTTTTATCCCCAAGGATATATCTTCTTGATTCTAACAAAGCTTCAAAGAATTACTTTTAAGCAGAAAAACAATCACACTGTCTCAAAAAGAAACAACAAAATACAGTCGAAGCTAACTATATTGTATTCTCAAGAAGATATCTTCATGATTCTGCTCAAATTGACAAGAACCACTTTCAATAAATAAATAAATTCACACCACGGGTCAGTGGTTAAAACCAATTTGGATCATACTACCACCGATTCTCATCTTCAAACATCTTCCAAGATCTTACAAGACCGTAGTAGTGGGCTTCCTTCATGAATTATCAAATCCTATTAAAACTCAATTTATATTATTTCATAGAAGATACAAACTGCGGCGTGAGTGCAATAGAGCTCGACGAATATAAGCTTGACGATTCTTGTGAAAAGGTAATTGCTTCTTATATCTTTCTCCATCTTGTGGAAAAACAAGATCACTCTACGAACTCAATATAGTCTTATCAACAATAGGTATCTCACTTCTTCTTTCTCACCTGCAGCCTTGTAGATGATATCCCATGGCATGCAGGCAAGTAAATCAATAATAAAAGACGAATTTAAGTACCTGTGTATACCATGAAGAGTTAAGCTCATCTCTTTCAATACATGAGTTCAAATTGGTGCAGAATTATAGCAATAACAGAGGATAGAGGATACGATTATAGTGCTCTATGTCTTAATAGGACTGAGCAAACCTAAATATGTAAATTTTGATTTGGGGAAGAAAAGAACCTGACGGAGGCCACTACCAAACTTGATTGTCTGGTTAGTCATGGTTGATAAATCAAGAACAACATCACTGAACCTGAAACCTATCACAAATGATTAGTAATTTTTTTTCCTTATAATCAGAATCTACAAGAAAACAAAAAAAAATACTCACAACATTGATGGATGAGGATTTTCTTCGGGATAGAAACTTTGGTACATCCTTTTTTTTCAATTCATCAGTGATTATGAAAACAAACCCATAGAAGAAGAGGAAGAAAGATCAGGATTAGGGGTCGATGTACCTCTTTTATTTTTTCTCATCGACAATTATGGTTAGGGTTGAGAAGAAAAATGTCAAAAAAGAAGATTTAAATTGGAAGGTTAAGATTTCCAAAGGATCCGCGTATATTTGCCAGAAAGAATCTGATCAATGATTTCGGGAGGACTGTGGATGATTTTGTTAGAATCCCAATTACCTAATTTGGATGATTTTTTAAATACTAAAATAGCCCTAATGATCTATCCAATTTGATTATAAATGTTAATGGCATTCTTTGTAAATAACTGGATTTTTTTGGGTATTTTCTAAAATGTACTTCTGTTTTAATAGTATAGATAACCAGTAAAAATCTACAACAATGAGAAAACACCTAATTTAGTATCAAACTTCAGACTTCAAAAGTAGTCTAATATAAGACTTCATGTTGAATTTTCACTCTCAGACTTCTATTGTAGTCTGGTATTAGGCTCTCAGACTTCGTGTTCCTCGTAACAGTGAAATTTTATGAGCCATTAGCACATAATAAACCCCAACTCCAGCTTCTTTGGAGAGTCATCTGGATCAACCTTAAACCAAGCACCTGAAAAAGCAAAAACACAGAGCTCTTGCATTAGTTAGCGAACAAGTCTCCAAGAAATGGATAATAAAGGATTTTTTGAGCAAATCAACATGTATAACCAAAAGTCCAAAAGAGAGGTTTTACAAAAGAAAGAGAGAGAGAGAGAGAGAGAGAGAGAGAGAGAAAGAGAGGTAGTAAAAAAAAGGAAGAATGTGAAGGTTTTTTTTCTGGCTGTTATATGTGTGTAAAAAATAGGTTTAGATAAGAGGAGAGAATTGGAGGGAAACTTTGCCGCCAAAATTTTAATAATTAAAAATTGTAAAATATCCGGTATCAGACTTCATATGCAGTCTGAGAAGGAATTTCTGAATTGAGCGGGAATTCTGAAATTTTCAGGCAGAAATTTCCCGCCTTTTTGAAAAGTTTTCGTGTGGAAATTTTCGAAAATGCGGGAAATTTCAGACTTCATATGCAGTCTGAAATAAGACTTCATGACAAGTTTAAATACTCGAACCAGATTTACCTGGAAGTCTGAGAAACTCTCAGACTTCTATTGTAGTCTGGTATTAGACTCTCCGACTTCGTGTTCCTCGTAACAGTGAAATTTTATGAGCTATTAGCACATAATAAATCCCAACTCCAGCTTCTTTGGAGAGTCATCTGGATCAACCTTAAACCAAGCACCTGAAAAAGCAAAAACACAGAGCTCTTGCATTAGTTAGCGAACAAGTCTCCAAGAAATGGATAATAAATGATTTTTTGAGCAAATCAACATGTATAACTAAAAGTCTATGTCAAAAGTCTTAATTGGTTCAGTTAAAAAAACATTGAAAACACTAAATCAGAACCGATCCACTCACCTATTTCACAGCTCAAAGAGAATCAACTATGAATCACATACATAAGAACTCATATGAGAGAATAAGCTTGAGAACATTTTTGGATGAGAAATTTTAGAGAGGTTTTACAAAAGTGAGAGATAGAGAAAGAGAGGTAGTAAAAAAAAGGAAGAATGTGAAGGTTTTTTTTCTGGCTGTTATATGTGTGTAAAAAAATAGGTTTAGATAAGAGGAGAGAATTGGAGGGAAACTTTGCCGCCAAAATTTTAATAATTAAAAATTGTAAAATATCCGGTATCAGACTTCATATGCAGTCTGAGAAGGAATTCCTGAATTGAGCGGGAATTCTGAAATTTTCAAGCAGAAATTTCCCGCCTTTTTGAAAAGTTTTCGTGTGAAAATTTTCGAAAAGGTGGGAAATTTCAGACATCATATGCAATCTGAAATAAGACTTCATGACAAGTTTAAATACTTGAACCAGATTTTCCTGGAAGTCTGAGAAACCCTAAATCTAATAATTACTACTTAAATACCATCATATTATATAGAAAACTTATAATAAACATCAAACTCGTTTAGAATAGTCACAAACTAACTAAAATGGAACAATATGAATGAAAATTCACAAACTCTGAATCTAACCCTACAGATAAAACATGATATTCACCTTCATATGTGAAATATAGATCAAACTACATGGTGTTTTGAACCAAATATATCTTAAATGCTTAAGTTTGATCAAAGTTTATGTTATTTTAATTTATATACATAACAAATGCTTATGCTTAATTTATGTATCAAAATTTATATCAAATTATTTTTTCATATTTTTAAAATTTAAATTTTTAACTTAAATACGTCTCAGACTTCTAAAGAAGTCTGAGAAACCCTAAACCTAATATTTATCACTTATCGGTGAAAATATTTAAACAAAACAATTAGAAAACATCAAATTCGCTAAATATATGCACATCATAACATATATATACAAATTTAATATTTCAAATATAAATTTGGTAAACCATGAATCTAACCCTAAAGTTATATGTAAGTTATATGTAAATGTTCCATTACAAAGAATGTTTTGAGGTTTAGAACTTATTCTACCTTACATATTGTTTAGTTTGACTCAATTTTACCAAATGTTACGAGAAATCTGAGAGATAATTAAGTTGAAATTTAAATTGTAAAATTATTTAAAAAATATTTTGAGGAAAAATTTGGATACATAAATTAAACATGAGACTTTTGGACATATGTAAATTAAAATTACATAAAATTTAGTCAATTGTACTCATTTAAGGTATATTTGGTTAAAAGTATTTATGAAACCACAAAATTCAGACTTCTATAGAAGTCTGATAAACCCTAAATTTAGTATTTATCACTTAACAACGAAAAATATTTAAACAAAACACCTAAGACACATCAAATTCGTTAATTATATCACCATTATAACATACATGTGCAAATATATTTTTTCAAATGTGAATTTCTTAAACCATGAATCTAACTAACCCTAAGGTTATATGTAAGTTATATGTAAATGTTCCATTATGTTCCATTACAAAGTAGGGTTCTAAGGCATACTTAACTAACATTGTTTAATATGACTCAATTTTATCAAATTTTAATTTATATACTACTAAATTGTTTATATATAATTTATGTATATAAAAGTTTTGACAAAATATTTTTTTTATAATTTTAAAATTTAAATTTACTAATTAATTCAGTGTCAGACTTCTATTAGAGTCTGAAGTCTCAGACATCCATAGAAGTCTGAAATAGTCGAAGGTTATAATGGTAATTGCGTTTGACGTTTTTTTGATTGGTCATAAGGACAGCGCTGTAATTTCATAAGGCTGCAAAACCAGTTTTATATTTGATTCAAGTTTGGGGGTACACTTTTATTTAAAATCAAATTTGAGGGCATTTTAAGCAATTTCCCCAAGTTTAATAACCGAAGACTTGAACTAAAAAGGAATGGAAATCTAATTGATCCGGCAACGGCGCCAAATTGATAACTAGATTTTCCAATCTTTTGGAGGTATCAATTCCACATTCTTATCGCGTAGCAATGAGGGATCAATCCATTTTTGGCATTGGATTAGACCAAAATGAATACACCAAACCTCTAAAGACAAATCACTTAATCAAATTCATTTTCTAACAATCCTAACAAAAGACAATTCAATCTAGCAACTAACAAGCAAGCAAGATTTAATAAACTAAGATTCAATAAAAGAAAGCAAGGTCCATGAGTTGAGGTCAATGGATTGGATGACTTGGGACAATCTAGGATGCTTAATACAAACTTCTAAGAAGCTAATCTCCTAGCTAGGAACTCAATAAATAGATTAATTCAATGTCTTGACACTAATCCCTTTCCCTAATCAAAACCCAAGAACAAACTCTCATTTGTGAATCAAGATTAGGCAAGCATGCAAAAAAAAAAATTCCAATTAGCTAATAATCACTCTAAACATTCATTCTCATGAGTTAGGATATGAAAATCCTATCAAAGCTAAAACAGGCATTTCATCGAACACATGGTGGTCATGAAATCCAAATCATCCTAATCAACATGATCAAGGCTAATTAGGCATTAAGAACACTAAGATAGAAGAGATTTAAGATAGATAAACCCTAAACATCCATTAATCATCCCAAATCACCCTAATCTTACCTAAACCATAAACCTTATAGGAAACTACTCACTAATCATTCTATGATTAACAAAATCCATGAAGATAGTGTTAATCATGAAGATTAGCAAAGATAGAAAGATTAAGAGAAGAAATCACAAAGAGAAATACTTGGATTGAACAAAGATTCAAACTTGTCTTACAAAAGAGTTTTTGGAAACAAAACAAGCTTCATAACAATAAAAATTAGGTTTTTGGCCTTATATAGTGAGTATGTGGCGAACCGGATCAATCCGGAACAAACCGGGTATTGACCCGGTTCAATTGGGAAAAATCTGGTTCGCAGATGAAACCATCGACCTTGTTTGGCCGATGGGTTACGTCGATGGAAAGTCTTGGAAACCATCGGCCTCATCAGGTCGATGGAGGAAGCCGATAATCTCTCTGGCCAAAGTCGTCGAAATGCGTAAGTGAAACCATCGGTCTGCGTTGCTCGATGTTGGAGGCCGATGGAAATGAGAGTGAAACCATCGGCCTCGTTTGGCCGATGAATAAGACCGATAATCTCTCGGGTTAATTTGAGCAGGTTCGTCATGAGTTTCCATCAGCTTCAACACGTCGATTCTTCAGGCCGATGGGTTGAGAGAAAAACCATCGGCCTCATCTGGCCGATGGTGGACGTCGATGATCTCACTGGTCGACTTGTACACTCCTTCTTTCATCCTTGAGCTCCTCTTTTGCTTCCTAAGTTTCTCAAAACCTCCAAGCATCTCCATGAACCTACAAAAACACAAGATACACTCCAAATGCAACCTAAAGATGCTAAATCCTAAACTATATACTAACAAACTCTAAATGTAAACAAAGAACAAGGAAAAGTCAAGAATGAAAGCTAAACCAAACTAAAATATGAACTAATCAACTCCCTAAATGCATGAAAACACAAGTACATCAATTCCCCCAAACTTAAACCTTGCTTGTCCACAAGCAAGCATAAGACAGTCACAACAAGTTGGGAAAGGGGTTTGAAAATGGGAGCTCATATCCAAAGACAAAAACGAGACCAACAAGTTCCAATTTAAGTTAATATCACTAGGATGCAATCAAGGCAAGTTTACTCCAAAAATTTAGCCATACTCATCAAGACAGTACTCTTAGCTCAATCATCAACCTACACAAGCTTTCAAATCCACTAGCTCCTTAACATTCATTAGATTTTTCAAGTGAATCCTATTCAAAGTAATGTGATTAAACTCATTTGGCAACGGAAAATGTTTTGAGATTAAAGTGATCTCAAGCGAAAGAGAGGTTTACTCCAAAATCATGATGTACTTGTGTTTTCATGCATTTAAGTAAAGTATTTTTATCCAACATAGAGGGTGCTCTGTTTATAGCCCCATGGAAACTTTGAAATTTGGGGCAAACCACATGAAACTTAGAACTCATGATTTATCCCCATCTTATAAGTTTATATGTTTATTTCCCCATACTAAGTTTGATTCATGTTTTTAACCCCATTGACGTTAATTCATAACGTTTTCCGTCTAATCGTGATTTAAACCGGGTTTCGGTTAATTAAAACCGTTTTAACCAGATTAATCAAACTTTATTTCTGGTTTTCGAAAAATAGGGGAAAAAAATAAAAGAAATTGAAACCCAGAAAACCTAAGTCATGACTATTCTCTAAAATCGGGTGCTCAACAACATTGAAGATACAATCGGGTGCTCTACAAGGAATCCTAGTCGTGGCCTCAATACTGACAAAACTCTATTGGGCAATCGAGGGTTAAGATCTGTCTTTCCATGGCTATGTCTTTTTGATTTACTGTAATTGAATGACTGAATTCGTTTGGATGGCCCAGACGTACAATTTTAAAATTAAAGATGAATCAGTGCTTCGAAGTCATATCTAAAGTTTCAAACTTTTTGAATTTCAATACACTATAAACAAAACCCAACAAAAAGTTAGCAGCTAAAGTAAAAAAAAAAAAATGTTCAAGATTAGAAAACCCATCATCATCAAAATTCTCCAGAGCAGAGCTGATATTAGGGTTTATGAGGGGTTTTAAGAATACAACTAACCTTCTGACAAAATTGACCGCTTGATTCGCACCATGTTTGCCGGAAAGAAGAAGACAGCGAGCTACAAACATTGGATTTTTTCTCTCTTCTCGGGAAAATAATTCAGGTTTTCTGGGTTTCAATTTCTTTTTTTTTTTTCCTATTTTCCGAAAATCAGAAATAAAGTTTGATTAATCTGGTTAAAACGGTTTTAATTAACCGAAACCCGGTTTAAAGCACGATTAAACGGAAAACGTTATGAATTAACGTCAATGGGGTTAAAAACATGAATCAAACTTCGTATGGAGAAATAAACATATAAACTTATAAGATGGGGATAAATCATGAGTTTTAAGTTTCATGTGGTTTGACCCAAATTTCAAAGTTTTCATGGGGCTACAACCAGAGCACCCCAACATAGACATACAAAATTGTAGTCTACTTATCAAATTGTCTTCCTTCAAATGAGACTTGATGCTATTGGTATAACGTCGGATAAATTCTTCTTTCATTCGCTTAAATAGTGTTGTAGGACTCACTTTCAAAGCCTCAGAAAATGTCCTAGAGGTTGTTCGTTTCTGGAACGGGACAGCTTGAATTTGACTTGATTCAATTGATATTCTTTTGCGGCCAGAATTTATGTGGCAAACATCAACCCGTCCACTATTACTTGTTTCTATTGCTCGCTTCCAAACTCTTCGTACTGTTTCTGTTGACACTGAAAACTGATTAGAAATTTCTTTTGTATCAATCTTTTTGAACTTTCCTCCAACACTTCTCTAGTAAAGCATGATAAATCTTCCATCTCTCCTCATTTGAGAGATTTATTCTGGTTTCATGTAAATTTGACCCTGTAAAACAGTAACGTTAATAAAATCAAATTAATTGGCTAGAAAACAAATTAGTAGAAGATAAACAACATTTCCTTAATAAGTGGAATTACGTAAGGAAACAGATCTTGCAAAATCAAGTTAATTGGCTAGAATAAAAAAAATTAGTGAGAAAATCAAGTTCACGTGAAACGAATCTTGCAGAAACATTTTAAAAGTTCGCGTAATTATTTAGAAAACATTCACATTAATAACAAATCATCCATTTTAATTGGTAAAAAAACAAATTACTGAAGAAACAAATTACTAGAAGATGAACATCACTTAAAATAATCTAAACGAAAACAATCTTACCTTGATCATTGTCGATGGAATGTCCATTGTCACTTGAAAATTCTTCATTAAGATTTTCTTCACCAGGTGGAATCTCATTTAGATCAAACAAAACTTCATTCTCATAATTTAGAATTGGCAAATTTAAATCAAAATTAGAAGCCATGAAAAGGATGGAAAAAAAAAACATTTTCATCTTAAAACTTATATAAACACAAAATTGTGCGGATGTTTTGGGAGTATTTGGTTCCAATGTAAAATTTTCAATGTTTGATTTTTATTTGATTATGAAAACTTTGGCTCCAAATTTGGTTCCTAAAAATTTGCAAGCGTAGTTTGATATTACTCATTCATTTGATTTTACAGCAACTAAGTCCAACCATAATAACTGAATTATCATTGGGAAAAAATAAATTGATTAACCAAACAAAAAGGTTTTAGGGAGAACTTAAAAGGGATGGCAATGAATACTGTATTAATTTTTTAATTAAATGTTTTTTTTATTAAATGATGTTTTATTGTCTAGAAAATGGAGAATTACTTTTTTTTTTTAATTTGCATGCTTTTGTCTAAAACTTCCTATATTGAAAAACATAGGAGGTATTTTTTTTCGTCCAACTTACTCTCTAGTTCCTTTTTTCCTGGCAATAGATGCTAGAGACGAGACATTTGTAAAAAATTAAGTGGGAGACAATGAAACTTTCATAATTAGAAAATCAGGAAAGAGAGAAAAAATGTGAACAAAAAGTCGAGGAACATCGGGGGTGCTGTAAAGCCCTATCCAACAAATGCTAGTATTATGATATAATTTAGTTTCGAATGAGTACTATCCCTTTTCTAAATGTAAATATTATTCTTCCAACAATGTTATTCTGTTATTTCGGTAAGGTTATTTGTGTTTATCATTCACCAAACGCAAATGTTACTCATCCAATAATATTATTTTGTTAATTCGGTTACGTTATATGTGTTTATCAAATAATAATGTGCTTGAATTATGTTATCCTTTAGTTTAAACCCTAAACTCTAAAGCCTAAATCCTAAAATCAAAATCCCAAACTCTAAACCAAAACCTAAACAAAAAAGTTTAAACTCTAAATCATAAACCCTAAACTCTAAACCCTAAACCCTATCACTTTAAACTCGAAAGCTTAAATCCTAAAGCCCAAATCCTAAACTTAAACACTAAAGTTTAAACGTTAAACCCACAATATTTAAAGCTTAAACTTCAAATCAGTTCATAAACATTTGAAAATAAGATAAACAATGTAAATATATACACATTATCGTAGTAACCAAATTATCGTATAATTAAAAAATGTATTTTGCATAAACAATTTTGATATTATAGTATATTTTGTAAAATTATATGGAAACTTTGAACATTAACTCTGTTATATGTTATGATAGGTGTGTGATAATTTAGTTAGTGCGATGATTGTCACTGTTTAATATTTTTTGGATACGGTGATTGTAAGAGAGAGTTGGTGGAACGGGATTGTAATAGACACATGGCAAAGTTATAATTGTTTAATAAATTATAGATACAACCCCATTTTGCTGAGTGAATAGTAACAACAGAAAAATTACTTTTCATCAAAACTAATTTCCTACTTATCTGTTGCTATAGATTCATAATACTCTTCTTTTTTCTCGGCAACTTCCTCTCCAGCTCAGATCATCTACCAAATACTATTCTCTTGTATCAAACAGTAAGGTGCCAATATTATTCCAATTTTATTTCACGAGTAAAGATGTTAATAAATGAGGAGCTTTCTCTTTTGTTTAATGAGTCTTTCAGCTACAAACTTAAACGTTTATATTAGTCCCCACAAACGGAAATTTAATATCTTTTTTTCTACAAGGAATAGAAAGAAAAGTTCCCAAAGGTGTGTGTATAGAACATTTTTATCCCCTCAATTTCTGCAAGAACCGTAACAATATGTCTCTCTGTAACGTTATGACAGAAAGCTTCAGATGCAGAAACGCTTTCTTCGCTGCAAAACATACAAAATCAGAGTCTCAACTACAAATTCAATAAATAATCATATCAGACTTCGAGTGGGCTTACTTCTTGGTAACGAGTTTCAAGCTGTTCTGTGATCTGAAGCTGTTTTGTTAATGTTAAATGTAATACCTGAAACACACACAAAGTAGATTGGTAAAAAGCATTAAGGTTTAATAATAACATAAGGCCGGCCAAGTTGTACGTACTGATTTGGTTTTGTCGAGATCGAGTTCAAGAGACTTGATCCTCTCGAGTGATTCCATTAATAGCTTCTCATTTGCTTCTGGGATTTTTACAGGGATTCTACTAGTCTCTATGAACTCTTTCTCCAGTTTCTTAAGACGATCTAAACACTGAATAATACTCTGGTGGTTTATAGATGAATCTGGGACATCAACACAGTTCTGTCTTTGCCAGTATCCAGGCAATAAGAAACCAAATAGAGCAAATAGCTTCAGTGGAAAGGCTACTAGTATTTTCACCAAGTGAATGATGTTCTCTCCTTTCATTTTCTCTCTAAGAGCACTAAACCGTGCAACCTCACCACCTGAAATGCGATAATGATACATTTGAATATGCAGTTGCGGAAAAACAGAACACTATGAAGGAAAAACACACCTTCTCTTCTGGATGTCGTTGCAGAAGATGAATTTTCAGCGTTCGTGTTTAGTGACTGGGGTTGAGACAATTCTCCCTGAGCCGGTTCTACAGATTCCACAGTGGTAATAAATTTATCACCGTCTGATGTACTGGCCTGCACAAAGAGAGGCTGTCAGTAAAATGTTTTGAGGAAGAAATTGGTGGGAAAAAAATGTCGGATCTGAAAAACACCTTATCAGAGTGCGGAGGAACTAGACAAGTGTACATTGAAGATCTTGACTCAGTGGAAGAGTAGTGTTCTTCAGAATCTGGCTCTTCTTTTGAAGTTTCATTATACCTTTCCTGCGAAGAATTAAAAGTTACAACATTGAACGGAACATAGAAATAAAACCTCTTAAACAAATGGTGTATGGAGCTCACTTTAGGCGGGATGATGGGAGTGGCAGAATCATGATCTCTTATATGAGGAGGAGATTTTGTAGTTTGTGTTACGGGATTTACTTCCATGTGATGTACGAGCTGCAAAGCAAGACACGATAACATTATAGCTCATGGATTCCTGAATCTTATAAACAAAAACAACAAGGGACATGCCTCAACTATTTCAGGATCATTCCATGGTCCTTTGTTAGACCTTAAGCACCCTCCTTCGTCAGCACATTTGCATAAACCTCCCAAGAATTCTGGAAGTTGACTGTACGAAGAAGCAGTAAATGATAATGTAACAGAAAGAAACTTGAACGAGGTTGTCCGTATTAAAAACACTTGTCAAGTCACCTGGAATCAATTGCTTCAAGTAACTTTGACAATGACTTTGGCTCTAAAACCTGAGCATTACAAGTAACAATGAGTCGCTGCTAAACAAAAAAATAGGAGAATATACAATGTTTAAACACAGAGAGATAATCATTACTTGTATCTTTGCAATAGTCATGGGATCAAGAAACTTCTGTGCTGCAGGCCAAAGCAAATTCCTGAATCCAATCCCTGCATTGACAATGAACATTCGGTGCAAAGTCTGCAAGAGTCAGAGACCACCATTACAAACTTTCATAGCAACCGAAATATCCATGTCCACTCGGCTCATTGGAT